>CAJVGC010000592.1:19920832-19959285 GCA_910822075.1 Senecio squalidus
TCTTTTTAGATTTTATTTTTGTAATTTCCCTTAGGTTTGAGTCGTTAACACATTAGGGGCAATGTGTTACTTAAGTTTGGGGGGGTCATCGGGAAATTTCAAATTTTATTTTTCGACCCTTAGCTTAGTTTCCATCGTGTTAGATTGTGTTATTTTTGTACATTTTTGAGTCAGAAAAAAAAATACAAAAAAATCGAAAAAATTAAAAAAACCAAAAAAATATAATGTGTTTAGTCGGTAATACCTTAAACTTTAAGCATAACCAGACGCATTTAATACCCTACTCGAGAAAATAGTGAGATTTTTGAGCCTTTGAAAGCATTCATTTTTAAAACTACTTTTTCGTTTCTTTGAGTGTGCCGATGGTTGATGACTTTAGAACTTGACATTGTTATACATTTCGAGACCACATATGAGCAATTGCATTAGGGTAACTTAGTGTGATTTGGTACAATGATAGGGGCAATTAGGATTAACCCATTTGTGTGGCCTTTTCGTTTCTTTTATATATTTTTTCCGCCTAACCCTTGTAACACTTACTTTTAGTGTTAGAAACTCTAGTAAATCACTTTGCGCCTAAACCGTTTCGTTTCTAAACACTACTATATATTTTGTACACTCGCCTTATTTTCGTTTCTTTTTAGATTAAGTCCGAACTTAGATTTTTGATTGCTATTATTATTGTATTGAGTGAAGTTGAAGCTTATTAAGGCAATGGAAGAAAAGTAGATTATTATTGCCATGTATTATTATTGTATTTGGAGAAATAGTTGAGAAAAAAAAATATATACAGTGTTTATTAGCCTTTTGAGCATGTGTACTTACCACGAGAAAAATTATTTTGTAAGACATGTACTAGGCTGAAAGAGAAAAGAAAAAAAGTGAAAAAGAAAAAAATCGAAAAAACAGAAAAGCGGAAAAAAAATTAGTTGTAGATTTTAAGAGAAATAGTGTATTATGAGTCGTGTATTATTTACGATACATGTATATTTCGAGGAGAAAAAAAAATATAAGTTGGAGAAATTAAGCAATCCAGTACGTTAGAGATTATATTTAGTTCGGATTTAATCTAAGTTTTTTGTATTATTTTATTTAACCCATTTACACTCCATTATATATTTTCACATGTCTTTACCTGTACATTATAACCCGAATAAACGTCCCCGTTTAGTTGTACCTAGACTCTAGTGGTGGAGAAGTGATACATTATCAAGCCTATGATAGAATATTCACCATGACTGAGCAATTGAGCGATTCTACAGAGATATTTTACACACCCTTTTAGATTAGTTTGAGAGATTGTGTGATTTTACTTTCATAAAAATCGTGAGGTGTTTGGTTATGTTTAATTTTGGCTTTGATATAATTTGAAAACAGTTTTTGCTTGAGGGCAAGCAAAAAGGCAAGTTTGGGGGGATTTGATATCGCATATTTATATAGATATTTCTATGCGATATTGTGTCGGTTTTCATAGTAAACATGATGGATATGATAGGTTTTTTACATTTAATTATGTGGAAAAGTGTTTTTGTCCATTTTACAGGTTTACATGATCGGGAAGTGGAAATGGTGGAAGAAATGAGCTTAAAAGACGAAAACATAGTGATTTCTGACGAAGAGAACGTCGCAGTAGCACCTCCACCGTTTTGATCATAACTTCTTCATACGATATCCGATTTAGGTGATTCAAATTGGAGAATGAAGAAGAAAGAGAGAGCTACATTTTGCAAAAATTAGAATATGGGAAAAGGCCCGGTGCTGCGCACCTATGGACATGGTGCTGCGCACCCACCTGATAAACACAAGGAATTTGAGTTCGAGTCGAATACGTTTTCTGTTTTGATTTTGCCTATAAATACAACATCAAATCCGTCCAGAAATTCATTCAATTATTATTTCTAAGTCTCTGGAGCTGGTTATTACGTTTAGAAGCAAGATTCAAGCTAGGAAGATCATATTTTCGGCTAACGGCGGTCACGACACGTTTTGTCGAATTCTTCGTTTGTTCTTTTCTCTTTTAGACTATTTTTCCAGTATTAATTCCATGACTTTATTTGCTGTTTTAGACTTGATCATGAGTAGCTAAATTTCTATTATGCTTGTTTGAACAACGGATCCTATTTGAAGTTTAATTAACGTTTTCGATTGTTTATGTTTTTGTGTTTAACCGGTGATCCTTATTTGCTTAAATTTTAGTATATTATTAGAGTTGTTTATATATAATTTGACTAATCAATATTCTAGGTATTCGGAAGGAATCTAGATAGATTTAACAAGTTATATGAAGTAATCGGTCGGTCTATAACTGATTTAAAATTATTAAGATTCGGGAGGACTTAGTAATAACAACTTAGGTAATTAAATTTAAGTGAGTAGGTCTAAGTATTAAGATTCGGGAGGACTTGATAATTAGAGGAGTTATTCGGGAGGAAACTCTATAAGGTTAAATCACTAAAAAACAGGCTTGTCACTTATTGCTTGATTATTAATAGTTATAACTGTATTCGGGAGGAACGGTGTAATTAGAGATAATTAAAGTTAGTAAAAGATTCGGAAGGACTTTTATTATATCTTAGAAGTTGGAAAAACAATCGATTTCGTAAAGTTAACGGAAAATAGGTGAAGTGTCAAACAAGTATATTTTCTCATTATTTGATTTAATCAATTACTTTTCGTTCGATTTTAATCAATCAACTCTTTTTACTAATTACTTGCAAACTTTTGTTACGATAAAAACCCCCACAAATACTCAAGTATTATTAATTCGGAATTTAAAACAAATTAGTGCCTGCGAACGAACCTATATTTGCTTAAAACTATATTATATACGGATAGGTCCACTGCCTAGAAGTGTGTAATTGCGTGAAAAAGTAGGTTTGAATTAAGACTAGATTTTACACATCAGTCTTTTTGTCAAAAATCAAACCCACACAAAGCTCCATAATCAAAACTTCAAGCCTCCTATAATCGATTGTAAAGGTTCCCAATTCTATTGTTTTTTCATCATAATCATGTTTATCTTTTATGTTACTCAAGCTTACCATCATCATCTTATTAATCTTGTCTATTCAAACTCTAATCTAGAAAACTCTAAATTCATGATATATTCTTATTCATATTTATTCTTATTTCTAGATTTGTAAAGGCAAGTTTGGTGTTCCTTTCAACGTATTCCGTATTCATAATCTAGTATCCGTATCTACCTCCGTATTTAATCATGTGAGTAAACTCGATGCCCTTTTTATTATATAAATCTTTGGGCTGTATCATGACATTCATATTCATACTTATATTCATACTTTTATGTTTAATTCATACTTATGTTCACATTTATATTTTATGTCTATATTCATACTTATAGTAATATGGTGATTCATATTCATATTTACGTTTATATTCATACTTATATTTATGTGTATATTCAGACTTATATTCATATTGAGATTCATACTTATATTCATATTAAAACTTATATTCATGTTAATATACTCACTTATAATCATGTTTATATGTATACTTTTTGTATTATATTCATTCGTAAAGTCATTTATGTTTATATGTACTTATATTCATATTTGATACTATATTTTCGTATTATGGAAAACATTGGAATGAATCAAGTGACACAATCATTATGGGATGCACACACGATAACTCAAACTTCAAACAATCAATCATTCATTATATGTATATACTAAACGGGAAACGTGATAGATCTATTGGCCGTTATTAGACATTCCGACGTGTTACTGTGAATGTCGAGGCCCTCGACCGGACCCTATGTGACTTTGATCACATATGATATACATCAGACTTGATTCAAACGCGTGTTATGCCATTATACACATATTATACTTGCTTACAATATACAATCTTTATATATTCTTTTATTACACATTCTTTTATACTACATTTTACATATTCATTTATATTACTTTTATATTATTTATTACGTAATCTTTTTAATACCTTATACTCGTGTCTTAAACTTGTTTATTCACCAATACTTTTGTATTGACGTTTACTTTTTACATGATACAGGAAATGGATAGGTTTGCGTGAAGAAAACATAAGAGCTTGGACCTAGTTAATGACATTAATGAATAATTTAAGTCTTTTGTAGTTTTTCGGTTACCTGTCTGTAAAACATTTATTCATCTTTAATGCATTCATTTAAACCATTAAATGTGTCTATTATAACCTAATAGAGGAACACGAGTTAAGAACAATTGTAATGCCTCAGGCGTATTCCGCTTTAGCCGGGGTGTTACACTAAATTCCTTCTTGCGATATTTGCAACTGGATATCTCGACCCTCTTGAACTTATTTCAGGTGAATATCTGTTGGGTGGAATCCCCCTAGTTGATCTACGAGGAAGCTCATACCGAGTGGGTTCGGTCACACTTGGATTTTCCATCTCAACCTGTTGTTCATCATCACACATATCAGAATTATTTGGAATATCTGGAGATTCAGGACCACTTACCTCGGATATCAGTTGAGGAAGATCATTATTGGTGGCATTGGTACTGTCTTCAGAATCTTCCGGATTATCAGTTGGAGTAGGAGTATCAGTATCAGAATCTTCAGGATTATCAGTTGAATTAGGAGTATCAGTAGGAGAGTCATGCACAGGTGGTGCCCAACTTATCCATCTTAATGCGTCATTGTCATTTTCCCCCTGACCATGAAGATGGGTATGATAAAAGAACTCCGTTTCGAGAAAGTCACAGTTCATTGTGGTGAACATGTGACGTCTACTGGGGCTGTAGCACCGATACCCGTGTTGATTGACACCATACCCCAAAAACACACATTTCTCTGCACATGGATCAAGTTTTGAACGCTCTATTTTTGGTATATGAACAAAAACAGAACATCCAAACACTCGAGGTTCGAGGGTTAGAGTTGATGGCAATTTATGGAAATGTGAAAATGTTTGGAGAGGAGTTTTGAGTGCTAGAGCTCGGGTTGGAAGTCGATTAACAAGATACGTTGCAGTGACAAGGGCTTCTGGCCAAAAAGACTTTGGGACTTGGGATTCAATCATAATAGCCCGTGTGATTTCCAATAAAAAACGATTTTTTCGTTCTGAAACCCCATTTTGTTCAGGCGTATGAGCACACCAAGTTTGATGGATAATTCCCCTTGTTTGACATAAGGTTTTCATGGAGGTGTTACAAAATTCCCCCCCCATTATCTGACCTGAGAATTTGGATTTCACTTTTGAATTGGGTTTTGACCATGTTACAAAAGAATGTGAACTTCGTAAAAACTTCATACTTATTTTTTAAAAGATAGGTCCAAGTCATTCGAGTACAATCATCTATAAATGTCAGAAAATAGCGGAAATTTTGTCCTCCTTCAATTTTAGCGGGACCCCAAACATCAGGATGAATTAATAAAAAAGGTGAATCAACCCTAGTATCATTTGGTTTAAACGTATGTCGATGACTTTTTGCCAAAATACAAGTGTCACAATGAAAATCTTTATTTTTAGGAAATAAATGCGGAAATAACTGACGTAAATAACCAGTGGACGGATGTCCCAATCGTCGGTGCCATAACCATTCTTTCCTATCGTTTGAACCATGAGTCAACATAACTGAGCCTTGTTGAGTGAATTCATCTACGTAATATAATCCTTGTCTCTCCGTACCACGCCCAATGATCCTTCCCGTCCTGATATCCTGCAAAATGCAAAAAGTGGGGTGCATTAATACCACACAGTTTAATTCTTTCGTAACATGACTAACGGATAATAGCTTGTGTGATAATGATGGCACATAAAGGCATCTCGAGAGTCGTAATTCTTTCGATATTTCAATGGTTCCCCCTCCTTTAACTGGGAGAGTTTCCCCGTTAGCTGTGTGAATTCGTGTTTTGTCAACTTTCGAGTTTGACGTTAGATCGGTTATATCAAACGTCATTGTATCAGTGGCACCACAATCAAAAATCCATGAATTACACTTGGCGTTTTTGGTGGCAACATTAACTTCTCCAAATCGGGAAGAAACGTTCTCCTCTTCGAAATCATGCATGTTTAACATTAACTTCTTTCCTCCGCCGTTAATCTCTCTGCTGCCTATGACGGCGGCAACTTTTCCAGTCTTAGAGGTTTTGTGGTTATCACTCCACCATTCTGGATATCCAACAATCCTAAAGCATTGGTCTTTGGTGTGTTTCGACATACCACACTCTTCACATTTGAGCTTCCTCTTATCCACCTTTGATTGAGTTCGAAAAAACGGCTTGTCTGACCGATGATTCTTGAAAGGAGGTTTTGGGTTTTGAAATTGGTTCTGAGCTCCGTTACGAAGCAAATTTATTTGTTGTACGACGAAGTTATTGTTTTCGTTGTCAGTCATAGTGGTTTAAATTGTTTAAATTGTTTAAATTGTGTTTTTGAAACTTGTTTTGGCCCAAGTCATTAATTAAATAAATCAGGCCCTATTCATTGTCTATTGGGCTCTATTTTAATTTGGGCCCTTGCTGGTCGAAGGATTGCTTTGGTGGTCGAATGGCTCTTCGTCCGAATGATAGAAACTGATCGAATAGCTGGTCCTAAAACACACACTGATAACTAGAAACTGTGTGAGAGAGAAACAGAAAGTAACAAAGATACTGTTTGTTGGGATAGGGTACCTTCCACCTCCTCTGAACAAGCAACAATAATGATGAAAGCATCGGAATAGAAGGAACGGTCGGACGAAGGGTCACGGAAGGTATCTCGAAGGAAGAGCAGCATTAATTGCAGACAAGACAGAATGAGGGCAGCATTTAATGAAGAGGAGCGTGAGAGACAAAACGCCGCCCACGCGCTCACTCATTTAATAACACTCAGAGTCAACAGAAGGGTGTGAAAGGATGGCAGCCACGTCGCTGACACATACGAAAAGACTAATAAGACGGACCGGTCCGTAGGGTTTAACCTCCGGGTAATAACCGAAGGGCGGCTATATAAAGGCAACATGAAACAAATGAGAGGGCACCGCATTTACTTCCCAATCATAGAGTTTCTTAGTTAGAATATTCTCTGTATTTACTAACCAATCATTTTGTATCATTAAGAGTTTTCTATAAATCTATTCAACCATTCACAAGATCAACAACATCATAACCCCTCCGTCTGTAACCGGACGAAGGGTCTAGCCTGCAAGAATTTACTTTAACATTGGCGCCATCCGTGGGACCTTGTTGTTAATCAGCGACAGATTTTAGGAAAACATGGAAAAAGCACCTCAAGATCAGCCTGAGGAAGGAATAGCTCAATCTGTCTCCCAAGAATCTGCTGAAAACACAGGGCCACCCCCGATCTTCACCCCAGGCGCTAACGAGCAAGTAAGCCCAATCACGCCAGAGTTCATAAGCAAAAACTTTGACAACCTAAAGGCCATGATGAGCAAACACACTCAGAAGGAAAGGAGGAGAGGAAACCCCGTCGAGCTCACTTATGGGGATGCTGAGGACATGGAACAGGAGGAGAACTCCGTCCCAGACACGCAGTCGAACCAGGATCATGTGTTGAGGCACAGAAGGACCTTCGAGAGGGAGCCGTCCACCTTAGCACCCAATATTAGACCGGAGGGAGCGTTCGCTAGCCTCCTTAACGCCCAACATTTGGGTGGAGCTCAGCGTCCTGAGGCCGGGATGTCTAACTTGGGTGTGTTGCGTCCACCGACGCCATTCCTACAATATCAGCCTGTACAGCCTCCTCCATATCAGCCTGTGCAGCCTCCTCCGTATCAGCTGGTGCAACCCCCACAGTTCAACCAACAGCGATACAGGCCAGCGCATCATGGAGGAGATCCACCTTTTGTGTGGCATGCACCCCACCTACCGGCTCCTGAAATGGATGACTTATCCAAACCCTACCAAAGGTCGAAGGACACTAAGTTCACCAAGCGTATAGCGAACTTCAAGTTCCCTCCCAGAATCAAGATGCCTACGAACGTTAAAACATACGATGGATCACAAGATCCTGATGATCATCTTAGCGTCTTCTCCGGGGCCGCAGAGGTAGAACAATGGTCCATGCCGGTGTGGTGCCACATGTTTGTTCAAACTCTTCTAGGGTCGGCCCGGCTTTGGTATGACAGCCTCCCCACGGAATCCGTGGATAGTTTTGAAGGCACAAATTTAAAAGTAATTTCATGCAGCTACGCAGATGCGAGAGAAGGGCAGTGGAGATGCACAACATTAAACAGAAGGAACATGAGAGTCTCAGAACCTTCATCGAGCGGTTTAATAAGGAAAGCTTAGAAATCAAAGGCGCTACGGAGGATATGCGCGTCTCCGGTTTCATGCATGCTATAAAGAACACCCAGCTCATAGAGGCCTTGAATAATAAGATTCCTGATACTGTAGATGAGATGATGACGCGGGTCAGGGATTTCATCAGAGGAAAGGAAGCGGCTAATCTAAGTAGGGAAGCTAGTTCTAGTAAAACCCACAGAGAGGACCGGAGTGGAAAATCTGGGAATCACACTCGGACGGACGGGCCGGGGCCACAACGAAACGAAGGGAAGCAACCCGAACAGCGCAACCGAAATCCCTACCCAAAACCCTTACACACCCAATGCATCCACAGACTACCGACGAAAGGAGGTATATACAGCACTCACTAAGACCCCATGCGAGATCCTTTCAACCGAAGAAGTGGGAAAAAACTTCACGGCCCCTCATCCGATGATAGAAAATCCGGAAAGAAAACAATCTGACAAGTTCTGTGAGTTTCACCTAGACCATGGGCACAATACTAATGACTGCTATCACTTAAAGAGGAAGATCGAGGAAGCGGTCAAATCGGGGGAACTCGCACATCTGATCAAAGACATAAAAAAGGGGACGACGCAAGGTAACAAAACCAGCCGTAGGTCGAAAGACGATGGCTCTCAAGGGAACAGAGCCCGAGCCGTTAACATGATAAGAAGAGACCCACAGTCCCTAAAAAGAAAGGAGGCTGACCCGGCGTGGATGGACCAAGAAATAGCCTTTCCCCCCAGTAGCGAATGTTGTCTCACTTTAGACCCCATCATAGTGGAGGGATGGATAGGAAATACCGCTGTCCCAAAGGTATACGTAGATACTGGAAGTTCCACCGAAGTCATTTATGAACATTTCTTCCGGAAGTTTCGAAGGTCCGTTCAAGCACGCATGAGAAAACCGGCATCGGCGCTCCAGGGTTTTGATAACGAAATGATGTGGCCGATGGGCGAAATAACCTTACCCTTAACACTCGGGGAATACCCCTGCATGAGAACAGAATGGATGAGTTTCGCGGTTGTCCAAACGCCTGCCCCGTTTGACATCATCCTCGGGAGGCCAGGGTTATATCAGTTAGGAGCAGTACCATCGCCCTACCACGGATTGATGAAATTCCCCACTCCCCATGGTATCGCTACAGTGTGTACCAGGAGGCAGAGGGAAAAGTGGCGTATTTCGGCAATGAAAACAGATAGTCCACAAGGGATAAACCCTGGTCAAGAAGAAGAACTCGTCGTTAATCCCAGATTTCCAGGACAGACGGTTACCATAGGAGCAAACCTGTCACGACCTTGCAAAGAAAAGTTATTCACGCTACTCAGTAGTAACATGGACGTGTTTGCATGGACACCCTGCGATATAACAGGGATACCATAACAGAATATCGGTTAAAAACCTACCCCAGCGTAGAACCGATCAGGCAGAAAAAGAAAACAATGACCCCGGAACGCAGTCAGACCGTTAGAGAGGAGGTGAGTAAGCTTAGGGAGGCAGGGATCCTTCGAGAGGTGAGATGTCCAACTTGGGTCGCTAATCCAACATACGTCGAAAATGGGAATCATCCTGAAAAAATGTGCATAGACTTCACGGACATCAATAGGGCCTGTCCGAAAGACAACTACCCGTTACCCGGGGTAGATTGGAAGATTGACTCCCTAGTAGGCTACAAGTACAAGTGCTTTTTGGACACCTACAAGGGTTGTCACCAGATACAAATGGCACCGGAAGATGAGGATAAAACAGCATTCCACACAGACTTTGGCGTGTTCTGCTACCGGAGGATGCCTTTAGGGTTGAAAAATGCCGAAGCTGTCTACCAACGGTTGATCGATAGAGTTTTCGGAAACCAAACAGGTAGAAACCTGGAGGCATATGTGGATAACCTCGTCATTAAGAGCCATAGGGAAGAAGACATGATCTTCGACATTGATGAAACTTTTCGGAAGTTGAGAGACATTAACATGAAGCTAAATCCGAGAGAATGTGCATTCGGTGTAGTAGAGGGGAGATTCTTAGGGCACCTGATAACTGAAAAAGGAATCAAGGCTTGCCCCGACAAAGTAAAAGTAATCGCAGAGATCAAATCTCCAGAGACACCAGAGGAGGTACAGAGTCTCAATAAAGGATTGGCAGGTTTAAGTCGGCACCTTTCAAGGTCAGCAGAGCGCTCGCTCCCCTTCCTAGAAACATTGAAGAAAAGAGTCGATAGGATGAATTTCGCCTGGACGACCGAGGCAGAAGAAGCCCTTCAAGAGTTAAAGCAATCCTTAAACCAGTTACCGACCCTCACAGCCCCGAGCGAAGGAAGGGAGTTATTTGTATATCTGACCACTTCCAACAACACGATAAGTGCAGCGCTAACAACAGAAGAAAAGGGAAGGCATCGACCTGTGTATTTTGTAAGCAACGTTTTAAAAGCAGTAGAGATCAAGTATCCACCTAAAGAAAAACTAGCGCTAGCCCTCGTACACACATCCAGGCGCTTGCCCCGGTACTTCCAAAAATACCCGATAGTGGTCATGACGGAATTACCCATCGAAAGCATGCTCACAACAACGGCCGGGTCTGGAAGATTGGCAAAATGGGCCAAGGAATTGGAAGGTTATTCAATCGAGTTTAGATCCAGGCAGCCCATGAGAGGACAGATACCGGCGGATTTTATTGCCGAGATACCGATGCTCTTTCCCATGTCTGTAAGCGGCGGGAAGGAAGGAAGGATAGGATCATCATCCCCGACGCATAAGGACAACCTACCATCTCTCTACATTGAGGGACCACCCCCTGGATATGGTAAGGTAGTCTATTAAGGATGTGTATGTCTAAAAATTGTAAAAGGTAATTACCTTTAGTAAGATATGGTGATTGTAAACTTTCATATTTTACTCTCGAATAGAGACGGAAGTTTTCACACCCACTAGTCTGAACGCATATCCTAGTGAAGATATATATATAAAAAAAAAAAAAGAGAGTCTAAGAACTCTTCTGGGAAGGACGCTTCCCAGCCCAACAACCATATACATATATATGACGAAGTAATAAAAAAAAAAAAAAAAGAAGAAGGAAGTAACTAATGAAAACATGGGGAAAAACGCGCGCCTTGGCGCTAATACATTAAACGCGATAGGCGAAACAGGGAAACAAGTGTTCACAAAGTCACACAGATTACAAAAAAATAAAAAAGTTACACATAATACCAAACACAAAGATAATCACTCGATAGCAGGAGCAGCAGGTTCTAGCTTTTTCAAATCATCAACCGATAACTCATGACTCTGACTAAGTACTTCCAAGTAAGGAAAGGAGGGATGACGCATGCGCTCGAGAACTTCATCCAACTTAGCTTCAGAAGTAGGATCAAAGTTGGGAGTAGCTTGAAGGGGCAGATTCAAACGCGCCTGACGGAAGCCGTTGCGTACCCCAAGAGTGTATCCGGTTGCAGAAAACAAGGTGGCAAGTTCCCCATAAGGTGCACTGAACTCATGGCTCTGGTGCAGCTTCTCCACAAAAAACTTAATACCATCCTTAACCAACCACGTGGCTTTCTCTCCCTCAAACATGGCGTTTTCAGCCAGAAGCCTCTGGTTCTCATCAGCAAGAGAGGCCATGTCCTCCCCACTACATCACTAGCAACAATCCCTTCCTTCCCCGTGGTCACACCTACCATAGCTTTCCCACCGCTAACCTCTGACAATTTCACCTTTTCAGTCAAAACTTTCCATTCAGCAACAGAACTAGTTTCATACCTGAATCAACAGCCACGGAAGGCTGTCCTATCACAGGCTCACGGTTGCACTTCCTGCAAATCATGAACAAGTTTTTCAAGATCCTTAACCCGTTGGAGAGTCCTCAGCATGGTTCTTTAAACCATGTACCGCCCTGTGGAGCCTGGTACGTCGCCGAAGCTGCACATTTTCCTTTTCCAAGTCTGTAACCTTAGCCTTCAAGGTCGACACATGACTCTTCTCCTGGGTGAGAAACCCCTCAAGTAGCACAGTATAATCCCTAGAGGCCACAAAACGGCTACGAGTTTCAGTACCGGCTACGGCCAACTGGGCCAGTAAAACGTTAAAATGCGTAACCAGGTCCTCATCAGGAAAGCCCCTCCAGCGGATAGATTCGGCAGGGGTAGCGAAGTAGTTCAACATATCTTGGCAAATATGGGATTCAAACATTTCGTCATTGCACTTAACCCCCCACCCTGGCTTATATCGGGATGAAGAGGGAACTTCCATTTCACGTGGCGAGCAAGGCGGACGGGAACCTCCGGCTTCGACATCAAAAGAATTAACAGGCACACTCTCCCCTTTCCCCTCCTTGTTATCATCATTACCGCGGCTCCCTGAAAAGTTAGGCTTCCCAACACCTTCCCTTTCTGACTCACCCGAGACAGAGGATGAGAAGAGGTGGCTCGTTCGGCAGAAGGAACACTCATCTTGAGGCCGGCATTGTGAAAAGAAGGATCTGCCACACATGGATCACATAAATAAAGGAAAAAGTTCTATTCAAAAAAAAAAAAAAAAAAAAAAAAACTCACCATTGGCAAGAGAAAGCCTCCTCCGTTTTACTCGGCTAGCAGGGCCTTCGGAAGCCATCCCCGGCATAGGGGAAAGCACAGATGGAAGAGGGAGATCAACCACTAAAGCCGATACACCAGGTATCAAGGAACGCACATCAGGGGAGGGATAGACAAAGCACCCAATATCCTGTTCCAAAATAGGAACGATATTCTCTCCCAGGGGAACCACGGGATACGTAACTCCGTTTAAAGTATCAAGCTTCAAAAAGTCTAGAAGAGATATGGCTACAAAATATACGCATGACAAGCGAATCAGACATTCAACCAAAAAAAAAAAAAAGAAAAAAAAAAAGAAGAAGAAGAAGAAAACTTACGGGCGCCGTTCAATTGGATGGAAGGATTAAGATTTAAAGGAGCCCAATGACGGCTCACACCACCAAGAACCAGCACAGACTCGCAATGAGTCCGAACGGGGATCTTGTTCTCAGAAATTAAATGACAACGCGCTGTTTCTTCCTCGGTAAGAGCAGGAAGAGGATCAGGAATGGCACCGGTCAGAATGGGCCTCCAATGCATCGGCACAGGTGCCACCGAAGCATCCAACCAGAGAAACTTATCTTTCCATTGTTTCACGCTAACAGGCGCTGGGGTAAAACACTCCAATCCCCCGCTCTCTACCCTTGGCCGACGCTCCAGGGTAAACCAGTCTCCGGAACGGATTAACCTAAAGAAACTCCTCCACAGATTCAGAGTGGCGGGAAAACCCAAAGCATTACACAGCAACTCGAAATTAGTGACCCTCAAAATTCCCATGGGATTCATCTGGATCGGACACAATTGATAGTATTCGATAACAGAAAGAAAGAAGCGCGTAAAGGGAATTCGAACATTAGAAGCATCGAAAAAGCGGGTATACATCGCTATGGATCCCTCAGGACAATGGGTAACGATGGAATCATCAGAGGGACAGCGAACCCGCCATTCTGGTCTCAATCCAAACTCAGAAACAAAATCAGAGAAAGAGGCGGACGTGACGGTACAACGAGTGGTCAACATATCGTTTTTACCCATAATCGGTGAAATCGAAGAAAAAAAAACGGAGGAATGAGATTGCGCGAGAAAAGAAGAAAAAGGATTTGAAAGGGTAATGAAAGTAAAGAAATCAAAGGGTATTTATAGGAAAGTTAACACCCGCCTCAATCAATCATTCTCTCCCATCACATCAGAAGCATTAATGGTCAACAGGTAATAATGACCCTTTAAATGCGAGTAGCAGCATCAGACAATCATAGTCTAGGGACGATTCGATCAGACGTAGGCCCCCACTCTCGTACTCACTTCCCTAGGCTAGGGGGGGAGATGTTGGGATATCCACCTCCTATGCCTTCGTCTGAACAAGCAACAATAATGATGAAAGCATCGGAATAGAAGGAACGGTCGGACGAAGGGTCACGGAAGGTATCTCGAAGGAAGAGCAGCATTAATTGCAGACAAGACAGAATGAGGGCAGCATTTAATGAAGAGGAGCGTGAGAGACAAAACGCCGCCCACGCGGCTCACTCATTTTAATAACAGTCAGAGTCAACAGAAGGGTGTGAAAGGATGGCAGCCACGTCGCTGACACATACGAAAAGACTAATAAGACGGACCGGTCCGTAGGGTTTAACCTCCGGGTAATAACCGAAGGGCGGCTATATAAAGGCAACATGAAACAAATGAGAGGGCACCGCATTTACTTCCCAATCATAGAGTTTCTTAGTTAGAATATTCTCTGTATTTACTAACCAATCATTTTGTATCATTAAGAGTTTTCTATAAATCTATTCAAACCATTCACAAGATCACAACATCATAACCCCTCCGTCTGTAATCTAGCCTGCAAGAATTTACTTTAACACTGTTAAAGTAAATTCTTGCAGGCTAGACCCTTCGTCCGGTTACAGACGGAGGGGTTATGATGTTGTTGATCTTGTGAATGGTTGAATAGATTTATAGAAAACTCTTAATGATACAAAATGATTGGTTAGTAAATACAGAGAATATTCTAACTAAGAAACTCTATGATTGGGAAGTAAATGCGGTGGTCTCTCATTTGTTTCATGTTGCCTTTATATAGCCGCCCTTCGGTTATTACCCGGAGGTTAAACCCTACGGACCGGTCCGTCTTATTAGTCTTTTCGTATGTGTCAGCGACGTGGCTGTCATCCTTTCACACCCTTCTGTTGACTCTGACTGTTATTAAATGAGTGAGCGCGTGGGCGGCGTTTTGTCTCTCACGCTCCTCTTCATTAAATGCTGCCCTCATTCTGTCTTGTCTGCAATTAATGCTGCTCTTCCTTCGAGATACCTTCCGTGACCCTTCGTCCGACCGTCCGATGCTTTCATCAATATTGTTGCTTGTTCAGACGAAGGCATAGGAGGTGGAAGGTACCCTATCCCAACATCTCCCCCCCTAGCCTAGGGAAGTGAGTACGAGAGTGGGGGCCTACGTCTGATCGAATCGTCCCTAGACTATGATTGTCTGATGCTGCTACTCGCATTTAAAGGGTCATTATTACCTGTTGACCATTAATGCTTCTGATTTGATGGGAGAGAATGATTGATTTGAGGCGGTGTTAACTTTCCTATAAATACCCTTTGATTTCTTTACTTTCATTACCCTTTCAAATCCTTTTTCTTCTTTCTCGCGCAATCCCATTCCTCCGTTTTTTTGTTTTCTTCGATTTCACAGATTATGGGTAAAAACGATATGTTGACCACTCGTTGTACTGTCACGTCCGCCTCTTTCTCTGATTTTGTTTCTGAGTTTGGATTGAGACCAGAATGGCGGGTTCGCTTGTCCCTCTGATGATTCCATCGTTACCCATTGTCGGGATCCATAGCGATGTATACCCGCTTTTTCGATGCTTCTAATGTTCGAATTCCCTTTACGCGCTTCTTTCTTTCTGTTATCGAATACTATCAATTGTGTCCGATCCAGATGAATCCCATGGGAATTTTGAGGGTCACTAATTTCGAGTTGCTGTGTAATGCTTTGGGTTTTTCCGCCACTCTGAATCTGTGGAGGAGTTTCTTTAGGTTAATCCGTTCCGGAGACTGGTTTACCCTGGAGCGTCGGCCAAGGGTAGAGAGCGGGGGATTGGAGTGTTTTACCCCAGCGCCTGTTAGCGTGAAACAATGGAAAGATAAGTTTCTCTGGTTGGATGCTTCGGTGGCACCTGTGCCGATGCATTGGAGGCCCATTCTGACCGGTGCCATTCCTGATCCTCTTCCTGCTCTTACCGAGGAAGAAACAGCGCGTTGTCATTTAATTTCTGAGAACAAGATCCCCGTTCGGACTCATTGCGAGTCTGTGCTGGTTCTTGGTGCTTGGGCTCCTTTAAATCTTAATCCTTCCATCCAATTGAACGGCGCACGTAAGTTTTCTTTTTTTTCTTTTTTTTTTTTTTTTTTTTTTTTTTTTTTTTTTTTCGGGGGAATGTCTGATTCGCTTGTCATGTGTATATTTTGTAGCCATATCTCTTCTAGACTTTTTGAAGCTTGATACTTTAAACGGAGTTACGTATCCCGTGGTTCCCCTGGGAGAGAATATCGTTCCTATTTTGGAACAGGATATTGGGTGCTTTGTCTATCCCTCCCCTGATGTGCGTTCCTTGATACCTGGTGTATCGGCTTTAGTGGTTGATCTCCCTCTTCCATCTGTGCTTTCCCCTATGCCGGGGATGGCTTCCGAAGGCCCTGCTAGCCGAGTAAAACGGAGGAGGCTTTCTCTTGCCAATGGTGAGTTTTTTTTTTTTTTTTTTTTTTTTTTTGAATAGAACTTTTTCCTTTATTTATGTGATCCATGTGTGGCAGATCCTTCTTTTCACAATGCCGGCCTCAAGATGAGTGTTCCTTCTGCCGAACGAGCCACCTCTTCTCATCCTCTGTCTCTCTCTTCTTCGGGTGAGTCAGAAAGGGAAGGTGTTGGGAAGCCTAACTTTTCAGGGAGCCGCGGTAATGATGATAACAAGGAGGGGAAAGGGGAGAGTGTGCCTGTTAATTCTTTTGATGTCGAAGCCGGAAGTTCCCGTCCGCCTTGCTCGCCACGTGAAATGGAAGTTCCCTCTTCATCCCGATATAAGCCAGGGTGGGGGGTTAAGTGCAATGACGAAATGTTTGAATCCCATATTTGCCAAGATATGTTGAACTACTTCGCTACCCCTGCCGAATCTATCCGCTGGAGGGGCTTTCCTGATGAGGACCTGGTTAAGCATTTTAACGTTTTACTGGCCCAGTTGGCCGTAGCCGGTACTGAAACTCGTAGCCGTTTTGTGGCCTCTAGGGATTATGTTACATTACTTGAAGGGTCCCTTACCCAGGAGAAGAGTCGTGTGTCGACCTTGAAGGCTAAAGCCACAGACTTGGAAAAGGAAAATGTAAAGCTTCGGAAGCGTACCCGGGTCCAACTCCACAGGGCGGTACATGGTTTAAAAAGACATGCTGAGTCTCTTCGCCGAGTTAGGGATCTTGAGAAACTTGTTCGTGATTTGCAGGAGGTGAATAGTGAACCTGTGATAGGACAGTCTCCCATGGTTGTGGACTCGGGTATGAAACTTGTTTCGGTTGATGAATGGGGACGCTTGGTTGGAAAGGTGAAGTTGTCAGAGGTTAGTGATGAGACCGCTATGGTAGGTGTGACCACGGGGAGTGTAAGGATTGCTACTAGTGATACAGTGGAGGATGACATGGCCTCTCTTGCTGATGAGAACCAGAGGCTTCTGGATGAGAACGCTATGCTGAGGGAGAAGGCTACATGGCTAGTAAAAGATGGTATCAAGTTTTTTGTTGAAAAACTTCACCAGAGTCATGAGTTTAGTGCGCCTTACGGAGAGCTTGCCACTAACCGGGTACACCCTTGGGGTACGCAACGGCTTTCGTCAGGCCCGTTTGAATCTTCCTCTTCAGGCTACTCCTAATTTCGACCCTGACTCCGAGACTAAGCTGGATGAAGCTCTTGAACGCATGCGCCATCTCTCCTTTCCTTACTTGGAGGCTCTCAGCCAGGGTCTAGAGCTGTCGGTGGAAGATTTGAAGAAGTTGGAACCTGCCGCTCCGGTTGTTTAGTGGAGTTCTTTTAGGCCTCGTATTATGTGTAGTATTTTCTTTAGGACCTGTATGACTTCTGGGTACTTGTTTTTGTTGTTTTTGCGAACTGTGTTTCCGTTATATTAGCGCCAAGGTGCGCATTTTTTCGTGTATCTCTGTTGTTTTTAACGTATTAGCGCTAAGGTGCGCGTTTTTCCTCTTCTTTTCTATTTCTTATTTGTTCCGTCATATATATGTATATGATTATTAGGCTGGGAAGCGTCCTTCCCAGAAGAGTTCTTAGACTCTTTTTTTTTTTTATATCTTCACTAGGATATGCGTTCAGACTAGTGGGTGTGAAAACTTCCGTCTCTATTCGAGAGTCGGTATATATTTGATAAAATATGAAAGTTTACAATCACCATATCTTACTAAAGGTAATTACCTTTTACAATTTTTAGACATACACATCCTTAATAGACTACCTTACCATATCCAGGGGGTGGTCCCTCAATGTAGAGAGATGGTAGGTTGTCCTTATGCGTCGGGGATGATGATCCTATCCTTCCTTCCTTCCCGCCGCTTACAGACATGGGAAAGAGCATCGGTATCTCGGCAATAAAATCCGCCGGTATCTGTCCTCTCATGGGTTGCCTGGATCTAAACTCGATTGAATAACCTTCCAATTCCTTGGCCCATTTTGCCAATCTTCCAGACCCGGGCCGTTGTTGTGAGCATGCTTTCGATGGGTAATTCCGTCATGACCACTATCGGGTATTTTTGGAAGTACCGGGGCAAGCGCCTGGATGTACGAGGGCTAGCGCTAGTTTTTCTTTAGGTGGATACTTGATCTCTACTGCTTTTAAAACGTTGCTTACAAAATACACAGGCCGATGCCTTCCCTTTTCTTCTGTTGTTAGCGCTGCACTTATCGTGTTGTTGGAAGCTGTCAGATATACAAATAACTCCCTTCCTTCGCTCGGGGCTGTGAGGGTCGGTAACTGGTTTAAGGATTGCTTTAACTCTTGAAGGGCTTCTTCTGCCTCGGTCGTCCAGGCGAAATTCATCCTATCGATTCTTTTCTTCAATGTTTCTAGGAAGGGGAGCGAGCGCTCTGCTGACTTTGAAAGGTGCCGACTTAAACCTGCCAATCCTTTATTGAGACTCTGTACCTCCTCTGGTGTCTCTGGAGATTTGATCTCTGCGATTACTTTTACTTTGTCGGGGCAAGCCTTGATTCCTTTTTCAGTTATCAGGTGCCCTAAGAATCTCCCCTCTACTACACCGAATGCACATTCTCTCGGATTAGCTTCATGTTAATGTCTCTCAACTTCCGAAAAGTTTCATCAATGTCGAAGATCATGTCTTCTTCCCTATGGCTCTTAATGATGAGGTTATCCACATATGCCTCCAGCTTTCTACCTGTTTGGTTTCCGAAAACTCTATCGATCACCGTTGGTAGACAGCTTCGGCATTTTTCAACCCTAAAGGCATCCTCCGGTAGCAGAACACGCCAAAGTCTGTGTGGAATGCTGTTTTATCCTCATCTTCCGGTGCCATTTGTATCTGGTGACAACCCTTGTAGGTGTCTAAAAAGCACTTGTACTTGTAGCCTACTAGGAGTCAATCTTCCAATCTACCCCGGGTAACGGGTAGTTGTCTTTCGGACAGGCCCTATTGATGTCCGTGAAGTCTATGCACATTTTTTCAGGATGATTCCCATTTTCGACGTATGTTGGATTAGCGACCCAAGTTGGACATCTCGCCTCTCGAAGGGTCCCTGCCTCCCTAAGCTTACTCACCTCCTGTCTGACTGCGTTCGGGGGTCATGTTTTCTTTTATTTGCCTGATCGGTTCTACGCTGGGGTAGGTTTTAAACGATATTCTGTTACTTTCCCTCGGTATTCTCCCTGTCTATATCGCAGGGTGTCCATGCAAACACGTCCATGTTACTACTGAGTAGCGTGAATAACTTTCTTGCAAGGTCGTGACAGGTTTGCTCCTATGGTAAACGTCTGTCCTGGAAATCTGGGAACTTAACGACGAGTTCTTTTCTTGACCAGGTTTATCCCTTGGGACTATCTGTTTTCATTGCCGAAATACGCCACTTCCCTTGCCTCCTGGTACACACTGTAGCGATTACCATGGGGAGTGGGGAAATTTCATCAATCGTGGTAGGGCGATGGTACTGCCTCCTAACTGATATAAACCCTGGCCTCCCGAGGAGTGATGTCGAACGGGGGCAGGCGTTTGGACAACCCGCGAAACCATCCATTCTGTTCTCATGCAGGGGTATTCCCCGAGTGTAAGGGTAAGGTTATTTCGCCCATCGGCCACATCATTTCGTTATCAAAACCTGGAGCGCCGATGCCGGTTTTCTCATGCGTGCTTGAACGGACCTTCGAAACTTCCGGAAGAAATGTCATAAATGACTTCGGTGGAACTTCCAGTATCTACGTATACCTTTGGGACAACGGTATTTCCTATCCATCCCTCCACTATGATGGGGTCTAAAGTGAGACAACATTCGCTACTGGGGGGAAAGGCTATTTCTTGGTCCATCCACGCCGGGTCAGCCTCCTTTCTTTTTAGGGACTGTGGGTCTCTTCTTATCATGTTAACGGCTCGGGCTCTGTTCCCTTGAGAGCCATCGTCTTTCGACCTACGGCTGGTTTTGTTACCTTGTGTCGTCCCCTTTTTTATGTCTTTGATCAGATGCGCGAGTTCCCCCGATTTGACCGCTTCCTCGATCTTCCTCTTTAAGTGATAGCAGTCATTAGTATTGTGCCCATGGTCTAGGTGAAACTGAACTTGTCAGATTGTTTCTCTCCGGATTTTCTATCATCGGATGAGGGGCCGTGAAGTTTTTTCCCACTTCTTCGGTTGAAAGGATCTCGCATGGGGTCTTAGTGAGTGCTGTATATACCTCCTTTCGCCGGTAGTCGGTGGATGCATTGGGTGTGTAAGGGTTTGGGTAGGGATTTCGGTTGCGCTGTTCGGGTTGCTTCCTTTCGTTTCGTTGTGGCCCCGGCCCGTCCGTCCGAGTGTGATTCCCAGATTTTCCACTCCGGTCCTCTCTGTGGGTTTTACTAGAACTAGCTTCCCTACTTAGATTAGCCGCTTCCTTTCCTCTGATGAAATCCCTGACCCGAGTCATCATCTCATCTACAGTATCAGGAATCTTATTATTCAAGGCCTCTATGAGCTGGGTGTTCTTTATAGCATGCATGAACCGGAGACGCGCATATCCTCCGTAGCGCCTTTGATTTCTAAGCTTTCCTTATTAAACCGCTCGATGAAGGTTCTGACTCTCATGTTCCTTCTGTTTAATGTTGTGCATCTCCACTGCCCTTCTCTCGCATCTGCGTAGCTGCATGAAGTTACTTTTAAATTTGTGCTGCAGGTCTTCAAAACTATCCACGGATTCCGTGGGGAGGCTGTCATACCAAAGCCGGGCCGACCCTAGAAGAGTTTGAACAAACATGTGGCACCACACCGGCATGGACCATTGTTCTACCTCTGCGGCCCCGGAGAAGACGCTAAGATGATCATCAGGATCTTGTGATCCATCGTATGTTTTAACGTTCGTAGGCATCTTGATTCTGGGAGGGAACTTGAAGTTCGCTATACGCTTGGTGAACTTAGTGTCCTTCGACCTTTGGTAGGGTTTGGATAAGTCATCCATTTCAGGAGCCGATAGGTGGGGTGCATGCCACACAAAAGGTGGATCTCCTCCATGGTGCGTTGGCCTGTATAGCTGTTGGTTGAACTGTGGGGGTTGCACCAGCTGATACGGAGGAGGCTGCGATATGGAGGAGGCTGCACAGGCTGATATTGTAGGAATGGCGTCTGTGGACGCAACACACCCAAGTTAGACATCCCGGCCTCAGGACGCTGAGCTCCACCCAAATGTTGGGCGTTAAGGAGGCTAGCGAACGCTCCCTCCGGTCTAATATTGGGTGCTAAGGTGGACGGCTCCCTCTCGAAGGTCCTTCTGTGCCTCAACACATGATCCTGGTTCGACTGCGTGTCTGGGACGGAGTTCTCCTCCTGTTCCATGTCCTCAGCATCCCCATAAGTGAGCTCGACGGGGTTTCCTCTCCTCCTTTCCTTCTGAGTGTGTTTGCTCATCATGGGCTTTAGGTTGTCAAAGTTTTTGCTTATGAACTCTGGCGTGATTGGGCTTACTTGCTCGTTAGCGCCTGGGGTGAAGATCGGGGGTGGCCCTGTGTTTTCAGCAAATTCTTGGGAGACAGATTGAGCTATTCCTTCCTCAGGCTGATCTTGAGGTGCTTTTTCCATGTTTGATTAACAACAAGGTCCCGCGGATGGCGCCAATGTTAAAGTAAATTCTTGCAGGCTAGACCCTTCGTCCGGTTACAGACGGAGGGGTTATGATGTTGTTGATCTTGTGAATGGTTGAATAGATTTATAGAAAACTCTTAATGATACAAAATGATTGGTTAGTAAATACAGAGAATATTCTAACTAAGAAACTCTATGATTGGGAAGTAAATGCGGTCGTCTCTCATTTGTTTCATGTTGCCTTTATATAGCCGCCCTTCGGTTATTACCCGGAGGTTAAACCCTACGGACCGATCCGTCTTATTAGTCTTTTCGTATGTGTCAGCGACGTGGCTGCCATCCTTTCACACCCTTCTGTTGACTCTGACTGTTATTAAATGAGTGAGCGCGTGGGCGGCGTTTTGTCTCTCACGCTCCTCTTCATTAAATGCTGCCCTCATTCTGTCTTGTCTGCAATTAATGCTGCTCTTCCTTCGAGATACCTTCCGTGACCCTTCGTCCGACCGTTCCTTCTATTCCGATGCTTTCATCATTATTGTTGCTTGTTCAGACGAAGGCATAGGAGGTGGAAGGTACCCTATCCCAACACATATATTTTGGAGTATTTGATAAATCATCGTAAATATGTTATGAACTTGTGTTTGGACTTTAAGACGGAAGCTAATGAAGGTACATACCTATCACTAAATGGAAATGGTGCTATGCCAAAAGGTAGCTGTCTTTTCTCGTCATGCTTGACATTATTTTATTGCCTATTATCTTACATCATCTTACAGCTTCTTGTATTTTCTTTGGTAGCGTGAAGTTTTACTAGAGGTGCCAATTTTGTCTCGATTATTTATGAAATGGGAGCTGATTTATTACTGAGAATGTTGTTGTGTATGATCTCAAATTAACAAGCGAAAGAGAAAAAAAAATAGTTAAAAAGGGGAGTTAGTCAAATGTGGCGATCTTATCTCTCTACTCATATTATTATATTCATCATTTTTATTTTAAGAAGAACCAATTATTAAAATTAATCAATCATAATCTTAACTATATTATAACGAATCTTTTCATACTCTTAATCCTTTAAAATTTAAGTAATTGAAATTACTTATTTACCCTTACTCAATTCAAACACATAACACGTTTTCTTGCAGGTAACCCTTCTCTCTCCTTCTCGATATCTCCCTATTTCCTAATTCCTAATTCATAAGATCATACCTAATTCCTCAGATTATCCCTACATCCACCCTTCTTCTTCGATCCGTCATTTTTCTCCGATCAACTGATGTAATCGCCTTCAGTTTCCTACATCGCCTTCATATTCTTACCGTTTAATTCCTTGTTTTCGAATTCAAACAATAAAAAAAAAAGGATTTCATGAGAGACGAGTGTCACGTAAAATCGAATTCATCAAGCCGTCAAGGTGATAAACAAGCGAAGATTTCACATAATGAGGTAATGTTTTCACCTGTTTTTGTTTCAGTTTTTGATATTAATGATTATCTATGACTCAATTGTTTGTTAATATGATTTTATTAATTGTTTGTTTATATAATTTTTTTTAATTTTGATTTTGAAATTAAGATGTGATTACTATTTTGATATACTTATATGCATGTTAGGTATAAAATGCTTCTCTGAATTTTTATGTCTTAATTTCTAGGTTTACAAATGTTACTCTTTGAGCTTAAGTTTAGCACAAAAAATCAATATGAGTAGTTCTTGAAAGATTGAAAGATTCAAACCCAAATGTAAGTTCATGAGCTTAAGCTATGTTTTGCATTAATTACTTTATGAGCTTAAGATTCAAACCCATTGAAGCTACATTTTTTTATGCCTTTGTTTCAAATTTCTTTGACATTTGGTATTTATTGTTCATCCTTAACCTAATCTATATAGATATTATATATTCAATAGTTCTATGTTTTAACTTTTGTCCCACACTCTTATCTATAATACTTGTGTTTTCATAACCATTTATTTCATTGTTCTTAAAAACCGGTTAGTCTAATATTGCAAACTTGATTATATAGTGGAATGACCGTATGATCATAACGCTATGATTTGCGTTTAAGTTAGTATTCTTTAAATGGGTTAATGTAATAATGCTTACTTGATCCTATTAATTATCACGGATGTGGAATGAAATCTGTTTAGCCAGATATGGGGTCCTGATTGGGTTCATTATTTAATTTGTATATTGTCACACCCCGCATAGAAATGGCGGAACCGAGGTGCGCAGTGTATACGGTATCAGAGATTCAAAGGTTACATCAAACATAAATAATCCATACATCATCAACATAGATAAAGGTTGAAAGAGAATACTTATTACAATCATCCGAATAATATCAAAATACGGCTACAGAGTTGGGATACTAAGGAATTACAATAGCAAAACAAATTCCAAGCAAAAGATCCACGTAGCCAAGCAAGGCATAGCAATCATAAAGGTGTAACCTCAAATCCCTGAAAAGCGTTAAAATACGACGTCAACATAAAGTTGGTGAATTATTCGCAATAGTAGTTGAAAACATAATAGTGGAAAGGTTTCAATACATTTTGACCCAAAAGTGATACGGTTTGAAGATAAGTCATTTGAAAATGATGTTTTAAAAATATACGTGAAGTATACAAAACCTTTTGATAAAATACTCATACTTGATACATAAAATACCATAATCAATTTATAAAAATACCATACTCAGTTCATAAAATAATACCATACTCAGTTCATAAAATAATACCATACTCAGTTCATAAAATAATACCATACTGGATAGAATAATACCATACTGGATAAATAACAGCCTTCGGTAAATACGATACACCTGACCCTCAACAATAAGTACTGGCAACTAACCCCACCTAGTGCATTACGCTAGGTTGTCCTCGATAATAATATTCGGTCATAACATTACTAACACGGACAGGGCACACCATCATCCAAAATAGTGTTAACAATGAGGGCTTGTTAGACCCATATAGCGCTATATATACAACCGACGGCTAAAAGCTAACAGGCGTGTATACGGGGCCTCGTACTACCACAAAGGCGGAACGAGTTGGGTAATGCTAACCTGAAGGCATCCATATCCAAAATACATACCATAATACATACCATAATACATACCATAATACATAATAATATACCATAAAATACATTTGTTTAACGCTAATCATGCCCAAAATGTAAAAGCGGTAAAAAGGGCAGCGAAATAACTCACAGAATAGCAAAGCAATCCAAATCACAATATGTCGGGAAATACTATAATACCGTCAAGCTCCCACGTCTAAGTGCCCTATACATCACGTAAATAAAACATGTCTAAGTATCTCTAAGTCTAGTAGGGTTATGCCTTAATGATTAACGTTTTATACGGGTTTTAAAATAACCAAAGGAAGATCGATATAACGGAATACAAACGTTTCGGAAAGTCAACGGACTAGATACGTGATCCTCATACTTACGTGCACTACAAGTCACGTAAGTATCAAGTTACGTATCATACAAGGGTTACGGGACAAAGCTACTTGACAAGAAGCTATTACGTGATAACCAAAGGAATTACGTGAAGATCAAGCAAGAGTTACGTGAATATGGATGAATTACGTGACCAACAAGCAGAATTACGCGACATACACAACTATTACGTGCGTAACAAGTCAAGAGCAAGAATTACGTGAACAAGGTGACAATTACGTGCAAGAAGGACCATAGTTACGTGCTAGGAACAAGTTACGTGCATGGGAGGATTATTACGTGACACTCAAGTCACGTAACTCATAAGTTACGTACGAAACAAGCTAATTACGTGGTTCACGAGAGTTACGTGCATAAGGGGCAAGAGTTACGTGCGTAACAATTAAGTTACGTGAACTCGAAGCTTATTTACGAAATCTACAATCGGAAATCGATTTCTGCGTGTTCTAGATGTCTAAATGACCCCAAATTGGAACCCTATGTCCAGAATATGATTACATACAATAATCCTCAATAAAATCTAAGTTTTGACGGTGAAAAGTGATAGTTTCGGGTTTGAATCTAAATAACAAAGTTTAAAGCAAAATTGAAGAAATACTTACCCGATCGTAATGAAACTTGGAGGATAGATGAAGATGATGATGGTGAACAATAATCCGGTCTCGGATTTGGAATTCAACGGTTGGATTGCCGGAAAAGTTAGAGAGAAGGGAGGTGTTTGTATGTGTTTTCTTGAGAGAGAAAGTGAGAGAGAGAGTGTGTAGGTGAAAAGTGAGGAAAAGGACAAAATGTAGGTGTAGATAAGACAAAATTCTGGTAGGGAAGATTTTTGTAATAAAATCTGAAAAAGGACTAAAGTTGTAATAGAATTTCACCCATAGGACTAGTTTTGTAATAAAATTTCCGAAAGGACTAAAAATGAAATACTTTTTAAACGTTAATCTTAATCATATAATTAAGGCATAATTCCCCTAAACTTATCATAAGAGCATACTAGACTTATACTAAAGGCACTTAAGACTATACGTTCCCGACATAAAGATTCGAATCACATAATATATACCCGATAAACACAAATACGCATAAAATACAAATACGATACCCAATAAAATACGAGAATTACGAATACGATACTCATAAAATACGAACACGATAACACATAAAAGGGATACGATAGGGTCAAAACATGAACATAATTAAATAAAACGAATACGGAACGATAGAAATATACCGAGAAATTCGCGAATGTCACATATATACATCGTTATCTATGATTAGCTTTTTGTTTGAACTTCACATGATCCTTATTATTTTCTTTATTTCAATCTGTGTATGTGATGAGATAAATCAAAACTTTGGCTGGAGGATTTGTCTTATGGAAGCAACATGATGGTCACTTTTACGGGATCAATGTTATTGTCAAATACAAACGTATATTTTAATATCTTTTGTCTTTAACTATTTATATTAATATTTTTGTTTTTAAATATATAACATTGAAGTTTCATTGTTGTTTATGGAATGTATTGATTTTTATAAAATAATTTTACATTTTTGAGTAACGATGCAACTTTCCCGCCCATATTGATTTTGATATAATAAATTAAAAGGTCAAAGCATTTCGGTTTCACTTTTTTATGGCATGTATCTTTATAAAAATATGAAAATGCAAGATTCCCGCCCATATTAATTTGGTATAATAAATTAAATATTCTCAAACATTTTTAGTTACTAAACCCACTTGAGGGTTTGTGATACCAACCCATTTGGTACCGAATTAAATAATTATATGTTTTACTCCGTTACTAAACCTTTATTACCTACCATTGCTATCTCTAATAAAGACTTATTATTGTAGATCCTAACACCGAACAACCCGAGACTATGTTGATACCACTTGATTTCTTCTCATGGGGGTACCAATAAACAATCCAAGCCCACTTATCATGTTAAGTGTTTTGGAGCTCGTTTATGAGGTTTGTCATCATTGTCTCATTGTGAAATAACATCGAGACCCTTTTCCAAAAGATGCTTCTTATCCCAAACATGTCGAATGGGTTGAATAGTGTAACACGACTTCCAGACACCGGGGACCACTACTCCGACTTTGTAGCATAAGGATATATCACTTGTCGTTACGGCGAGGATAATAACGGACCCAATTTATCTAGACAGTCTGTGAACATCTAAATACGACTCATGGCGTACCATCACATGTCATCGAGTATACAAACACCCGAAGGCGCCTGCATACCCATGCTAGCGACAGTGTATACATTGTTAATAGTAGCATCTTCCGTACAGCTGTAAAGGTAGTTTTGCGCTCTTCTACCCTGGCCATTATTTCATCTTCACATCTAAAGGTCGACCACTTATATTTAAGGTTTCAATCATGCAATATTCTAACTCACGATAAACCTATTCCATCTTCATTTTAATTGGTTTGGTCATGTAATTATCTAGTCCATGATCAACCTACATCAATCCACATCTAACCGTCTAACGCATGCAAATATGATAAACCACAATTATCACAAATCAAACATCTAACCAAACAAGCGTATCAATCCCAAACCGCTTGCCCGCATTATCGAGGGCTAAACATCTAACAAAACAACCCCCGATCCAACATCTACCAACATCATACAAAATCGAATAAACAATCTAATTAACAAACATTACTCGTTACTCAAAATCCTGTTTTTGTCATGCATTCGGTTTTAAATACGTATGTACTCACCTTAGCAATCGAAAGCAATGAATCAACGAATGATCTACAAAAAATCAGCGGGCACGATGATCACAAAATAATCACAAAACAGCCCCCAATCGATTACACACGAAACTCTAAATCATTCGGACTCGAAAATCAATCGAAAATGTAAATCAAATCGATATGAACGAATCTAAATTCAAATGATCTAAATGAATTGATCAAAAGATCAATAATGTTCTGCAATATCAAAGAGGTGTGCGGGTTTTACCTTCCGAAAGAAAACCGAGATGATTAACGGAAGGAATCACTCGAACGGGACGATCTAACGCGTGAATTACACCACCGATTGCTCCACAAACACTCTAGGATCGGATAATAATCTTCTCTGGTCGAAACACACACACAAAACGCAGCTAGGGTTTCAAGAAATGAAATGGAAAACCCTAAAAACGTTTAAATAGAGTTTCTGTCTAGCGGACCTTTATACCGTAAAGGCGTGGGCGGGGAAAATCTGTTGAATTTCAAACTTTACGCCCTAAAGGCTTTACGTCGTAAGGCCTTATGCCTTACGTCGTAAAGGTCTAACTTTTGCCTTTTTGACCGAAACTCTGCGTCTTTATGTCGTAAGCCCTCTAATGCAGATGTAACCCAAAAGCTCATAAAAATGGATTTTGGGTCGTTACACTTGTGTATACATATGTATTCATTGATGAATATATGGTTAGAATATAGGTCACGAACTACTTCATACACCGATGAATAGAAATGTATTCACTTGTGTATACATATGTATTCATCTGTGAATATATGGTTCAACTGTGTTTTTAACGAATTAGTATATCAAGTGGGTGCTCGTTGGAAAGAGAATTAAATGTTTGTTCAAATGGTGTAATTAGTTTTTCCTAAAACCTACTTATATTCAATATATGTTAATTTAAAGTTTATTGTTAATTTAAAGTAGTTTTAAATTATATATATAAATATATATATATATATATATATATATATATATATATATATATATATATATATATATATATATATATATATATATATATATATATATATATATATATATATATATTTCACTAAAGGGGAAATTCCCCGACAAAATATATTAACAAAAAACAGTTATAGTACAAGATGAAACAAACGAATCATCTCAGAGAAAACATGGAGACAGTACTCCAACACAACCATAACACAAACCCACCCAACACAACCACTAAACACTCAAACCAGCGGAAGAAACAAAACAAGCCCCTTAACCACATCTAAGTCACATCTACGTTCCAGATAGTAGAAATAGTCTTCCACTCTAACCTGTTTGCAATCCCGAGCGACATGGTCTTCAATCGGACCGTGGTATAGATAACCTTATATAAGACATCGATACTACGCGTTCATTTCTTAAACAATCTATTATTCCTCTCTTGCCATATAAAATAAACTGAAGCTGCAAAAACAAGACGACCAACACGCCCCCAAGCATTATCTTTCTTGACGCGCTGCTTTAGGAACACAATAACATCTGACCATTTATACATATCAGACGGAATCCTCGAACCACCACATGCCAACCGCCAAACCTGTTTCGCATAAGAACATTCAAAAAATAAATGGTCATGCGAATCCGGCTGAAGATTGCAAAATACACAATTGAGAGCTTTGATCCTATCCGATTTCTCCTAGTCTTTCATACGGTCCCGAGTCTTCAATTTTTGTAAAACGAGTAACCACACAACAAAAAAATGGCGTGGAATGCTCTGAGAAAACCACACAACTTCCTTCCAATCCACAAGAGCAGCACGGTCACGAATTGCATCCCACACACTCGCAGCAGAAAACAACACCTCAGATCCATCAGACTCAACCCAACCGATTGAATCCATGCACTCGCGCAAAGTTGGAACTGGAACCTGATTTAACACCACATATTTTTGCAACCAAAAATCCGGCCAAGACCAACCATTTCCATTTAATAGATCAGCAAGTTTACTCTTTAAAGTCCAACCCGCATTCATAATGTCCCTATTCGAAATAAAGTTATTTAAAGGACCAACAACACTCCAATTATCAAACCAGGCAGAAATCATTCGACCATCATTAATCTTACTAATGACATGCATACGAACAACATCACGTAACCCCAAGATCTTTCTCCAACTATAACTCGCATTTGCCTTAACTTGGACCTCCCAAAAACTGCGACCCTCAAGATGATGCGTATGCACCCATTTGACCCATAAAGACTCCTTATTAACAAAGATCTTCCAAATATGCACCATCATTAAAGAAGAATTCCAAGAAACAAGACTACGAATACCTAAACCACCCTCCGCTTTAGGACGACAAACATCAGCCCATGCCACTTTAGCTCTACCCTTCTTTAACAACCCATGACACCACAAGAACCCACGAAGCAGCTTCTCAATATCAAGGATGATAGAACTAGGAAGAATGAAAACCGACGCCCAATACACATGCATAGAGGAAAGAACAGACACGACTAATTGAAGTCTGCCTGCAATAGATAAAGATTTATTTCGCCAATCTCCCAGACGATTCCGAACTTTCTCAACAAAACTCTTACAATCTTCAACTAAAAGAAAGTCTTGACGAGATCAATGGAACTCCCAAATACTTTATCGGAAAAGACCCCTCCTCAAAAGAATGCACCTCCAAAATAGCATTCTTAACTCGATCACTTACACATGAAAAGAACGTCGTGCTCTTCTCAATACTTGGAATTAACCCCGAAACTCTTCGAAATTCATTTAAGGCATTTAATAAAACCATAATCGACTTTTTATCGCCATGAGAAAACATAATCAAATCATCTGCAAAACACAGGTTAATAAGCTTAAGTTTCGTGCACTTCGGATGATATTTAAACACCGTTGACTCAGTCACTCCTCTTTTAAGTAACAATGTTAACACCTCCATAACAATCGTAAATAAATATGGAGATAGTGGATCACCCTGACGCAAACCACGCTTCCCATGGAAAACCCATGGAGATCCCCATTAACACAAATCGAAAAAGACGTAGTAGTCACACATTCCATAATCCACGCCACCATCGTATTATGTAAACCAAACCCAATAAGAGTAGTCCTTAAAAAACCCCAATCAACTGTATCATAGGCTTTTTGAATATCAATTTTAAAAGCTCACCTGGACACCCCACGCGCAATATGATAATTCTTGACTAGTTCTTGAGATAACAAAATATTATCCGAAATGCTTCTACTGTTAAAAAAAGCAGATTGATTAGCACTAATAATATATGTCAACCCCTCCTTCAAACGATTAGTGATAATACGACTAATAAATTTATACAACACATTACAGCAGGAAATAGGACGATAATTCATAACTTTCATCAGAGAAGCAACTTTTGGAAGCAAAGCAATAATCGTACTATTTACCTCTTTAAGCATTTTGCCATTACGAACAAATTCTTGAACAGCCAGACAGACGTCATCCCCCACAACCTCCCACGCCTTCTTAAAAAAAACATACGTATAACCATCAGGACCAGGAGCTTTGTCTTCACCAATGGCAAACATAGCTTCCTTAATCTCAGTATTTGACACGGTACGAATCATATGTTGAGCTTTAGTACCCGAAATACGTTGTTGAAACAACCCCACCATATCCCTAATTGGCTCCACCTCCTCAGCTGTGCCTAAGAACTGACTGTAATGATTCACAAAAACACCAGCAACGTCAGCATCCGAATGCAACACACCAGCCACATCATGAACACACAAGATACGACTCCTATTCCGCTTCCCTTTTAGCGTATTATGAAAAAACCTTGTATTCCCATCACCCTCCTTTAACCAGCGAATTTTAACACGCTGCTTCAAAAACATATCCTCATCTAACTTTGCCTCAGTAAAAACACGAAGATAAGCAGATTCCTCAACAAGCAGCTCCTCCGACCCAAGATTTTTATCTAACTCAACTTGAACCACATCTAATTCCTTTCGAAGAAAACCAACACGTTTATGGACATTCCTATTCTGCCACATCAACTTCCGCATGATAGGCTTTAACCGTTTTAATTTTTTTAGAAACTCTAAATAAATGAGACCCATCAATGTTCTCCATCCAAGCTTCTGAAACCCTGATGTGCGAAATCTAGTTTTCCAAAATAAGCTTTTCCTAGACTACGACACCGGGCAGTGTACCCTTATCGATCGTAGTATAGTATTGGCAAATTCGGGTTCGAACACAGGGACTTTGTTAAATTGAGTTATTTTAGCTTTATAAGTTACTAGTAACAAGTGGGGGTTTTGTCTTAGGAAGACTCAATGTAAAAACGATTAAAAATGATTTGTATTTCAAAGAGTGATAAGGACGCTTGCTTGGACCTTTTACGAATGTGTGATATTTCCTAAGTATGAAATGCCGATAAAACTTCTAATATAAAACCTAGTTCCTTTCGAATACTAAATTTCTCGAATTACCTAACCACGCAACTATTCCTTTCGAATATAGTTAACACCTAAAATAATCGTGCATAAAGTTCCAAGCCGATGTGTGCGAATTAATCTTTAAGCTTCCTTTCGAATAGCTTACTAATCAATAAACCGATTTGTCTTAACTTATTAACTAGCGTTTGTGTTAACACTTACTTGTTCTAATTGTTGTTAATGATTCCTTTCGAATACCGCAAAATTTTAACCAACTATAGACCGGTTGATTGTTTCGTTTCTATTTTAGTAAAAAGTACGAATTCCTTTCGAATACCCGTTTTTAGTTAAACAAACAAAAGTATAAACAATTTTAACAAGATAATTAAAGTTTCAACCCAAACGGATCCTCAATTAACCACAACACATCAATCTAATTTCATACACAAAATTTACCACACAAACGATCATAAATCCAAGCAAACGTTTAATTAAATTAGTTACTCATGATATTGAATAAACACAAATTATAAGTAAAAGACATAATTCGATTATATTGAAAACAGAGAATAAGTTTAATACCAATCCGAAAATAGAACTTGAAATTGTATCCAAAATGATAAACAAATGAAAAACTGTAAAAAAAACTTGCTAACAATTCTTCAAAAATTCCGAAAATAAGATGATTGTTGCTTTCTTCCTCCCTAATGATTTAGAAGAAAGTGAGATAATGATAAGATGATAGAAAAAAGATTCCTCAAACTAGTTATTTTCGTCTCTTTAAAATGTAGTAAAAAGAGACTCTTCAATTTTCCCATCAATAGCAATTAAGCACAATTTTGTAACAGCAAAAACCACAAATGCACCGAACCTATAAGAGAATGCGCTGCATTTTGGCTTATATGGCCTCAATGCGTTTAGCTTCCTTCTTCAATGCGGCTCATTGCTCAAAATTTCCAAAATTTGCTTCCTTTTGCTCCAAATGTGTCCAAAAACCTAAAACACATATTGAATAAACACAAATTATAAGTAAAAGACATAATTCGATTATATTGAAAATAGAGAATAAGTTTAATACCAATCCGAAAATAGAACTTGAAATTGTATCCAAAATGATAAACAAATGAAAAACTGTAAAAAAAACTTGCTAACGATTCTTCAAAAATTTCGAAAATAAGATGATTGTTGCTTTCTTCCTCCCTAATGATTTAGAAGAAAGTGAGATAATGATAAGATGATAGAAAAAAGATTCCTCAAACTAGTTATTTTCGTCTCTTTAAAATGTAGTAAAAAGAGACTCTTCAATTTTCCCATCAATAGCAATTAAGCACAATTTTGTAACAGCAAAAACCACAAATGCACCGAACCTATAAGAGAATGCGCTGCATTTTGGCTTCTATGGCCTCAATGCGTTTAGCTTCCTTCTTCAATGCGGCTCATTGCTCAAAATTTCCAAAATTTGCTTCCTTTTGCTCCAAATGTGTCCAAAAACCTAAAACACATACTTTACACAAATATAAGTATAAAACGGGTCTTTCCATTACGTTTTGGACTCGAAACATAATAAATATCGCGATAAAATACTGGTATAAATGAGCGATATCAAACCCGTGGCAAAAATTCTTCTTTATTCGCAACAAAATTTGCAAACTTAAACGGCTTCGGCTTTCTGACACTTGCCAACGGGATCTTCAGAACACTAGGACAATGATCCGAGATACGATACGGCTTAAAAATCGCATGAGCATCTGTAAACTGATGCAAAAACGGACCATTACACATTATTCTATCAAGCTTCTTCAGAATACCATCCATAGAGTTCGGGCGTTGATTCCATGTATACCACATGCCAGACTGATTCAAATCCGCCAAACCAATATTCTCTACACAACATCCCAATAGAAACACCAGACACACCACTGGTACTATCATTAAGATTCAAAGCAACATTAAAATCTCCCATAACAATACAGGCGTTACTCCCCACAAAATGATTATGCGTCAACAAACTTTGCCATAACTCACGCCTCTGAATATAATGATTACCTGCGTAAATAAATGAACAATAAAAGCTCTTTTGGGCACTGTTCAAACGCACCTGACAATGAAGAACCTGGTCCGACTGATTAACCACCATCAACTCAACATTCTCCGAATCTCATCCAAGAATAATACGAGTACCCTTTTGACTCACCTGAGAATTAGATGTCCACCACCAACCTTTAAAAACCTTCGTACACACATCATGAAGTCTTGAAATATCCATATGGGACTCTAAAATAGCGCAAACTTGCAAATTATTTTCGAGCACCACCTCTTGAACCTTTGTTTGTTTTGGGGTTTGGTTCAAGCCCCTTATATTCCACGTTGCTGCACTAAACATTAAAACCGTTTAAACCGGGAGTGCTTGCCCCCTTAGAATTTTGTAGAGTCTCTACCGGGTCCCCTCCCGAATCCTCCCCATACGCACCACAGACTTCCGGACCTAACCGATCCACTTGCACCCCTTACTTTTCCTTACCCTTAACCGACTCCATGCCACCAACCCCTAGAACCTTACTCACAATCCCAACAGCTCGAGCTTGAACCTGCATCTCATAAGTACTTGCATCGCCACTTATAATCCTAGCATTCCCCGCATTTACTTTACTCTTCGGACGATATTCAAACACTGGTTGTTTAGGTTGACTCACATTAAAACCCTTTACTTTCTTCCGTTTCACTTCTTGAAAGTCACCTTCATCTACTTTATTAGCACTCACTATCACCCACTTTGGAATATGTTTCCTACAGGTTTTTTCAGTATGTCCAAAAGACCTTACAGTTCAAGCATTGTGGCGAGCTTCCACTCATATTCAACACGCACCTCATGGCGAGTACTACCTTCAACATCCAAACGGGGAGTTGCAATAACAAGTTTATCTTTAATTGAACACTCGCATCAACCTCAATCATTGCCCTTGCGTAACTTGGCCGACCCTAAGAATCAATACACATAGCAGTGGTGTACGAATCCAACATTAACAGATTATTAATCTTAGTAGCCATGGCACTTAAACCATCGTTTGTGTAACCCACAAAAGGAACATCATGCAACTTGACCCAAACAGGCACCGACGTGACATCTTCCTTTTCGACATTAATTATCTATTTATTTTTATTTTTCCGATAAATAATTAATCAATTAGTATATATATATATATATATATATATATATATATATATATATATATATATATATATATATATATATATATATATATATATATATATATATATGTCACACCCCGCTAAAGCGGAAACACGGGAATGTGAAGAGCTGGAAAATCGTATCACAGGTCATATAAAACGTAACGGTAAATGAGTCATTCATTCAAAATAAAAAGTGTTTAAAATCCATTCGAGACAACCAAACGACAATAGTTTAATACATCGACACATAATCAAAATGTTTCTTTAAAAATTCCCAAAATAACTGGCCAAGTCTTTTCCACATAAGTTCTCACACGACCGCTTCGACCCATCCACACCATGCACCTCAGACTTACACTAATTTCCTTAAACATAAGATAAAGTGTCAACTACGAAAGTAGTGAGTGAGTTACAGTTTAAACAGTTGGCATAAAAGTATGAGTAAAGTATATAAAGTAAAAGTTTTCCCCTAAGGGAGATTAGCGGAGGAAAGTCGCTTAAAGAGTTTATATACTTGCAAAGTTTAAGTAACGGGCGAAGAGTGCCCTAAGTTGTAAAGACTATATAAAATCACATTTAGTCAGATAGTAGAAGCGGATAACAATCGCTAAAAGTTTATAAGTTTATGCGTAAGTAACTAAATAGATTTCTTGTATCAACCACTTGGCATCTATAACTTAAGTGTTCACACTAATCCGATTATCAACCGAGCGGCCCCAACTTCCCGCCTCTCAAACGGGAAATTAAAAGAAATTCAGTAAATATGTACTTAGACTGCCATCTAAGCAAGGAACGGTTCTTTCCTAAGTATCGATACCCATAATTACTATACGGCTTAAGTAGTTAATAGTGTGTAAGAGAGAAGCTAAAGCATAATTGGGCACTATGTAATTTTATTTTAAAAGAGAGAGAATCACTATCACTTAAGAGCATGTTATAGTTCCATCAAGGGTCGGTTACGCATACAAGTATCAATAAATAGTTGAGTTAAAGAGACGAAACAACAGTTATAAATAGAGAAAGAAATAATTTACGCATAAGAAACTAAGTAGACGTTTCAATGTCAAAGATTTGATAAAGTCAAAGTCAAATTTAATAAGTCAAAGATTTGAAGTATTGCAAATTGTTTTATAAAGCATAAAATGCGAATAAATCTTATGTTTCCCCCAAATTCGTGAAAAAATATATAAAACAAGGGGTTGTAACTCACAGATTGCGAAGAGATCGAGAACTTGGAAATTCGGTCGGAATGTGTAAGCCGGGAATCACGGTTTGCCTATTAATACCAAGGTAGTTTAATGTGTTGTTATATTACTAGGTTCTTATATAATAATATATGTAAGATGTCATTAAGGTGTAAGTGTCAAATTTAAGTATCGTCAAAATAGTCCAAAAAGGTAATTGTCACGTTTTCGTCCGAAAGTCCGATTTAACGTTTTAGGTTATTATATCTTAAGTGTTTTTGCTCGCTGAGGTGATTTACAATTTCCGAGGAAATTTGGGCAGCGCTTCCGCGCCCAAATCTCATATCCAAAAATTGTAAATCAACTCCGCTCACAAATCACCTAACATACAATAATACATATTTTATAGCTTATTAAGGTCCAAATAGTCCAACACAAGTCATCTTTATTATAGATTTCAATCATCTCAGTCCCCACATGATTCCAGTAAAAAGTCCAGAAGGTAATATATTCTAAAAACGAGTAAACGACAAGTTTTCGGGGAGACAGCACTGTCAGGGGGTGCTGCGCACCTCCTTGCTGTTTCCCCCGGTTTTTGAGATTTCTTTGTTAAAAACGTATTTTCACCCATAGATTCCAACATGCAACCGGTTAAGACTTATTAAAACATCTTTTTAACAGTTTCTAAAGAGTATTTGGTTTCAAATCCGTGGATCTAAAGATTATTCATGTTAAAAAACGTTTTTGACCGTAAAAAGTCATAGATTTATGTAAAAGTACATTTTCAACCGTTAGATCTTACATGCAATTGAATATTTATGTAAGAATAGTAAAATAAAGAAATCTACCGGAGGAAAAGCTTGGATGATGAGTTTTTGGTCGGATTTAGCCCCAAAAATCTTTACAACCGTGGTCCTTTTTGAAATAACAACACCCCTTTGCTTTCCTTGATGATCCAAAACGTTTTTTAGTGGATGGAAATGGTGTTTATATGGCTGGAGTTTACTGAAACTAGAGAGAAAATAGAGAGAAATTGGGAGAGGATGGTGTGTTTCTTTTTGTACAAATGAAGTAAAATGAAAAGAAAAGATAAATGAGTATAGGGAGTGTCAATCCTGGTCTTGGGACAGTAAATGGGCAGTAAAAGGGTCGTTTGTGATTGGTCAATTTGGGTGGTGGTGGTGTAAAACGAGAAAAGGACTAAAATTGTAATATTTTTGAAAATCTGGAGCCAGGTGCTGCGCACCTCTTGATGAGGTGCTGCGCACCGGGCAATTTTTCAGCTTTCTTGATTTTTCGTTTTTGCGTTATT
>CAJVGC010000592.1:19959385-20017328 GCA_910822075.1 Senecio squalidus
GGAATATCTTGGAGTCGAGTCTCAGAAGGTTTACGCTCGACGACGTGGGCAAGGAATGCGTCATAGTCCCTATGAAGGTACTTACGCATTTTGATGGAAGACACCATGCGGAGTTGTCGTCCAGGCTTGTCTCCCTGAACGACGAGAGTCTCTCTTTCCGAAAGAGGGATTCGAATAAGCTTATCGAAACAGATGATTTCCGCTCGGAAGCGAGATAGCCAGTCCATTCCAACAATAACGTCGAAACTGGAAAGCTCGATAGGAATCAGATCGATGGGGAAAATTTTGTCAGATAGGCACAGTGAGCATCCTAAGATTATGTCCTTAGCTTCAAATTCTTGGCCGTTAGCATACTCAACGGTAAAACTATCCTTAAGAACTTCAGATTCTAAACCTATGAGGGGTCTAAATTCTAAGGAAATGAAACTTCTTTCGGCTCCTGAGTCGAATAATACGGAAGCAGAATGATTGTTGAGGGAAAACGTACCAGTAACTGCGTTGGGGTCCTGACGTGCTTCCTCAGCCGTTAGCCCGAATGCGCGACCCCTACCCTGCCCTCCCTGATTCTGTGGAGCTCGATTGAGCTTAGGGCAGGTATTGCGGAGATGCTGGTCGCTCCCGCACTCGAAGCAGGTTCGTTTCGGGGCTGGAGTAGTGGACTTGTCACGGCAGTACTTGGCATAGTGCCCCGTCTTCTGGCACTTGAGGCATATTGGACAGTTCCCGAGGTGGTGGAAGTTGCACTTGTCACACTTTGGGTGTGGTCCGGTGTAAGATCCGGATTTAGCTGGTGGTGCAGGTGCAGGTGCGGGTGAAGCAGTCACGGCGTAGTTTCGGGTCTTCTTGTTGCGATCGCTTCTTCTCGGGGTTGACTCGGCTTTCCTCTTCTCACCTGACTCCTTTTTGGAGGATCCGGGAGCGGTGAGGAGATTGCTGGTAAGACGATGGGCCAGGATGATTGCACTCTGGAGGGTCTGAGGTTCGGCTGCCATGACCATGCCTCGGATTTCCGGAACTAGACCCGAGATGTACAGGTCGATCCGGTTCTCCTCGGGGGTTACCAGCCTTGGAACCAATCGAGCGAGTTCGTGGAACCGGGTAGTGTATTTCTCAATATCATTCCCAACCATCTTGTGGTCCCACAGCTCAGCCTCGAGCTTCTTAATCTCCCCTCTTGGGCAGTATTCCTCAATGAGCAAGTTCTTGAAGGTGTTCCAGGGAAGGGCATAGGCATTATCAGGTCCTCGAGTTTGGACAACAGCGTTCCACCATGACAGAGCTCGGCCATGGAACACGCAGGACGCGTATTCCACCTTGTTCGCCTCGGCACATCGGCTGATGTGCAGGACCGATTCGATGCTTTCGAACCACTGGACCAATCCTACAGCACCAGTTGTGCCGTGGAACTCTTTCGGCTTGCAGGCCATGAAGCTCTTGTAGTTGCATGGAGGAGGGTTCGGATGCTGGTTCTGGTTGTTCTGCTGTTGCTGTTGTTGTTGTTGCTGCTGCTGATGCTGGTGATTGTTGACGTTGGCGTTGATTCCGGCGGTGATCTGCGCGATCATGTTAGGCATAGCCGCGTTCAACTGCTCGGCAACTTGTTCAGCGATGATGCTAGCATTAGAGCGAGGAGCCATGATTCTACAATCAAAAGAACAAATTTAGTTTAGAACGTACGAATGGATTATGATAAGATTAAAAGTTAAGCAACCATGGATAGTTATAGCACGAGGTTAAAATGACTGATCAAATAGTACACGCAAGATTTAGATTTGAGAGGTAGAATAGTAATGATCGTAACAAGCATAAGATTCACAAGATAGGTAACAATAGATAATAATAAATGGAACTTCATTCATTAATTAAAAGAGTCGAGTACAAGGTTCGAATAGAAGTACAGTACAATACATAGAGAATGATAGATACTAGCCTAATCGTATACAAAGGAAAATTTACGACTAGCTAGAGGTATGAACGGCGAATGTCCCTAGTGACTTTGGTCGAAGATCATCAAGGCGACGATGGCCATTATTAGCGCTCCCATGGCCCAGATGACGTAGATAAGGGTTTGTACAGTCCGGGCGGTGGTTTGGGCCGACGCGATGATCCGGATTGCCTGTTCTGCCAGCTTGTGGGTTTCGTCAGAGGCTTCGAATAGGTGAAGGGCCTGCTGCTGAGTTTCGCCTGCAATCCTCTGAACCTCGTGGAATACACTGCGGAATGCCTCGGGTGGAGGAAGTCGGAGGTTAGGTGGTACTCCGGATGAAGGTGATCCGGCCCCTCGGACACGACGCGCGTCCTCTAGGAACTGGCGTTCCCATGGATAGACTTCCATAACTGGAGGGTGTCCGGCTGGGTCGTACGGGTCCACGGATGGCTGACGAGGTGCGGGTTGGAACGATCCTGGATGCCGAAAAGGTGTCGCATTAGGTGTCGCACGAGAGGGTGGTAACACAGTCCTCGGGCTAGACCCGTTGCCGCTGCTAATAGTCGTGGAGGTATCTTCGGTTGGTAGAGACGATTGAGACATGACAGATCTGAGACGTAGAAGGTTTCGTGAGTACTAGAGAACACAAAGAAAAGATGAAGGAAATGTGTAATGAAATGCATGTACGGGTCAGTCGCGTGAGAATCGGGAAAAGACAGTGCCGGGAATTTTGACTCAAAACCGTTAACATTAGTAATTACGTTTCGTCTTTGCATAATCATTTTGAACTAGGCAGGGGTGATCAGGCCATGCGTAGTTAAATTATAAACATGCAAACCACGAAATTAATTCTCTAAAGTTTAGACCCATAAGCGATTTTCCGAAAAGTCTTGGTTATAGTTTGGTTTCGAAAATTTTTGAAAAATTTTTAAAACCGTTTTTCTCTATAACCTGTGCTCTGATACCAAGTCTGTCACACCCCGCTAAAGCGGAAACACGGGAATGTGAAGAGCTGGAAAATCGTATCACAGGTCATATAAAACGTAACGGTAAATGAGTCATTCATTCAAAATAAAAAGTGTTTAAAATCCATTCGAGACAACCAAACGACAATAGTTTAATACATCGACACATAATCAAAATGTTTCTTTAAAAATTCCCAAAATAACTGGCCAAGTCTTTTCCACATAAGTTCTCACACGACCGCTTCGACCCATCCACGCCATGCACCTCAGACTTACACTAATTTCCTGAAACATAAGATAAAGTGTCAACTACGAAAGTAGTGAGTGAGTTACAGTTTAAACAGTTGGCATAAAAGTATGAGTAAGGTATATAAAGTAAAAGTTTTCCCCTAAGGGAGATTAGCGGAGGAAAGTCGCTTAAAGAGTTTATATACTTGCAAAGTTTAAGTAACGGGCGAAGAGTGCCCTAAGTTGTAAAGACTAAATAAAATCACATTTAGTCAGATAGTAGAAGCGGATAACAATCGCTAAAAGTTTATAAGTTTATGCGTAAGTAACTAAATATATTTCTTGTATCAACCACTTGGCATCTATAACTTAAGTGTTCACACTAATCCGATTATCAACCGAGCGGCCCCAACTTCCCGCCTCTCAAACGGGAAATTAAAAGAAATTCAGTAAATATGTACTTAGACTGCCATCTAAGCAAGGAACGGTTCTTTCCTAAGTATCGATACCCATAATTACTATACGGCTTAAGTAGTTAATAGTGTGTAAGAGAGAAGCTAAAGCATAATTGGGCACTATGTAATTTTATTTTAAAAGAGAGAGAATCACTATCACTTAAGAGCATGTTATAGTTCCATCAAGGGTCGGTTACGCATACAAGTATCAATAAATAGTTGAGTTAAAGAGACGAAACAACAGTTATAAATAGAGAAAGAAATAACTTACGCATAAGAAACTAAGTAGACGTTTTAATGTCAAAGATTTGATAAAGTCAAAGTCAAAGTTTAATAAGTCAAAGATTTGAAGTATTGCAAATTGTTTTATAAAGCATAAAATGCGAATAAATCTTATGTTTCCCCCAAATTCGTGTAAAATATATAAAACAAGGGGTTGTAACTCACAGATTGCGAAGAGATCGAGAACTTGGAAATTCGGTCGGAATGTGTAAGCCGGGAATCACGGTTTGCCTATTAATACCAAGGTAGTTTAATGAGTTGTTATATTATTAGGTTCTTATATAATAATATATGTAAGATGTCATTAAGGTGTAAGTGTCAAATTTAAGTATCGTCAAAATAGTCCAAAAAGGTAATTGTCACGTTTTCGTCCGAAAGTCCGATTTAACGTTTTAGGTTATTATATCTTAAGTGTTTTTGCTCGCTGAGGTGATTTACAATTTCCGAGGAAATTTGGGCAGCGCTTCCGCGCCCAAATCTCATATCCAAAAATTGTAAATCAACTCCGCTCACAAATCACCTAACATACAATAATACATATTTTATAGCTTATTAAGGTCCAAATAGTCCAACACAAGTCATCTTTATTATAGATTTCAATCATCTCAGTCCCCACATGATTCCAGTAAAAAGTCCAGAAGGTAATATATTCTAAAAACGAGTAAAACGACAAGTTTTCGGGGAGACAGCAGCCCGGTGCGCAGCACCTGTCAGGGGGTGCTGCGCACCTCCTTGCTGGTTTCCCCGTTTTTGAGATTTCTTTGTTAAAAACGTATTTTCACCCATAGATTCCAACATGCAACCGGTTAAGACTTATTAAAACATCTTTTTAACAGTTTCTAAAGAGTATTTGGTTTCAAATTCGTGGATCTAAAGATTATTCATGTTAAAAACGTTTTTGATCGTAAAAAGTCATAGATTTATGTAAAAATACATTTTCAACCGTTAGATCTTACATGCAATTGAATATTTATGTAAGAATAGTAAAAATAAAGAAATCTACCGGAGGAAAAGCTTGGATGATGAGTTTTTGGTCGGATTTAGCCCCAAAAATCTTTACAACCGTGGTCCTTTTTGAAATAACAACACCCCTTTGCTTTCCTTGATGATCCAAAACGTTTTTAGTGGATGGAAATGGTGTTTATATGGCTGGAGTTTACTAGAACTAGAGAGAAAATAGAGAGAAATTGGGAGAGGATGGTGTGTGTGTGTGTTTTTCTTTTTGTAAAAATGAAGTAAAAATGAAAAGAAAAGATAAATGAGTATAGGGAGTGTCAATCCTGGTCTTGGGACAGTAAATGGGCAGTAAAAGGGTCGTTTGTGATTGGTCAATTTGGGTGGTGGTGGTGTAAAACGAGAAAAGGACTAAAATTGTAATATTTTTGAAAATCTGGAGCCAGGTGCTGCGCACCGGGCAATTTTTCAGCTTTCTTGATTTTTCGTTTTTGCGTTATTGCATCGTTGGACCTTTTTGTTAATTGAAAGTTCTTAAGTATGATTAGTTATGAACTTAGGAAAGTTCAAAAGGTGATTTTATTGGTATTAGGACTTATAATTTTGATTCCGGAAGTTATTCCGACACTAGTTCCGACAAGGTATAGACTTAAAAAGTTACGAACCAGAATAAAGCGAACGAGACAAAAAGTAATTAACGTTTCGAACCGATATCACAAATGAATAAGTACCTGAATTTTGACGGTTGTCACAATATATATGTATATATATATATATAGATTGGGGTTTAATAGGGATCCCTAATTCTCTAGAGATCCAGGGATCCCTTTCTAACCACCCATTTTTCCTTATATCTTTGTTCTTCTTTTTTTTTACTTTTTTTCTAAAAAAATTTTTTACTTTTTCTTTTACCTTTTTATTTACTTTTTTTTTTCTTCCGAAAATCACATTTGATTTTCAACCTTAGTTTTAAAAATCATATGTGATTTTCAATCTTCAAATCTTTTATGGGTAAAATCACGTTTGATTTTAAAAAATTATTGATTATTTTTTACCAAAATCACATGTGATTTATAACCTACAAACTATTTTGTTTATAAAATCACATGTGATTTTCGAGAAACAAATTTTTCAATTGTGACTTTAAAATTTATAAATTTTGGTTTTTGAAAATCATATGTGATTTTCGACAAAAAAAAATATTCACGTGTGATTTTAAAATTTATAAATTTAGGTTTTTGAAAATTACATGTGATTTCAATTTTTGACAGAAAAATCGCATGTGATTTTGAAAAAAAAAAAGTTAAGTAAAAATAGCAACAAAAAAAAAAACCGAATTAAAAAACGAAAAAAAAAATGAAAAAAAAATATATATTAAGGGAAAAATGTATGGCTAGAAAGTGGATGTCTGAATCTCTAGAGAATTTGAGATCCCTTTTGAACCTCACTCTCTCTCTCTCTCTCTCTCTCTCTCTCTCTCTCTCTCTCTCTCTCTCTCTCTCTCTCTCTCTCTCTCTCTCTCTCTCTCTCTCTCTCTCTATATATATATATATATATATATATATATATATATATATATATATATATATATATATATTATATATATATATATATATATATATATATATATATATATTACTAGTATATAAAATCAACTCATAGTTTACTGGAGCTATCTAGAATGAGGACACGTAAGCTAATGAAAATTATACATATGGACACTTTATTATATAAAGTGAATTAATTAGTCACCTACTTTTCTTTTCTTTTCAACGACAAGGTATGGCCATCCCTTTGTAATTCACTGCTCATGCCCCTATAACCCTACACTCTTCCTCATTCTTTTATCTATCTTAACATTACTTCTTTTATATAATTTAGACCTCCATTGAATTCAACTTGTGATGCTTTTCAATCTCGAAAATTATATAACAGATAATGTCTTGATAAGTAAATCCCAGAATGTATTTTTGTGGGGTTTGAAGAACATGTCACAAATGGAAGCTGAAAATGGTGATGGGAAGTCTGGAAGCTTTTGAAGTTATTGAGCAGATTGGTAGAGGTGCTTTTGGAGCTGCTTTTCGTGTTCTTCATAAAACTAAAAAAAAGAAGTATGTTTTTTTTTATTCATTTTTTCCCCAAATTTGTTCAATTTCTAGGGTTTAGGGTTTTAATTTGCATAAATCAATTTAGGCATAAATATAGACACATACGCACTTTTTGTTGATCAGGATTTAGTTTTTCGGTTTTCGGAGGATTTTGGTTGCTCTTTTGTATTGATTGTGAATGTGAATTCCATGTTTTTTAGTTAATTAAAAATTAGAAAAAGTTGTTTAAATTGGTTGAAAATGAGTTTTCGCTAATTAAACTCCCGTGCCGTGTGATTTTCGAAAGGTATGTCATGAAAAAAATCCGGTTGAAGAAGCAAACGGAGAAGTTTAAGAAGACTGCTCATCAAAAGGTATTTCTTGTGTATTTCCTACTAATTTATTACAACCTATGTTTAGTATATTAAATTTGGATTTTGACTTTATTAAAGTTAAACAAACATGTTTTCGTCTATGAATATTGATGTGACACCAATTCTTTATTGAAGATCCATTTCACACAAATTAGCACAATACCCTCATAAAAAAGAATAAAACGTTTGTTATCTTACTATTATATAAAATCAACGATACAGAAAATTTGGCTATAATTCTGGGATGGAGGATTTGAGGCATGACATATGCAGCAAAATATTAAATTTTTTATGTCAACAACTTTTGAAAAATCTTAAATAGTTTATGTAGTGGTGCAACGTCAGCCCGGATGGCATCGTGGCCGGTTTTAACCTATAATTTATTAAGTTATCTAAATATAAAACTGTAAAAAACGAAGATTTATTGTTGTCATTGTACATAAAGCTTTAGACCTTTCATTTTCTTTTATTAACATTGAAGTATCTTGAGTTTTGCGGTTAAACAGGGAATCATTGGGTAAAAATAAAACTTGGGTCATAGTTTTGTTTTAGAGTAAATTACATCGTTCGTCCCTAAGGTTTATATGCAATTACGGATTTCGTCCCTAACTTTGAAAAGTTGCATAGATTATCCCATTGTTCAAACTAATTACTCATTTCGTCCCTAATTTGGACGTTCGTTAATTTCTACCGTTAGCCTTCCCTCACGTGTAAAACACGTTAGGGTATTTTAGTAATTTCATATTCTAAAAATAATAATAATAATAATACTAGTGTCACCATCCAACAGCCAAGCTATACACCCCCAGATCCCTCCAAACCACACGATTTCAATTAGGGTTTCACATACGCACACAACACAATGATCAGAAAAATTAATCACAAATTTCAATTCAATTCTGCTAGTTTGATTGATTAAAACCCAACCCCCCAACCCCAATTCAGATCTGTGACCACCCCATTCTCCACCGCGGATGCCGGACATCACCACCACCACCATTAACAGAAGATAGTAACAAGCAGCCGCCGTGATTCCTAAACTCCAGCCGCCGTCGCGATTTCTAAACTCCGGCCGCCGCCGCGATTCCTAAACTCCAGTCCCGTCAAATTGTAGATCTAGTTTTCCATTGTTTGAGATGTGCTTAAACCAGTTTAATTTCTTCATATGTTTTTTTTTTGTGGAGAGCCGAAAAATATGGGAATCTGGAAATGAGAGGAATCTAGTGTTGACTAACTACATTGAAACGTGTTAGAGTTAGGTGGTGGTGGTGGTGGTACGGTGGTGATACGGTGGTGGTTTCTCTCTGTAGAAAAGGAGAGAAAAATGGTTATAGAGATAGAAAATGGGTAATATAACTGAAGACTCCGAAATGACTAAAGTACCCTCACGTGTTTTACACGTGAGGGAAGGCTAACGGTAGAAATTAACGGATGTCCAAATTAGGGACGAAATGAGTAATTAGTTTGAACAATGGGACGATCTATGCAACTTTTCAAAGTTAGGGACGAAATCCGTAATTGCATATAAACCTTAGGGACGAACGGTGTAATTTACTCTTTGTTTTAATAGAAACAAGGTGTGATGATTTATTGCATCTTTAATCTTTAATATATAATAAAAGAGGGGCCTTAAATGCCACATGGCGAAGTAAGGTCCATTGGATAGGTTCACTTCTTTGATGTCAGCCGTTAGATCAGATTGATGATGTCATCAACTATTATTTTCATTTTACACCCTCTTATAATACATAATTACATTATCTCTTTTCATTTCTTATCCACTAAAATAAAAAATATCTCTTTTCATTCCATCTCCACTATAAATAAAAACATAATTCTAATATACTTATAAAATCGTTCTATTTGGACTGTGATTTACGTTATTATTATTCTAAAATTTGCTAATACAAAACATCAAAACCTGAAGTGCATATGTTATTATAACTATAAACATCAGTATAACATTATTTTCCCATAATAACTTAAAATCTACATAAACAAAGAAATTTCAATTTCATTTTTATTTTTTTACGCGTTATCGCGGGAAAATAATCTAGTTACACATGATAGCACAAAGAGTGGATGACAATTAAAAAAGTTCCATTTACTCTAAAAAAAACATGTGATCAAATAGTTAATGACTATTTAAGTATTTATTATTCACCTATTACCTTCCTTTCATTTACTTCCATATGATCATTTCTTCTCTTTATCTACCACAACTACTATTTCGTTTTTCTCTGAGTTTTTTTTTTTTCTGTTTCATCTTTTCATATAACTTTTAGTTTAGGTTTAACTATCATATATTTGTATTTCAGTTCATTTTTCATATTTGATTTTCATATTTAGTTTGATGATGATGGATATTTGTTTGAACTTTGAAAATTGAAAATGATGAAGGATCATATAACCATTTGGTAAAAGCGATTTAAAAGGTACCTTTTTAGTTATTAGTTTCTTTATCTCATATGATCCTTCAACATTTTTCAACTCTCTATTTACTTTTGTTGTTTGTTCTTATTTTAGGACTCAATTGTCACTCAAGCAAGTATTCATATACTATTATCCTATTTGTTAACATCAAGGAGTTATTTCATGATACTCTATTTGTTTGAAATTTACTTCACCTGATAAAATTACTTTTGTTTCTTGAAATGCAAGAAATTGTGTCTCGAGTAAAAAGTGACAAAGTTATTTTGGCACGTATTTACTTTAGATAATGGAGGATGTTTGATGTGTCTTACTAATGGAGGAGTTTCTTTTTTATATGCTTTCAACTAATTTTTTTTTTTTTTTTAAATTCTTGTTTATTACTTTTTATTAATATTTAATAATACTTAATCCGTTCCAATTTAGATGTCTATATTAAAAATGTATAATTTTTTTAAAATATGTAATCACTATAGTGTTGTTGACTAACATAGGAAATGACATATGTCCACTAAAACTTGTAGAACAAACCACGTCAATAACATGAACACTTAAATTGGGACGAATAAGTAAATACATATAAAAGAGATTTAAAGAGTATTTTATGAAAGCGATCCATATCGTCTCTAAAAAGATTATTATGGATCTATACTCTACTATATCCTACCTTGCGCTTCTTCAAAGGGATATGAGATATTGAGAAGCCCGACTAACCTAAAGAGGGAGAACAAGTAGAAAATGGGTACAAATTAGAGAAAATTGAGACTTTCCCAACTATGACTATAAATAATCTAGAACCAACAGTTTGTTAAACGAAATTTCGTGACACCAACATGTGGAGCTAGATTTTTCATGTATTTAATGGTTTGAATATCCATTATGCGCAACTTAAAAGATGCTCAACTGGCTCAACTGTATTTGAAGGTGTATTAAAGAGAGAGACCAAATCCATTATATTAGACGGACTTTTCAATTTGTGATATGTACATATTAAATATATTGGATTGGATGTTGCTTGTTAGTTAGCAATTTGCTTTTTTTAAACATTAATTAAATATTATTAAAAATTAACATTAATAATAGTGGGTTGTGCTTTTAGCACAGCAAGAATTTTTCTAGTATATATATAAGAAATACATAATTATAAATTTACATGATTTTTCTTAAGATTTATAGAGTTCATATTATTTAGATTTTCAAATATTGGTAATGTTGGAACGTGTAACACTGTAACATATGTTAGATTGTTGTTGTTTGTTTGTCATCTGAATGAACAAACATAAACGAACATAAACCGGACATGAACATCCTAAATTCTTAACAACGAACATGAACAAAATATCCGTTCGTTAATATATTCATACTCGTTCATTTGTTTGGCTAAAATTAAACGAACAAACACAAATAAACATCGTTTATAACAACATTGAAAAATCACTTAAGTTATATATTCTTGCAAAATAGTGGTCGGCAATCGTTAAAATCCGAATCTACTTTACTTTGGGAGAGAGAAAAAAAAAAGGTAAAGAATAATAATACATTCAAAGTTTGGTAATACCTTTTTTCCAACGCTCGAAAACCTAACCTCCCTTTTTTTTCCCCAAATCTACTTCTCCCCCAAAACCCTCAAATTCTCTCACAACAATCTGGTTATTCTTATCATAATCTCGGCAACCTTCCTCGCCGGAAGCACGCCGATCAATCGATCGCCACCATGGCGGCGAAATCACCATCGTCGATCCTCCTTTTCATCATCATCACCGTCGCCGTTACCGTAACAGCCTCACCTTCCTCCATCCAATCCAATCTGGATTTCCTCCGATTACCTTCTGATGACACCGAGTCTCTGTGCCCTACCTCTCTAAACGCCGGTTCATGTCCGGTGAAATGCTTTAGACCGGCTCCTGTCTGTGGTGTAGATAACGTTACGTATTGGTGCGGATGTGCCGAGGCGCGTTGTGCCGGTGTTCGTGTAGCGAAGCTAGGGTTTTGTGATTATGAGAATGGAGGTAGTGGACCTGTTTCAGGTCAGGCGCTTCTTTTGGTTCATATCGTTTGGCTTACGTTACTCGGACTCTTCGTCTTGTTTGGCCTTCTCTGATCATTATCATTATCGGTATAGTTAATCTCAATATTCATCGATTTTAAAGGATTACATTTGTTTGTTAAAATATGTTTATTACTTTTGTATCATTTCATTGTATATTTGGAGAGAGAGATTTAATTCTTTTTGATGCCGTATATCATTCATCGAAATCATTCAATTCACAGAGCCTATTAGTTTTTGTTTCCCATTACTATGTGATGTTTAGTTGCAATTTCTATTATTTTTCAATCACATTATATTATTTAAGAGCGTATTAGTTGTTATTTACTTTATAGGTATAGATTTTTAATTAGTTATCGCTCTGGAAATTACATAGCGATTCCTGAAGGCATGTGTTTTTCCATCTGGAACTAATTGGCAATCAGACAGATTGGAATGACAAATGCTGTCTTTAATTAATATTTAAGTTGTTCAGAGTGGAGAGATATCGTCTTTATTTAGTTTATATGTGTGGGTTGCAAATCATTGTTTTGGTAAAGGCTCAAAGGCGGTTAATATATCTGTTGATTAATGTTTTACTAATTAGTTTTGTTTAAAGTTCTAAGTTAAGACACATTTAGCTTCTTTGTGTTGAGGCAGCGTTAATGTGTATCAGACTGAAAACCTGTCCTAGCTAGCGATGTTCATGTTTCTTTAACGCTATGGATAGCCTTCGTGTGAGTGATGTTTAATGTACGAAGCTCTCTTTTATATTTGTCCATTCATCTCCTTACTGAGATGCGGGTTTGTCAGTTTCGGTTTAAGTGTTCCTTGTGTTACGTTTGCTTCCATGCCTCTTCTTAAAGCAAAGTGAAGGTGAAATTACAAAAGAATATTCTCTGAGCTAAGCATCTTGAGGCTTATATTTGTTCACATCGACCTTATGCCGTTAACTAGTAATTGACTTTGAACCATATGGATTAACATGGGTATACTTTCTTTTACATCTCATAAGAGATCTTATTTGATATTGCAGTTGGAAGGAGACTACACGTCTTCTCGTAGTTTTGTAATTACATTGTTAAGGACTCGTCACCTCAATTCACTAACCACCTATTCTGATATTGACCTGTAAAGCAATTTTAAGTAGTGGCAACGAACAGTAACTTCGAAATTAAGAAATTATTGAATTTGAACAAAATTTCCTTAAAGAATCTACAACCCTCGGACTGATAATTTATGTGAGAGCTTGAACGAAACCAACAAAACTTGAAAATGAACTTTAGAGAAACACACGGACTCTATATATTGTCGATTAAATATCATGTGTGTGGGGACAATTCATCACACATAGATTTTTCTTTTGTGCTAAGCTGGACATAGTTTAGGTAACTTATTTGATAACTTAGACATTGTAATCCCAGTATCTTGCAGCTTTATTGAAAAGTTCATCCTATCAGTGTAGTTGAAGGCCATACCCGAATTAAGTTTCTGAAATTTTACTTGTATTTTCGAAAGACAAATTTGCCCCTCGAGCTTGATGACTTCAAATAGTCATCTAATGGAAGATTAGAGTTTTGGTCCACTGTGAATATAAATAGAGAAGTCTTCTCCTTGCTGCTTTACGGTTTACATCATTGTGCAAACAACAGTTGATGTTAATACAATTGTCTTCACCAGGGACTTACTGTTAAGGATATTATAAGTTAGATGTGGGTGATAATGATAAAGTCATAATCAATTTTAGCTAAGGAATGTGAAAGCTAAAAAAACTTATCCGACTTTCTAGTTCGTTTTGGACTTGTTTTTTTTTCCTGATAATATATCAGTATGCAGTATGAACAACTTCCCCTATTTGGACTTAGAAATGTTACTCTTAAGGGGGTTCTAGGCTTCTAGCAGCATGAAGTATGAATCTTTATTTTATTGTAGCTAAAAACAGAGGTAATTATTTTCTTTCTCAATATTATGCTCTTGCTCTTTGTTTCTATGTCAAATGGTCATATACACGGAAACTTTTACCATCTTACTTCCCTCCGCTCTCAGCCTCTCACCTAAGACTGGTTTTGTAATACTCGTTACTTGGTACTCGTTCTTTGAGGACCATGTAGCTTGTAATCGGACTTGGATTGAAAGTTTTTGTTTATAAATCTGAAATTTTGAAAATTATGACACACATAACTTCAAGTCTTCAAATACTTCATAGCTTAAATAGACAAAATAGTTTAAAACTAAGCATAGTAAATGCATAATACATTAATACTTAATTAAAAGTATGAATTTTGTTCGAACCATGTTGAGTGAGTCTCATAAATTGTTCGTGGTATGGCAATACTGGTGGATATGTTTTAGTTCAAGTGTTCCATGAAATATGAAGTTGTATTTTCTTTATTTCCGGAAGGCGACAAGCAAGTGAAAACTGTGTGTGAAAACCAAAATGTATGTATTACATATACTATTAAATGTCAGTTCAGATTTTATATTTTAATTGGATTTGATTTTTCTTAACCTCCTTTCTTTCTATCTTTTATATAAAAAATAATCATAGGCTTAAAATTTTTGTTTAAAAAACAAATATATAATGAACTAAAATAATAATTATTCGGTTTCAAACAAAAGACGTTTGAGTAGAAATACCGACTTTTTCACTATATTAGCTTAGTTGGGTCCTTACCTATGGTTTTTAATTACTAAATAGTTATAAAAATCTTACTAAATGTTAGGCTTGTGATTATTGATCGGGCTAATATGGGAACTTTACTAGTTATGGACAATTATGTTGGTACAACTTAAAATAGTAGGGTGTTTATAATATTGTTGGTCCAGCAATGTGTGCCTACCTAATTAAGTAATCTGATTTTCTTTTTAGTTTAATTTCTTAGAAAATATATTTTATATACACGATTTATAATTATTTACACATTTGTCAGTCACCGGTGGGACTTAGACTACTCTCAACCGTTATCCCAACTGACACGGTCAGTTTTTGCCAATTCAGCATTACGTTAACTGACATTAAACTGACATCAAACTGACTAAATCACTGCAAATAATTACCCGTCAGTCAGTTTTTCTGGACCCACATATTTTATTATTTTAATTACAAATTCATTAAATAAAAACGATATATATATTAAAATAAAACATTTATTAAAAAAAAGAACATTACATTTATTAATATAAAAAAAAAGAACATTACACTTATTAATTTAAAAAAAAAAATTACTAAAATAAATTAACGAGCACGAAAATATAGTGGGAGAGTCGCAATGTGTTGGATAAGAGCGCCACGAAGCACGTGATGCTCTTGCCTATCTCGCAACATTTTGTCCATACGCCTATATGTTGCAAGTCTGTCTTCCCACGTACGAGTCGGTATATTTTCTTCGTTTGCAAGATAATCTTCCTCCAACCGACACATGTTGCGACTGTTGTCCTGGGTTATCATGTTGTGTAAAATCACACAACAATACATGATTCGTTTAATCTTCTGTGTACTATGCTCTTGCGGGGCTTTTAATGATTCCCCAACGCCCCTTAAGCACATCGAACGCTCGTTCCACATCTTTTCTTGCTGATTCTTGGTATTTCGAATACCTTATTTCTTCGTCCGTCATCGGATACCTATACGATTTGACAAGTGTCGACCATTCCGGATAAATTCCGTCGGCGAGATAATATCCTTTTGTGAAATTACGCCCAACAATATTGAAATTAACCGATGGAGCACGATCTTGAAGTAAATCGTTGAATAGATCTGAATTATTCAATATGTTGATATCGTTGCTCGAACCTGCAGAGCCAAAGTAAGTGTGCCAAATCCACAGATCATAAGATGCAACCGCTTCGAGCATGATTGTTGGTTTTCCATGATCACCTCATGTATATGGACCCTGCCATGCCGTTGGACAATTCTTCCAACCCCAGTGCATACAATCGATGCTTCCGAGCATCCCCGGAAAACCATGTATCTCGCCATGACGTTGTACCAAACGCTGCACATCTTCTTGTTTTGGTTTTCTTAACAATTCGGAGGAGAAAAGATGGAACACACATTTGGTGAAGTTGTCCAAACAATCATATGATGTTTGTTGACCCATATGTAAGTATTCATCAAACGCATCAGGGGCACAACCGTACGCCAATTGTCGTATGGCGGAAGTACATTTATGAAAGATGTTGAAACCGAGTTTACCAGTAGCGTCTGGGCGTTGATGAAAATATTTAAAATAGTCGGGTATCGGTTCTTGCGCGTATGATGTTATAGATTGACATATATGGAGAAACAACTCTTTTCTCTTCCGGTAACGACGACGAAAAAAATTCGCCAGAAATGTTGGTTCGTCCACAAAGTAGTCGTCAAACAAACGATTTGCGGCGACTTCTCGGTTTCTACGTAGGAATCGCCTTGGTGCCCTTGGCACCGGATTGGAATTTTCGCTTTCATCGTCTGAATCGCTCTCAAGCGCATTAACGAAATTTGTCATTTGTACCGGATCAAAAGTCGCCGCTAACACTTTGTAATCTTCGATATCGGAGTCGGAATCCATTTTTATGTGATTTGTGGTTGTTTTGTGTTGTGTTTGAAGAAAAATAAAATGTATGTAGAGATATATTGTAGTTTTTGAATAAAAATTGTGTATGTAGGTATGAATATATATAGGATTAAAAAAAATTAATTAAAAAAAAATGACTGTTTTTTAACGTTAGGATTTTAAATTTTATTTTATTTTTATTTAACTCTCAAAATGTTTTTATTAAATAAGCATGGGGCCCACCCCATTTCGTCCCTTTCTCCTCCAGAAACCGACGAAAGTAACGAAAAAAATCCACCGACGATGACAACTGACGAATCGGTGCCATCGGTGGACCAACCGACGAGCCAACGGACGAAGAGGAGACGAGTCCGTTGACAGAGGTCTTATGACCTTTTCTTCGGTAGACTACTCAAATATCTCAAGACTAGAAGCCCCTATTCTTCTCTTATTAAATTGCCTAACTGCCTATGAATTTGTGCAAAAAAATATTTTTTTAAGCTTAGTGGGTTTGGTGAAGTGATCCAGTCCATGATGTGAGTCGGCTTTGGGCTTCCAATCCAGCAGACTCTCTTTGGTGCCTTGTGCGCTGGCACTTTCCTGACGCGTGCGTTTCTTATTTTTCTCCACGTGTCCTCTGCGTTGTCCTTGATTTGCTTCGTTCTTCAACTGAAGCTGCTCATTTCTTCTTCCTGTGTTTGCAATCGACTGTGTCTACAATCGAGGAATTAGCGTGAGCTGTGATTTTTCCCTTATTTATGTTTAATTTTGATAATAAGAGATTACTGATTAGTATGATTTGATAATAATCGATTTATGAGTTTGTGTTAATTCGATAACAATCGATTCCGTCGCTGCTACGGTTTTTCGTTAATTTATGTTTAATTTTGATCGCAATCAACTCAACAGCTGAGTTTACTGATTAGATGATTTGATAACGATAGATTTATGAGCTTGTGCTGATTTGATTACAATCAATACAGTAGTTGTGATTTGCATGATTACTTTCAGGAGATGTCGGTTAGGTAACATGTTGGAATTGTTTAGGGTCTGCGAATGTAAGAATTGGACTAGCTCAACAGGATATACCTTTTAGTATTCCGAGTTGTATTGCTCGGCGTACTACCGGAGCTAATCAATCACCGAGAACAAATGTACAAGATCAGGTAGGCTTCGTATACGTTTTAATAAGTGTTCTGTTTATCTTTTTACTGCGTATTTCAGATTGCTTTTATGCTTCTCTACTAAACGAAACTGATATTACTTACTGATTTTGGAAATATTGTGGCGAAGTTTATAGATGCTTAATTCTCAAGTGACAACAGTTCAACATGTGGAGAGGGAGAAAGCTTATGACACTGTAAGTGATCTCGAGTTTTCAATTTTTATTTTCATGTGCTTGAAGCTGTTATTTATTTCTTTTTATTTTGTAGATTGCGTCGTTATTGAAAATACCGTTTCTTGATGTACAAGTTGTAAACAACTCTAGCCAACGAAAGGTAGACAGGTTTACTATGCGTTTTCTTTTCTTCTTCTTATTTTCTTCATTATTTTATGGTATCAAATAGAAAACATTTTGTTGAAGGTTAACAGTGAAATTGGTTCTTGTGTAGACGGGTCGTGTTGATGTATCATCTCAACAAAACAATAAGAAAGAGACTGCGTTTCCATGGACTGATGTGTCCCAGAAAAGTTCAGTTTCACCGTTACCATTAGGTAAACGTTTAGCAATTTTTGCCTACTGTTTATTCCATTAGTTAATTTTAACAAAATTTGGCAAAAAGATAATTCTACCCCTGTTAGTTATCCTTTTCAACTAAATGTGATCAAATGTATATTATAAAAAACTTGAGAATATGTGATGATTGTCACTCTGCTATGAAATTAATCTCGAAAGTCACGAATAGAGTAATAAATATAAGAGATGCTAATCGTTTCCATCGCTTCCATGGTGGAAGTTGCTCATGTGCAGATTACTGGTGAATAACACATTTCCATCACCCGTGACTTATAGTCAATCATCAACATCAAGTGTTAGACGCCGTTCAAGAAATATAGCAAGAATATCAAGTGTTGCGAGGACCGAGTTGCTTATCACTCCAAAATTTTAGAGTGTTCAGGCTGGACGTTTCATGCATTCTATATAAAAGGTATACTCGGATATTTCTTAAGAGGTATTTGGTCGTGCGTTTTAAAATAGATTTTCTGTTAAGAAATTATAAAAATCAGATGCTCAGATGTGATAAATCTTTAATTTGTTTGAATATTCAAAGTCACTTTTAAAACACAAATTCTAACACCCCCGAAATATGCTACAAATCTTTTAATTGTATCAAAGTTATGAAACTAAGTCGTTGTTGTCGTCTTTTGCAGACCTGGTGAGTTTTGTGAAGGTCTTGAGGATTTTGTTTGCAGTAAAATAAAGTGAAGGGAGGGGAGGTGGATTAAAGACACTTCTGTTTGTTACTTCTATACGGAAACTACTAAACGAAGGTATATATTCAAGTGAATCCATGACTTTTTATAATCAGTTATGGCACAGATATTTAAATAGTTTTCATAGTTTTAGCTCATGGAGTTATCGGAAAGGATCCTTTGAATTGATAACCTTCGATACAATTACAAAGCCTCCGCAGAAACTGATTTATCATAATCTAAAAATATATATAAATAAACCAGAATTCAAAATACTCGGAATGGAATAAGCCCGAGTTCTTTCCAACAAACGTTCTCGATGATACTAACCTCAGATGTTCATACATTATACATATTAACCTCAGAATATATTGTATGTTCATACAATATATTCTTTGGTATATGTTTTTATCATTAACTAGAAGAACTCTGTCAACGATGGATTCAGGTATATTTATGGATCCCTTTTGACTTGAATAAATAGTTACAACGGTTCAAAATATAATGTATATCTCCCTTACTTGCTTAAATCACAGTTAGGTGCTTTTTATCCTTTCGCAAGGGACCATGCTGAAAAATTTAGCACACGACAAGAGCTTTATCTTTGGGATTCAGTAGCTGCACCATCTCGGAAAGTGCTTCGACTACGGTACCTAATGCTTCCCTATTTGAACACATTCATTTGAGCTCTATTAGATAAAGTATCATATTGGTAATTTCATAGGTCAAACTAATAATTCAGTTAAAGGGACGTGAAAACGACTTCAAAAATAATGCTATTGAGCTTATAAGACGTATTCGTGATGGCATAGGGGAGGTACGTTATATGCTTTCTATTCTTATTTGGAGTTAATCAGAAAATAATGTTTGAAAAAACCTTATGAATATAATGATTATAGTTTTCTTAGAGAGAAAACGCAGTTCTGTTTAGAAATTCGTTCTGTAAACGCATAATGTGTTTGAACGTGCATTCCCAAACATACTTTAATGAATGAAATGTAAATTGAAAAATCAAACAAACTTTATTTTTGAAAAGTAGTTATATGTGTTTTTATCAGTTGTAAGTGCTTCTCGATGTAATATTTTGTGAATTATGTTCAGCTATCAAATAGAAGCTTTAGAGCAAGCAATCAAACAGAACACAATAGTGTTCTTGGAAAGTGGTTCAGGGAAACATTGATCGCGATTATGCTTTTACGCCGCTACGCACATCTTTTACAAAAACCATCGCCATTTATTGCAGTTTTTTTGGTACCCACTGTTGTGTTAGTAAAACAGGTATAAAACTCAGCCATTGACTTTTTCTTTGACTTTTGTTTTTAAAGAATGATGTTGTTTATTCTAAAAAAATTTCATCCGAAAAACGTCGGGTAGGCAAAGTTAAAATTAATCTCAGTAATCGACATTTTAAGTTTCTTTGGATGGAATTTGATTCTTAATTTTATTTAAATTGATGATTAGGGATTGAAGACCGAGAAGAACTTGAAGTTTCTACTCCAGAAAGTCTTGAAGCAAAGTACTGAATATTATGAGCAGGCATGTAAATATTTTTTTAAGATTAATAATTTAATATTTAGCGTTATCGGTCACCTTTTTGTCTTGCTATTAATAAAATACAACCCAAGTTGACCCGTTTTCACAAACTTTAATCGTTTTTTTTGTTTTATGGCTTCAAAACAAAATTGTTTTCATGAAATGAAATATTATTCGATCCTTTTCAGGTGGAGCATTTGGAGGGAATAGAGGAGCACGACCAGTACCACCGGAAAAAGGAGTGTTCCCATTGGACCATTTGCACTTATGTGACCTGGTATACCCTCACACCGAACATTGTTTTGTGAAATAAATTCAGAGGTGACGATTTCAACCCGTTTAACTATGTGATGTTCGATTTGGTTTATGTTTATATTTAACGGGTCAAATGTAGAAATTAAAAAAAAAAGAGAAAAAACATAAAAGGAAACGGGTCAACCAGACCAGGCCTGCGACCTGTTAAATTTATCCGTTTTTTACTTGAACTCATTTTGATTACACGCACATTAACTGTCTCCTTTTCAGGATAAGAAAGAGTATATAAACTGTCTTAAAACGTCTGGGCATAAATCTGAGATATGTCGACACTTTTGAAAGAGATATTTGGAATGTCGTATGGCAAAGTTAGTGTTTTCTTTCATATTATTATAGTATGTTTACATCATCAAGGTTACTAATCAAAACCCGTAAAACTGTGGGTTATGTTTAACAGATGTGCCACAGATACCAACTATGAAAAAATCATTTTTTTTTTCGGTTACGGTTCAGGATATTAGTCACACATAATTAACCAAAAAGATGAATGTCCTGATGTTGCGTTTAACATGGGTTATGTCTAACGAGTTGCCTACATATTTTGCTGCAGCTGTTGCTTTTAGGCTTGCCAAAAAACACGAGAAAGCAAAAGTAACCTTTGAGAAAACGTCCAAAGGACAGGAAATGGAACGAAATGAAACCGTGTTAAGCAGAAACCATCTGCCAACAAGACCCACGCCAACAAAACGAACCCGTGCAACGCACGGGTCACCTCCTAGTTTTTATTAAACTTCCAAGGTTTAAAAATGACTATTAGTGAAGTTATTGAAAGTTTTAATGTGCGGTTAACATATTAGCATTTGCGATCTAAAGTTGTTATATCTACTCATATGTTTGAGTTCTTCAACAAGTGTTGGTAGTAATAGTAATTTATGCTATTAAACGTTCGAAAATGAATTTATTAAATTTGAAATTAAAAGTAACCAATCCTTGATGTAGAGGTGCAAGTTCATAATCGTTTTTTTTTTAAACCAAAAATATAACCGAAATCGGTTGTTACAAAAACCGGTTAAAAAAACCCCGAATCGGTTTAAAAAACCCGAACCGGTTAAACCAGTTATCAGTTTTTCCTTAAACCGGTTTTCTTTTTTATTTTAATCGGTTTTTCTTATAACCGATTTTAATGGTTTTATTTTTTATTTTTTTATTTTTATATATAAATGACTAATATTAAAAATAGACTACAACCGCAATACGAACAAATAAGTAGTACTACCCTTAGAAGCGATACATTAAATTATGGGTAAATGCTAAAAACGATATAATTAATGGTTTTCAAAACTATAAATATAGTGTTTTCATTACTTGTGATGTTTGGACCGCACCACATGTTACATACAATTGCTTTTAAATTGTGATTTGTAACGCCGTGATTTTTAAAATTCTCGATTTTCAAAAAACTTTTCACTTTATCAGAGTTAAATGCGCAAAATGTAATTAATCAAACATTTTAGTTTCAAAATTGCGGTTCTAAATAAAAACCAAGAGTTACTCTAAAAACACCTTCAAAATATTACATTATAGTTACCTAATATATTTACTTTAAAACTTTATATATAAATTTTTTTTGCTCAACACGTGACGTAGAGTACAAATCTCAAAAAGGAAAGGTAACTACCCCCACAACACCTGCTCACCAAGTCAACTCCTGCTAAGCTGCCTACGAGCAAAAGACACATTCTGAAAAAGAGGTATCAACAAAGCTGACGAGTAATCAGGGTAATAAATATTATGAAACAAGTTTATAATAACTAAACACGTCTCAAGTTCCCAACCCTTGTCTGCCCGAAAAGTTCACAATAAGACATAATTATGATTAAATACATGTAACACTTTTGATTAAACTCTATAATCAACTCTATGCATTAATCCTCAAGACTCTGCATGTCTCAGTCTCTAGTCTCAACCTCAAGTTCCTTAGATATAAACTCACAATCCAAGGGATCCCATTATTAGCTACTCGTGCATACGACAATAATATAATAAACTAGGTTGCGACTCCTATTTATTATAATAACTCGTATGCTACTTCCGCAGATCCGACTCCACAACCACTAGTCAACGATTGCTTTGCCGTTTAGGAAGTAATAGAAGCGACTCATGACACCGCGTCTCAGTCGGGCACTATCCACTTCTATTCAGTCCAACGTGACATAAATCCGTTTAAACCCTACGGTAGACAAGAATCGCTCGCAGTCAAATATGTCACTCTAGTACGAGACACATGTCCCAATACCATGGTGTATCCAAGCGTCTAGAAATGGATTACGTCTCTGTTTGGCTAGCCATTCACTTACCTAGTTTCAACTCTACTAGGTCACAATCACTAATAAAATGAGTAGCTTCTACCGATTCCTACCCAGGCACAGCATGTTGCGGTCACAATTATAGGTCTCAATTACAATAAACTCACATGCAATATAAACACAATATATAACTCTTTTGCAATAAACACACGTGCAAAATGATATCCAAAGTATACTAAATAAGCATTCAACACTATTGCAATAAACACACATGCAATAAACTCAACACATAACTCTATTGCAATAAACACACATGCAATAAACTCAACACATAACTCTATTGCAATAAACACACATGCAATAAACTCAACATTCAGTAAAGTAAAAATACATTACTAAACACACAAATGTAATTAACTCGAGACAACCCCAGACGTAACTCTTTCTCTTGTGACTCTTCCTATAAAATGATATATAAGATCTCTATATCAAACACTTTGTAAAATCTCATTTTACATTTTCCCAAATATTCTTGGTAAAAATCGGTTTACACTTCTCGAATACTCATTGTAAAATACAATTTACATATCTCAAATACTCTTTCTAAAACTCAGTTTACATTTCCACAAAACACTTTATAAAACCTATTTTTATCTCTTGCTCGAGTTTTAAAAACTGAATACTCACCTCAATCCCGCTTTAACTCCAAGCTCTAAGTCAGAAATTCGAATTCAAACACAAACCTGTTAAAAGTAACGTTTACCAAAACTACGTTACAATCTTATCCGAATTTAACTTAAATGATTACGACTAAATATTCTCTTATACTAATTTAACGACATCAAGTATTTTTCTAAACATTCCAAACGTGACACTAATAAAAACAACACGAACTGAAAGTTTCCGGTCATCCAACCGTCGGCTGGCTGAGCCCAACCGCCTCATAATATCCGAAAAGATACCAAATTACAGTTTTTCCAAACTTAACCAAACTCAACAAAATTTATCCCAATATCATATAAATCAATAACAACTTATAAATAAGCTCTTTTAAACGAGTTTTACCTGAGCCTATAAAATACGGCTACGAATGACTTCGAATCAAAACTTGTTGTTTTCAACCTTCGTTTATGTCGAAACGTTCCCCTCATCTTCAGAAGTGCAAATATGCTTTCCGTTTCGGAAATGGCTTAAAAACGAACATCGAATCGTCGTCGAAAAATTTGACCGACTTAAACATATTTTCTTTCTTTTTCTTGAATTCTCTCGGCAAAACTCACTCACCCATATATCTAATATATCTAATCTGCTTTTGTTTCTTACCATTTAAGTTAGGTAGGATTAATTTAAAATTTACAATTGTAACCCCATACTTTGTCATAAATTCACTTTTAACCCAAAATGACTACTTCATAACAAAACAAGTCCTTTTGACTTAAAACTTATTACAACTCTAGTCCTTTAAATATTTTTGGGTCGTTACATGATGGCAATTCCGAAACTCGATATATTTTACTACACGATTACTTTTGCGGGTGATGGCCATGCCAAAGTTTGAAATGTTACTTGTGTGTGTATATTTTGTTTTTAGTTGTAATTGCTCAAAATAAAAGTTATGTTTGTATTTTATATTTTAAGTTGTAATTGTATTGTTTAAATTTTAAATAAAAGTTATGTTTGTATTTTATATCGAATTCGAATCCGGAAAAAAAAACCCCCGAAGAAAACCGGTTCAAAATCGAAAAAACCCGATTCCGAACATTTAAACCGAAAAAACCGATTTCATAAAAACCGATTTTAACCGAAACCAATTTTTTAAATAACCATTTTGTTTAAAACTGATTTTTAGAAACCGAAAACCGAAAAAAAACCGGTTTTCTTGCACCTTGCCTCCTTGATGTATCTACGTGTAATTTATAAATTTATTTTTTTGAACAATTAAGAATAATAATAATAATAATTATTATTATTTTGGTTACCAAATATATATAGCAAAATCTCTACATCAATAAATCAATTGATTATATTATCATCATAACATATACGAAGCTTTTATTTGGGTTGCAAACACTTTTACAAAGGTTGGATTTGGGATTAATCTTGAACTAGGTGACTCTCGTGCGATGCACGAGGTCGAGTGGAAAATTTTCGATTTTGAATACCTCTGGGTATCGATCGGAATTTAGGAAATGTTTAATGGCTAAATTCGATAAAAGTATTAGTATATGTTTAGTGAAGTCGTTACGGGCAGTTCTAGTTGTTTGCTGAAAATTGTTGTTTATAATAGCCGTTAGCGTCAAGAGCATTACTTATGTACATATACATAGAAAGTTTTAGAGTCGTTGTTTAGGTTGTTACAAAAGTGTTGCAAAAGTGTTTCATTTGAGTCGTGTGGAATGGTTATTCTGGGAACCTCTCCTTCTTTGTAGGATTAATGGATCTGAGTTCATCTGCACCATGTAATAATATTTTGTTAGAACCTATACAGTCGTTAAATCATGTGCACCGTGTAATAATATTTTGTTAGGACTTTTACAGTCGTTAAATAGTGTGGATATCGTGTACCTGTTGTCTCTACCTGCTTTCGTTTCCCTCCGATGTCTGTCATTGTGTCGGACGTGTGTAAACGGTCTGTGTTATTGTACTGAATACTGTTAGTATGTATATGCGAAAGTGTAATATTTTTGGTTGGATTACCTGGTGACTGGAACGATAATTCCCGTGTAGTTGCAGATTTGGTGCCTCCTTTTATTTCTGTTGTGTCTGGGTTTGGACTTTTTTTTATCGGAATCTGGAGTTGCGGGGGTATTCGGTGGTGGGGTATGATGTGGGGTTTCTGCGATTAAAAGTGTCGTCTCTGGTTGTTTTGGGTCTGTGGTGGTGGATTGTTTTGTGGTGATCACTTTGTCAGTGGTTCTTTATTTGTAACATTAGTGGATTTGGGTTTATCTGCAACATGCGATAATATTTTGTCAGAATTTATAGACTCGTTAAATAGTGTGGACGTCGTGTACCTGTTGTCTCTGTTTGCTTTCGTTTCCCACCGATATCTGCCATTGTGTCGGGCGTGTGTGAGCGATCTGTGTTATTGTACTGGATGCCGTTAGTATGTAAATGCAAAACTGTAATATTTTTGATTGGATTACCTGGTGATTGGAACGATAATTCCCGTGCAAGTGTAGATTTGGTGCTTCCTTTCATTTCTGTAGTGTTTGGGGTTGGACTTCTTTTATCAGAATCTGGAGTTGCGGGTGTATTCGGTGGTGGAGTCTGATGTGGAGTTTCTTCGATTGATAGTGTCGTCGCTGGTTGTTTTGGGTTTGTGGTGGTGGATTGTGTTTGTGGTGACGCTTTGGGTATTGGTTCTTTATTCACGATTACGAAATTGATATTACTGGGGTTGGATTTTTTCGTCATTTCTATATAAAATCTATGAGTATTCATACCTTCCTTTTTAAATGACGGAGGTAATGTCTTGCGATCATCGTACCCGTCTTCCATAACCACTTGTCTGCAAGTACGACCAAATAGCTTCTGCATACAGGAATCTGTTGCCATTGTTTGCAGGTTGCACGTTCCATCTGAAAGCGTAGTCTTTAAATTGTAACTGCATAGGTTTTCGCAATGTTAGTATAGAGTCCAATTATTTTGAAACAGTATATGTCTAATACTCCTAATCTTACAAGAAATTTGGATCGGATTTCGGTCCATGGTTTGGACAAAACCATATATCCCCTTGTTTTGTTATGTTGCTTTTGCATTCTGGACACGATACGGTGTACCAGCTGCTGTCGATATCAGTTTCTATGATCCGTGCATCAACAGCAATGGTCTTCCGCTGTTACGTAGTAGTCGTGTAGTGTATAATTTTGTAAGTATTTAAATAAATTTATTTCTTACGTTGATTAGTATGCGCGAGCAGATCAGAGTACTAACCGAAATTGTTTCATATGGCTTAGATTGCAGGTCTTCCAAGGTCAAGACGGTGTGTGAACTGCCCACTGAAGACCCTGCAGGTGTCGTAGCTAGCTCCCGGCCTTGTTCTGAATTTTGTTGGAACCGTGGGTCCATGATTATATGTGTTGCATCGGTTGACGATAGCCGTAAAGAACCTGAAATAATTTGTGTGCATGATCTTTCCGATGTACTTCATGTAAATGTAATGGTAATAGAATTTTATAAAGCGAGTCAATTAGACCTGAATATGTTGCAGGTTTTACATTTGTGATCGCTATGAGAGTTTCGGGTGTGGCTGTAGACAGGACATGGGTGTTTAGTTTTTCTGGATTCTCCATACACTCTTTCCAGAGGGTAACTGTTATGTCCGTTCCGCTGTCAAGTACATGAAACACAAGAGTTACGGGATTGTATTGTTACTGTTGTTTGTTTGTGAAAATATTATAACATTGGTTGCATTTGCACTTACGCTAGATCTATTAACGTTAGCAGCAGGAATGGATCGCCATTCTTTTTGTTGTAAAGTTTTTGTCTCTTATACTTCCCGAGGAAATCTACAACAATATTTTCCACATTTCGTTTACTTGCGTGTTGTGTCTTTCGGTTTCAGTGCAAAATTTAGTGTCTATAAACATAATTTGTCTTTTCACTTGCCTGGGTAATACGTGGGCGTATCAAGAAATGCATACAGTTCCTGTAGAGGTGAAAAGTCGAAAAAGGATTGCGGTACTTGTTCCTTGTCGTCCACTGCTGTAATTTTCGACGCCTCGCCGGTGTTGAGATGAAGCGTGTTTTTGATTACTCTTTGATATTTGTTGGTTTCAGTACACGAATATCGTTCCATCACGTAACATTTTTTTAATTGGAGTGTAGATTGGAGGAATACTTGTCCCTGTTGCTCCCCGAGAATTGTAATAGCATCTCCCTGTCATTAGTAGCAGGTTGACACATATCAGTTATATAAACGCAAATAGTATATAATTCGTACGTTAGATACGTACATATTCATCTACCAAAAGAAACCATGTTTCTTTATTCCGAAAATGCGGCGTCCACTTTCTTAGGACCCTGATTTCCAACGGTAGTCCTGCGCAACCATGCTCTAGATCCGCGATGCGTGTCATATTTACCTGATATTAAAAGAGAAGTCAAGTTTATTAGTAACTGGGGAAAATGTAGTAACTGCAAGTGTGAATAGGTAGCTTCATAGTAAACATATAAATCTACAAAAGGACGTCTCTAATACCAGCCTTATATTCCCTTTGAACTGTAAAATATGAGAACAAAATCTGCCGCAATCTATGAATGGCGTATATGAATGTACAGGTATATACGTATATCTAATTCTGCTATGCACTTTCTAAACCGTCAACATATGATATAAATTCCTTATAAACGATGTTTTTAGTGTATCGAGAATATATATTCTCTCGTTATGGATTAAGATTTTTATTGAATCTGGCGATGTGGCTCTGGAAAGGGCGACATATAACTGGTCGTGGCCAAATATTGGGGAAGGAAGGAATACGCCAATACGTTGCAGCGATTGACCCTGACTTTTGTTAATAGTCATTGCGTAAGAGACTTTACATGGGAACTGTTTACGATTAAAGACAAACGGCAGTTCAGGATCCTGGTGTACGAACTTGATTCTGGGAAGATAAACTTTTTGACCGACGCAGGTCCCTGTGATAATGACAGCTTCTATAATCGTTGGTAAGAGATGCGTTACAATCAGTCTCGTCCCGTTACAGAGTCCGTTCTTCTGATTTATGTTTCGTAGAAGGACAATCGGGGCATTTTGCTTTAAATCCAATCTGTGTAATGGCAACCCAGGAAAATTTAATTGATTTAAGTATTCCTCCGGGTATAGCAATTCTAAATCCAATGCTCTACGGGTATGGGGCGTTATCGTGTCAGCACTGTAGTAAAATTTTATCGGACCTGGAGCACTATTTAAAACCGTAGAGTTGATATCATCAGTGGTGCAATTTTTGGGACATACAATTGCCCTGTTGCATAACACATCTGCAGTCGGGCTCGAAAGAATCGATGAGTCATAAACAAAGTCGATTAACTGCTGTAAACTGCATTCATTATTTGTTACCAGAAAATGATCCGGAATCTGAACAATTGAGGCATATCGAGGGTTCGTAGGATCTGGAGTTCCAACAACGGCGTTTCCAACATCCAACAACCATCGTGCAAACCGAAGTGAGTCCGTACATATAGAGTTGCCCATATTTTCAGACGAAAGACGCATGTTATAAGATAATTTGTACAGACTAAACCTGTGCCACAAATATGAGTTCGGAAGAGTCGCAAGCATAATATCCCGTTGACCTTTTTTTCGCTTTATGGGCAATGTTTGCCTAAAATCTCCCCCCCAGCAGCATTGAAATTCCACCAAATGGTTCGTCTTTCTTCTCTAATATATCTCTGAAAAAAACAGCCACGATCCATCATCGTTGCCTCATCCCATACAATAACGTGCGTCTGTTGTAGAAGCTCAGACATCTGCGTTTTCTTCTTAATATTACAAACTGAGGAGTCTGATAGATCTATCGAAATGTTGAATCGGGAGTGTGCAGTCCTGCCGTTAGGCAGAAGAAGAGACGCAATACCCGATGAAGCGACTGCCAATACTATTTTCCCAATAGACCTAAAGTATGCAAGGATCGTTGACCAAAGAAAAGTTTTGCCGCTGCCGCCATGTCTGTATACAAACAGTAACGTTTGTTTCTTGGATATTTCATCGTTCCGTATTTTGTTATAGATTCTTAATTGGTCTGGGTTCAATTTAGAAGACATCTGTGCATGCTGCTGATGTAATACGACTTTGTCGTATAATGTTTCCTCTAGTAGCAGACGATTTTTCAACTGAAACAATAAATCAGACGACGGAAGGGGAAGACCGAACGAAGTAAGAGACCTAGGCGGTGTAGCTGAATTTAACAACTTCTGAATCTCGAATAATATATGTTGCTGTAAAATTTCGTCCGATATAGTAGAATTCGAAGACTGTGCAACATTTAATAAAATCCGACTAATATCATCCCCCATCTTTGGCCAAGCAACGTCCCACAATGATTTTGGGTTGCTAACCTCACAAAACAATAGCAAATTACAAAAAAGAGATCGTAGTTCAGGAGATGACGCCCAAAGAGAAGCTTCGTTGAAAGCTGTAAGCCATTCCCTATCATTGCCGATTAGACCAAGGGCTTCACAGGCAAGACGATATGAATCATAAATAACTCGATTAACGGTTCAGATATCAGCAAAAGAACAACAACCTCTCTGATGACAAAGTAACATTCTTAGATAAAATAATTCCCCTGCAGTAGGATGTATATAGATCATTCGACCAACAGGAGAAACCGTATTCCTCGTCCTAAAGAACCAATCTTTTTTGCTTGCGTTCCAGGTGAACATCTGCGGGTATTCTGTGTAAGTCAGATGGCGACCGTCTATGTCCCATCTATTTGCTATCAACCACCTAGAGAGTGTAGATTTACCAAAGTTTGTATTCGCGTTAACCTTTCTAAATCCGACCTGTCGTTGAAGGTCACCGTCTGCATATGTTCTAAGTGCACCTGCAACACCTGCACAGACGGTTGCCGCTCATGTATCGAGAAATTAAGTATTCTCCAAGCTGCCTCATGCGGACATATGAATCTTCCGTCGACAAAATCGTCAATTTCATTAACAGTGTTTCCCACAGCTTCTGTAGAACGGTCGTGCGTAGAAGACTCACAGGAATCACTTGCTGTGGATTTGCAAGTTTCGGCCTTGCGTAGCGAGAATGCAACACGGTCCACACCTTTCGAAATATACTTAAATAAATATTTTATCATCATATTCCAGCCACAATACTCTACGTTAATATGCGCGTTGAACCGACTGCAGAGGAATTTATTATACGGAACTACAAATCCATTATGAGTGACAGTTCCATTTTGCAATGTGTGGACAGCAGAGTCGGTTCTTTTGTAATGTACGTAGCCATCTTTGTCAAAGGAGGTTAAGGGTACAAAAGGTTTAGGGAATCTCTTCTTACAAATACCGTCTTGCATACACGGAGCAGAAGGATTTAAGACACCGCAAGGACCGTGAATCATACAAGTAGTTATTGTGGCATGGAGTTCTGGTTCGGTAACAGGGTTAGGTAATTCAGCCGTAATGTATTTATCGACATCTAAGGGATCCCTGATCTTCGAAGCTGCATCTACCCACAGAAGCGTGTGACAGTGCGGAAGGCCCCTCTTCTGAAATTCTATCGTATACAAATCTACACACGTAAAACAGACACAATATCAGACAGCAACGAAATGAAACGAACACACATATAAAAAAAGAAGAGGTAAAGTAAGGAAGCTGACATGCATTTACGACGCCAAACGGTTTATCTTCTTTAAGCGAGGTAATAAAATGATTGAGCTTCATGTTAAATACCCTACAAACGATGTCCGGTCTATTCTGAGAATGACCCATGTTATTCGATTCCATAAATCTGGTTATCTCAGGCCATCTCGCATTACATGTGAACGTGATGAAGTACTGGGGATTACCATAAACACGACACAGGGCGAGGGCATCCTGATAGTGTTTATACATATAACGTGGACCCCCGACAAAAGAGGATACCAAGAAGACCCGTTTCCCGATTTGCTTACCCTCTAAATCTCCCCTGGACAGCGCATCAAAAACACCCGCAACATACTCAGATCGTAGGGAATTTTGGTTAGAGCGAATATAGTCTAATCTACTGTCTTCCAAACAAAGATACGCGTCCAACAAAAACTGTTGAAAGAGCCTACCACCACGTAACAGAAGTGAAAAAACATCACGACGACTATGTAGCAGAAAACTGTAATACATATTGACTGTCAAAGACTTGGACCCCTTACCCGGCGCAGATCGTAATCTAAGAGACGGGGACCAACCCACTTCTCCGTACGGAAAAAGTAACGGATACTGAAGTGGCATATAAGACTGGTGCAATTTGCTAATTCTGTGAGGATGGTCGTCATTTGAACGAATGATAATATCATACGCAGTGGCATTTGCATCATCAGCAACCACGATTGCACCAAGAGTCCCCTGCTGTGGTAAACCGTAACGATTATCGGGTACATTGTTATACAGTCTGACCGCGTATTCATCAAGCCTATTAAATTTAGCGATTTCTACAGAACTTTTAAACAAACGCACGTATTCATTGCTAGAACTCAAAATGTCGGCCAAAAGAGCAATTATATCAGCTCTCAAGTTATCAGAATTCCCAGAAGCAGAAAAAACACGCAGCCTATTTTCAACCTCATTCAGAGTGTCGTATACATACATTTGCAAAAAACGCAGAGAATTTGGAGGCTGAGGACACAAAGAACCGATGAAATGTGAAACCTGACCCGAAACCTTAAAAGTATACGGACCGTGACCCGAATTCAGAGATGTGTCAATCTTAGCACCGAATGATGTCATCGCAAACATAGAATTATATGCACTAATGTTTTGCATAAAATGCCCATCCTCGTACAGAGATAACAAAGAGGGCGGTGGCATAACGGGTGCTGGCAGAACTACACAACCGCCTTTGCAGCATTGATTATACACAGGATTACCAACACGGGAACCATTCAAAAGCCTCTCTTCATACCAAAAGAGTGCACCGCAATAACGACACCAACAACTGGCGTCACCAGAATCCGAGTATCTAGGCAAAGGATCAGCAACTACCGAGACAGTGGAACGAACAACCCGAGGACGTGCATACCTGCGAACCGCAGGCACAGACGACACAGGCCAAGTAACCCCTTGACCGAGAGCCGTACCCCACATTCCATACAAAAACCAACCCTAAAGTGAAGAAAAATTACCGGCAACACAGCAAGAACACCTAAACAGAAAAAAACATAGACCAACAATAAACTAACAATACCACCCACAATGTATAACATATTTCAAATATTCAACAACCTCAATCTTAAATACTACACTTTACACAATTCTAACACAAACATCGAATATCGGTACAAAATCTAACACAAACATTCTCAACAAAGGCAAACAAATAATCAATTAATTCCAATCAAAGCGACTAACAAATATCTACAAAACTAATAGTATTTGTTACCAAAAATTAAAACAACCAAACAGCATGCATATTATAGTAAATGAAGCATTCAACGAATAAACACAGAAAGGCACCTACCTAGACTAAAAAAAACGAAAGAAAACGGAGAGGGAAAAACCTGTAACAACAATCAAATGAGGAAGAAGAAGAAGGGTGGCAGAGCAAGAACACAAAAACCGGACACGTAGAGCACAGGTGGAGGACACGTAAGCTAATCAGAGTAAATAAACGAAACAAAAGCAGGCCAAAAAGCAGCCCCAAATACCGACGAAAAAGCAGCCCATAGTAAAGCCCAAAAAGTCGAAATAACCCGGCCCATGGCATAGTTCTCAAGATTCCTACCAAATTTAATCTAGAGAGTAATTTGGCCACGAAATTTGATAAAAATTCCAGATCTGAAAAAAGAGAGAAAATGAAGCTTACATGGCATATAAAGTTCGAACTTTCTCGAGCAACGACGTAATCGAAAAACTGTGATTAAAAGGTGTTATGGGGTCGTCAGTTGATGGATTTTACTTCACACCCCCCAAGATATTTTTTTTAATCTTTTTTCTAAGAATTGAGATTTGAGGTAGGAATTTGTTCTTTTAATTTCCGGGTTTCTAAACGCGATTTGGGTGTTAGATCTAGATTACCATTAGTTGCTTGTTGGTCTTATTAAAATTTGTAGGTTTTGGTGAGAAAGTCGTTAAATGATGTTGAGATTCTGACGACTGAGAGCTACTCCGACGTTGTTTGCCATATTTTCTGATAATAAGTTGAATAATACCTTTTTATTGCTGTTTTGTTTTAAATTTGTATCTCTTTGGTTTTGAATTTGTTAATAACGAGTGAGAGTGCCCGCGCGTTGCTGCGGGTCTTACCATCCTGCCTATATTATTTAAAAGTTGATAGAAACTATTGAAATATATTTTCTAAATAACTAATACCTTCTATAAATATTGACGAACATATATGTGTATATTATATAAGGAAAATAATCAAAATATATGTTCAATATATTTCAATTGATTATAAATAAATTGAACTAAAAAACGTTTTAAAATATGTTTTTTTATAAGTATTTTGGATGTCATTAGTATAGTGTTAGTCGAATAAAATGAAACAATAATGGTCGAACACCTGATAACTGTCTGTTGTCATTAGTATAGTGTTACTCAAAAGAAAAAAAAATGAAGAAGCACTAAAGAGTCGAACCCCTAACCACTACCTGTATAAGTGTCAACACAATCACTCCGCGGACCAAACTGTTTTGTAAATAGTTTTGATAAATATTCTATTTAATCACAAAATATAAAGGAAAGAAGAAAAACGAGTGAGGTTACGAGATTCGAACCGTGACGGCCTTGGGTGATGAGTTGTTGAGTTATAGTTTTGTAAAATTATAGTTTAATATCAATTATTATAAAAGAAAAAAAAGAGAGAAAAACAAATGATATGACAAGTTATGTGTTTCATAATTTTGTCATTTATTGTGACATGGGATTAAAATACATACTAAAATATAAAAGTTACCCACAATCTAAATTGAAGGTCAATTGATAAATATAATAAGTGTAAATGAAAGTTTGATAAATATAATAGGTAGTTTAAAAATAAGATGTATATAATAATTTTTTTAACGAAATTTTAAAATAATTAATCTTATTTATTACTATTATTTTAAGATAAGAAGAAAAGAAAGATAGAGATGAAAAATAATGGATGAAAGAAAGAGTGTTATAAATCTTACATTGATTTTGTCAAACCTTTTTAAGAGTTTTGACAAATCTTTCATCACAACAAAAAAAGTCAAAAACCATAAAAGCACTTAAGAAAAGTATGACAACGTGTTTGACTAATATTTAAATTAATTGTTTGTTTAACGTGTGTTTGTTGAACGTGTTTATAATAAAACATTACAAGTTCTTGACGAGTCTAAGTTGACGTTTGATTAGGTTGATAACATAAAAGAGTGGAAAAATCTATGTTGAACGTGTGTGTGTATGTGTAAATGACAATGATTGAAATTAAATGGACTCTGACAATGATTTATAGGGTAGGAAACTATGGTTTTCATTTATGGACCATGGGTCATGATTATGTTTATAGCCCGTCATTTTATGTCTAATAAATGGGTGTGTGACGTAAGCATAACCAGTCGTTATTTAATATTGACTGGTCTAGGTTACCATACTCGGATAAGAATTGACTTGGTGTTTATGTCCATGTCACGTTGGCAACATGTTAAAAAACATTGGATACGGGACTCGAGTATATCAACTTGGTAACCAAATGAATGTGTCGGGTAGGTTTTACCCGGTCACAGGGCATTAAGTGTTGGGAAACTTTGTCACTAGGTAGCAATGTAGTCGGGTATGTCTAGCCTAGTAACGGGACTAAGTGTGTTCCAGGTAGCTTCTTTGAGTCTAGCCCGGTTTTGACCGGGTAGAGGTTTCTCGTAGACGTGGCTTAGTTTTGCTCTGGTCGCGAAGCGGGTGTGCCGGGTTGGAAGCTAACCCGAACGAGGTACTCCGGTCACGAGGCTAGTTGGTGTCCGGGTTGCTAGTCTCTTTAACCGCTACCAGGTAGAAATCACCAAGGTGTCCTGGTAGACTTTGTGTTCGGGTAGAGAGCCCGGAACACTAACCCTTGTGTCCGCGTAGCATAGATAACTTTTTGGCCGGATACGGTTCGTTTGATCTGAGCGGCTAGGTCACGTGGCTCGGTTAATTTAGTCTTTCGGTTTTTAGGTTTGAGACTACATACCTCAATAAAGTAGAATTTGAATTAAATAGATAATCAAGTTAAAGAAAATTCGAGTTCATTAGTGAATATTTTCCATGTAAAGAATAAATCATGAGATCATTTATTAACCTTTAGTTTAAATTCTGTCCACTCCTATGGTTTCGTGCCCTTACTGGGCTTTTACCCGGATTTGTTGGATTGTTGCCTAGCCCAGTCCAATAAAACAGCCCTATACAAGCCAACGGTTACTAATTTTCTTACGCGTGTCTAACCACGTGTCTACACCTGTCTCTACCGCTTCATCATCTCATACACACACACACAACATACTCATTCGTTCTCTAATAACTTTCTTCATAAATTCTTTGTATGAATTCTGTTGATGTTGGGATTTTTTGAAATTTGATATTGTTATTGGCTGTTTTGATAATTTTATAGTATTGCTGATAATTGAAATAGTGGAATTTTTAAGCTTAAAGTTTGGATGATTTGGATTGGTTCATGTCTCTGCCAACTCTCTTCGACCAGGGTCGCAAGATTCACCTTCTCGCTTCCGATTCCGCCGTCGACAAGGTATATTATATATATCTATATATACATGTATATATATATCTATATATATATATATATCATAATATATATATATATATATATGTGTGTGTATATTAATCGATTATGATTTTAATCGATTATGATTTGTTATTTGTAGGAAACGTTGAGAAAGGAATTCGTCCAAATAATCATGATAACCAATCGAAAAATGTTCAATAAAGTCATCATTTCACAAGAGAACGTAATATTACATTTATGGTATTAGAAAAAAAGGTATCAAGTTGGTGGTCTCTACATATATTTGATATTTTTAATGTTACACAAAGTGTTGACGGTTACGACAATTGATTTTTGCAAAGATCCCAAATGTGCAGAAAGAAAACATTAAACAGAATCATAATTACATAAGAAAAGGTAATTTTTCATCTGCGGTATTGAAAAAAGCATTAAATTAGTGGTCCATATTTGATATTATTTATGTTACACCAGGTTTTGGGTATTTAATAGTTATATCTTTCTTAATCTGCAGCAATCAAGCAGCGTATGGAAAAAGACGTGGACGAAGTTGGAAAAATTGCTCGCTTTATCAAAGCAAAGATTGAGGAACTCGATAAAGAGGTTAGAATTTGGATTCTGAATATGTTGTTTTTTAGCTCGACTCTTGCAATTACTTGACCAATAACTTCTCTGTCGAACAGAACTTACAACAGACAGAAGAGGTTATGTGCATTACCTACCTTTTGGGTAATGCAAGAAGCACAAGAGAGGGCGAAATTGCTTGGAAGAGCAGTATGTAAATTTGTTTATTTGGTTTTATATATTTTAGATTGTAACTGTTTCTTTTTGTTTTAACTTTGGTTTTGCTTAGCCCATTCATATCAGACATAAAATGTAATGTTTAAATCACGATATTTACACAAAATTTGAAATACGTAGGGTATAATGGTGATAAAAGTAATGACGGGGCAGGCATGTGATAAAAGTAATGACGGGGCAGGCACATTATATGGAGATAAAACGAGTCGGTAGAAAATTCAAAACGTGTTCCTATTAGATGTAAGTATTCTTTATCTTTAGAGGGATTTAAAAGTTCATTACTATGTTTGTTGTGTCCGATAAGGGTTAATTTGGACTGTAAGAATAACCTGACACAACATATATGTGCAGGCTTCTGATGGAGGTGTTGTTAAAAGGTCGGCAGCAAGCATGCTTAGCGGGAAGAGACCTGCTCCGGCTGCTGTGAGTTTCATTTATATACTAATAGGATGTTTTCGTCAAATCCTTTCAATTGTACCAAAAGCTTTAACGCATTTGCAGCTAAACTTTCGGAATTTGAGGCCATAGAGTTATCGTATGTTGCCTCGAGTCTTATGCAAGTGTGTTTTGTGTTTCTTATAACCGTTATTTGTTTGTTATGATATTCGTGAAGGTATGGAAGATGTGCAAACTGTTATCCTGAATCAGTATCGTAATCTACATACGACAAGATCATGGGATTTTATAGGGTTTTCTCAAACCGCAAGGTCTTGAAGTCCGTGAAAATAATTATAATTCTTCATCAGGTAATTGAGCTGAATGGGTTTCAAAATCAGGAGAAGCTGACCGTAATCGCGTTGAGACATCTACCGTTACTGGTCCAAAGTAAGTACATTTGGTTACTGTTTAAGCAATAATATCTTCTAATTGCACTTTTTACTTTAAGCTGAGTTACGTTTTCGTTATGTCTTTGTTCATCTCCGTTTGCAATCTCTGGTATTGTTGGTTGCATTACATGGAAACGGAAAACAGGTAAGTCCATGAGCCATGTATGACAGTACTTTTTCATCGGCTTCATTATTGTTGCTTTAATATACCACTAACACGGATGTTGTACACTTCTGATGCTACACGGTCACATGCGAAATTAGTTGCTGATGAAATAGGATCATGGCATTTTGATGTTTCTATAGACACTTTGGTATCTGCTTTCCTATCTTTATCATATTTCCGTTCACTGTTAGGGCTTTGCATCCATGATTTAACGTAATTTGTGTTTTATGTTAAGAGTTTGTGTCATTTTTTTGATTTAAATGTTTGTTGAGTGTAGGTGCGTAAATGGTTGGGAAAGGTGGAAAGGGTTTCTTGGCTGGGAAGACTAATGCTGCTTCCGCGGCTAATAAGGATAAAGATAAGAAGAGACCGATCTCGCGGTCTTCACAAGTTGGACTGCAGGTATATAGTTATATACTTATGTTAGTGATTATATTCTGATGTTGTGTCATTGTGTTAATAATAATAATAAACATGTTTCATCGATCAAAGAATCGTAGCTTTGTCTATTGATGGTCTTAAATCCCTACAAGCAGCTACTATGTATGCAAGAACGCTATTCAATAGAAATAAAACAAAAAAATTTATTGCAATATATTGACACTTACTTAAAATCATATCCACTTCCTGTTCGTTTTTTAAACTTTGGTTTTGTATCACAAGTCCTCTTGATGGCCATTCAAAACGCGCCACCTGGACTTGATTACGATCGGGATAAACGGTTTTCTAAGGTAATGTTTTCTCTTTATTTATAGTATCGCATATGTTACATTCCTACGTTGATAAATATTTTATTTTGTATGTGAACAGTCTTTCAAAGAATTAGTCGTAATGTGTTTGGTGAAAGATCAAACAAAAAAACCAACAGCCGAGTAGCTGTAAAAACATTCTTTCTTTAAGCAAGCTAAACCTCCAGAGTTCTCTGTGAAGAAACTCTTTGCTGACTTGCCGCCTCTATGGCATCGTGTCAAAGCTCTACAGGTAATATTCCTAATTTTATTTTTTGTGTCTAATACAACGATATATACTTCTATTTTATATAAATTCCTTAATATGTGGAGCTTAAAGATGCTGCACAGCTAACTTTGAAAATGATGCCCTCTATTATTATATAGCATCCGTGTTAAACTGTATTTCCAAACATAGTTTCATGTCCGTAATTCTTTTTCTTTTTTAATGATTGTATACAGAGCGAGTATTGTGCATTAAGTATCAAACTTCTTGCTTTAGAGATTTCTATCGCAGTGTAGCTTGATAGTTTTTTATCCGTACATTGTGTTTCTCTTCTTGCAGTTCCGTACACACAAAGTTATTTACAGGCGATATGCTGGCTGTTTTTCTCACTTTGTGTTGATAAAACTGATAATGAGGTAGGTTATTTGGAAGGCATCCACTTATTTGTTGAAATACTTGATCACTTCTTTAGTAACGTTTGCGAACTGGATTTGGTTTTTAACTTCCACAAGGTACAAAAATTTCATGCTTTTGATATTCTTAAGCTATGCGTATACTGTAAACTATATTGTTCTTTCTTGACCTACAATTGTGTTTCATTGCAAATTTACTTTTGTCTTTGTGCGCTGGTAATGAGCGCCGGCTTTGTTACAGGTAGTTCTTAAATTTGAGCACAGAAATAGCAAAGGCTGCGATTATGGTCCTCCGTATGAGTCGCAAGTTTACAAGTATGTATTTATTTTGTGATCTATTGTCGTCAAGCTACATCATATTTTCTTTTAATTAAAATCAAAACTAACATTGATACGTTTCGGTGAAACAACACTTTAGGTGGGAGTCATGGTGTGCCTAAAGTACATTATAAAGGCTAACGAATGGGCAACAACGGTCTATTGTTGTTTTTATTATGTTGGTTTCTGTTATCTATGCACGAGGCTTCTACTTGGGTTGGAAAAGGTGAACATAACAAGCTTTTCTTTCACTAATACTAAACCGAGCTATTATACATTCATAAGCTTTGCATAATAGTTCAATGTAAGTCGATCATAAAAACTGTTGTAAAAGAGTTATCGTATATTGTTGGTTGCAGGTTAACTGTTGCTACCTATGAGTGATGTGGATCAGGCTTTTGCTGCATTCAAGATTGTATTAGATGGGGATCGAGATAATATTCCAGCTCTTCTTGGCCAGGTACACTTCTATCAAATTACCCATCTATTTAAATTGGACGGTTCTTAATGTTGTTCATCAATGATAGGTTGGTTTATATCGTGATTTCTTGAAATTAAAATTAAAAGATAATGATTTTTATTTCAAGATTTTGATTAATCGATTTTTCGTTGTTTGAGGTATGTTGTTTATGGTGCTGTTTGTTGTGTTTAATTATTAGACGGAGAATAATGTAATTGTAATGGTGATGATGAAATTTGGCTTTTGTAATGTATGGTTTGCTAATTGTCTCACAGACTACAACATATGAATATATGATTCGTAAATGGTAAACTTTTTATTTGCAAGTTGCTAATCTACTCCTCCTGTGTTACTTTGTCTGCAGGTTCTACGTCCTGGTGTTGCTTTTTCCTGAGTTAAATGCGCTGTTTAGACGTATGGTTGCCATAGTATAAATAGTCTTATTTCTTATTTTTAATTGTTAGACGGATTTGAACGGGTTAAATGTGCTGTGACTTATATGTGATTTGACCTCTATCAGATCGTTCTTACGATAGGTGATCAGGTGATTAAAGAAGGCCAATGGCTTTCACTAAACGGTTCAACGGGGGAAGTTATATTGGGTAAACAGCCAGTGGCTCCACCAGCAATGAGCAGTGATTTGGAAACATTTATGGCATGGGCTGATCAAGTAAGACGTCTCAAGGTTATGGCGAATGCAGAGACACCTAATGATGCATTAACAGCTAGAAATAATGGTGCTCAAGGGATCGGACTTTGTAGAACTGAACATATGGTAATCTTTTATGTTTCTTATCGTCATCTAATACTGAATTAGTATCAGAAAACATAATGGCCTATTATTTTCAGTTTTTTGCTTCCGATGAGAGGATAAAAGCCGTAAGGCAGATGATTATGGCCGCCACTCTTGAGCAGAGAAAAGAAGCTCTCTATCTCTTACTGCATTCTTCCCCAATTTCCATTTTTCAATTCTTACTAAAAACTTCATTTCATATCATTTTCTTCAAATCACCATTTCCAACACACAGGTAGTATTAAATTTAATCATTCCTATTCAAAATTTGATTCATAAAAAGCTACTATTTATGCTGAATTTTGATCATACTAATTTTGTGTGTTGAAATTAGGTTAAATTGTGATTTGGAAATGAGGAGAGGTATAAAATCTCATAGGATATTGAAAGACAGAGCGATGAACCGTGTTGATGATCTTCAATGTATGTTTATGGATCTGCAATCTGCAAGGAAAGAGAAGCGGAAAATCGATATGGTTGTTCTTGAGGAGCAAGTTCATCAGATGCTTAAGGAATGGAAGAAGGAACTTACTGAACCGTCTTTTCCTGCTTCTTCATTTCAGCAGGTTCTTATGTTTCGTGTTACGGACCTGATGATTTCATATTTGTAGATGGTTTGTTACAACTGATTATCTGATTCTGATTATTTCGTATTTTGTATAACGCAATGCCAGGCATTGGTTTAAGGTTTTAAATAACGCGTGTTATCATTTGGTATCGGTGACTCTTGGAGGACTAGGAAATCTTAGATTCGAGTCATTTATATAAACAACTTGAAACTATATTTTGGTAGAATATGTTATTTGTTAGTTTGAAGTTTCGATGTCGGTTTTTGTTAAACTTTTGGTTTTCTTATGCAGGGTGGAAGTTTAGGGTCTTTTTCTCCAGACATAACTAGGTTGTTGCAGCTGTACGATGAGGATGGTGATGCAACCAGTGGATTTCCTGTGCCAAAACCTGATCCAGATGCCCACAACGACACTGACATTTCTGCTTTTCATAAGGTGAATATTTTCGTCAGAACAATCCGTTTATTTGGTTATGTTTATTTTTGTTGCAGAACTTTGTTGTGACCCCGGTGTTTCAAGAACAAGGCTTCAAGTTGCTTGATCAATACAAAGATTCCCCTTTGGAGATAAACACGACATCAGTACATAATATGGGTGTTGATTATTTTTCATTTGATTTGCCACATGAATATGAGAACAACTGTATTGGTGGGGTTTACGATATGTATGGTGAAGATGGTTTACCTCAAATCACTAACTTTCTACCTAATATTTGTCCTCCACCGTCTGCTTTTTTTGGACCAAAATGTGCACTGTGGGATTGTCCTAGACCGGCTCAAGGCTGGTGGTCCGAGACACCGGTTCAATGGTTAGTAATCGTTCCAACAGGCACCAAAGAGTGACGAGGCCATCGAACTAACACACATCGACGAAAAACGCGAACTCGTGCAACGCACGATATCCCCCTAGTTCTTTTTAAAATGTATCGTTAAATATATTCAAATAGTTTTCTTGTGTATGTTTATATAATATATATTAATAATATTATTAATTGAACTGAAATTTATATTTGAAATATAAAGTCATAGTTGAGTTGAAAAATATGTTTTCATTAGTTTCTAAATTAAGATAATATGAAGAAATCAAATTAAGAAGTAGAGTTCATCTTTGCTTCCCCAAATCCAAATTGTCTCCCAAAATCCTTATAAAGGTTTCACTTTCTGCGGATCTTGTGATCATAATCCCTTAATCCCATAAATGGCGACCATGTCTAGTAAGTCACCATTTCCATCAGCCATATTCCTCATCGTTTTCATGACCACCATTACTATCTTAATTTCCGTAACCACTGCCCAAACTACATCTCCGTGCCCTGTTAACCCCCCATCGGCTTTCTGTCCTATCAACTGCGTTCAAGCTGATCCCGTCTGTGGTGCCAATAACGTTACCTATGATTGTGGTTGTGAAGATGCAGCTTGTGCTGGCGTTCGTGTGGTCAAGCTTGGTCCTTGTTAAACTCACTTAATGGAGCCAGTTCGAGTGTCAATCATGAGACTCTTCATATACTTTTCGCTCATTTTAATTGGGTTCTTTGTCATGACGATTTCTAGTTACTAAGTACTATTGTATCATTTCCTTTGTCTATCATGTACTCTAATAATTAAGTTGCGACTCTTTGTTGCAGTTTTCATTATGCTTTAATGGCAATTATATACATACATGGTTGTTTGTGTTATAATCAGCATAATAGCTATCAAGACATGAACCGTTGTGCATTTCGTATAAAAATCTACACACTACAAAATCACAAAACACTAACCATGCCATTTCAACTCTATGCAATATATCTCCATTTATAATACAAATAAGAAGACATGCATCATTTTTATCAAAGAACACCCGAAGAAAGTACTTACACGTTAGTCTAGCGGACAAATACATGCATCAATATTGTTTTAAATGTATGAAAAGGATTCCTGGATATTGGAATCACCAGTGGTTATCATTTTGCTGAAAATCAAGATTAGAAACTTTCTGATCATTACGTATTGTTTTTATCGTTTCTTAATTATTTTGATATCATGTTATAGGTATACAACTAGAGTTATATTGTCAAACAATACATGACAGCGGAATTTAGGATCACATAATAAATCGGATAAAGAATTACCCTGAATTAGAAGCAAGCGAAAGTCGTAGATCTAAGTATAAGATCTAATCTACGGTTACGTACGCGATACCTTCTTTTAGCGACAGACTAGTATGCTAGTAAACGTTCAATTGCTTTGTACAACAATTGTCTTAGCAGCAACTCTTTATTACAAAAACCAAAATAAAAACAAAAGAACCTTTTTTTTTCAAAAGCCAATCGGCTAAGGTTTCTTTTGTAATGAATTATATTACAATAAGGAAACCTCCTTATTTACATAATAAACCCTATATTTAATAAATATTTACACTTAACCATTAAGTAATATTTAATAAATAAATTAAATTTGTAGTCGTGTCTAAATGTCGATGTGTGCGCTCCCGTAGTCTCACACATTTACGGACACACATTTGTTAAAACTATTCAAATACCAACAGCTCCCACTTTTGAATAATTTTCAAACAAAACGTGATAACATTGATTAATGTCTAGCAACATATCAATGCTCCCATAAATGTACGAGTAAGTTTCTCCAAAACTCACTTGTGAGTCTAAATTCGGTTCATATCCTTTTGTTACAGATACTTAGTTAAAATCTTTTGATGGATCAAAATCATTCCATTTTAACTACTGTTTCTCATTTTGCGAATCACTTAAAGATTACCAAGTACTATCGAGACACATCTGGATTTATTTGGGTTCGGCCGAACATACATCTTAAGTATTCATGAGTGGCCCAGTTTGAATCTAACTTTAGTTTTCACTGAAGGAACAAATCCTATCTTGACTACAATTGGTAGTCATCGTATTTCGCAACATTACCAAAAATAGCCTTTATAACACCCTTATTCAGGAGTGCGTTTGACTAGAATCAAATAATGCACTACGTACATGATTCCCAACTTGTATCTCAAGTCAAAGGACATTAAACCTTATGAATTATACTTAATAACAAGGATCCATAAGTACTAATTCATGTGGGATAATCTCGTGTTCATCTCAATGTACATTATCCGGGCTAGTGAGCCAAGCTGACTACTCAGACATTGTCTTAATTTAATCATATTCCCATATGATTAATCGACAATGGATATTTAGAATTAACATTTAAAAATTATATTTAAATATAAATCAAGGATTAAAACATGAAAAATTGGATAACAATTATATAAGAAATGAAATCACATATCCTCAATAATATTCATTCTTAATAAAATTGTTTATTACATCCATATGTCCAAATACTATATCAATCACAGATTACATGAAACAACTAGATAAACGAAGTCCTATACCCTCAACCAAGTGAGTTAGGTTCGTATTTACCAGAGCCTTGGTGAAAGGACTAGCTAAGTTGTAATCTGTGTGAACTTTGAGTACTTGAATTTCACCATGTTCGACTCTTTCATGAATATAGTGAATTTTCTTCTGAAAGTGTTTAGCTCCCTTTTGAACCCTCGAGTTCATTGGCTATGATCATTGCACCAGTTTTGTTGCAATATCTATCCAATGGAGTCTTGGCTGTGGGAACAATACCAAGTCCAGAAATAAATTTCCAGATCCAAACAACTTCCATTTGCATCTCTGGAAGATGCAATATACTCAGATTCTGTTGTAGAGATGGTTATTTCTGAAATCCAGCATCCCAATTTCCAATATTAGCCTCAGGATTTCCACCATACATGACAAGAACCATATCTTTAGTATCCCTAAGGTACTTTAGTATGTTCTTTACAGCAATCCAGTGTCTTTCGCCTGGATTCTGTTAAATCTTGTTAACAATGTTCTGTGCAAAAGCCACATCAGGCCTTGTGCATCTCATCACATACAAAATATATCCTTTTGCCTAAGCATAAGTTATCCTTTGCATGCGCTCCACTTCTTGAGGTGTAAGAGCACTATCCTTGATGTTGAGATTAAGTCTATCTTTCATTGATAAATTTCCATGTTTGGAATTTTCTATACTAACTGCTGAAGTATATCATCAATGTAAGCTTTTTGACTTAACTCAATTAACCGCTTAGATCTATCTCTCAAGATCTTGATTCCCAAATCAATACTGCTTCTCCTAAGTCTTTCATGGCAAAACATTTTCCAATATGAGATTTAACATCTTCAAGCATTGGAACACTGTTTCCCATTAGCTATATGTCATCTACATATAAGACTAAGAAAGTAACATTACTCCCACTGAATTTTTGATACACACATGGCTTATCGAAATTCTGAACAAAATCAACCTTTTGATTTCTTCATCAAATCTTTTATTCCAACTTCTTGATGCTTGCTTAAGTCCATAAATGAACTTCTTTAGCTTGCATACTTGTTGGAATGTAATGGATCAATAAAACCTTCTGCTGATTCATATAGACGTCATCGTCTATATAACCATTTAGGAAGGTTTTCTTGACATCCATTAGCCATATCTCATAGTCATAGAACGCCGCTATGGCTAAGAGAATTCTAATAGCTCTTATGTCTGCCATTTGGGAAAAGGTTTCCTCATAATCTATACCATAGACTTGAGTAAATCCTTTTGCCACGAGACGAGCTTTATAGATGTGTATTTTCCCATCCATGTATGTTCTTTATCTTTAAAAAAAAATCTGCAATAGATAGTCTTGGCATTTGGAGTTTTATCTACCAAATTCCAAACTTCGTTGTCATTCATGGATTAAATCTCCAAATTCACAGCTTGAAGTCATTTCTCAGCGTCTGGACTCGATAATAACTTTCAAGTTTCGAGGTTCATTAAGATCCCCTTATACGTCACCATCCTCTAGATTAAGGTTTAAGTTCAACCTAGACGGTGTACGTATAGTCCTTTCGGACCTACGAATTGGAGTATCAACAATTTGTTGTTGAGACTGAACTTGTGGCTCAATCCCAACTTGAGTCGGACTAGATTGAGGCATAACCTGAGGCTCAACTTTATCCCCCCCCCCCCCCCCCCCCCCCCGAATTGTTGATCACCAGTGTGAGTAGAAGGTGATGTATCTCCCTCTTGAACCTTGTCAAGTTCTACAACCCTCCCACTGTTTCCTTGTCCGATAAGCCGTGTTTCGAAAAACTCGGAATATCGTGCAACTTGAACAGTTTGTTGGAATCACATTGAGAATGCATTAAGCAGACTCTAGAGCATAATCCCAAAAGATAATGGCAGAATATTAAGGTTATACCCTGCCAAGCAAGGTTCGATTTCTCCTCTCCGATACACCATTGTGTTGTGGAGTATAGGAAGGAGTAATCAATTGGACAATTCCACATGCGTTGAGATGATCCTTAATCTTTAGGCTTAAGTACTCACCACCATAATCCGATCAAAGGATCTTGATGGTTTTGCCGAGTTGATTTTCTACTTTCGTTTTGAAACACTTTGAATGTTTCAACCACCTTATGTTTATGTTTAAGCAAGTTAAACATAACCATAACTGTTGAAATTATTCGTAAATGTAACGAAATAGTTAGCACCTTTTTTTTGACACATGTCTAAAGGGATCACATACCTTAGTATGTATGATTCCTAAAAGATCAGTTTCCCTTTTCGTCTCATACGGAAAAGGTTTCCTTGTCATTTTCCCCGATACACACAAGATTCTCATTTGTCAAATAAAGGGTTAATTGTTTGAAAATACATTGAACTTATCATCGAAAACTATTGTAAGCATCCAAATTTCAAATCATCTAATGTATATAACAAACTTGTATATATCTCTATTGTATGTATCGGTTTACCAACTAATCAAGTAACAGGTAACATTTATTTTTAATATATTTTTAAATGACATGTCAATTACACCTAAGCATCCACATCATTTGCCATGTCAAATTATTTAATTTAAAACACAGAACCCCATATTAATTGTATTTTTCTTATTCTTTGAAACACCCAACCTTCAAATATCATTGTGCCCCTTTTTGCAGACTCTTACCATCCCCAAAAATCAAGAATAAAAATCCTTTCACCCTAAATTTAAACAATCTGTAAATAAATATGTTTGTGTGTATCCATTCATTTTCTTTCCCATGAAATTAAACACAATTAAATAAATAAATCAAACCATTTTCCCTAAATTAAACCCTAAATTAAATTATATGAATCGGTTAAACAAACTAATTAGAGAAGCGACATGCTTGTATGATGTATCTATTCGATGTTTCAGGTTGAAGAAACGAAAGCCAGCGGTATCCGTCGACAACCGACAGTTTCGATTTGTGTCTGCAGGTTTCATTTGTTAATCGTTTTGGATTTGCCAATTGGTTTGGATTTGATGTTGGTTTCGAATTGGTTTGGAGATGTGGGTTTACATTTAGTTTGTAACAATTTTTGGGATTTGTGTTTAGATTTCGATTTGGGTTTGATCTTGTTTTAAGTTCAATTTGATTTCAAAAGCGGTCTGAACAATGAAGAGTCAAAGGAATGTTACAATGGGTATATGGACTGGATTTGCACATCAGCAGGGAACAGTTTGCATTCCTCACAGAATATTTGAGCTTGTTTTTCGGCAATAGAATCTATCAGTTGTATGTCCTTTGCTACGTCTTCATCAACGCTACCAAGAGAGATAGCTATATCACTACTGAGGTATAGATTGTATATGTAATGTGAAAAGTGAATAATAGCTGATGCAAACATATGAACCTCCACTCGGGATTATCAGCATAAATGCTAGCTTCGACAAGATCTACAATGGAAAAAAACAATAATTATTTAAGTTAAATATAATAATTATTTAAATGAAAAAAAAACAATTATATAAATTCCACGTAGCTAAAAACCTTTGCCATGTCATCATATAACAAGTTACAAGTCAAATAATACGTACAATAAGTGTTTATAGAAGTTAAACGTATACAATATATGACTTTTTATTTGGATGCACACAATAGTTTTTCGTGACAAGTTCGATGAATTTTCAAACAATTAACCCTCAAATAAAATATCATTTGACTTTAAAAGCTGTGAAGCCTTTTGATGCAATACTTGTATATGTGCACAATACAACAATGTCATAGATAGGTTGAGTCCAAGTTGGACTTAACGCATTTAATGCTAATAATAAGTATAGAATTATAATTTAAAGAAGACTGAGCATGCAAATCTATTTCATATATGTCATTAATATCAATCATATTAATATAATAACATTATTTCGAAACAGAAATACCATATTCATTATTCTGTAAAACATAAACTGAAACATTCCCCCTAACATAAGTAAGTGCATAATAACAATTGTCTAATGCAATTATTACGCCCTAGGGTAAATGTAAGTCTTAAATTCTAATGGCTTTCATAACTACACGTTTGACATAGCCTACGTATAGTTATAGAGATCCATTCTTCAGTTTCTTCTTTGCTCTAAATCCTTGTAAGGAATCACAAATATGAGTACCACATCCAATGTCAGATACTCACGTATTTTTTTTAGAGAAAAAACATAATTCTATAAGTGAAGATACCCGAAGATCCGGCGTTGCCGACTCTCTTCTTATCTTGCACCTCGGCTAGAGTAGGACAATTCCTCTTTCAATGCCTAATCACTTAACAGTGATTTCAACCATCATCCTTAGTAGGATGTTCTCTTTTCGCTAGTGGGGTTAGCTTAGGCTTGTGAAACAATTGCTTGTTTATTCGTTCCATCTTGTTTAGCTTTGCCCTTAGCTTGCGGTTGTCTTTTCTTATCTGAACCATACCACCACTGACCGCTAGGATCTGGTCGGTAACCGATTAGGAAGGAATTTCTCAAACTCTACGAGCATCATATGAAGTTCTTGAGAATTTTAGCCATAGCATGTATATTGTTGTTAGGTGTAAATTCACCAATACCTTATGAAAGGCAATTTATAACAACAATAGTTTGATGATAGGGTAATTCGTCCTTTCCAAATGATTTACTTAGCTTGTTATGTTGACAACGTGAGTCCATACTGACGTTCCAGCAACATGTTTTCACTAATGTAATTCTTGAATCAAGTCGTTCAATTCAAGATTGACTTGTTTCTCATACATAATGTGAAGCTTAACAATCATTATATCTGGCTACTTATCGCTGCTTGATAAGTTTCCCGAGTTATCTCATCATGAGCATTCTTCGGCTCAAGAGATATCGGTTTATTAATGACTGGTAATTACTTCATCGCTCATAGAACGATTCTCAGCTGATGAAACCAATCATTGAAATTTGGTTTAGTAAGTATTTCACCTTTGAACATTGTTTTGATTTCTGACATAATCCAGCTTAAATCGGAATTTTGTGCCATTTCTACAAAACAGAAGAAAGTTCTTATTAGTACTTTCGACATAAGATTTCTTAACAAAACGTAAAACCCATGGTTTACTTTCCGTTAAGACTATGACCCAATTGACATATTACCGTTCCATCAGTTGATCTTCTAGGAACTAAATAATACTCAAAATGTAAGTGATGATCCGTAATTGCATTTACCAGTGCAAATTCTAGAAAATGGGACTTAATGTCATAATTCGATCCGAGCATCAAAATGGTGATCGTGACATTAATCATGTTTCGTCGCATCTTATCGCTATCGGCGTTTACAGTCTCACTGCATAACCCGATTTAAGTCATCCAACTGAAGACTGCAGATAGTCCACCACAGTCTCACTATGAGTGGTAATCCGCCTTGGATACACTTCACCTACGTCTCACGTAGAGTGACGAGCAAGTACAAGTTGTCTAGGCAATACGGATAGCAATTGACTTAAATTCCATGGGTGTTAAAAATCTACGTACGCAATTGCCATGCAACAATTTTGTAACGTAATTTAATTAAAAACAAAAAGTTTTTATTTTACTGGTTATTAAACGTGTTTCTATGATTACCTAATTCATACAAATAATCGTAACATGGTCATCATTAAAACCCTTTTGGTAGCTCTACAACGGGTACGACCAGGTAATCAAGTGAGGGTAGGGGACGACTAAGCATCTCTTAAAACCTGACCTCATTAGGAGTAGAATACTCCGCAAACTTTCCTAGACATCGTCCTTTATGTAGGTTAGCCTAGTTGGGTAATAATACACTGAGCATGTACAATCTAGTTATGAATTACTAATCACACGCTTATTAAATCGATGGTTTTTAAGATATTTTGTAAATTTATATGTTCCGTCGCTTGGACCAAATTACGGTATATAAACCCAACCAATGCGTTTTAGAACGTATAAAATTTGCCAAAAATAAATTAATAACTCGTTGTAATAATTCTTTAGTCATATTAATTTAAGTTTGTTTCTTTCAAAAAACATTTGACAACAATATTAACAATATACATTAAGACTTATTCTACGCATCAAATGGGTATCCTAAACATGCAAATGGTCTCTATGGTCATTTAAATATACAAACCCTTTTACCCCCGTTTCAACGGAAACGGACCACATACATCCGTTCACAAAAATCAAATATGGATTGCGTAGGCGGTTTGTATATTCAAAATTCTCAATATCAAATAAACCACAAATAGACCTTTTAAGCATATAGTTCTTATTAAGGTGTCACACATATACAATTAACCAATTAATAATATGTGTCAATATATGCAATTTACTTTTTATAATATCATAATATCTAATTATGTTTACCAAGTTATGCATATAACTTAATAAACATAATTTATAAAAAATAAATACGGCACATAATTAATTTAAACATCAAAATTTGCGTTTTAAGGTTTAAGACTTAATCAACGTTCAAACAAAACAAAACAAAAAACGTTTTTATTTATTTATTTATTTATAAAACGTTTTCAGATTACGTTTTAACGTTCGTTTAATCCCATACCTCGATCCCCCACAAGTTTTGATGTTTACAGATTATCCAAAATAAAATTACTATGTTTTGGCTGATACCACTATAAGTATACAACTAGAGTCATATTATCAAAAAATACATGGCAGCGGAATTTAGGATCACATAGTAAATAATAAACCGGATAAAGAATTACCTTGAATTAGAAGCAAGCGAAAGTCATAGATCTAAGTATAAGATCTAATCTACGGTTACGTACGCGACACCTTTTTTTAGCGACAGACTAGTATGCTAGTACACGTTTAATTGCTTTGTACAACAATTGTCTTAGCATCAACTCTTTATTACAAAAACCAAAATAAAGACAAAAGAACCATTTTTTCTCAAAAGCCGATCGGCTAAGGTTTCTTTTAAACCTAGGTCGACATTTGTTATTTTGTAATGAATTAGGGTTTAGGGTTTATCTTCTATTTATAGGTTTTCAAATCTAAGAGTTTGAGTTATATTACAATAAGGAAACCTCCTTATTCACATAATAAACTCTCTATTTAATAAATATTTACACTTAACCATTAAGTAATATTTAATAAATAAATTAAACTTGTAGTCGTGTCTAAATGTCGATGTGTGCGCTCCCGTAGTCTCACACATTTAAGGACACACATTTGTTAAAACTATTTAAATACCAACACATGTATCATTCGGTTCATAGCAAGCACCTACTAGCTATTCACTTAAATATGTTTGAATGGTTTTGTTCCAACTGCATTGTGGTAAAAATGAGAAAATCAAAATAGCTTATTATATATGTTAATATCATTTTCCTCAAATAATATGTGGATAAGAAAGTATTGAAGTTGTTTGGATAAGAAAATATGAACTGTAATTAACCGCTTACTTGAATAGATGTATGAAAAAAAGAGGGTTACATTTAAATGGTTAATTTATGTGATGCATGAAATAAGTTATTGAGGTTATAGAAAGCTATAACGCGGGTTAACAAATACTGTAAACCTTTTACGATCTGAACTCGTTATCTATTCTCACTTGTCGACTTTTGTTAGCTTTCTAAATTGTTAATGTGTTCTTCACAAGTTGGCTAAGTACACCATAAGAAATATGGGCTTTAGTAACAGAATAGTAACCTTATTTAGTTATCAATAAAAAAATTGCCACTAAACAAAACTAATGATAAAAAAAAATAACCATATTTGATTTCTAATAAATTAGTGACGTATAATGACAAAAGTGACGATTCAAATTTCGTCGCTAGGTAGTGAATTTAAATTGGATAAACTTCTATCAAAACCAAGGTTGTTAGAGGTCTGTAAGGTTTGATTTTAGTAGATACTTTTATGCTAATATCATTTTATCAGGACTCAAAATGTTTAATTAACAAAAAAATTAAAACAGAAAACTATTATAAACCAGTTAAAGCGAATATATTAAATTTTAAATTGAAAGTAATAAGCATATTCTGATCAATTATCTAACTTAATTAGTTTTGTAATAACTTTTTGAGTTAATTACATAAATAGTCCACGTGGTTTACCGATTTTTATGGATCTAGTCTCTAAACTTCTTTTTTCTTCGAGTCCAGACCTGTGGTATCATTTCTTTACGGATCCAGTCCCTCATCCATTTTAAAAGACAAAAATAGCCGTAATGTCTACATTTTTTTACTTTAATAATTTCTATCTTTTTTATATTGTACACGTGTCAATAAATGATTGGTTCTTGTATATATATAAACATATTACACATACCGACATTAAATATGTTTAAAAAACAAAAAAACCATCACCACCGACGACACCATTCACCACCGCCATCATATCTCCGCCACCGGGATCAAGATAAACCACTCGGCCTACCGCCACCGTTGACCTTTGTTGGGTTATAATGAGTTAATACTGGTGGAGTTACTTAGTACTGATTTGTTAAGTGTGTTAGTACTTGTGAGTAATAATATTGGTGACTATAGTTTCTACTGGTGGTCAAGTATTGAAGATTACTACTGGTCATATTACTACTGCTGACTTACTACTGGTTACATTGTTACTACTGGCTGCATGGATCTGCACGGATGAGTTTCTATTGGCGCGCGTTACTACTGCTTATTAGATAAATTCTGTTAGCGTATTGTAAGGAGATAATTATGTAAACAAACAATGATAATTATCTTTGTAGATTTCGTTAGAGTTTTAACCTAATTGTAATTAGGGTTTAGTCCTCAAGATCTATAAATATAGATCCATGTGTCGTTGTAAACACACGTTTGTTAACGAAACATTATTCTTAAAAGATTGAGGTTGTTGGTGAAATACTTGTGTTCTTAATTGTTAACGTTTATTCATTCTTATACTTATAAACTGTTAATCAATTAACCATTGTTAATATCAAAGTGTTGATCCGCTGCAACTTCTTTGATAGATCTAGATCTACACTTTTGTTTATTCAAACCTAGTTCGACATATCCTAACAAGTGGTATCAGAGCACAAGGTTGCTCTAGATCTACAATCAACAAGGCATTTAAACAAGTTTTTCATAAACCTATTCAAGATGTCTGATCTTACTGAAGGGGTTCAAGCTAATAGGGTTCCTGTACTCACATCATCAAACTATGATATGTGGAAGAGTCGCATCTACCAATACATGCTACAAACCAACTACTCCATGTAGCACGTTGTGAAGAATGGTGACAAAATCGTTCAATTACCTGGTCCAGATCACAAGAACAAAGCAACAGCAGAAGGTTCAGCCCAACCAGTAACTGAGCAAGAAAGAAGAGATACTCACAACGAATGTCAAGCATTGAGTACTCTACTTATTGCTATTCCTAATGAGTATCAACATCAGTTTAGAAACTTTACTGAATCTAAACAGTTATGGGATGCCTTGGAGAAAAGATTTGGTGGAACTGCAAGCACAAGGAGAAATCAAAAAGATCTGTTGAAGCAACAGTTTGAGAACTACACGACTGTGAAGGGTGATACTCTATCTCAAACTTTTGACAGATTCAATAAACTGATTGGTGAATTGTCAAGCATGGGAGTTAATACTGCTCAATATGACATCAATAGAAAGTTTCTTAGAGCATTGGGAGAAGAATTGACGATGTACACAGTCAGTTATAGGCAAGGAAACACTCTTGAAACTATGGAGATTGACGAGCTATACAACGAGCTACGTGTGTTTGAACCTGAAATTAAAATACCAACAAGTTACTCAACACATAATGCATCTTTTGTTTCTACTGTTGGTACTCCATCTGAGACTAGGTTCATATCTAAAGAATCCAAAGGAAACCAGAATGATGAAAGTGTAAGGGAAGCCTTCTTCACTAGCCATGGAGATTATGGGTTAGTAATTGAAGACTTGGAGCAGGTGAATGCTGATGATATGGAGGAGATGGATTTAAAGTGGCAATTTGCTATGCTCAGTGTGAGAACAAGGAGGTTCATTCAACGAACGAGAAGAAACAACTTTGCAGTTAGAAAAGGTGTCAGGACTGGATTTGATAAGAGAAAAGTGAGGTGCTTTGACTGCAAGAAGCTTGGACACTTTGCTAGGGAATGTCCAGAAAGCCAAGATGATCAACAGAAGCAGACAACTCAGCACAACTCAACGGGATCAAACAAAAATCATCAAGGAAGAATATCAAATTCAACTGCATTAGTTACACGGGCTGGATTGGGATTTGATTGGAGCTTTCAAGCCAACGAAGAAACCACAAATCAAGCTCTCATGGCAGACACTGTTAAAGACGATTTTCCAACTGAGGTACTTACTGAACTTTGTACTCCTGCATGCATTAAACAAGTTAGGGAATATAGAGAACATAATAAACTTGTGTGTGATTCTTTACATAAGTTAGAAGAAAGAAGAAGAAGAGAGTTGTCCACAGTAATTGCTAGTTATGAACAACAAGTGAAAGCTTATGTTAAAAATGAAACAAAATATCAAGAAGATCTAGCAATTGTTAAGTGGGAAAGGGATAATGCTCCAGCAAAAGTACTCAAAGCAGAAGAACATGTTGAGGAGATTAAAATAGAAAATGATCAAATTAAGCTTAGTATCAAAAAGTATGAAAATGCTTCTAAAACTGTTGATCAAATTCTTAGATCTCAAATACATGGGAACACCAAACACGGGATTGGGAACAATAATGTGTTGCCACCATATAACAACAATTATATTCCTCCTAAGGTAGAGTCTAGTGAAGAACTTAGTGAGGAAGAAATTGAAGTCAATACACACGCTAATGCAGACCCAATGAAAAGTAAAATTCTTTTCACCAAACCTAGAATCAATGAACCACCTGTCCAATAGGAGAAATCTAGTGATTCCGAGTCTAGTAAAAGTCCCACTTTTCATAAAAATATCAAAAACAGACCAAAAGTTTACAGGGAAAGAAACTGGCATTATGTTGGTCAAATGCAACAGGAAAAACTTGCAAGTCTCTGTGTCAAAAGGCAAGTTCTCCACGTGTGAGGGGTAATGTGAGAAACTGGAATCAAAAGATCACTCAACAAAGAGGGCAAAACGTTTTTAAAAGTTGTTAAATATGTGGAAAGAACAATCATCTGACTGTGGAATGTTTCTATAATAAAAATCATTGTCATGGAATTGGATTAAATAGAAACCGATCTAACACAACACCTAGATTTGGTAGAACAACTCAGAAATTTTTGAGCTCAAAGAGTGTGCATGAAAAGAAACAAAATCCTAACTTTCATAAAAATACCACTGCCAGTAGAAACTACTGGATAACTACCAGTGGAAACTCTACCATTAGAATCTACAGGAAAGTCACCAGTAGTAATACTGACAGTAGTACCTCTTCAAATGCATATCAAAGAAACCTGCATATCATTTCAAACGTTTTGATTATGTCAATGAAAAGGGTAAACCCAAGACTACTTTGGATTGGGTTCCTAAAAGAAACTAGCCCTCTTTTCATGTGCAAAGCAAGCCAGGTGTCAAGAAAGGTGATACGTGGCATGTGGACAGTGGCTGCTCTAGGCACATGACAAGCAACAAGCTGAAGCTCAAAGATTATGTTGAATATGACGGAGGCTATGTTGCATTTGGAGGAAATCCAAGAGGTGGAAGAATTACAGGAAATGGTACTATCAATAATGGTATAGTTACATTTGAAAATGTATTCTTTGTTCAAGAATTAAACTATAATTTTGTTAGTGTCTCTCAAGTTTGTGATAAAGATAACAAAGTGCTCTTTACTAAAACTGAGTGTATCATTCTTCATCCTAAGTTTGAGGTAGTTGACGAAAGTATGATTCTACTAAGAACACCAAGGAAAGAGAATGTTTATTGTTTAGACATGGGTCAAAATAATTATGAAGTTAAGGAAAACTGTTTTACTTCAAAAGCGTCACTTGATGAATCATCTTTATGGCATAAAATAATGTGTCATATGAATTTCAAAAACATGAACAAATTGGTGAAAAATGGGTTGATTAGGAGTTTACCACAAAAAGAATTTACGTGCAATGATCTTTGTGTTGCATGTCTTAAGGGTAAACAACATAAAACATCTCATAAAATCAAAGACACCAACTCTAATCTGTCACGTTTACACTTACTGAACATGGATCTATTTGGTGCAACACATGTTATGAGTCTAGGAAAGAAATATTACTGTCTAGTTATTACTGATGACTTTACAAGATATATTTGGGTATTCTTTCTTGGTACTAAAGATGAAACAGGTGATCATCTACGATCTTTCATAGCACGAATTGAGAACAAGACAGAAAAGAAGGTGAAGATCATCCACTGTGACAATGGAACTGAGTTCAAGAATCAAGTGATGGATGAGTTTTGTACAACAAAAGGAATCGAACGACAGTACAGTGCTCCACGAACTCCTCAACAAAACGGAGTGGAAAAACGAAGAAACAGAACTCTTATAGAAGCAGCACGGTCCATGCTTGCCGACTCCAAAATTCCTATTACCTTCTGGGCAGAAGCAGTTAACACTGCCTGCTATGTCCAGAACAGAGTATTGATTGTCAAATCTCAAACAAAGACCCCTTATGAGCTCTTTCACGAGAGAAAGCCATTCATAAGATTATTTAAACCATTTGGGTGTTATTTTTTCAATCTTAAATACTAAAGAATATCTGGGAAAGTTTGATAGCAAAGTCACTGAAGGATTCTTCGTTGGATACTTCACTCAGATCAAAGCATACAGAGTGTACAACATCAAAACAAGAATTGTGGAGGAAAGCACAAATGTGTCCTTTAACGAGAAGACTCTGAATGCTACAGGAGAAGGACCAGATTGGTTATTTAATATTGACGAACTAACTAAATCCTTGAATGCTTATTTTATAGGACAAAGGAACAATGAATCTGGAAGTGGCGTTCATATGGGTGAATCTGTTAATAGTGGTGAACCAGTTACTAACGGGCGCACCAGTAACTGATCAATCAGTTAAAGCTGGTCAAAAAGTTAATAATGGTACCTCAGTTAAAACTGTTCATCCAGTTACTACTGGAAATTCAAATGTTCCTACTGGTTCTTAAGTTAATACGGGTGACTCCAGTTTCTACTGGCTCCAGAGTTAAAACTGGTCAATCACATTCTACTGGTCCAT
>CAJVGC010000592.1:20017428-20301839 GCA_910822075.1 Senecio squalidus
CAAAACATGAACAAATGGTGAAAAATGGGTTGGTTAGGGTTTTACCACAAAAAGAATTTACGTGCAATGATCTGTGTTGCATGTCTTAAGGGTAAACAACATAAATCTCATAAAATCAAAGACACCAACTCAATCTGTCACGTACACTTACTGACATGGATCTATTTGGTCCACATGTTATGAGTCTAGGAAAGAAATATTACTGTCTAGTTATTACTGATGACTATTCTTTCTTGGTACTAAAGATGAAACAGGTGATCATCTACGATCTTTCATAACACGAATTGAGAACAAGACAGAAAAGAAGGTTAAGATTATCCGTTGTGACAATGGAACTGAGTTCAAGAATCAAGAGATGGATGAGTTTTGTACAGTAAAAGGAATTGAAAGACAGTACAGTGCTCCACGAACTCCTCAACAAAACGGTATGGCAGAACGCAGAAACAGAACTCTTATAGAAGCAGCACGGTCCATGCTTGCCGACTCCAAAATTCCTATTACCTTCTGGGCAGAAGCAGTTAACACTGCCTGCTATGTCCAGAACAGAGTATTGATTGTCAAATCTCAAACAAAGACCCCTTATGAGCTCTTTCACGAGAGAAAGCCATTCATAAGATTATTTAAACCATTTGGGTGTTATTTTTTCAATCTTAAATACTAAAGAATATCTGGGAAAGTTTGATAGCAAAGTCACTGAAGGATTCTTCGTTGGATACTTCACTCAAGAGTGTACAACATCAAAACAAGAATTGTGGAGGAAAGCACAAATGTGTCCTTTAACGAGAAGACTCTGAATGCTACAGGAGAAGGACCAGATTGGTTATTTAATATTGACGAACTAACTAAATCCTTGAATGCTTATTTTATAGGACAAAGGAACAATGAATCTGGAAGTGGCGTTCATATGGGTGAATCTGTTAATAGTGGTGAACCAGTTACTACGGGCGCACCAGTTAATACTGATCAATCAGTTAAAGCTGGTCAAAAAGTTAATAATGGTACCTCAGTTAAAACTGTTCATCCAGTTACTACTGGAAATTCAAATGTTCCTACTGGTTCTTAAGTTAATACGGGTGACTCAGTTTCTACTGGCTCCAGAGTTAAAACTGGTCAATCACATTCTACTGGTCCATCTGCTCCACGTGATCAATTCATATTCTTTCCATACATCAACATTGATCCTCCTGGAGTTTATCAGCCCAACATCACTAACACTGCGAGCAATTTAGATTCTCATGTTGATGACGGTGAATCGAGCAGTACAAAGGAAGACGAGATTCAACATTCAGACGACGATGAACTCTTTACCAGTCCAAATCAAGAAGATACTGTTTCATCTCAACAAGAAGAGACTGTTCCATCCCCACAATCTCTTCCCCGTGATCTTCCTAATCAAAATGATTCAAACTTGGATGAGGAGATTACGGAAGATCCATATCAAACACAGAGAATCATCAAGAATCATCCGTTGGAACAAATCGTTGGTGATGTACACTCCACAGTAAAAACAAGAAAGCAGCTTCACCAAAGTTTCAATGAGTGCATGTTTGTTTTTTTTTCTCTCTCATTAACTCCAAATAAGATAGAGAAAGCTATCAGAGATCCTAGTTGGGTCGAGGCAATGCAGGAGGAGTTACTACAGTTGAAGTTACAAGCAGTTTGGACACTTTTTGTGCTTCCCAGAGGAAAGAGAGTAATTGGTACAAAGTGGATTTTCAAGAACAAAACAGATGAAAGGGGAATTGTAATAAAGAACAAAGCATGGTTGGTAACACAAGGCTACACACATGAAGAAGGAGTTGACTATGATGAGGTGTTTGCTCCAGTAGCAAGAATTGAAGCTATTCGAATATTCTTGGCGTTTGCTTCCTTCAAAGGTTTTAAAGTTTATAAAATGGACGTCAAGAGTGCCTTCCTGTATGGAAAAGTAGAAGAGGAGGTCTATGTTTTCCAACCTCCGGGTTTTAAGGATCCTGAACACCCTTACATGGTATATAGATTAGATAAAGCTTTGTATGGTCTACATCAAGCCCCTCGCGCTTGGTATGATACTTTATCTGTGTACCTTCTTATTAATAAATTCAAGAGGGGTGCTATTGACAAAACGTTGATTATCAAGACGGTTAGGAGTGATATTATGCTAGTTCAAATCTATGTCGATGACATTATCTTTGGATCTACCAATGACACGTTGTGTAGAGAATTTGAACAAATCATGCAAAATAAATTTAAGATGAGCTCTATGGGTGAACTGACTTTCTTCCTCGGTCTACAAGTGAAGCAGAGCCCTACTGGTACTTTATTCATCAAGCGAATTATGTCCAAGACATTCTTGAAAAGTTTGGCTTTCAGGATGCCAAACATGCCAGTACACCAGTCGAAACCCAGAAGCATCTTGAGGCCGATTCTGAGGGGGAGGATGTTGATGAGCATCTCTACAGATCAATGATTGGATCATTGATGTACTTAACTGCGTCTCATCCAGACATCATGTATAGCGTGTGTGTGTGCACGTTATCAGACTCGTCCCAAGTTATCACATTTGAATGCAGTAAAGAGAATCTTCATATATTTGAAGGGAAATCCCAATCTGGGTTTGTGGTACCCAAGAGATTCTCCTTTTGAGCTCATATCTTTCACATACAGCGATTATGGAGGAGAAAAATTGGACAGAAAGTCAACGTCAAGAGGATGTCAATTCTTTGGATCACGCCTAATCTCCCGGCAATGCAAGAAACAAACAAACGTGTCCACGTCTTCAACAGAAGCATAATATGTTGCTGCATCAAGTTGTTGTGCACAAGTGCTCTGGATTCATAACCAAATGATGGACTATGGTATTTCTTTCTTACACACTCCTATTTTCATTGATAATAAGAGTACCATAAGTATAGTCAATAATCCAGTTAAACACTCCAAAACCAAACACATCGAAATTCGTTTTCATTTTATAAGAGACTGCAATGAAAAGAAACTTATTCAGGTAGACAAAGTACATACTGACAATCAATTTGCAGATCTGTTCACGAAAGCATTTGTCGTGGGCAGGTTTATATTTTTGATCAATAGTATTGGAATGATTAATCCTGCTTAAAATTTGCTTGTTGAAATGACGAATTTAATCAAACATGGCCTATCTTGTGTGTGTGTAAAGTTAATACTGGTAGTTTCTACTGTTCCGATTTAATATTGGTATGTGTTATTTGTGTCAATAATACTGGTAGTCATCATCTGTAGTATTTATAGTAATGGTTACTACTGGTAATGTTTATAGTGGTAACATTTATACTGACACCAGTTTCTACTGGTAAATATTTATTATAACAGTTACTACTAATGTTTTCTACTGGTAGCCGTTACTACTGCCAGTTATTATAATTTGGCGGGAAGTTTCTACTACCAATAGAAAAGTGATTATTTTTTTATTTTGTAGGGGCTAATTTAATATAAATTGAGGAGTCAATTGAAATATTTAATTCCATTGAAATTGAAATTTCGTTCCTCACAATTAAAACCCTCTGTCGAAGGAAACCTATTTTGAAAGAAACCCTCTCATCTTTCGCAAAACCTAAATCGACCATTCTCAACGCTTAATCATTCATAGAATCAATGGCGGAACAACAAGAACTTGATTTCGGTGTCTCTCACAACATTGTTGATGACCTAACTCTCCACAAAGAGGCCGCTGATTTTCACCAAATCATTAAGTTCTTAAGGAAATCCCACATTCGTTATGATTTAACGGTAAACCCCGAGGTTAATGAAAGCACATCCGAGAGTTTTGGAACACGACGATTCTTGAAAACGTCAATAATCAAGAACGCATTAAAGAAGTTATTGAAAATAAGGAAGTGATTGTAACCGAGGCCAACATCCGTTCTCATCTTGACCTTCGAGAGGCCTCAGGTATTACATATATTTCTATTGATGAACTCTTTGGAATTTTTGAAAGAATGGGATATGAGGGAAGCTTAACTAAATTTACTTTTCAAAAAGCACTTCTCTCTCCCCAATGGAGGCACCTGGTACATGTCTTACAACAGTGTATCTCCAAAAAGAGGTATACCTGGAACGAGTTTAACACCACCATAGCTACTGTTATGGCATGTCTAGCTACGGGAAGGGTACACAATTTTTCAAACATGATTTTTTCTGATCTCAAGTGGAATCTTGCTCAAGTGGAAAATAAATTTTTAATGTATCAACGATTTTTACAAATCATTCTTAACAAAGAGCTTGATAATATGTCCACTAAGGGAGAAGTTCTCCTCATGGATTCTCATTCCAAGAAAACCTCTTCTAATATGAGGAGAACTGTAAATAAATTTTCTGGGAAGGTAACACCTCTGTTCTCAACAATGGTGAGTGTGCCTGTTTCAACTGGTGAAGGTCCAAGTAACCCACTTGAGTCCCAATCCACACCACCTGTTTCCACATCTAAGCTTGTTAATGAACCACAAAAGAGTGCCTCTGGTGCACCATCCCCGTCAACTCAAAGTACACCTCAGAAGGAGTATGCCCCTAAGGCTAAGAGAGGTCCTTCACCTCTTGGACCTAAACCTAAAACATCCAAACTAGGTTCTAAACCAGTTAAGAAGGTGGTCCATAAGGAGGGGGGAAACCATGTTGAAAGGGCTCATAATCCTGCTGCACCACATCGTGGTGCGCAGGACAGTAAGAAAGGCACTAAGACCCAATCAACGACAACTCTTAATGAGGATGTTTCTTCGGAATCATTCTAAAGAGGTCCCAGGCGCCAAGAGACCAAGAGGGAGGGTGATGCTCCTGCTAGGCAGGACGCACCCTCTAAATCATCCAAGGATCTGCCTGATGTTGGTACTCAACCGAAGGGTGAGGAAGATAACTTTCACTATACAAATATGGAATTGATGGAAATGTGCCAAAAATTCATACTGAAGGTGGATGGTCAGGAGGAGGAAATCAAGAGACTCAAGCGATTGGTGTCTCGGTTGGTGCAGGATGTGAAACTAAACATACTATCAGTTAAGAAGCCTATAAATATTGGTAAGAAAGGAAAGAAGAAGGTTGGGAAGAAAAAAGGAAAGAAGGGTGGTGCAAAGTCTAAATTGCCCACTCCTTCCAGTTCCAGCTCCAGCTCCTCAGGAAAGCATGATGAGAATGTTGCCAATAAGGGGGAGAAAATTGAAGAAAAGACAGCTGAAAAGGAGGAACAGAAAGAAGGGGAACAATATGTAGAAAAAGAGGTCCCTATTTTTGAAGATGTTGAAATGGAGATGGAGAAGTAAGAGGAAGTGGTAGTTAAAACTGTTGAGAAGGAGGATACAAAGTAAGAAAAAGTACTTACTGATGCAGACTTCGAATGGTCTGATCATGAAGATGAAGCTGAAATTAAAGTATATGTGACAGTTGATGAGGAGGAAGATAATGGTAACAAGCAGACTGAACAAAAAGCTCAAGGATATGCCCCTATTTTGTTGCTCAAAGTCCTCTAAATGGACATCTGAAGATCAAGAACTGCACGATGTGATCATGAACATGGGAGAAACTGAAGCAGAAATTAAAGAAGCAAGAGAACGAGTGGATGAAATTTTGAATAAAGTTGATCAGTCTGAGAAGGAAGTTGATCAGTCTGAGAAGGAAGATGACAAGGAGAAGGAAGAAGAGAAAGAAAAATAAGAAGAATTTGAAAAAGAATTTGAGCAGGAAAGTGTTAATGTACCTCCAATTACACCTGGTGAGCCTGAAGCTGATGTTTCTACTGGTAATCCACCAGTAGTACCACTGATTGAAGATGATACAACATTAGCTTCTGAACTCGAAAAAATAAAGGAGGAGAAAGCCAAGCAAGAACGATTGAAATCTGAGGCTTTAAGAAAAGAACAAACAGCTGCTGATGTAACTCGACAAAGAAAAGTAGCTGAAGGAAAACTCAAAGAGAAACCAGTTGCTCTTTCTACTGGTGAATCTGCGCGAACTACTAGAGAACCAAATGAGCCCAACATTCCTCCACCAATCAAGCAAAGGCCAATTGGATTCATCACTACCAAGAAGGGGATACAAAAAGTGTTTCTTGATGATGATCCAGAACACAGAAGCAAGGGCAAGGGGAAGTTGAAAGTCAAATCAAAGAAAGAACTGGAGCAAGAAGAGCTTGAAAAGAAGATAAAAATTGCTGATGAAAGAGATGAACAAATCAGGCTGATGGAGCTTGAAAAAGAAGAACAAGCAAAGCAATAAGCTGAGAAAGAGCGTTTAAAGAAGATTGAGCAAGAAGATGCCATTGCAGCTCAAAGAATGGCCGATGAGAAAATACAAGATGAACTGAAAAGAAAAGCTCAAGAGAAGGAAGATGCAGAGCTTGCTCAAAAGATGCTTGAAAGAGATGAAATCATGTTGCAAAAGAAGAAGAAAGAGGTAGAAAGGAGCAAGAACACTGTGAAAAGGAATACAAGGAGGGCTGAAGACAAGAAGAAATATACAAACTTCCTTAAATCAACTGGCAAATACAATGGTAAACAACTTGGTCCTATGAAGCTTGATAATTTCTTGTATCTATACATCAAGGAAAAGAGAATTCTAAAAGTTGTTCAAGAACAAGCTAAGTTTGATAGAGAGAGAGAAGAGTTGGAAAGGGAAAGAGCTCTCAAAGCTTCTCTTGAAAGATGATACAAGGTGGTACATTTTGGGAAGAAGAAGGAAGGAGAAACAAAGGTGGAAAAGAAGAATGTTCAAGCGAAGTCTGTGTCTGCAAAGAAAAGAATAACTGAACAAGGTAGTGATGTTCCTACTGCTGAGAAGTCAAAACCAGCAGTTGAAACAGTTACTGCTGGTACAAAGAGAAAAACAAGCATCAGTTCCTCTGTTAATACTGGTGTGAAGAAGACGAAAGTTGAACCAAAGAAATCTACAAAAAATCGGTCTCAGGGTAAGGAGAAGGAAAAGGATGCTGAGAAAGAAGAGGAAAAACCAAAGTTTGTCCAGATCAAGAAAGAAGATATTTCTGGAAACTTCGAGTTTGGATGTGTACCTTAGATTTCAGATGATCATAAGCTGCAGATAGAGACTTTGACGATATGAAGACTCTGATCATACATTCTGAAGATATTCATTGTGCTACCACATTCACGGAGATGCCCATAGTTGATTGGTTTGCTGTTGTTATTGATGGGAAGAATGGGTCCAAGATTGTTCGAGCTGATAAGAGCTTCAGAGTGTTCTACAGTCATCTGAAAATCTTCAGGAATATCAGTCGAAGGGACTTGGTTGATTTATTCCTTATTAGCAGCAAGAAGTATTCAAATAGCCAAGGTACATTTCTAGATTTTAATGATCTATTTATGGAAGTACTAGAACTTATCTTTGAGCCTGAAAACGTTCCTGAGAAGCTATCAAGATTTACTCCCATACTTGAATGTATACATTACGAAAGCTGTGGAGTTTATTCTTTGAGCAGAAGTGATGGCTCAACAGAGTATTTCTTGGTAGACAAGAAGTACAAGCACGACATCAACATTATGATCAACATGCTTAGTGTAAAGTTGAAGGAAAATCAAGAGTCAAATGTAGCAATTCAACTACATTGGAAGATCAGGGGCCAGCTTACAGATCACATAAACTCACTGTAGAAAGTTAGTGGTATTGGCAACATTCTCTAGTTTTGAAATGAAGAAACTTATGCTTATAAGTGAACGCAGAAGTTTAGGGGGGAGATTGTTGGGTTATAATGAGTTAATACTGTTGGAGTTAGTTAGTACTGATTTGTTAAGTGTGTTAGTACTGGTGAGTAATAATACTGGCGACTGTAGTTTCTACTGGTGGTCAAGTATTGAAGATTACTACTGGACATATTACTACTGCTGACTTATTACTGGTTAGATTGTTACTACTGGCTGCATGGATGAGTTTCTATTGGCGCGTGTTACTACTGCTTATTAGATATATTCTGTTAGCGCATTGTAAGGAGATAATTATGTAAACAAATATTGATAATTATCTCCTTAAGAAGTACAAGCACGACATCGACATTATGATCAACATGCTTAGTGTAAAGTTGAAGGCAAATCAAGAGTCAAATGAAGCAATTCAACTACTTTGGAAGATCAGGTGGCAGCTTACAGATCACATAAACTCACTATAGAAGGTTAGTGGTATTGGCAACATTCTCTAGTTTTGAAGTGAAGAAACTTATGCTTATAAGTGAACGCAGAAGTTTAGGGGGAGATTGTTGGGTTATAATGAGTTAATACTGGTGGAGTTAGTTAGTACTGATTTGTTAAGTGTGTTAGTACTGGTGAGTAATAATACTGGTGACTATAGTTTCTACTGGTGGTCAAGTATTGAAGATTACTACTGGTCATATTACTACTGGTTACATTGTTACAACTGGCTGCATGGATCTGCATGGATGAGTTTCTATTGGCGCGCGTTACTACTGCTTATTAGATATATTCTGTTAGCGCATTCTAAGGAGATAATTATGTAAACAAATATTGATAATTATCTTTGTAGATTTCGTTAGAGTTTTAACCTAATTGTAATTAGGGTTTAGTCCTCAAGATCTATAAATATAGATCCTTGTGTCGTTGTAAACACACGTCTGTTAACGAAACATTATTCTTAATAGATTGAGGCTGTTGGTGAAATACTTGTGTTCTTAATTGTTAACGTTTATTCATTCTTATACTTATAAAATGTTAATCAATTAACCCTTGTTAATATGAAAGTGTTGATCCGCTGCAACTTATTTGATAGATCTAGATGTATACGTTTGTTTTCGTCACAACCATTTCTTTCCACACAAACGCCTCTTTGAAAACCCTTTTTTAAATCTTCAAATGGAAGATTGAATATTATAGCTAAATCCCACAATTAAAACGCAAAGTATGAAATTGGTTTGGGGTTTGTCTTGTTAAAAGTTGTTTTTCTGATTCTTATGTGTTCTCAATTAAGGAGAAGCACGGAAGAAGATGCCGATGGACAAGAGAAAAATGGATAAGTGGTTGTGTTGTCGGAGAAGACGGTGTAGCTGGCGAAGACGATGTTGTTGGCGGTTGTGTTAAATCTCATTTTTGATTTTGTTTATAAAGATCGGAAGTCGGCGAATACAACGTAGTCTGCGGCTGTATAACACTCAAGTTTGATATGGCTATAAAAATCGGAAAAGGATTAAACTCAAAGTTTCTATCTTTGAGTTTCAAATTTATTGATTAAAAGATTGTACTTGCCTTAAATAGTTTAAATAATCTTGTTGGTTTGTTGAAAATGGTGGTGAAATGGAACAGATATGAATGTGGGATTGAGGGAGGGTGGGTGGTAATTTGTGATTATGTATGTATGTATGTGTACTAACAGAAATGGAAATATATGTATACATGATGTGTATAATTAAAATAATGAGAATAATGGAAGATGATAATGATAATAATAATGTGTAAGACCATGAGGGACTGGATCCGTAAAGAAATGATACCGCAGGGACTAAACTCGGGGGGAAAATAAGTTCAGGGACTAGACCTGTAAAACTTAATAAAACACAGGAATCACTTATGTAATTAACTCAAAATACTTAAAATGACACCTGAATTTTTAGAAGGGTATTTTAAGTTAGAGATGTTTATGGTTCGATTTAGCCCCTTTAGACTAAAATTATAATCAAACTCGTAATACCGGTTTGGAAATTTTCTAAGACAAATCAATGAAATTAATTTATTAAACCGAACCAACCAAAGCAGAAAGAATGGTTTGGTTTAATCGGGTTGAACCATTTATATTAAAGTAAATTGCAAATTTTTATTCCTCAAAACTTTTCAATTCATCGATTTCGTCCTTAAACTTTTCTTTCGTAATTTGCGTCCATAACTTCTTATTTCTCCCTTTTTTTGTCCCTCCGTCAAGTTACAATTATTTTTTACCGTCAAATGTTAACTGAACTAACTGAACGGACCAAAAATATAATTTTTTTTTATTTTTTTTGTTTAACTCATATCAGCATTTTCACAAAAAAAAAATTAAATTTAAAAACATATTTAATTTTTCACATACGTTTTTCGATGACCATTCATCACCGTCCATCATCGTCGCTGCGACTACCACCTCCTCAGTTGAAAATCATATGTTATTTAAAAGCTTAAATTTTGTACCGTCGCCATGGAAATCATAAGTGATTTTTTAGAAACATAAATTTTGTAGGTTGAACAAATTTATGTTTTTAAACAACACGTGGTTTTCAATGGAAGTGGTGGTGGTGGCGGCGACGATGATCGACGGTGACGAATGGTCGTTGGAAAATATATGTGAAAAATTAAATATCATTTTAAATTTAATTTTTGTTTGTGAAAAAGCAAATAAGATTTTTACAAAAAATAAAAAAATAAATTTCAAAATTAATTAATTAGTTAAAATAAATTAAAATAAAATATAATTATATTTTTGGTCATTTAGTTCAGCTAATATTTAACGGTAAAAACTAACTATAACTTGACGGATGGGACAAAAAAAAAATGAAAAATAACAAGTAACGGACGCAAATTGAAAAAAGTTTAAGGATGCAATCAACAAATTGGAAAGTCTTTAGGGAGAAAATTTACAATTTACTCTTTATATTATTTAAACCTCCGAAATCTTTTTATAAAAAAAAAAAAAATTGACTTTTTTCGAAATTAAACGTAGATGCATTTTTTCGGTAGATGCATTTTTCTAATTTTATAAAAAAATGCATCTTCTTATTTTAAAATATGAATCTAATTTATGGATAAAACTGCATCTTATTATTAATATTACAAAAAATTTGAGTTAAAACGCACCTTATTTTTGAAAATACATCGACTTTTCTAAAAAAAATGCATCTACCGAAAAAATACATTTCGAAAAAAAATCATTTTTTTTTATTTCATGAAATGATTTCAGAGGTTATTTTAGGATGATTCTCCGAAATAGTTTTTAAAAAACATTTTGTTTACTATTTTTAAATTGATTTTCGAATGTTCCTACCGGTATGTACTTTAAGCATAGAGTGTAGCGGAACCTCACCATATATATATATATATATATATATATATATATATATATATATATATATATATATATATATATATATATATATATATATATATATATATATATATATATATATATATATATACCTAAATTGGTATTTATGTTTAAGTATCCTCTTTAAGTTCTAATATTACATACACTTTTATAAATGAATAGTTATATATAACTCAAGGGCTGAAGGCTATTAAACGTATGCTTAAATAATGAAACATTGTATAGTAACATAACCACATAATTAAAGTTTATAGACAAATAAAAAGTTTATTGAAGGTGTCCTATTCTTTTTTTCAAAGATATTGATATTGATACAGTTGTACATTTATAAGACAAAAATATTTATATTTTTTCAGTTCACCGGAATCAACAAATATATTAATAGAAATGATGAAAAGTAAGACACGTCTGTTTGCATGAAGGTGTTTGACTGATATTAAATTATAAAGGAAAAGACAAAGTTTGTATGAAAAATACGATTTCGTTAGTTTCCAATTTAAGATAACTATTCTATATCAGACTAAAGTAGAGTACTATTTTGCTTCCCAAAATCCTTCTTTTTTTTTTTCAAACCCCTTAGATTGTTCGAAGTCTTAACACCACTTTATCTGGTATTAACTTGTCCATAACATAAAATCAGAAATATCTCCAATCATAAATCAGAATTTCTGAGATCTGCCGTTTTTTTATTTTACATTTTTTTCTTTTTACTCATATTAATTTTAATACATTAAATAATAAAAATAATTTATTTTTAAAAACAAAATACATTAATAAAGTTAAAAAGATTACATTAAAATAAAAACGGTAATTGAAACATACAAAATTAAAATAGATAAATAGTTCAACGTGGGTAACGATAGTCATCATCAAATCTCGCAATGTGTTCAACGAGATCACTTCGAAGACAATGGTGTGTATCACGATCTCGTATCTCTTTCATAACTCGGATTGGATGTTGACACATTTCCTGTGAAGTTCGTTGTTCTTTTGGTATTGGAGTATGTTGGTGTTTTATGTCACCAATATGATTTAAGTGTAATGGGATTAATTTGTTTAACCAATGTAATCTTGATAAATATCGAACAAGTTCGGGAAAGTGTGGAGTGCACACTTGTTCGAACCTATCTTAATTGTTTAGGGGCGAAGCCCCTACACGACGGGGGTTCGGGGGTAGAGCCCTGGATGGGGTCGAGCTTGGGTTTGTCGAGCGGTTGTGAGACTCACTGAACCCAAAACCAAAAACTTGGGTGAAAAAGGTATAAATTGTATCTTCATTGGGTATGCTGAGCATTCCAAGGCATATAGATTATATATTATAGAATCTAATGACTTTGTATCAATTGCTACTGTGATAGAGTCAAGGGATGCGATATTTGATGAAGATAGATTTACGTCTATACCTAGGGATATGGTTCAAAAATCACTTACTAACGATTCACATCAAGTGAGTGATGTTCCTGAATCATCAGAACCTAGGAGGAGCTCTAGACCTAGGAAAACTAAGTCTTATGGATCTGATTTTATCTATATCTAGTTGAAGGAACTAGAGATGGGAATATTTCTCAACACCAATATTGTTTTATTGTTGAGGGAGATCCAAAGACTTTTAATGAAGCCATGGCATCAAGGGATGCAAATTTCCGGAAAGAAGCGATTCATGATGAAATTGATTCAATCATGCATAATGATACGTGGGTTTTGGTTGAATTACCTCATGGCTGCAAAGCTTTAGGTTTTAAATGGATCCTCAAAAGGAAGACGAAAGTGGATGGTACTATAGATAAGTATAAAGCTAGATTGGTTATCCAAGGCTTTAGGTTAAAAGAATGTATTGATGTTTTCGATACCTATGCTCCTGTAGGCAGAATTTCCACTATTAGATTATTGTTAGCTCCAGCAGCTATACATACTCTTGTTATTCATCAAATGGATGTGAAAACAGCATTATTGAATGGCGATTTGGATGAGGAGATTTACATGAAACAACCTGAAGGGTTTGTGATTCCTGGAAATAAAAATAAGGTGTGCAAGCTTAAGAAGTCATTGTATGGTCTTAAACAAGCACCAAAATAGTGGCATCAAAAGTTTGATGATGTAATCTTGTCTAATGGTTTTGCAACAAACCATGCTGACAAGTGTGAATAAAGCAAATTTGATAACTCGGGTAAAGGAGTTATAATTTGTCTATATGTAGATGATATGTTGATATTTGGTACTGATATACACCAAGTTGAAACAACCAAGAAGTTTTCATCATCTATTTTTTATATGAAAGACACGGGGGAGGCTGAGGTGATTCTTGGTATTAGAATCAAACGAGGAAACAATAGAATTTTTGTTACTCAATCTCATTATATTGAGAAGATCTTGAATAAATTTCATTTTAAGAAATGTTCACCAGTCAGTAATCCTATGGATCCTACTATTAAGCTACTGCCTAATAAAGGACATCCAGTGTCTCAGCTTGAACACTCAAGAGCTATTGGATCTCTTACGTATGCAATGATAAGTACTAGGCCTGATATAGCATTTGTTGTTGGAAAGCTTAGTAGATATACTAGTAATCCTAGCTCAGTTCATTGGCAAGCTTTAAATCGAGTATTTAGGTATTTGAAAGGAACCATGAGTTATGGGTTGTTATACAGTGGATTTCCTTCGGTGATAGACGGTTATTCTGATCCTAGTTGGATCACTAACATGGAGGATCACTCCTCTACTAGTGGTTGGGTTTTTCTTCTTTGAGGAGGTGCTATTTTTATGGCATCCAAGAAGCAAACGTGTATTACAAGTTCAAAGATGGAGTCTGAATTTGTAGCGTTGTCTGCAGTTGGTAAGGAAGCTGAATGGCTTAGGAATTTTATTTATGACATTCCATTATGGCCCAAACCGATATCCACCATATCTTTAAGATGTGATAGTGTTACTACCTTGGCTAAGGCTTATAGTCATGTGTATAATGGGAAGTCACTTGGGTGTTAGACATAGCATGATTCGTGAGCTCATTATGAAAGGTGTGATATATGTGGAATTTTTGAAAACTGATTTGAATTTAGCCGATCATTTAACCAAAGGGTTAGCTAGAGATCTTGTGCACAAGGCGGCTGTTCCACTTGAAATATTTCATATTAAGATACCCAATTCTCATCTAATATAGTATTAGATGATGAATTCAATGTGGAAAGCTTAATATCTAAAGATTGGAACACATTATATATTACATCCCAAGGTATGTGTTCAGTACTGCAAGTGAGTTAGGTTGAAATTATATTTCTTAATAGTTCTTTGAAAAATTGCATGTGCAGGTGCAAGAAGAAAGAACTACCTATATAAGTATGAAGTGTAGCTGCTTCAATAAGTTGGGACTTAACTTTGATATGCTTATTAAAGGATGAGACATAGGCTAGTAAAAATTGTTTTCCAGTTAGAACCTGAATGTGTAAACTGTTGTGTATATTTTTTTCATTATATTCGCTATAAATAGAAAAGGGTTCAATTCTTGATAACACCCTTGATATTTGATTATATGAATTGATTTTATACTAATGTGAAATTAAATCTTCATGACATTTCATTTATGCATCAGTTTTTTTGGTATGAATTTACTTTAAGTTAATCAAGATTACACTTAAATCGGGGAGGAGTGTTGGTGTTTTATGTCACCAATATGATTTAAGTGTAATGGGATTAATTTTTTTAACCAATGTAATCTTGATAAATATCGAACATGTTCGGGAAAATGTGGAGTGCACACTTTTTCGAACTTATCTTGATTGTTTAGGGGAGAAGCCCCTAAACGAAGGGAGTTAGGGGGCAGATCCCTCGATAGCGGGGTCTAAGGGGCAGAGCCTCTGGCTGGGGTCGAGCTGTTAAAGGTTTGACCGTTTGGAAGTTGGATACAGTTTTAATAATACTGCATATGGGCAGTTTTATGAACTGTTTTAAAACTTCTTTGGTTGGTTATTATTAGTGGTACGTTTTGGAATTCATGATTACTCAGTAATCCCCAATATACAACAAAGTATAGTATTTCTCGCAGTCGCTCATATTAGCTGCATTGTCTTCGATAATCATATTATGCAATATGATGCAAGTATACATGACTCTCTTTAACTTGTTTACCTCGTAGTATCTTGCGACAGTTTTTAAAACCCAAAATCGACCTTGTAGCAGGCCAAATACTCTTTCAACATCTTTTCTTGCAGCTTCTTGAAATTCTTTGAGCTTTTTTCGTTTTTCGTCTAGTGGATGAGAAAATGATTTGACAAAAGTCGTCCACTCTGGATAGATTCCGTCTGCGAGGTAATAGCTTTTTTCATACGAAGTGTTGTTTACCACGAAATAAGGAGGTGGAGCGGTGTCGTGGAGGAATTCCCTAAATACAGGCGAGACATTCAAAACATTGATGTCGTTGTTAGAGCCCGCGACACCAAAATAAGAATGCCAAATCCACAAATCATAAGGCAACCCCTTCAAGAATGAAAGTTGGGTATCCATGATCACCTCGTGTGTATTGCCCCTTCCATGCATTTGGACAGTTATCCCATGCCCAATGCATATAATCAATACTCCCAAGCATCCCAGGGAACCCATGTCTTTCTTCATGTTTTGCATAAATACGTTGAATATCGTCTTGTGTTGGCTTTCTTAAGTAAACGTTTTTATATAAATCGATAAAAGCCTCGTTTGATGTAGATTCCACCATGTGTAGATATTCATCAAATGCATCGGAAGTGATTATGTATGCTAAGAGACGCAGGACGGTTGGTATAGCGATAAAACTTTGTTTGCCCGTAGCATCTGATCGGTTTTAAAATATTTAAAATGACTAGGAAGAGGTACTTGAGAATAGTTAAGAATACCGTCAACTGTTCGGAGAAATAGCGGCTTTCTCGTCCGGTATCTTCGTCTGAACTGCTCCGGTGTGAAAATGCATCCTTCGTTGAAATACTCTGCCATAATTCGTTCGTTTGCTGCTACTCGATCTCTTCTTATGAATCTTTTTTGACCACGAGGTTTTGAGCTTTCAATAGCTTCGTCTTCATCGCAATAAGCCTTTCCAGCCATCGTCGCTATCCGGAAAATTGTTTCATCATCAGAAGAGTCAGAACTTGACAAATTCATTTTGAAAGACTATTTTTAGATAAGTAGATTGTGGTTTTTTGAGTTTTTAAGTTTGGTATTTATAGGAAAATAGTTAAAAGTTTAAGAAAAAAAAACAAAAAAAAAAAACAATTACAAACGGCTACTTTTTCAAAAACAAACATTTCGCCATGGCGCCACCTATAACGCGACCGGCCAGCCATGACGGCGTTATGGAAGGGTTTAACGCGGTGGATAACACCACCGCTGCATGCCCTCTTACAAGTTACAAGGCTCACTTTCTACGGATCTTTTGACCATAATCCGATATATGGCGACTAAATCACCATTTCAACCAGCCACCCTTCTCATCGTTTTCATAATCATCATTGATATTGTAGTCTCCGTAACCACTGCCTCAACTACATCTCCGTGTCTTTACTCTGTAAAGCCAAAACCCCAATCAGGTTCCTGCTCGATCAGGTGCTTTAGAGCCGATCCAGTCTGCGGTGTCAATAATGTTACCTATACGTGTGGATGTCCAGAGGCAGCTTGTTATGGAGTTCATGTGGTCAAGCTTGGTCCTTGTTAAAACTCAACTAAAGGAGCCACTCCTATCGTATGGGTTTTTCATCTTGTTTAATATTCGCTATTAGAGTATTATCTGGTTAATTTCTAGTTGCTAACTACTGTTATGTCATTTCGTGGTCTATCATGTACTGTAATATGCATTATATATGTTACTAGCTTGATATTTAGAATAATATATTATCTACCCCGCTTAGATTTACATTGTTATTGTTGATGTAGAATATTGATGGGGTTTGGTTAAATCAAGTCATTCACATCCAATATTTTGTGTTATGTTACCCATAATTGGAGGTGGGCAAACTGGGTTTGACCGGAAATCGAATCGGTTTTTGAAAAAATCAGTTCGGTTCAAAACCGGTGTCGGTCACGAAATATCATAGACCATACAAGCCGGTTCCGGTAGGTTTGCAACGGTTTGGGTTGATAAACCGATTCCAAACCGATTTTTTTAAGTGATAGGCAAAAAACAAAATGTAACTTGCATAAACTCGTTAAAATTCGACTTTTTATTGAAAAACTTGTTACACATCATACATATACGTTGTGTTCTAATAAATAAACCTGGAACACATCTTCATAAGCTTAATATTTCAATATTTGGAAGAAAAAAAAAGTGCGACTTTTATTAAATAAAAGGAATAAAAACAACATAAAAATTAATTCATAAGCTATTTATTCATTGTAACTCCTAAGTGATTTCTTCATTCTTTATCTTGGTCAATAAAGTCATCGTTAACGGCTTCATCTTAAGAGCTAAATGCGCTCGAAGCTTCACCGAGAGTGATTTCTTCATCGAAAAGTGATATTGCAACACCTTCTTGCACCTCGATCTCAAGTATTTCAGCTTCAACCTCTAGTTCGCCTTCAAGAGTTGATGTGTCTTGTATACGTTCGGCCGCGTCAAAGTAATCCTTTAAGAAAATACACATCTCCATTACCGCCGGTGTGAGTCTTGTTCTTCGTATAGGTAATACCCCGCCACTAAGAGAAAAAACGGATTTCGAAGCTACGTAGGTACTTGGACGGTTAGTAAATCTCGGACCATGGCGTTTAGAAACTTAGAACGGGAAATTGAGCTTCCCTTCCTTTCCACCAAGTCAAACCTCAAAATTTGCGAATTCTTCGGGTCCCACAGACCACAGTGGCTAAAAAATCGATTCTCGCATATCTCCCATACTCGTTATTTGGTTTTTGGTCACCCTCACCCCTAGCACGTTTTATGTTTTCTTGTCTTAAATTAGTATATTCAAATTCCGGATTATTGCTAGTTTAATTAGAGTACGATGATATAAAAGAACTTCAAGAAACATTTGTTGAACCATATGTATTACAATAAACCCCAAATAACCCTTTAAAAGAAGCGTTAAAATACGTGTTTTGTTTTTTCGAATGTAATGGGTCTTGTTGATCCAAATCCAAATCAAATGCAATTTTACCAATAAGATGTTTCACCCCATAAATGTTCAAATATGGGTTTAATGCGACGAAAACGGTAATTAAGGGTGACATTTGTTTAAAATATTTTTTAGTTTTGCTTTCATGGGCGTTACTATATTTAGATACTAGATTATTGTCTCGCGATAATGCGAACAAAAGTAAATATTGAATCATAAACTTTATGTTTATGTAGGTTTTAAGTTATTATAAAAAGACAATGTTACACTTTAATAACATATATACCTTTACGTTTTTACACATGTTTTTAGTTATAATAACATATACATCTTTACGTTTATACACATGTTTTGATATTTTGTATTCGAAGATTTTAGAATAGCAATAAGGTAAATCATAGTCATAAAATGAAAGAAGGAATTTATTTATGTATTGTAAAATAAAAATAGTCTTTGATGAAATCATTGTGACAACCGTCAGTATGTCCGTCTCTAGTTAGTCTAGTGTCCCTGTAGATCATTACCGTTACTTACTTATAATTTTTTTAAAGTTGCCTATTACCAATTTGATGTGTGTTTTTGATACGTATATTATGTGTGAATTTATGTTATGCTATAGGTGCACAAGTAGGTAGTACCCGATATATGAGCTCCTAAAAGACTTAACGAATAAATCCCTTGTTATATGTTCTTAACTTCTCTGATTTCGTGAACTCTATTAGACAATTAAGAGCTCCCGTTTATGAGACTAAAACAATCTTTTAATTTATTATGACTCCGAGTCACGTCTATTTTATGATCTCTGCTTTTGAAAATCGTCCGTTGTTTGTACGCGAGAAATCAAATTTTGCATGATGGGGACCGCGTCGCAGTAGCTTTCTACTACGCCGCATCTAGATAAGTTTTTTTTTTAACTCGGTTGTGGAGTGTGGTGTCGATTCCTAGCCATGAGCCTTCTTCCAGCAACCTTGGTTACAGACCCAAACACTCTAGTGGCTAGTACAAACCCTAGTTTACACATATATAAGTGTTACTACTCCAAAAACCCTAATTTCTAATCCTTGACCTCCGTGTCGTCGCCTCTCCTCATTTGCAAATCCTAAATTCGTTTTTCTTGGCTCCCAATCTGTAATCAACATAATCATCATTCTTCATTTCCATTGTCTCTAGCAAGGATTATACAAGGTTTGTTTCCCGTTTGTGTTTTTTTTGTATCCTACCCGATTATCATCATCATCTTGGTTCATCTTGTGTGTTCTACTCTCATGTTTTATTTGGTTTAATCTTGTGTTGGTAAATCTATGGCTCGAATTCAGTAGCCTTGCTGCCCTCATCGTGTTTATGAGACTAAAACAATCTTTTAATTTATTATGACTCCGAGTCACGACTATTTTATGATCTCTGCTTTTGAGAATCGTCCGTTATTTGTATGCGGGAAATCACATTTTGCATGAGGGGGACTGCGCCACAGTAGCTTTCTAATGTGCCACATCGGGTCACCAGATCAGTTTTTTTTTTTTAACTCCGTTGTGGATTGTGATGTCGAGTTCTAGACATGAGCCTTCTTCTAGCAGCCTTGGTTACTGACCCAAACACTCTAGTGGCTAGTACAAACCCTAGTTTACACATATATAAGTGTTACTACTCCAAAACCCCTAATTTCTCTTCTTTGACCTCCTTGTCGTCGCCTCTCCTCATTTGAAAATCCTAAATTCTTTTTTCTTGGATCCCAATTTGTAATCAACATCAACATCATCATCATTATTCATTTCCATTGTCTCTAGCAAGGATTATACAAGGTTTGTTTCCCGTTTTTGATCTTTTGCAGCCTAGCCGATTATCATCATCATCTTGGTTAATCTTATGTGTTCTAATCTCATGTTTTCTTTTTTTTGATCTTGTATTGGTAAATCTATGGCTCAAATTCAGTAGCCTTTCTGCCCTCATCGTATTCTCAAGCATACATACGTGTAGCCTAGATTGCAAGATCGATCTCCAAATCGTGACATTCGATCCAAGGGTATAAACCCCAATTCATATTCATCTTTTGATCTTTTGTTGTATTATCATAATTGGGTTTTTTTTTAGTTTGTAAATCTGTTATTAATCCATTCCTAAACTGAATTAACATCACTTAAAGTATACCTAGAAGTTTCATATTCAAAAAGTCACGAACCCTAGTACAAAAGACTATATGTATCTAATATTAAAAACTTGTTGATCTGAAATTTACCGTCTTGTACAGCTAATAACTCTTACATGATTTCATAGTTTTAACTGATGTCTAAACCAAAGTTGAATATCTCGGAATCTAGTTTTCGTAAATATAAGGTTCTTCGTCCAGTACTTTGTCAATCTCTCTGAAATTGTAATATACAAAGAGGGGTCTGAACTGAAAGTAAAAAAAAACGTGTTCGTTAGGCTTTAAGACTCTATATATGTAACCACATAGAAAATCTTAATCATATGTTGAAATTAGTTATTATTGCTTTGTAACAGGTCCTAAGCATGTTAAATATGGTTAAACTTGTTTAAACGTACATTTGATAATTTAAAAACGTTTTATAACCCAAACTATAAAAGTTAACGGTTTTGACAGAATTACTGATCTGATTTGTAACGGTCATAACTTGGTGATAATTACTCAATCTGATCGATTAATATGTCCATATTATAGCCTTCAGAGTCTAGTTTTCAAAAATGTAAGACCCATGGTCTAGTTCTTGGTCAAACTCTTTAAAACTGACTTTTGGTGAACGTGGTTCTAAACTGTGTTTCAGTGTTGTCTTCTATATCCGAATTTGAGTCCACTTGTTGTGTGACTTAAAGTGTAAAAATGAAGATTTTAAATCTTGAATTTCCTATTTATATATTAAAGTTATGATATGGAGTTGTTGAGGATTTTACGCGATCGTTTGATATATAAAAACCTTCATACGAGTCATGTTATTAAAGCTATTGTTCGTATTCAGATTCATTGTTCCGTGTTCATGCGACCATAAGTTGCTCTCTGATCTGTTTGGTTAAAAGACATCTAAATTCCCAAAGTTCTAACCCGCTGAGTTCTCTTTCCGTCTATATAAGATCTATTGTCTAACTTCTCTTCAAACTCGGCTCATGACAATTTTATTGAACATGGGTACCTGCTTTCCTCTCGCCTTTCGTATCTAATCTATCTGTTAATCCCACTTGTATAATCTAAACGAATTAATGATTTGGTCATCGTGACATGTTAATAAAACGGAATTCAAAAACTTGATAAACTTAATTCTTACGATTCCTTATTTACACTTATTTAGGGGAGCTCGATATCTAGACGGGACTTAGCCTTGTGACCTATCATTTCATATACACACGTTTACACTACTTGAGTGGTGACGTTTGATTTCTATTATCGAGGTGAGTTCATTGCCCCACTTTTTATTGTTTTACATGTTTTAAACAAATCGGGGAAAAGTAAAGCTCAACCATACTGATTTTGAGAAAACGAATTCATTTCTATACTTACTATAAATAAAAACTTTCTACTTCGGCACTTACTATAAATAGATCTTTCTATTTATGGAAACCTTCTACTTTTGGAAACTTACTATATTTGGAAACTTGTCATAAATGGATATTTTTATCTATGGAAACTTACTATTTGGAAATCTTAAAACGTGTAACAAATCTAGTGCATCTTTTCAAAACTATTATGGGATACTAGTTGTGATGATTGATTGCTTCAACGTGCTCATTAGTAGATTTCTACTAATGGAGTCTTCTTATGGTAGCTTGGCTACCTACATATATTACTTTTTCAAACGTGCTCGTTAGTACATATGTTCTACTAACGGGGTCTTTTAAACATGCTCATTAGTATGTGTCTACTAATGGAGTCTACTTACGGTAGCGTGGCTACTGTGGATGATTACGGATATTTATGGATGATTGTTTCTTACTACTTGCATGCATTAGTTACACGTATTTTATACATTACTGTTGGAATGAGATTTGGATTTCTTTCTATTACTTTTTACCTACTACTCAATGAACTCGCTCAACTTTATGTTGACTTTTAAGCTTCACCTTCAGGTAACGAGCAACCATAGGACTTATCTTTTGAGATTGAACTCTAGAAGACCTCAGGACTTTCATTGCATTATGGCACTTTTGTTTAGGCATCATTTCTTTGGATTTATTTTCTGGCTTGCATGCCTAAGTACTTCTTGATATACGTTGCTTGGTTGTTTGTTAGATATTTTGCTTGTAGTCATTGACGTATTCGTGTACCAAGGATTTTTACCTTGGGCATGACGACGTCATGACATACTATCTTTTCATTTATCATATAGACTATCTCTTATTGTCCATTTGTGTTATGACGATCGCCAATCAGCCACACCCAGCGCTTCCGCCACTAGGGGGTGTGACAATCATCAATCTGATCTAACGGCTGAAATAAAAGAAGTTAACTTATCCAATACACCTTACTTCGCCATGTGGCATTTAAGACCTATCTTTTATTATATATTAAAGATAAACCACCTCTAATTTCGTATTCGCTTAATTTTGAACACATTAACCATATTTGTTTAAGTACTAAATCACTTGTCGGATAACAAACACTAATAATAAAGTTGTTGTACTTTGAGCAATTCGGTTATTTTTTTTTAATTTCTCTATTTTCGGGCAATGGTGTAACCCGACCACGATTGGCTAATTCGTCATTATAATATTGTAAAGTACTTTTCTGGCGTAAACCACATACAAGCATATATAAGTCGAATTGTATCATGTAGGAACATCCCAACTAGGGGCTAGAAAAATGAAATTCGTATCTTTACACAATTTCTTATATCTTTTATAACTTTGTTTGCTACAAGAAAATATATCTTGTAACATTTTTTACAAGCGTCTCTCATATTAATTATTTCGGGTACATCTAGTCTGACTTGCACAACCAAGTTTATAATCGCACGCATCGACTATGATAAAAAAAATACCCTCCAAAGGTGGTTTGTATTTTAGTTTTAGTTTACTTACGGCGTTTGTATTATCAGTTGAGTTATCAAATTCTTCTAATTTAAACACTTGTAAAATATCTCATAAAATAAGAAATAAATTTGTACCTTTATGAGGATACACAAAGTTTTTAAAAACAATAACTTATATCATCATTTGCCATGATATCGGTTTAACCGAATGTGCGGTAACATAAATGTATGAATCGGGTGAACCATGATATAACGACCTAAGAATGTTGAAAAGCACTAGAATTTGCAATAATTTTAGTCAAAGGACTAATATTGTAATGAATTTGGTGATGTAGGCTTAATGTGTCATTATAATAAAGTTTGAGGTTATAATGAAAATATGAAAATAAATATATGTAAGTTTCAATGATATTTTCAATAGCTGTAAGTTTCATTTCCACCCCAATTTGAAAAACAAAAAGAAAATAGAAAATATTTTTGTTATTTTTTAAACCGAAAAATTAAGTTTACGAGTTCGTTATTAGGAGTTTTAATTCGGAGTTATTCAGAGCCGTATTTTATAGGACAAGTTAAACCTCATTTGAAAAGCTTATTTATAAGTTGTATTTGATTTATATAATATTGGGATACATTTTGTTAAGTTTAGTTGTGTTTGGTGAAACTTGGAAAACCTATAAATTCGTAATTTGTCGGAATAGTTGAAGTGGCCGACTTAGTCCAATCAGTGACTGTAACGTCCCAATATTATAAACGGACTAGAAATGTAATAAGTTTTGGTCAAAGGACCATTTTTGAAAGAATTTGACAGTTTGGGTTAAAAGTGTTATTATGGCAAAGCTTGAGGTTTATTTTGTAAATTTGTATAAAAATCTCAATTTTATATACATAGAAACATATAGAAATTGATGGAAAGAAGAAAAGCAGAAATCGAGCGAATTGTATGTGTGAACGAAAGAAAACGAAAACTTTTACGGAAAACTCATTTTCGACTGATTCAGACGCAATTGTTCACCGGATAATCAAACGAAGCATATCACAGTGTTCCCGAAGTCGCTAGAATCACGTTAATGTAAACAGAAGTTCGTTTCGTGAAGGTTGGTTTCGGGTCGAATCGAAACCCGGTTTGAAAACAAAAGGTATACATCGATAATTACGTTTACATGTATGTTTTTAACTGTTTAGAATCATTTGGTGAAGTTATTATCGAGTTTGGTTGGATTTGAGAAGCTTGCAACAATGGAGTTGCAAGCAGGAGGAAGATGATGAACCAGGTGGTCCAACTAGCGGTTGGAAGCTGCCAACCGGCGGCTGGAATTATCCAACCAGCGGTTGGAGGCACCGGTCAACCGGCGGTTGGATGGTCTGGAATGTAAATTCTTTTATTCTCTTTAGGAATTGTAAGTGTTAAATGCTGGAAATGATTACAACATTATTGACGGGCAATATCTAAACAAGTTCGTCGTGAAACCTATCGTTAAAAAAGATTGCTGATGTCTGAACATTTGTGAGCTGAGTACAATATGGTTTAAAAAAACGAGCATTAAGACAAATAACGTTTGAACGATAAAGAATTTTTTTTGAAATGATATTCGGCTCAAATTATAAGAAACCCAGATACACAGGATAACTTGTTTGAAAAGTAAAAGTAGTTGTGGCTACTTATGTTCGGTTTAGTGTACTTCGGGTTGATGTACACTGTTATAATTATATATGTTGATATAATTATTATTTTTATTGTTATTGTTATTGTTTTTTGAATTATGCATTATAAGGAGGGTGCCTTAGTTTTCCATAAGAGACCTTGATTTGACTACGGGTAGTTGCTCGTAGAATATGTATTGAGACCTATTGTGACCAACTAGGTAGAAAGTGCTAGCCAATGTTTGATGTTTTGACCACGTTGGGTCGAAATAGTTACGGGAATTCTAGACCTCCCTTGGAAACACATGGTGGTCGGAGAAACCCATTCACTGGAGTGATTTGTTGACCACGTTGTGTCAATTGCAACCATCACGTGGGAGTGAGGAGGTGTGTACGATGACGCACTGCGGATCCTCTCCTTAACGACAAGGCAATGTTGTGCTGAGTGAGGGTAGTGAAAGTAGGCACTCCAGGTTATTATAAAGATTGGGAGTCGCGTCCCAATGCTCTAATAGCATGCAGGAATATGCAAGTAGCAAACAGGGTAGTAGCTGCTACGGCATATGTGGGATTCTACTAGATTGATTACTTAGGGTATCGATGGACCAGATAAGTGGGATGCTTAGGGCAATGACATACCCAGATAAGTTAATTATTTAGGGACTGTGGACCCTAGTTACGGATAAAATAAGTGCATATTTGGGGAAGTAATTATATGACGTAATTAATTACTTATGCATTTATTTATTTTTATTTGTATATTAAGCATTCGATGTTGTCTATTGTTATATAAAGTTACGACATACGTTGGTTCACATTGCTAATTGTATTTTAGGCAGTTGCGATTGCCTATTGCTTTACAATTAGGGTTTGTGATAGACGCTAGCTAAATGTAAAGTTATTTGTGTAGTTCGAAATTAATTTTACGTCGATAATTAATTTTTAACTTATTCGTTTAATTTAACGAAAATCAGATTTTTTTTTTTACTTACTTACGAGGTCGCTGGTATGGTTTGGGGTTAGTAAAAACAAAATATATTTTTATGAAAATGTTTTATAGTCTTTACTAATATTATTGTCTCGCCGGCTTTATGATTATACTCTTTTTCCAAACTTGTATTTTGCTCGTAGGTTGCTTAGAGTGTCTGGTGAGAAGGGATGCTTTAGGGCAGCGTGTAATCCCCATTTCTTTTGGAAACATTACGCCAACTTGTATAATATATATTTTATATTATATAGTAAATATTAACGTAACGAATGGTTTGTGTTGTACCTAACTTTCATGAACCGCTAATCACGTTTTATTAACGTTATCCGTAGTGAGACTTCTGAATATCTAAAAAGTTTTTGAAAAACGTGATTTTTAAAACCATGTCGTTATACCTGAGGAGCGGACCATACATCGGTTTTTAAGTTTATATTTGTATTTAAATTTTCAAAACCGTTTATTAAATATATTTTAGCTTTTTTTCATAATTTCATGCAATCACGTCTAAGAGTAGCACTACCGCCGTCGAAGACACCTTTGAACCACCCTAGTGAATCGTGAGTTCTCGAAATGATTGAACGCCTTTATCGAACCATCTAGCAACCTCACTACACGGTAATTAAACCAAATAGTTGGGTTTCAGGTGGTTTCTAGAACTTCAAAAATCGTTTATGCACTTGATGAACCAACACCATTGGAAGCGGAAGACTTTGAGTTGTCATTCCATTATTGATGATTTTTCGAGCTTTTTTCAATTGGTTTTCGAACGTATTTTTTACGTTTTTAGTGTTTGAAGAGTGTTTTGAGAGAATTAGAATGTTGTGATTAAACCAAACTCAACCTACATATTAATGGCAAAAAATAAAATAGTCAAAAAGGCATAAAAAAGGTAAAATTAAAAAACAACACCGGTTACCAAAATAGCCGACCCAAATCGGTCTTTAATGGTAACATCTCAAACCGGTCCCAAAACGGCGGTTATTCCAAAAATCGAACCCGTTTTGACCGAATTTCAATTTCGGTTTTTTTGTCACGTCTATACATAATAGCCATCAAGACACGAAGCACACTCAAACGGCTTTCAATAGTACACTACAATATCATAAAATTACTAGTCAATTTTCTACTATAATCCAGCCTTCCATCATCATACCTTATTCCCCTTTCACAAGAGTCGCAGCTTAACTCGGATTAAATTGAAATGCGACAACACATTTATATGGTGAAACTAAAATCTACAGAAATTAAAGAATTTCCGGCAACTCATTACCAATACTGACCTCATAAAAAACCGGTTGACAACACTAAAACTAAATTAACAAAAGATATTATATAATAAAGTTTCTAATGATAGATGATATAATACAGTAAGAAATCAATAACTACTTAACTAGTGAGCTCGAAAACACAATTAGTGGAAACAATTAAGATATTATAAATTTTAAATATCATATTCAAAGTTTTTAGTAAATCGTACTTTCTCCATCCCATTATGTTTGTCCAATTTGACCTTTTAAAGTCTTTCTTCTTTGACTATTGTCTTGAATACTTTTATTTGTGTTATATATTATTTGATGAAAAATATATTAATAGAAAAAATTTAAACTCAATCCGTTTATATATTTTATATCAATTAATATATAACAAAATGTGACGAGGGAGTACATATTAAAACGTCGGTACGTTAGCTGGAGGTGCTAGTCTTGCACTCTTGCTTATTCAGTACTAGGCGTATTCTCGCGCGTTGCGCGGTGACAATTTCTAAAGAGATTTGTCACGACAATGATCAGAATCGGGAGTTTTGTGTCTTTAACCGCCGCCGACCTGCTACTTTCTAAAAGAGTTAATTACATAAATGGTCCTTGTGCTTGTATCAAAAAAGCGGGTTCAGTCCCTGGGTCACAAATTATACGGGTTCAGTCCCTGGGTCGCTAGTTTGGCTACACGGTTGGTCCCTCGTTAACTTAAAATGACCGAAATGCCCTTTTAACTCTTTAATATCCATTTAAATTTGTATTTTTGTTTAAATTAAAGGAGCTGTTATATAACTTTTATATAAGTTTAGTTAAAAAATAAACAAAAAAATCCAATACATCAACACAAAACAATTTCCCCCAAAATTTCAAACCCTAGAAATCTCAATCCCTAATCATAATCACTCTCCATGGCGGCACCCAATCGTTCCCCTATGTGCGGCTTAATCCGACCACCACCACCATCTGACGCTGTCCACCACCACCCACAACCACCACTATCTCTGCCGCTACTCCCATCGCCAAAAACCAAATCAAAAACCTGGATCTCATTTAAGAACCCAAATTGATTATGTGAAACTATATCAAACAAAAACAAATCGAAAATATTAATTAACCTAGGTAATCAAACCTTCACTTTAGCCATTTTTTTCTTTTTAAAATTAAAAGTAGTGAAGAAAGAAGATGATGGTCGCATAAAGTGATGGTGGCTTCCGACGCCGTCCTCTAATGGAGCTAAACAGACAATGGCGGCAGAGGGAGTGGATGGTAGTCGTGGGGAAGAAAAGTGTCAGCATAAAGTTTAAGGTAGGTTTGAAGATGGTGGTGGATTTTATTTAAAATAATATTTAATAACTTAAATGGTCTTTATGTGTTGAATGAATATTAAATATGAATTCATTAAGGGTATTTCAGTCATTTTAGGTTGAGGAGGGACCAACCTTGTAGTGAAAGTAGCGTGTAAGGGACTGAACCCGAAGGATTTACTACCCAGGGACTGAACCCGTTAAATCCGAACAAACACAGGGACCAATTATGTAATTAACTCTTTCTAAAATTAAAACACATGGTTTGTGCCTATTTCCAGCTACTTTTTGTTTCTCTCGAATGTATAAAACTCAGCTTCCAAGAATAACACATTTATTTACTCACTTTTATTTTTCTTTTTCCAATATCAAATCAGTGAATATTCATATAAAAAAAATCAAATTAGTGAATATGTGTGGAATCGTTCTCGCCGGTTAACCGCCGCCGACCTTTTCTGGAGCTCCGATCTCTCAAAACCTCCCTCTCAAAGCCTCTTCGATTCACCAGTTTGTTGGCACAACTATCAAACACCTTCTCCGCCACGGAATTGAAAATGGTAAATATTGTATCACTTGTCTCATCAACAACATGCACATGGACCCTTTACCTGCAACAACAAAAACAAACATTACAAAAGGCAGGAATTGGGTAGGTTAATACCATAGTCCCTACATAAAACAACTCAAAACAACAACCTTATCATAGGGTACTTGCAAAAGTCATTGCAAAGATCACAAAAAACAAACAAACCATCCTTTTCAACTAACTCTTTGTTGCACTCTCCACAACTCTATATAGACGATCAATTGTTGCCAAAACAGTGAAAACATGGTCTTGTAGGCCATCGGTCAACGGCATGCCAACCAACTTGCCAATACTTATTTGCATAGCTGGCAACGCCTGGATCATTTTGCAAGAGGAATACAAAGCCGTTATTTATAGGTCATGGGGCAACTAAAGAGTTAGGATATAGTAAAACTCTCCATTATGGTACTTAAACTCAAATATTAAAAGATGGGGCAACTAAAGAGTTAGGACATAGTAAAACTCTGCATTATGGTAATTAAAGCATATATTAAAAGATAAGGCAACTAAAGAGTTAGGAGTTTAACATGGGGCAACTAAAGAGTTAGGACATAGTAAAACTCTTCATTATGGTAATTAAAACATAGGACAACTAAAGAGTTAGGAGTTTCAAATGCAAATCATTCAACTATTTGAGATAACTTTCAACTTAGATGATTGACAAAATTTACTATTAAATCAACATATCTATTATTACTTATAATCTAGAGTCGTCGGCTTTATTACGTGTGAGATATTCCAAATAGTGAAATGATATGCATTTGAAACTCCTGACTCTTTGGTTGCCCTATGTTTTAATTACCATAATGTGAGGTATAATGATATTTAAAACTGTTCAGTTACCCTAAGTTAATAACACATTTGAAACTCCTGACTCTTTAGTTTTCCTGTATTTTAATTACCATAATGTGAGGTATAATGATATTTAAACTGTTCAGTTACCCTAAGTTAATAACACAGACGTTTTTAGGTACTCCAAAAGTTGGTGGTATTAATGGCATACTAATTATTGAGGTATAATGATATTTAGACTATTGAGTTACCCTAAGTTATTAACACAAACGTTTTTAGGTACTCCAAAGGTTGGTGGTTTTGTGTTTTTCTATATAAGTTAGTTCGCCAGAAAAGTTATTTTTCCATCAACAAGCCCCATAACTACGTCCAATTATGTCTCTTTCGAAAAACATGTCTCACTCCAAGATTGACACCCTTGACCCAACTAGAGAAGATTGGATTGTTCATGTACGGCTTTGTAGAATGTGGGAGGAAATAAATACAAAACTCGGTGATGTCTTACTTGGGTTGGAGATGGTTATGGCTGATGATGAGGTAATTTCTAATTTGTTTGACAATTTTAAAAGCCGGAAAAAGGGTACGCCACGAAAACAGTTAATATACTATAATTTCTACCATCAACGATGGAAACTGTGTGGGGTTAAATTAGTTTCTTACATGTTTTTTTTTTTTTTTTTACCAAAAAGGGCGGTTCGATACAAGGTTTCATCACTAGAAATCATATACGAAAGTTTAAGGCTCTTCTCGAAGAGGGCCAGGTATATCAAATCTTGAGGTTCAGAGTGATTGAAGGTCAAATGGGATATAAAGTTGTCCCGAATCAATATCGCATCCGTTTCAACATTGCAACATCGGTTCGTAAACTTGAAGGTGGTCATGAGGAGTTTCCATTGAATGTGTTTAGTTTCACACCAACGGAAGTTCACCTACAGAGAATCAATAACAATTCCCTCCTCACTGGTGCCAGTTTTTTCTTTTCTCTAAATGTTTATGTTTTCTTTCCTATATCCAGTTTTTTGTTTTTTGTGGAACATAAATGAAACACGCGAAATGAATCCGATTCTTCAATTGGATCAAAGGTGTTGTAGAAATTATTCGAAACCATTCGATTTAATTGAACATTTCTATTGTAATTTGTAAAGAATCTATATATTGTATTTAATTTGGTGTTTGGAGATTTTTGGAAGCTGAGTTTTATTTGTAATTTGTAAAGAATCTATATATTGTATTTAATTTGGTGTTTGGAGATTTTTGAAAGCTTAGTTTTATACATTCGAGGGAAACAGAAAGTAACAGGAAATAGGCACAAACCATGTGTTTTAATTTTAGAAGGTAGAAGGTCGGTGGCGGTTAAAGACACAAAACTCCCGATTCTGATCATTGTTGGTAACAAATCTTTTTACAAAATTGTCAGCGCGCGTTGGGCGAAAATACGCCTAGTATGAATATAAAATACAGACTCATAATCGGATAAGTATCAAGTTCCATAAATGAAAAATATGAATTTGTCTTTTTTCAAACATTCATTATTATTCAATTATTATTCACTTGTGTTTTGTCAAGTGTAAACCATCAAAAGTCAAAACAAATACCATTTCAAACTACGCGCATAACATGTTTGACTAATATTTAAATTAAAGAAAATGTCGAAAAATTGAAGGTGAAAAATAGGATTTGGTTAATTTCTAAATTAAGATATTATATACATTGATACATATAGTAAACTTATTAGATTAAGATGCAAGTAAAGTAATAGTTTGCTTTCCCATCTCTCCCTCGTTATAAGGTTTCACTTTCTGCTGATCTTGTGATCATAATACCTTAAGCCGATAGATGGCGACTAAATCACTATTTCCATCAGCCACCCTCTTCACAGTTTTCATGATCATCGTTAGTATCTTAGTTTCCGTAACCACTGCCCAGCGTACATCTTTGTGCCCTGGCTCTGATGCTAACCCTCCCTCGCCTCCATGCACAATCAACTGTTTTAGGGCTGATCCCGTCTGCGGTGCCAATAAGGTTACCTATACGTGCGGATGTGTAGAGGCAGCTTGTCATGGCGTTCGCGTTGTTAAGCGTGGTCCTTGTTAAATTCACTTAATGGAGCCAGATGGAGTCAATCTGTCGTCAAACTTCATATACTTCTGGCTCATTTTACTTGGGTTCTTCGTCTTGTTAAATAACGTGTTACTAAGCACTGTTGTATCATTTCCTTGTTTATCATGTACCGAAATAAGTTGTGACTTTGTTGCAGTTTTCATTATGTTTCAGTCTCAATTATATACACTACCTTGGGATTCAGAATAACATTTAATCTCATGAATTGCATAGTTTTCGCTTGGATTATATTGTTATGGGGTTTGGTTAAATCAAATCATTCACATCCAATTTCGTGTTCTGATATGCGTGTGCAATCAAGACACGAAGCAGGTTGCATAACTCTAATTTTTGACCAAACTGCTTACATATAAAATCTATCCTCAATATAAGCATGCACACTCTACAAAATCACACACACACTAACCATTATTCCTTGTTCACAAGAATCACAAGTATTCACAACTTAGCTCGAAGTAAATTGACTTCGAACATAGAAAGTTCAATGAGAATGCAACTGAGGGGATATGGTGAAACTAAAATAATCCAGTCTAGCTTGAGACCCAACTGCTATGCGAGAATGACACGCAACATAAAGAAATCTTTACACCTCCTTAACATGACACAGGCGGCTTAAGCAATTCAGAGGCCATAACTAACCTTACAAAAAGCTGCCCATTGACGATAATAAAACTTAAGTAACAAATAACATTACAAAATGAAAAACCATTTGCATTGTATTAACTAGTACATGAACAGAGCTTGATGAACTAAAGAAACCGATGAAATCCTCAAAAATATTAATAGCCCGGATGAAAAAAGATCGGAGATGTTCAAAAACCAAAACCTAGACTATGACCTCAAATTATACCTCAACAAACAAAACCTGCAATTACAAAGGCCTTAAATTAGACGGACTGTTTTTGAAAACAAATTTGTTCCTAATACGCGTTCAAACTTTATTAGGGTTTATGAGCTTTTGAGAATAAAAAATAATAACAAAAAACATAACAATTTTGCACATGGAAAATACTAAATTTTACGTAGAAAATCAAAATGTTATGGAGCTCTTTCATTGGAAGAACAGTATTAATACTTGTTGACAAGTAAGTAAAACTAAGGCCAGCTTACTTAATACAAGTACTATTACGATTTTACTTTTCGCAATATCTAGTATTCAACAGCCAAACCTAAGAAGATATAACGTATGAACACATGAGAATGACATATAGTCATGCTCATGCAACCAGCATTACGCTTACAATTATTACGGAAAATGATACGTGACAATAGAAAACACATTACCTGGTAAAGCGAAGAGAATAAGTGATTTTGTTGAATCCTATGGAAGAAAATTTCTAATGATAGCTTGATAATACTGTAAGAAATTAATAACTACTGAATCTGGAAACACATCGAACTCAAAGAATAAAATAATATAAATGTTGGATATAAATGAATCCAAAAATATTTGTATACAATGTACGCGTAAAGCGCATCAATCTATAAATTTCCCATTGATTTCACGGAACAACAATCTAGAGTTACCAACAACACGTTTGCTTTCGTTAACAATATAACTACATAGCTCATGCTTAGGCTCCGGGCATAAACTTTTCAAATCAATTAAAGGATCATTTACGACGTAATTACTATAAATCTCCCTTGCAGGCTGCACATGATTCCACCAAAAATCTGATAATGCTATGTTTAACACCTTCCAATATTCTACATCCCTATCTATCCTAATTAAACTGCTCCCTTTAGGAGTCCAAACATAAAAATTCATCCAATCTCGATCCAATATTTCCATCAATCCTTGAGCTTGTGGAATATAATTATACGGAACATTAGACCAAGGGTAACCCTTTCTCATATCACCTTTATAAAACGGGCATTTTATTTCTAACACTCCTCTGCAATCCAACCCATAAACCGTCTTGTCAATGTATCCATCAGCAGAAGCCGCTAGCCAGTCTTCTTCAGTCCCAGTAACTTGAAATTTAGTATCTATAACTGAATGTCCGGTTATAAATTTATATCTTTCGAGTGCTTCCTTTTCTTTATTGTTATTCCAACAAGTGGCTAAGTTTCCAGTGAAGGGTTCAACTGCACCGATTTTTTCTAGCCAGAGCTGGACCCTTCGGTTGGGCCAAAATCCAACCGCTTGTGCAAAAGTACTCGCTGTTAGCTTATATTTTCTAACAGGATTAGGAACGGTACATAAAAATCTCTTAGTGCAGTGTTGAGTCACTAATAGCATGTTTAGTCAATGTACACCATTGACTCGCACCATCCATGAGTTTAAAACTTTACTTATGTTGTATTTTCGATTACCCTGAAACCAAAAAAGAAAAAGAAACAAACAGAAATTGTTATTAACTGAAAACTCTAAAAGATGATTACATTGACTCGAAGTAAACAATAATGGTTTTGGTTAAGTGAAGCATTTAGTCGAACACTTAGGATGCACAACTAAAGAAAACTATTTATGTATTATAACATCGATTTCGCATTCGCTATCTGTGAGATTATAACAAAATATATATAAAATAAATGTGATTGATCTCTAGTATGCCCTTTAAAGATACGTTATTGAAAATAAATATATAGAACTGGAGAGCTGGAGACTTGCCGTTCAGGGATTTGGTTTGAGACAAGTATTCGATAGGGAGTCCGATATTTCAAGGTTGTGAATGTTGCGGCTGACGGGGAAGCAGGGCGCCGGAGAAGCAGATTTTCAGTCCTCCTCTGTTTCCAAATGAAAAAAAAAAAGTGGTACAATTTTAATTCAACGGAAGGGGTGAATATACATTATTAAATTTAAAAAGTAAATTCAAAAAAGTATTTTGTTAAAAGAGAAAAAAAGGCACAAACATCTAACATTTGGGTTTGTGTGTTAACTACTTAATTTAAGGCTATGGATATACCTATTCTATTTGGTTATCCTGGTCAATTTATGTCACATCTATAATACATATGTGTTATAGATTTGACTTTTTTTTTTGTTTTTTGTCTTTTTGTTGTCGTTTTTTTTTATTTTTCAAGTATCGTAAAATAATAAATATTATACATAATTTAACGGAAAAAAAATTATGTATTAAAGTACAACATTTGTATTCTATTATTCACATATTCGGTATAATAAAAACAGTATAATGATGTAACGAACAAATAAATTATGTATTAATATGGTACATTCGTCTTCTATTATTTACATATTCGGTATACGCAATCTGTCGACTTGAATATAAGTTTTCCCATTCGAACGCGTTTCCAATTGCGAACCTTCTCTATTGTGGATGATTTTCAGGGAGTGAACTATTTTCATCTAACGTCAAATTAACAAAATGATTATCCACCACATGTAAAATCACTATTGGACCATTCGGTTGCGGCCAGTTTGGACCTTGCCAGAGTGGAAAACACGTATAATTTTGTCTCATTGATATAGATATAACTGGCCGATTATATAATGAAGCAATGATCAACCCTGTGTGTGGCATACTCATCCATTTGTCTGGTGGCGCAAATCCAGATAAAAAATGATCAATTTTGTACCTAATAGACTCAAGTCCATCAGCGTACCACATATTGATGTACAAATCTCTATTAAGATTTATAGCTTGCAACAAATCTTGTCGAATTTGTGGCCACATATCCTCATCGAGATTAAGACCGGTGGCAACCGAACGAAACCCACAATTTCCATCACCTCTAACATTATTTAAACTCTGGATGTGTCGACGGAAAACCTCTGGAATATGACTCATCAGATCATTACTTTGAGTCGAATGCCTTGCGGGTTCTTTGACGTATGAACTGCGTCTAGCCGGTTCTTGTATGTATGAACTGTGTCTCCCAGGTTCTTTGTTCAGATTTGGGATTTTTGCCGATGAATAGCTCTGACGAAGAGGATCTACATCCGGTGGAACAAAGTGGTTTGTTTGTTTCTTTTTCTCTTTTGCGCTCGGACGTCCTCGAGTATTTTTGTGAACAACAGGTTCCCGAATTGATACTGATTCCGGTTCATACATTCCTTTTAATTTTGTTAACAAGTTATTCTTAACAAAATTCGTCGCTTTGGCAAATGTATTCAGGAATTTCCGTACCTCGACCTCTCGGCTAAGACCATATTCAGACGTACCAGGCCAAGAAACATGTAGCGTCCTCCAAAAAATATCAATACACTCTAATGGAATGAGACAACATGCATTCATTAAAAGTTACGAATATGAGAACTGTGGTTTATAAAAATTTAACTTGATAGATATAAATCTATGAATCTAAAATAATTACCGTGAATTTGACGGAAAAGCATTTCGTGCGCACATGGTAACCCATAACCTGTCCGCAACTGACAACCACATTCCTCATTATTTATCTTTTGCAGAATTCGAGTTGGTAAAAATCTAGGCTATGATGAATTTTAATAAATTATTTATCGTTTGGTAAAAATCGAATGGACGGTAAAACATGATTTTTCTGTTTTGCAACCTTCGTTTTTACCAGAAATGATATAAATAAATTTATGAGGCTTTCATTATTGTTATATGTTTATTAACAAAAAATTAACAAGAAAATAATAATTAAAAGCTTGTATGTGTAAAAATAAAATACATGCATGTTCCGTGTGAAACGGAGAGTTATTCATATTGTTGAATAATATTAAAAACCCGATAGTATTTGTTTATAAAACCTAATAATTTCACCTTTTTTTTTTATAAAAAACGAGAGAAATATTTGTATACAAGTAATGTGTTTTTATAAAAAAAATTCGTTGGATTTTATAGAGTTTCAAAAAAAACATAAGGAATCAAAAATCTGAAAAGCAAAAACGATTAGACATAAAGTTGACATAATGCATGACGTAAAGCAAAAAGAAAAAGAAGATGTAGCCGGTGGTTGTAATCTAGGGGTAGGGGGTGTGGACATATGGGGTAGGGGGTGGATATAAGACCATTCTCAACCGTTGCCCCAACTGACACGGTCAGTTCATGCCAACTCAGCGCCACGTCAACTGACAATAAACTGACACCAAACTGACTAAATCACTGTCAATGGTAACTCCGTCAGTCAGTTTTTCTGGACCCCACATATTAATTATTTTAAATACAAATTCAGTAAATAAAAACAATATATTTATTATAAATGGAACATTGATTAAAATAAAAAAACATTACAATAAAAGAAAAATTAAACTTAGTAATTAAAAAAAATTCAGTTACTAAACTTATGGAATCTTCAATATCGGAGTTTGAATCCATTTTTATGTGATTTGTGGTTGTTTTGTGTTGTGTTTGAATTAAATATATAAAATGTATGTAGATATATGTTGTAGTTTTTGAATAAAAAGTGTATATATAGGTATGTATGTATATATATATATATATATATATATATATATATATATATATATATATATATATATATATATATATATATATATATATATATATATATATAGGATTGATTTTAAAAACTAAAAATAAACCAAAAAAACAAATTTTAATTGGTGGGGCCCACACCTCTTCGTCAGTTTTTCCTCCCAAAAGCGACGAAACAAACTGACTAAACCAACTGACGATGGACTGATGAAGTCGGTACCAATTGACGAGCAACTGACGGACCAACTGACTAAACCATTGGCAGTGGTCTAACATGACGCTTAATTTAATTTGATGTTAATAGTCCTACATGTCTTTTCTTAAGCAAATACATGTATATATAAATTGGTTTATTAAAAGGTAATAATTTAAAAATAAACGGAGTAAGTTTCTTAATCTTCATAATAATATAAAAGAAACAAATATAACATATAATAACTTTTCAGAAACAATTATACTGTGTTTTTGAGATATTTTTTCTTAAAATAGAAAGAAAGGAAAATAAATAGGAAAGAAATAATAATAAAAACGTGTTTCTGAATTTTTAAGTAAAGAGAACAAAAAAAAAAAAAGGAAAAAGAAAATTTGCTTCATTTTTCTTTCTAAACATTATTTCCAAAAGTGAAAAAACTTGGAAGAAAATAAATTTTGACCATATTTAAAAAACTTAATCATCAAATTATCTTTAACCAAATATAATCTCTTACATATATGTCTGTTTTTTTTCATCTTTACTCGAAATTACAACCGAATCGAATTGCGAAATTACCCATATTTTCTTATTTGGTCCTTTTTTACACAAGTGACTTTTTAAAAATAATTTATCATATACTTGTATTCTCTTAATTAATTCGTGTATTGTATAATGCTTGTTTGTTCTTGTTAAATTTTATTTTTTTTAGTTGTATTTATAAAGTTTATCTATTGAATTTTTGAATGTAATTTGAACTTTGTGATGAATTTATTTTTCTTTATTCTCTTTTCAAATACCTCCAACTTGGGGGCGTATTTTTGAAAAACATTATATCCTTTATTCTCTTTTCTTTTCTGTTAAATTATTTTCTTTTCACTTTTCTTCTTCACTCACTAAACTCAGGAACAAAGTGTTAACGTTATCAAAATCCTTCATAAACCATATTAGGGGGGGGACCCGTTAATTGTGAATCCGTAGTGTTTTTTCTATCAACGAACTTGGGAAATCCATTTGCATGTTTTATACACATACTCGCCACATGTAAATATCCACGAGTACGGGTAGGGGTGTTCATACTTTGGTTTCAAACCGAAAAACCCGTAAACCAAATCGAACCAAAACCAAAAAAAAAAAAAAACCGAATTATATTTTGGTTTTTCGGTTTGATTTTTAACCAAACCAAATTAGATTTTTGGTTTTTTGTTTGGTTACGGTATAACGTTTTTCAAACCGAAAAAACTGAAATAGAAATATATGAGCATATATATATTTCTTAACAATAAAAAACTTAACTATAATAAATTAAAACAAGTAATATCAATATATCTAATTCTCAAATATCTTATAAACGATAAATCATTTATTATATACTAAAATCTATAAAGGTAAACACTATACTATACGAATTTTAGATAAACAATGAAGTTTTTATGGAAAACATTTGAATATTTAAAAAAATTGGCTTTCTTGGTTAAATCGAAAACCAAACCGAAATAAAATATGGTTTTCGATAGTTTTTCTATACTTAATTTGGTTTGGTTTGGTTTTTGGTTTAGACTTCAAAAATAAAAACCGAAAAACCCTAATCAAGAAACCCGAAAACCGAACCATTAAACACCCCTAAGTGCAGGTAACGCCTTGAGTTTACATATAATGAAAAATTAATGTAAGTAATTAAAAAAAGTTTAATTATATGAAAAAAATATCTTTTAGAATTTTACCTAATATATCAAATAATAAATACTAAAAAAAGTGTTTGTCGATATAAAAGTCATAAACATCGAAACAAATTGTTTGATATTATTAATTCTCGATAAGTTTCTTTTTCTTTTTCTTTTCTTGTTAATCTATACCTTGTTAGTAGCGGAGACTTGACTATTACTATCTTTTTCTAGATTTCTCTTATTGGTTGTTAAACTATAAAGTATATTATATTAAAATTATATATAATGGGGTGGGTTCAATTAAGACATGTAAATTATTTGAGACCTAAAGACCTCATCTCAGCCCTCCAAAAAAAAGATCTAAGGGCTGAGATTAAAACAAAGTTTTGTATTGGAGGGGCATTTTCGTCCTTTAACAAAATAACAATAAAATTACAGATCTCGTTATTCAAGCTCCCCAACCTTTATCAATGGCGAATCAATCTTCGTAAAACCTCCGAATCAATCGCGATTACCTTCGTAAAACCTCCATCCGAATCAATGGAAACGAATCCAAAATCAATGGAAACGAATCCAGAATCATTGAATCCAGAAACAATGGAAACGGAATTTGAGCATAATAACGACGATTGTGTATCCAATAATTCTAGTTCTTCGTCACAAAATCCGATTCAAACAATAATGAATCTGCAGTTGCAGGTATTTTAATTTTTTTTTTATATCATATATGATACTGGGTATTTTAATTTGTCTGGTTACATTGAAATATCATACATGATTGTTTGTTAGAATGAATGGAATTTGATTGATAGGTATATCATATATGATACTTGGATTGCTTTTTAGAATATTTGTAGTTTGTTTGATAGCAATATCATATATGATACTTGGATTCGTTTATATAGGAATATCATACAAAATTTGTTTTTAGAATGTTTACAATTTGTTTGATAGCAATATCATATATGATACTTGTAAAAAGTTTAGATAGGCGTATGATACATGATTGGTTGTTAGAATGTTTGGAATTTGTTTGATAGTAATATCATATATGATACTTGTGAAAGGTTTGGATAGGAATATCATACATGATTGTTTGTTAGAATGTTTGGAATTTGTTTGATATGTATATCATATATGATACTAGTAATGGTTATATTGGAATATGAGAAGTGATTGTAGATATTGTTTGTTAGACATATCATATATGATTGTTCTAATATATTGAAAATTTCATTTACAGAATTGCTTAAAAAGTTGGGACCGTTAACGATTGCAACAAACGAAACAGAAACACCAGGTGGTACAAGATATTGGAAACCGCTGGTTGAAGATGATCTAATACCAAAAAAAGGGAAGTTATATGACTCGCTTCTAAAAGGAATTCACGGGTACGCGCTTTATGCTGAAAAAGGAGGATTTGACATAAGATTATCGACTCAAAGAAAATTAAAAGGAGGATTTATAAAAGAAAAATACATTCTTTGTAACAAGGCTGGAATTCCCACGAATATCAATATCGATACTTTGGATCCTGCAAATAGTGGAAAAACAGTTAGGAATACAAATATTCAAATTACAGGGTGCAAAGCTCATATTAGGTTTACTTCGATTCCGGGATCAGCAAAGTTCAGAGTTAGTGATTTTATCGATGAACATAACCATATGTTAATTCCTAGTGAGTATAGGCATCTAACAAGGAAATAAAGGCAGTTAAAATATTCTGAACAGCTTTGGATACTGAAATCGTCTTTTGCAAACATTGGTGGAATAAAGGCACATCACTATTATAGTAATTTGAAAGGTTCTATAAAGAATGTACACGGGACGGCTCTAGACTTCAAGAACTTCAAGAGAGACATCAACTGTTTTATAGGGGAAAGTGATGCTCAAATGCTCATAACCAAAATGGAAAATAGGAAAAAATACGTCCTAAAGTTTTCCTTCGATTATGTTTTTGAGGATGCGGAATTTTCGTCCATGTTTTGGGCTGATGAAGTTGCAAAATGTAACTTCCAAGAATTTGGAGATATTATATCATTTGATGCAACTTACCGAACAAACAAGTAAGTATTCTTTTTCCACTAGTATCATATATGATTAGCTATTATTATATAGATTCAGAATTGACAAAAATGCTTTTTTATCAACACTGATTGTTTAAACTATCATATATGATAGTTGGTTTTATTTTAGTCGTAAACAGATGGTTCTGGAATTTATATCATGTCTTATATTTTACTCAGTTTTTTATATACTAACTTGAATTTATTTCAATCGTCTAATAGGTATAATATGATGTTTGTCCCATTCACTGGGATTGATAATCACAGAAAGTGTGTGACAATTGCTGCGGGAATGCTTAAGGATGAAACATCGGAATCTTATATTTGGCTACTCAAATCATTCATGAAGGCGTTTGGGAAGGAGCCAACTATGGTGGTAACAGACCAAGATTCATCAATGAAGAAAGCAATTGCTGCTGTTTTCCCAAACTCGACACACCGCCTCTGCATGTGGCACATAACACAGAAATTGCCAGCAAAGGTTTGAACTATCTCTATCATATATGATATATAATATAAGTATATTTTCTAGTGGTAGTTATATTAAAAATGTGATATGCATATTACATGTAACAGGTATATCATATATGATATACCTGTTACATGTAATATGTATATCATATATGATATACGTATTACATGTACTATCTAATATCATATATGATAGATTTAAAAAACAGAACTTAACAAAAAAGTGTATTTCTAATATAATTGCAGATTGTACCAGAAATTCTTAATTCTGAATTTAAAAACAGACTAAACCAAATTGTGTGGAACATGTACATTGAACCAATGGAATTCGAGGAGAAGTGGGCGAAGTTGATTGAATATTATGGGTTGAAAGATCACAAGTGGTTATCCAAAATGTATAACATAAGATCAACATGGATACCAGCTTATTTCGTTAATTCTCCTTTGTTTGGACTAATGAGAACTACTTCAAGATCAGAGAGTGAAAATTCATTTTTTTCACATTTCACAAATCATGGTTCAACCCTAGTGAATTTCATGATTTGTTTTGAGTCAGCAATGGAAAAACAAAGATATAAGCAAGAGACGTTAGATTTTAAATCGATGAACACCGCTCCAAAGTCAATGACACCGTTGAAGATTGAAAATCATGCAGCAAAAGTTTACACACGTGCTATATTTTTGATGGTTCAAAAGGAAATACATGCAGCTTCTTGGTCTTGTTTTCTGACAGAGATGAATACAAAAGAAAGTTGTGAGAGTTATGTTGTTAAAGATAAAACCCCGATCTTGAATGCTACAAAGTCAGTGACTGCACAACAGGACAACCAGACTCCCATTTTTGAAGCAAAATACAAGGTAAATTTACTTATAATAATCACATATGATATAAACTTATTTGTACATTGTAATATTAAATGTGATTATTATGATTGGATGATTTTTACTCTTTTAATGTGTACTAAGGTTCTACATAACAAGGAAGAAGAGACTTGGGTTTATACATGCCGGCATTTTCCTCGATATGGTATCTTATGCCGACATATATTTTTCTTGTTGAAGAACTGTCAAGCTGATGAAATTCCAGATAAATATATCTTGAGGCGTTGGACAAAAGATTTGATTAATGCTGAATTGAGGACAAGGAAAAACAGATATGGTGAAATTAATGAAGTTGTTCAAAATTTGGCAAATGAGGCGTGTTCTACGGTTGACGAGTGCATTAATCTACTGAGCAAGGATGAAGGAAAACTAGCTGCTTATGTTGAGAAGATTAAGGAACTTAAAAAAGAAGTAGAGAATGACTTACCAAATCCGACACCAATGGAAAAAGATCATTTAATCGAGAAGTTGATTGGAGTTGTAAAGCCTGACGGTATTAGTGAAAAATCCACAGTTGTTACGATACAAAGGTTGTGGAAAAGACAACCGTTTGAAGAGTTCCCGAGAAATATCAATTGAAAAAAGCTTGAAGGTGAAAAAGAAATGTGGGAAATGTGGAGAAGCAGCTCACAATGTAAGGACCTGTAAGATTGTAGCTGCGGAAAAGCAAGCCGCTCTGGAAAAGCTAGTTGCCGAAAAGCAAGCTGTTGGTGAAAAGGTAGCTGCTGAGAAAAGCTAATTTGAAGAAAAACACGTGTGATAGTTATATCATAGGCATATTGATATTATTTACTCATTCAGTCACTTGTTAATTGAAATAGTTATGATAGTCTCTAAGACAAGCTCGATCCAATATTGAAGATGTTCGGAACAAAAAGATAAACGATATTGTTATCATATATGATATACTATTGAAATACTATTGAGTTAAATGAAAAAAAATTGAAATAGAGAAGAGATTATAGTGCTCCAATGTCTATGTCTTTCTTCAATGATTGATGATGCTCTAATAAATCTTCTCCTTCAGTTTAAAAAATTATCTAAAATAGTGTCAACATCCAATCTTTTCTTAACCATTGATTTAATAAAAACATATAACTTAGAACATGAATATAACCATCGTAAGTATATCATTTATGATATACTTATAGTTAATGTGCAGTATCGATATGCCTATCATATATGATATTCCTATCATATATGATATGCCTATCTGCCTATCATATATGATATTCCTATCATATATGATATGTGATACTCCTATCATATATGATATTCCTATCATATATGATATGCCTATCATCATATATGATATGTGATATGCCTATCATATATGATATTCCTATCATATATGATATGCCTATCTGCCTATTATATATGATATTCCTATCATATATGATATGCCTATCATATATGATATTCCTATCATATATGATATGTGATACTCCTATCATATATGATATTCCTATCATATATGATATGTGATACTCCTATCATATATGATATTCCTATCATATGATATGCCTATCATATATGATATTCCTATCATATGATATGCCTATCATATATGATATATATGATATTCCTATCATATATGATATGCCTATCATATATGATAAGCCCGGTTTGAGTGTATAGTTTTAGAATACAGTAATACAAAAAAAAAAAAACACATTATGAAATAACGTAACCACATGCAAACTGCAAAACTTAACAAAAGTCTACATTCTAACTTTACATTCATACTAAAAATACTAAAATACATAGCTAACATTTAACAAGTCCTAAACAACATTAACGATTACAATTTAACAAGTCCTAAACAACATTAACGATTACAATTTAACAAGTCCTAAACAACATTAACCATTACAATTTAACAAAGTTCAAAACAACATTAACGATTAGAATTTAACAAAGTCCTAAACAACATTAACCATTAGAATTTACAACCCTTTTGCTCCTCTTCAGTTATCTCCTTCAATGCTTTCTCATCCATCATCCGGTAATATTCCTACATCTAACATTGTAAAATAGATTAGCATCAAAAATACACTTTGTAATAGGTAAGAATCAATGGTAAGCATCAATTTAATGTAATACACTTTTATACCTCATTTGTCGTATTCACATATGGACTAGAACAACTTTTAAAATCCCTACGAATCCCAGGGTTTACGTACAAGTCTTATGCCACCCATAGATACCCATGGTGAACCACATGTTGAATCCACTGTTTCAGCAATCTTCAGTCCTTCACCACCATTACCGCCGATCGAGCTTTGACCACCATCACCATTACCGCCTTTCTTCTTGAACATATTATAAAATTGTGTTAAATATTCAACGGTGTCATCATCAATTGGATACTTCTCATATGCTTCATCTAATGTTTCTTCCAAAACCGGCTTCAGTTGGTTAAAAACGGAAAACATGGAACGAATTTTTTCAAAACAACCCTGAAATTTGTATTAAAATAAGCAAAATTAAAAAAATATCATATATGATATTTTCTTTTAAAATTTGTTACAATGAGTCGGCTTGACCCATAAACAATTTGTTTTTTGTCCTTTGATAACTATTTTATCCAAAGAAGTAAAAACTAGTATACCTATTACTTGAAATAGGTATATCATATATGATATACCTATGTATCAAATATGTTATTGTTCAAAACATAAATAGAACGAAAAATGTAAAAGATTAATGTTTAGAAAACACTAACCTCTTTGGTATCAGTTGAAATAGCAATAATATTTTTCAATTGATCCATTTCTGGATTTTGAACAACTTCATTTTCAACATTCAGGAATTCTTCCTCTCCATAATCATTGATTTCTCTTATTTCAACATTCCCTTAAAAAAAATTATATTAATAATTATTAATTACTTGAAAATTAGGCTAATAGTGAACTAATTAAAGCTAAAATATTACCTAAACCACATTTCGTAATTTCTAAAGTTTCCCTGTCTTTCAACAAAGTTGTTTTCCAACTTTTGTAAGAAGGCCGTGTACGAACCACAGGTAAAAAGTCAAATTTAGTCCGATCCAGATACAAAAGCTGTAAAAAAAAAAAAAACACAAAAAGACATATATAAAACATAAATAAAATTCTAAGTTACTTAAAACAACACAAAAGGACAAAAAAGTGAAACTTACAGTTAGAAAGACGATTGGTCCGACATAAAAAGCACCAGATTTAGGCTTCTTAACTAACTTCAAACAATCAACAATAAACTCACACCAATCGTAATTTTTAATTTCATATTCTTCCGTCACTTTTTCCAATACAGTGAAACTGCATAACCCATTTGATTCACATATTCCAAGCGTGTTTGCAAAAACCATTAGAAAATTCATTTTAAAAGTGAAATCAGAAACTGTTGCTTCTTTTATCTTTGAACAGATTTAACTCGGTCTAACTGTTATTGATTCAAATTGACTCTTCCATTTGTTGACAAATGTTTTATCGGAAACTGTAGGAAGAGAAGAAATCTTAACACCTCCAAATGGAATCCCGAAAACATCTTTCACGGATTGGCTGTTAACTTCAATCGACCCTCCACTTGTATTAATTACCATTTTTTCTTGATCAAAATTTTTAGCCACGTACCAAGCCAATTTCCCAGGAATGCGATCAATATTAAATTCAATAAGACTTCCAAAACCCATGTCTTTAACAAAACTCTTTTGGAACGGCTTCAAGTCGATTACCAAATAGGTAATTGTCCTCGGTGTCGTCCTTTGATGAAGGATTTCCGAAGATTTGGAAACTGAAATTTTAGGCTTTTGATCTTCTTGACTTTTCACCTGATTTTTTCCCCTTGTACGTCTATCAACTTTAACAATCTCCTTGTCCTCCTTTTGACTTTTTACAAGCTGTATATATTTTGCCTTCCTACGTTTAGAAGTCCTCACCGTTTCTTTACCAGCAGCCTTCTTCGAAACGGGAGCTTGATCATCAACGATCATATTATCTGCAATAATTAAACAAAAAAGAGAAGAAGAATTAGCAAGAAAGATCATATATGAAAGTATTTAAAACGTCAATTAAGATATATCATATATGATATACATAACATATCATATATGATAGGAATATCATATATGATAGGCATATCATATATGATAGGAATATCATATATGATAGGCATATCACATATCATATATGAAAATATTTAAAACGTCAATTAAGGTATATCATATATGATATACAGAACATATCATATATGATAGGAATATCATATATGATAGGCATATCATATATGATAGGAATATCATATATGATAGGCATATCACATATCATATATGAAAGTATTTAAAACGTCAATTAAGGTATATCATATATGATATACAGAACATATCATATATGATAGGAATATCATATATGATAGGCATATCATATATGATAGGCATATCATATATGATAGGCATAGGCATATCATATATGATAGGCATATCATATATGATAGGCATATCATATATGATAGGAATATCATATATGATAGACTTATTTAAAACGTCAATTAAGGTATATCATATATGATATACAGAACATATCATATATGATATAATACCAAATTATATGCTTATTTAAAAGCTTGGTTTTCGAATAGTTTACCTATAGGATCAGCAAATAAATTTTCAAATGACTTGTCCTCCTCTTTACTATCTACAGGCTGTTTATCTTTCCCCATCCTACGTTTACAAATCCTCACCATTTCACTATCCTGAATATCGGCTTTCCTTTTACCCGAAGACTTCATCGTAACTGGAAATTGATAATCTATACGATCTGCAAATAATTAAACAAAAAGAGAAGAAGAATTAGCAAGAAAGATTAATAATGAAAAGTATTTTGATAATCTAAAACGTACATTAAGGTATATCATATATGATATGTTTATGATATCATAAGCATATCATATATAATATACCTACTTCAAAAAGTAATATGTATATCACTTTTTGCCAACATACTACACAATTCGATAATCATACATTCAGATACATATATTAATTATTAAAATACTTGAAAAAAAAATATACAAAAGTGTTAGTATATACAAAAGTGATTAAAATATCATGTTTGCCACACATACTACACAATTCGATAAAAAAAAGATGATAACAAATTATACGTAAATATTTAGCTTACCAAACATCATTAACCTCACTGAAGCTTGAATCATTTCTGGTTGAGTCACTGGTTGACTAACTCCACCAAGAGTCTCAGCTTCTATAATAGTGCCAACATTCAATCTTTTCTTAACCATGGATTTGGTTAATTTTGTTTTTCCAGGAGAGGGAGAAGAGACCGGATGCGAGACTGATGGTGACTGAGACATATGAACATGAGGGGTTGGATTATTTAAGTCCAAATCTTCATCTACAAAAAAAAACATAAATAATGACCTCATAAATTTTAACAAAATAATACGAAAAGAAACAAAACTGACCATCAAGATCAACTAGAGTATCCATCGTGTTCTTGAACTTGCTGAGTCCACATTTATTGAATATTCGTTCGCTTTTTCTACGACCCTTTTTGCGTCCTAATAAATAACCATTAATAAAAACATATAAATTAGAACATGAATATAACCATAATATAAGTATATCATATATGATATACTTATAGTCAATGTGCAGTATCGATATGCCTATCATATATGATAGGAATATCATATATGATATGTGATATGCCTATCATATATATGATATTCCTATCATATATGATAGACAACAAAAAGAACGTAATCTAAATAATTGTTTCTATTAGTTGGAAACTAAGAATGTACATTTTAGGGGTTAGGGTTTAAAAAAAATTACCAAAAACATCAGAAGCAAACTGAGATTTTTCTAGGGTTTGCGTCAACGGAGCTTCCGGCGATTGAGGAACTTCCATCTCCATAAACAGAGGCGAAAATTGAAATTAGGGTTTTAGTAATAACACAGATTGAGGAGATTGAGGCAAAGATGGTGAAGAATAACACAGAAAATTAGGGTTTGAGGTGAAAAGATCGAAGGTGAAGGGAGAGAAAGAAGAACGATACAGAGGGAAACACAAAATATGTGAGATGTAAAAATACCAAAATACCCCTCCGTGTTAAATGACGAAAATACCCCTATTTACTCATTCAGCTGGGCTAACCTTTTACTTTATTGCAACCTTGAATTTAAATAGTGGCCCACTACAGCTGGGCTAACCTTTTACTTTATTGCAAAATTTCCTTGGGCCTAAAAGACAAGTTCACAAAATAGATGTCTGGTACAAAAATGTGATAGGTATATCATATGCATATGATATTGTTATCATATATGATATATATGCAGATGTCCGGTACATAAGATATGATTATAAGTCTATCATGTTTGATATACCAATCATATATGATATGATAGGTATACGATACACCTACTATAGAAAATACTATTAAGTTAAACAAAAAAATTTTACCAGCAAACATAAATCTATTCCATAAAACCACCAGCAAAAGACTAAAATCTATTCAACAAACGACCAATAAACATTTTGCGGAAAAATACTAAAAATGCAAAACGTAAACTAAACATAATATTGTATCAACCTCCAACACTAACATTTTGACAAACGTTTCTTCCTGTCTCTGATGGCATTTTCAACAATAAGCTTCCTTTCATCCGAGTTAAATTGGCTCTCAAACTCCAACGAAAAAATCAATCATCTTTTCCTTGTGAATGTTAACTTCATGACTAACCAACTTAGCTACATATTTAGCTCTGAGATTCTCCATAACTTGAGCTTCTGATTCAGAACTTAAACCAATCTTCCAAGTAGCCACTGGTTGCCCCATGTAGTTTTCCATATGACACATAGCAAACACTCCTCCATCAACAATGTTGTTCTTTGTTCCCCATTTTAATTTCATTATGCTCGGCTTTGCCTTGGCAACTGTGGAGGCTTTAGGATGTCCAACAGAATCCAAATAATTTGAAAACAGTAATTGCTGTATAAGATATGGAAACACACTATAAAAAAACGAAAAAAATATGAAAACGCAAAAAAATATAAAAGGAATCAATCGAGTGTCGTTACCAACGAACGAAAAACATTCTGGTATTTATCATTGACATCTAAACAATTGTTGTCAATGATATGCACAGCAACTTTCTTTAAATTGAATACGAACACGTAAAAATTCTAATCAGAACAAGCACAGAAGAAAACCTATTTATAATAAAAAAAAATTACATTAATATAAAAAATAAAAAGTCTAATATGTTTATAAAATAGAAACATGTTGATAACAAAAAAAAAAAACTTACCAGATCAATATTCTTAATACTCAACTCTGATGTACGATTAGCAAGTTCATGAGAAAGAATCATAGAAAATGAATCATATTCCTTCTTCACATCAAAATCTATATAATGCATTGTCGGTGACTGAAAATGAAATTAATAAAACATCATCTCAGATATGTCTACGATATATGTATATAGAAATATCATATATGATACCTACTGAAAAAAAAACAAGTAACTTACAACAGCATCAGTGGAAAAGAAAAATCTCGATAAAGCATTTTGTTGTTTGTTTTTCTCTTCGTAATTTAACAATTCAATCCAAGCATCAACAACTTCACATTGAACATCCAAAGATGGTGCCAAACTCTCCAGTATAATTCGTGGTATAAATAAGGCATTGCTCATTTCAAAAACTGTTTCCCTATAAAAATAAATAAAATGCTTAAAATGTAGTCATTGATGGAAAATAAAATCTAATACGTAAAGAAAATTAAACTTACATTTTATCACCTCTCATTGCAAACACACTGTTTGCAATGGTGTGTTCCGCAGCTGAAGTGTGTGTTTCAACTACGGTCTTTTTGTTCAAATATGGCGAGGAAACGTATAAGGAAGGCTTAATTTGGCGTTTAGGAGGTAAGGCAACTGTTTTTGGGCTTGCTTCTCTAACAATTGAATCGTCTGCGATAATAAAAAACAAAAAATAGAAAAGTTTAATATATCGAACATATCATATATGATATAATACCAAATTATACGCTTATTTAAAAGCTAGTTTTCGAAAAGTTTACCTATAGGATCAGCCGACTTGTCCTTTTCAGCATCTTGAGATAAACCAAGAGAGAAAGTAGGAGCATCTAACTTGGAAACAGAAGAAAAATCAGAAACGAATGGCTGAGAAAAAAGAGCACAACCTATAATAATTGTCTCCATCGAATCAAGAACTTTTGCCATATTATTAACAGCCCATTGCGTATTAGATTCTTCGCTTACACCGCCTTCACCGAAATTTAGCTTAATTGAAAGTTCCCTTACACCGGATTTACAATGCTCCTTACCACTTCTCTTAACATTCTCATTTCCACTGTCGGCTTGACCAACCACGACAATATACTTAGAAGTCACAGCACCAACAGTTTTAGATTCACAACCACCACCACTAACGTTTTCTGTAAATTCCACTTTTTCGTTGCCTTTCTTCTTGAACAATTTACAAAATTCAGTTAAATATTGGGTGGTGTTCTCATCATCCGGATAATTCCCATATGTTTTATCTAAGGTTGCTTCAAGCACCGGCTTCACTTCGTAAATAACAAAGAATAGGGAACGGATTTTTTGAAAACAACCCTGAAATTTGTATAAAAATAAGCAAAATTAAAAAAATATCATATATGATATTTTTTTTTAACGCCACACAGCCTCTGCATGTGGCACATAACACAGTAATTTCCGGAAAAGGTATGAACTATCGCTATCATATATGATATATAATATAAGTATATTTTCTAGTGGTAGTTATATGAAAAATGTGATATGCATATTACATGTAACAGGTATATCATATATGATGTACCTGTTACATGTAATATGCATATCATATATGATATACGTATTACATGTACTATCTAATATCATATATGATAGATTTAAAAAACAGAACTTAACAAAAGATGTATTTCTAATATAATTGGTTACAATGAGTCGGCTTGACCCACAAACACGTATATCATATATGATGTACCTGTTACATGTAATATGTATATCATATATGATATACGTATTACATGTCCTATCTAATATCATATATGATAGATTAAAAAAACAGAACTTAACAAAAGATGTATTTCTAATATAATTGGTTACAATGAGTCGGCTTGACCCACAAACAGTTTGTTTTTTTGTCCTTTGATAACTATTTTATCCTAAGAAGTAAAAACTAGAATACCTATTACTTGAAATAGGTATATCATATATGATATACCTACGTATCAAATATGTAATTGTTCAAAACAGAAAATAGAACGAAAAATGTAAAAGATTAACGTTTAGAAAATACTAACCTCTTTGGTATCAGTTGAAATAGCAAGAATATTTTTCAATTGATCCATTTCCTGATTTTGATCCTCCTCATATTCAACGTTCAGGAATCCTTCATCTTCGCATTCATTGATTTCTCTTACTTCAACATTCCCTTAAAAAAAAATATATTAATAATTATTAAGTACTTGAAAATTAGACTAATAGTGAACTAATTAAAGCTAAAATATTACCTAAACCACATTTCGTAATTTCTAAAGTTTCCCTGTCTTTCAACAAAGTTGTTCTCCAACTTTTGTAAAAAGGCCGTGTACGCACCACAGGTAAAAAGTCAAATTTAGTCCGATCCAGATACAAAAGCTGTAAAAAAAAAAAAACAAACAAAAAGACATATATAAATCATAAATAAAAATCTAAGTTACTTTAAACAACATAAAAAGGGTAAAAAGTGAAACTTACCGTTAGAAAGACGATTGGTCCAACATAAAAACCATCAGATTTAGGCTTTTTAACTAACTTCAAACAATCAACAATAAAGTCACACCAATCGTAATTTTTTATTTGATATTCTTCCGTCACTTTTTCCAATACAGTGAAACTGCATAACCCATTCGATTCACATATTCCAAGCGTGTTTGCAAAAACCATTACAAAATTCATCTTAAAAGTGAAAACAGAAACTGTTGCTTCTTTTATCTTTGAACAGATTTGACTCGGTCTAACTATTATTGATTCAAATTGACTCTTCCATTTGTTGACAAATGTTTTATCGGTAACTATAGGAAGAGAAGAAATCTTAACACCTCCTAATGGAATCCCGAAAACATCTTTCACAGATTGACTGTTAACATCAATCGACCCTCTACTTGTATTAATTACCATTTTTTCTTGATCAAAATTTTCAGCCACGTACCAAACCAATTTCCCAGGAATGCGATCAATATTAAATTCAATAAGACTTCCAAAACCCATTTGTTTAAGAAATACCTTTTGGAACGGCTTCAAGTCGATTAACAAATTGGTAATAGTCCTTGGTGTCGTCCTTGGATGAAGGATTTCCAAATTTTGCGAAACAGAAATTTTAGGCTTTTCCTCGTCTTCAGTTTTTACCAGATATTTTCCCCTTCTACGTCTATCGACTTTAACAAGTTGCTTCTGCTCCTCTTCTTCGTTTTCCAGTTGTTGTTTCCCCCTCCTTTTATCAACCTTCACAATTACCTTCTCCTCCTCCTCCTGACTTTCTACAGGCTGTTGATCTTTCCCCTTCCTACGTTTAACAGCCTCCAAAATCTCGATATCAGACCTCAAAGTTTCTTTATCCAGAATCTCGGCTTTCCTTTTACCCGCACTTTTACCAGCAGCTTTCTTCGAAATAGGAACTTTACTCTCTCCTTTAAGACCTTTACCACCACCTACATTAACAACCGTCTTTTTCTTCTCAGCCTTCTTCTTATCCTTAACAACCAAAACACTTTCTTCACCCTTCGAATCATCTGCTATCATATATGATATATAATATAAGTATATTTCCTAGATGTAGTTATATGAAAAATGTGATATGCATATTACATGTAGCAGGTATATCATATATGATGTACCAGTTACATGTAATATGTATATCATATATGATATACGTATTACATGTACTATCTAATATCATATATGATAGATTTAAAAACAGACATATATGATATACGTATTACATATATCATATATGATGTACCTGTTACATGTAATATGTATATCATATATGATATACCTGTTACATGTAATATGTATATCATATATGATATAGGTATTACATGTACTATCTAATATCATATATGATAGATTTAAAAAACAGACATATATGATATACATATTACATGTAACAGGTACATATTACATGTACCTGTTACATGTAATATGTATATCATATATGATATACGTATTACATGTACTATCTAATATCATATATGATAGATTTAAAAAACAGACATATATGATATACGTATTACATGTAACAGGTATATCATATATGATGTACCTGTTACATGTAATATGTATATCATATATTATAACATATCTATATCATATATGATATACCAAATTTATATGCTTATTTAAAAGTTTACCTATAGGATCAGCCGACTTGTCCTTCTCAACAGATTCTACAGGATCATTAACTCTTTGATTAATCTTGGTTTTGGTAAATTTAATTTTACCGGGAGAGTCCTCAAGTGAACTCTGAATTTCTCTAGCAATGTCTAGAACAACATTGCTTTGAAGATCGTCTCCTTCAACACCAACTTGATCTACAAAAAGTAAAATAAAAACGACATAAATAATCTCATGATATTTCAATAAATAAATACGAAAGAAACAAAACTAACCATTTATAAGAGACTGCCTAATATCTGATGCATCGATATCAACAGGGCAATCTGCTGTATTTTTAAACTGACTCAATCCAGACTTATTTAATACACGTGAGCTCTTTCTACGACCTAAAAATAACGATCAATGAAAACACGATAATTAGAACTGAAAAATATAAGTATATAATAAGTATATCATATATGATACTTGGTCAGTTTCGATAGTTAGTTTACTATATCAAATCCATAAAAGTAAAAGCACAAACTATATGCACCCCTAATCATATATGATAAAAAAAAACACAAACTATATGCACCCCTAAAACATATATGATAAAAAAAAAAACACAAACTGTATGCACCCCTAAATCATATATGATAAAAAAAAACACAAACTATATGCACCCCTAAATCATATATGATAAAAAAAAAACACAAACTATATGCACCCCTAATCATATATGATAAAAAAAAACACAAAGTATATGCACCCCTAAATCATATATGATAAAAAAAAACACAAACTATATGCACCCCTAATCATATATGATATAAAGAAGAATTAGGTTAAAACAAGTAACTGTAAAATGCACCCGATTTTGCCAACAGGGATTCAGGCACCGGCGGTGAATCACCCACCGGGACTTCCGTAACCGGCGATTGACTCGCCGGAACTTCGATAACCGGCGATTGACTCGCCAGAACTTGGATAACCGGAGAATCAGACGTCTGAACTCCCAAAACCGAAGAATCATCCATTGAACGAGATTGTAGCAGATTGACAGATTAGGGTTTTGAAATTAAGTGTGTTTGTAGAAGATTGAGAGATTAGGGTTTGGAATTTGTTTGAAGGAGAGAAAGAGGCTGGAATGAGAAAACACGGGAGGAGGGAAAAAATAGAAAATGTAAAATGACCAAAATACCCTTCCGGGTATATTTTCATTAATTTTAAGTGGTTAAATCTGGACCATTGATCATCTTGATCCAATGGTCCAAAATAGGTCTTTTTGTCTTAATGAATTATATGGTCTTAAATGATCTTTTCTCTATATATTATATGGTAATACCAACATATATATAAAACGGGGTTTCATAGATATGTGAGTCTGCTTTAACAGAAACAGATAGTGCATAACCGACAGTCGCTTGCAAACCGTTTTCGAATATCTATCTATTTTTCCATTACTATTTTTATTAAAAAAGAATTATATTATTTAAAAACACATTTTAGATCTAGTTTGCAAATGTTTATTGATTTTTAAACAAATTTTGTATATTAATTGTTTGGGTCTATAGTATTTTAAAGGTGAAAAAGAGTTAAAGTTACGACATGTTTCTGCAACGGATGACGGTTCAATTAGAACTAGAGTTTAACATTTGTTAACTTCGACTCTTCTCCTGAATATGACCAATGCAAACCTACCTATTTGTAAACGGATCTAAGGTAGTTGCGAAATTAACCTAGAAAATAATGTGACAGTAAGGAATAAGATGCGAGTGATGTTACTGTGTGAGAATAATTATTTCAACAACCCTCTGATGATCCCAATGATTTCGTATTTATAGTATTGTTATTAGGGTTTTTATGGATGTATCAATCATTGGGCTTTATGAAAACAACCTAAAATAGGAAGTCTTGGAATGACCGAGTTCCACGTCATGTCATGTTTTTTATGCCATTATTAATGTTAATCAAGAGTCCAAGAGATATGAGCTAAGATGAACCATACACAAATGATTTGTCTAAGGAGCTCCCTTACACAATAAACGGGTCGGGAGGTGATTTGTATGTGGTCTCACCTCGGTGGGTTTGGCTCTCGAGCAAGCGAGTCTACTCCCTGGTACGTGGTTAGGGGGACGAGCCCTACAGACCGAGAGTCTTAATCGGGTCAGGGAATCATGTTGGGATAGAGGAATGGCCTGGGTCGTGAACCCTTTAGCAGTCAATTTTGGGTCAGCTCTTACTTGGCGGGGGTGGGTGGAGCATTCACACTGATATGATAAGCTAGGTGGGTTACAACTAATGTCTGTCGGGTCAAGAATTCAGGTCGACTAACCACCCTCGGGTCGGGACCATAGGGTGACTTCAGGTGGGGAATAACTTGGGTCACCATGTGGGCTTAGCTTTGGAATCTTTTTAGATGACCAATTGGCTAAGGTTTTATTTGTTTAAGCTTCTTTCATAAGCAAATTAAGCATGAGCCATCACGACACATCACATACTAGTAGTACAAAAGCTCAACATCATTTTCTTGTTCATTAATTTAGTCTTTAACCATTTGTTTATTTTCTTTTGAAATACAAGCATAGCAAGTTACGAAATAGAAAAGCTAATCACATTACAAAACCATGATGGCCACCACCACACCCGAGAAGGTGCCTTGTCACTATGTGATTTGTCGTCAATATGTCTAGTGTAACATCACACGGTATGTACGTGATCTTCCATTGTGTTTGGATTCACATATAATTGGGACGAATGGACTAGTTTATTTTATTATATGACTTTTACCCTAACTTGTGTAATCTTTTATTTTAAAACACGTAAAATTTATCATTTAAATGAGGGTTAAGGTCATTATAACCAACGAACTTTTTAATTTGTAGCATTATAATCAACGAATTTATGAAAACCCTATTGTAATAAATGTACTTCGTTTTTACCTATTAAAGTGTACAGATCGAATAAGATGCAGGTTCATGGTAGTTGTACAAGCTAGGCCCCTCTTTCAATCACCAGATGTGTTTCTAAATGCAATTTTTGACAAGTATAAACCACTTTCCAGATTGTTATGTAATAATCTTTTAATTTGCAGCTATATGTGGGTGAATAATTCGACTCTTTTAGTTTGTACAATCACTGCATCTCGAGGAAGCCCATAAAAAAAACCATTAGTCTTTGCGGGTCCCAAAATCCAATAAATGAGCAGAAAACTTTTATTCAATCGTGAAGGGATCAAGATTTGCTAAAAGATGAAAAACTATTCAAGTATTATGCCATCCCGCAATTTAAGAAATACAAAGATATGTACAAGGAAAAAACAAAATTTCTGTTTTCTTGTTTCAAACTTTTCGAACCGAGGGATTGCTTTATGCATCTCGTTACCTTGAGCCGCCATTTCCAAGATAACATATGCTAATTCAATTGAGTTGAAAACACGTTAACACTGATCAGTGTCGTTACGTTTGTTGTATAAATGAGAAGACACGCTAAGGAAAGCATCCTTAATGTAGGTATGAATTTCGGGCGAGTTAAGAGCAATATAACAGTAGATCAACTCCTCAATGTCATTCCAATCTTCAACTTTCACGTATCGTATCATCTCTAGTATTGATTTTCTTATGTCACGAAAAGGGTGTGAAGAGTAGTGGACTGCACAATCACTCTCTGAAAATACCCCATGAATATCATCCGGCAAATTTGCTGAAAAGCTCACGCGCTCCGTTTTCTTCTTACCGAGTTCTTCATGATCCATTATAATGATAATGGGGATAAGGTAATGTGGTTGATATAAGGTAATGTGGTTGATATATGTATATATGGAAGAGAATGCACGGCAAGATATGCATGAATGGGAGCCTAAAAGTGTAGAGAATTAATAAAGAAATGGACACCTATGATCATAATGATGTGATGTGTCTGAGGATTTCCTGATGCACAGGTATCTCCAACCATATCGAATTGTTGTTATTAATGTACAAATATTGTAATTCCATTGTCCATCAACCCAATGTACTTAACCATCCAAACCTAATGTACAAATCTTAATTTGGGATGTTTTTTAATATAATTCTACGTACACAAAAAGAATTATAATCTTTTTAACGAAAGTGATAACCATGGTCATATTCAATGGTGATCTTCTACTTATCAAAAAAAAACTTATTTTTTTATTCGATTCAGAAAATAAAATTATTTTCTTTTCACTCACTTTCGTTACTCTTTAGTTATTTTCTTCTTTCTCTTCATTGATATAGAACCGGGGAACGCATTGAACAAAATGATAATTCAAACATCAGTGACAAAATAACTCTCCAAATCTTTTATTAATACTCAGAAATCAACAAACAATACAACTGAAACAATTACTCGAATGATTGCAATAACAAGACAACAATACTCAGACTAATACGAATTAGGGTTACGAAATATAAACCCTAATTTTATATGAAACTGTAATTTGGGAACAATCTAGAGAGAGAGAGAGACTGAGATTAACCCTAAAAACACTATAGCGATCAACATATAGAGCCACACTTTTATTGACAACCCTTTAGTTTCCAAAGAATGATACCGAGACCCCTCAACTTTATATCCTTCGTATTCAAGACAATAAAAACACCAAACTTCCAAAACTTGACAATTTTAGTCCCTTGACATAAAATCTGCATAAAAATCGTTTAAGTTAGAAAACGTTTTAAACCAAGTTAGGATTGATATTGGGTTTATCTTTCGAACATCCCCCCCCCCCCCCCCCCCTCTCAGTCCTAACTTGGAAGGCATTAAACAACCCCAACTTTGAACACAAGTACTTGTGTTGAGTTGGAGGAAGCCCTTTTGTAAAAACGTCTGCGAGTTGTTCAGCAGAGTCAATTTTTATTATTTTTAGAACTCCAGAACAAACTTTTTCACGGACAATATGTAAATCAATTTCAAAGTGTTTTGTCCGCTCATGGAATAAATGTTTGTTAGCTATCATCATTGCGGCTTTGTTATCACAATAAAAGTCTACAGGGGTTAAACCATTTAATTTCATATCATGTACCAAATTGATTAACCATGACGTATCGCAAGTAGCAGCAACCATTGCTCGGTATTCTGCTTCAGCAAAAGACCTAGAGACAGTTGGTTGCTTCTTACATTTCCACGAAACAAGAGACTGTCAATGTAAACACAAAAACCAGTGACAGACCTTCTAGAAACCTGACATCTTCCCCAGTTAGAATCAACATACACCGACAACTTAACTCTATCAAATTTACACAACTGAATTCCTTGTCCAGGAGCAGTTTTAAGATATCTAAGAACTCTTAGTGCAAGATTAAAGTGAAGTTTTATAGGTGCATGCATAAACTGGGACAAATTTTGAACAACAAAGCTGATATAAGGTCTAGTAAGGGTCAAATATATCAATTTTCCAACAAGTTTTTGGTAAACAGAAATATTACTCAACCATTCAATAGACTTATGTGTCCACTTTGTCAATCAAAATAGAAATGTTAGCATCAATAGGAGTGGTTGCAGGTTTACAACCTAATAAACCAAACTCATCAAGCAACTCGAGACAATACTTTAGTTGGGATAAGCAAACACCCACATCAGTTTCAAACAACTCTATACCAAGAAAATACTTTAAGGCACCTAAGTCCTTAGTCATACACTTAGAGTTAAGAAACTTTTTTACAGCCACAATTTCGTCATTTGAGTTTCCAGTAATGATAATATCATCAGCATATACTAATAACATAACATGAACTTCACATTTAGTCAACACATAAAGAGAATAATCTGACTTGCTTTGACCAAAACCATATTCACATAAACTAGAAGTCAATTTCTCATTCCACTTTCTGGGGGCTTGTTTAAGACCATATAAAGACTTTTTTAGTTTGCACACTCTGTTATCAGTTTTATCAAAATACCCTTCAGGTAAAGACATATACACATCCTCATCAAGTTCTCCATACAAGAAAGCATTATTAACATCAAGTTGAAACAAAGACCAGTTATTGCAAACAACTAAAGTAATAAGACATCTAACAGTCACCACTTTTACAACGGGAGAGAAAGTTTCTTCATAATCAATACCATATTTTTGACTATAGCCTTTAGCAACTAACCTGGCCTTATACCTATCTATTTCACCAGATGCTTTATACTAAATTTTAAACAGCCATTTACAGTCAACAATGTTCTTATTAACAGGTTTTTCAGTAATATCCCAAGTATCATTTCTAAGTAAAGCCTCCATCTCAGTATTCATAGCATTAATCCAATTAGGATCTAGACAAGCTTGTTTAAATGAATTAGACTCAACACTTTTATTCAAATTAGCAACAAAACAAGCAACATCTTTCTTTAGCCAAGCATAACTAACTACTTTATCTACTCCATATTTGTGTTTTCCCCCTAAAACATAATCATCCCACTTTCTAGGCACATTTGTTTTCCTAGAGGACTTTCTAGCATTAACAGTTTAATTAATCACATAATCATCAATGTTGCCCTCAGGGATAACTGTATTTTCAGCAAATTGTGTTGCAGTGGTATTCTCTTCTACAACAGTTTCATGTACAGAAAATGTAGCTTTGAAACTGTCATGAGAAGGAGAATCAGTGCCACTACCTTCACACTCAGTACCCATCCCTTCATCATTGGGACTTTTAGGAGTTTGGTTATACATGCTATCAAAAAAGTTTAAAGTATTTGTAGTAGTGGTCCTAGTTTGTAAATCTAGATGATCATCATTAATGGATTTGAAAGGAAACACATTTTCATAGAATTTTACATCCCTAGAAAACAGTACACACTTCTGATCAAGATTAAACAGTTTATAGCCTTTCTTACAACTAGAATAGCCAATAAAAACACATTTAAAAGAAATCTACTAAACTTATCAGTATTGTTTAACAAAGAAGCATAAGCAAGACATCCAAAACTCCTAAGGTGGGAAAGGTTAGGTTTATGATCATATACACACTCATAGGGGGATTTACCATTTAGCACAGAAGAGGGAGTCATGTTAATGAGATAGGTAGCAGTTAGCACACATTCAGGACACATATTAAGGGGAATGCCCCCCCTGAAACATAAGAGATCTTGACACATTTAACATATGTCTATGTTTCCTCTCAGCTATGCCATTTTGTTGTGGAGTATATGCACAAATTGTTTGATGAATAATGCCATTTTGATTAAAAAAAAAAAACTCAACCAGTTTGTTATTGACAAATTATGTACCATTATCACTTCTAAACACTTTAACAGTTTTAGAAAACTGATTTTTAATCAAATTATAGAAATCAGGAATGTAGTTAAATACCTCATCCTTAGTTTTAAGCATATACAACCACATAGCTCTAGATAAATCATCAACAACTGTTAGGAAGTATCTAAACCCTTCTTTGCTTGTTACTTTATAAGGACCCCACAAATCCATGTGAACCAATTCACCCAAGTGACTTGATTTGTGGTCACTTAAGGGAAAAGGTTCTCTGGTTTGCTTGGCCTTATGACAAACATCACAAGGACTAGATTCAGTACTTCCTACCACATTTAAGGAGGTTTTTAAGACATATAAGACATGATCAGAGGGATGACCAAGTCTATTGTGCCACATATCAAAAGACAGACAATTAAGCACATTATTGGCAGCACGAATATACTTTTACTAGTCACATTAAAGTAATATAAACCATCAGAAACACTACCAGTCCCTAGGGTATTCTTTAGAGTTAAATCCTGAATAAAGCAATTATGTTCATTAAAGACAGTAGAAAGTTTATTATCTTTAGGAAGTTTAAAACAGATCGCAGATTCACATTATACTCAGGAACAACCAAAACATCATACAGAACAATATGGTCATTAAGTTTTAAATTTCCAATTTTTACAATTATGGCTTTAGTTCCATTTGGATGCCCTACTTTCAGGTTTAAACCAGCAATATTTACAACACTATCAAGACATTCATCTGATAGTGTCATATGCTGATTTGCTCCTGAATCTAGGATCCATCCATTATGGAACTTAACAGGATTGAGATCAGAATTGGAACAAAAAAATCTGTGAAAATTAGTATTAAAGAACACATTGTTGTTTTGAAAATGAATACCTGCCATATTGACATGAACACCCCTTGGGACTGACTTATCACCAATCAGTTTCAAAATTCTATCCATTTGGTCACTAGTAAAAAACATAGAACCACTAGAAACCACATTGTCAACTAAAGCATTATTATTATTAAACTTGTTCTTAAAACCCTTTTTCCAGCCCGGAGGATAACCTACTATCTCATAGCACCTCTCGATTGTATGCCCAATCATCCCACATTTTATACAAGTTAAATTTGGATTAGGACCTCTCTGCTCAAACTTTTTATTGAAATTATTATTACTATTGAAGTTCTTATTAGGTTCAAAGGTTTTAGCCATAAATGTAGTATGATGACCTTTGTTTGAAGAAGGTTGAGAAGAACCTCTGTGAGATTCTTCTCTAGAAACAATAGCAAAAGCTGTTTTAACATATGGTTATTTGATCTAGGGTTTTCTAGATCAGTGGTTAAAATTTTGCTACGTATGAGAGAATAGGTTTCATCCAGGCCCATCAAGAATTGCATCAATAATCAGATTATTGTGATCACATAATTCTTTAGCACCAACACAAGAGCATGCAGGAAGTATAACCAAAGAATCAAATTGTTTCCACAAAGAATTCAGTTTATGATAATAGTCAGACACAGAACTACCACTTTGAGTTAAACTATTAATCTTATGATGCAGATTAAAGGTAATAGAACCATCTACTTTATCATATGTCTCTTTTAACTCATTCCACACAACATAAGCAAAAGTAGAAAACACTTGACCCAAATACAGTTCTTCAGAAATAGAACTCAAAATCCAAGTAAGCACAACAGAATTACACCTATCATACTGCCTACTTAAGACATCATCGGTCACAATATTTTCAAGACTACCATCAATGAACCCAATTTTATTTATAGTCTGTAAAGAAAGTAACATAGCACAACTTCATACATTATAGTTTTCAGTCCCTTTCAGCTTAAAGGTAATAAAAGAGGTGTTGTTAGTGTCACTAGCATGCATAAATAAATGGTCACTAAAGTCCAAATTATTAACCTGAGTAGCACTAGTAGTAGGTTTATCAGGAGTACTCATTTAAGCAGACAGATTACACAAAACAAAAACAGGGTCAATAACATAGAGCAGAAGACAATAAACACACCAACAAGACACAGACAACAAAGAAAACAAACCACCACAAGAACAAACAAAAAACCAGAAACAACCAAAATAAATGCAGAAAGAAAGAAAAAAAAACCTAAAAGTCATGGTGTGTATTGCACCCTATACTGTTCGGTTCAGTGGCCTACTAAGCAGGGACTCAACACAGTGACTTCTCATCTACCAAGAAAACGTTAGTATAGGGTGAAGAAAAGCAACCACAACCAATCAAGAATAACAACACAACCAGCAAAACACCAGGCACAGACCTCTGGCACCACAAACAACCAACCAACATAATAATAGCACAACCAACAAACACCAGGCACAAACCTCTGGCACCACAATAAACCAACCAACAGAATAAAGACAGAAGGAAGGAGGACTTACAGTGGGAGCACAGGAGCACCAGCAACAACAATACAAAAGAAAATAAAAATAAAAAACCAATTATACAGACCAATGAATGAAAACAGAATAAAACAAAAAATAAAGAACTTAAGTAACAGCAGCGGAAGAATCACTAGGCCAAGAACACCAACAAGCTCACCAACGATCCTGGAACAGCCAAGGACAACGAGAACCAATAACCGATATTAGGGTTTACAAACCCTAAAAAGAATCGGTCAATCCCAGATCTAGCCTGAACAGAGCTCGATCAAGATCACGATCCAGAAACAATGAATCCACCAACAAAACCAATGAATCACCCACAAAACCAAGATCCAGAAACCCTAGATCTATAAACCTCCAGATCCGGAACCCTAGATCTATAAATCTCCAAGATCCATAAACCCTAGATCTATAAATCTCCAAGATCCATAAACCCTAGATCTAACCACCTCGAGATCTAAACAGCCTCGATATAACAAACACAAGATCTAGAAAACCCGAGATCGAATAACCTCCAGATCCGGAACCCTAGATCTAACAACGTGAACCGTGAAATCAACCAAGCGTATCCAGAGCACCTCGGTGCTCTGATACCATGAACAAAATGATAATCCAAACACCACAGAAAAAATAATTCTCCAAATATTTTATTAATACTCAGGAATCAACAAACAATACAACTGAAACAATCACTCGAATGATTGCAATAACAAGACAACAATACTCAGACTAATACGAATTAGGGTTATGAAATGTAAACCCTAATTTTATATGAAACTGTAATTTGGGAACAATCTAGAGAGAGAGAGAGAGAGACTGAGATTAACCCTAAAAACACTATAGCGATCAATATATAGAGCCACACTTTTACTGACAACCCTTTAGCTTCCAAAGAATGACACCGAAACCCCTCAAATATCCTTCATCTTTAGTACAATAAAAACACCAAACTTCCAAGACTTGACAGTTTTAGTCCCTTGACATAAAATCTACATAAAACCGTTTAAGTTAGAAAACGTTTTAAACCAAGTTAGGATTGATATTGGGTTTATCTTTCGAACACGCATTCTAATGGTTTAATGGATCTTACACCCACAACCGAGCTTGGGCTAAATAAGCGAAACACATTCACTCCCGAGTACTTCCTGTTCGAGCAATAAAATCATGAAATGTCAAGAGTACATAACTTTAATAATGAAGCTAAGGATATTTTATTGAAAGAGAAGTCCGACAACAAGTTGAGAGGGGTTTAAATCACAATAACGATTTTACGTACTTATTTATCCTATTGGATGTAGATAAGCATAATACTTTTATATAAAACATTAAAAAGCAATCCGACAGCTTTGCATATCATTGTATGATTTACCACGTGACGTGAGTTTTCTTAATCGTTAAGTTTCAAAAATATAAAACTCATGTTACCATTTAACCTCCTTTACAAACCAGAAATCTTTATCGAAATAATATTCCATATTTCTGTCAGATCTTTCTTACTTGAATATACACTCAAATCATATAAGGTTCACTGTTTGATTTCTGGTAATAAAATGAATGTTTTGCCAGTGGGTTACCGGTTCCGCCCAACAGACGAAGAACTCGTCACTCACTACCTTCGGTTAAAGATCAATTCTGAGGATGAACAAGTTAGCTGTATTCGAGAAATCGACGTTTGCAAGAAAGAACCTTGGGACTTACCCGGTATATGTAACATAGTATACTCATTTTCCTTGTTGTAGTTTATCTTCATTTTTTGTATTTTATAAGTATGTTTATATTAAATAGTTGCATACTCATGACTCATGAGCTCATGATCCATGCGGTCTTAGAGGGCGGGCAAAATGGGCGACTGTCAAATTTAAGATATATATATATATATATATATATATATTGATATATATATATATATATATATATATATATATATATATATAATATATTAAATTGAATGTCATTTTGAAGAATATTTCATAAATGTTTCAGTATTGAAAAATATTAGTGCTTTTTAATTAACAATGACGCTCGTTATATACTTTATACAAACTTTTAATTTCATGGGCTTATCTTTATTATAACGTGTTTTGACCGGGGCATCGGGAAAACCTATTTTGTCATGGACCTCGAAAATCCTAGATATGGCCATAAAAGTATCTGAGGTCCCCGCCTTGTAGCTCAGTGTTAAGGAGGTAAAAATATGTAGTGGATGTCGCACTATCCACATTGCTGATGGTGGCGTATTCACTTTTTTTTTCGTTTACAAGTATTTGGTATTAAACAAAAGTATAAAAAAAAAAAACTATAGTCCATTTACTATGTTATGTTATTCATATGTATAAATAGTTTGAGGATTAGCTGAGGGGATTAAATTTGATTGCAGATTTGTCAGTGATTGAGTCAATTGATAATGAATGGTTCTTTTTCTGCCCCAAGGATCGAAAGTATCAAAATGGGGAGAGATTGAACCGGGCAACAGTTGCTGGGTACTGGAAGGCTACAGGGAAAGATAGGACGATCAAGACTAGTAAAGGGAAACGTGTGATTGGGAGAAAGAAGACGCTTGTGTTCTATATTGGTCGAGCTCCCAAAGGGCAGAGGTCTCATTGGGTGATACATGAGTATTCTGCTACTGAAAAGGAACTCGATGGTACTCATCCTGGACAGGTATTTACACTCTTTACTGTTTGATGATACTTTCCAACTACGCAAATGGACGCGAATGTGTAAGTTGGATGTTTTATTTGAATTTTATATAAATACAATAAGAACAACATATAGCGCCCTAGTTAGCGATATATATATTCATAGTAAGGGTATCCAAATTTGAGGCCATTGAGAAGTGGTGGCATGTGCGGTCGCACAGATCCTCTTCTTGTCACAGTTGAATGTTCTTTATACTCTAATCACAAAGTGTAAAAGTCATTTTGATTTTTCTTTTGCAGAGCCCTTTTGTACTTTGTCGTTTATTCAAGAAACATGATGGCAAAGATGATAACTTGGAGAATTCAAATTTCACATATGTTGAAGAAAGTGTTTCCTCCTCTCTTTCCGTTGTAAAATCTTCTACGAAGGATCCTCCCTCACAGAATGTTACTCCATTATTTCCTGCTCTTCAACCTACAGGCAACGACAGCCGTGCAATTGCAGATTCTGATAGAACAATAGTTGACCCACTGGATTATCTTGATTATGACCAATCAGAATATCAAATGGTATGCATTATAAAAACATCTTAGCAGTTGAAGTTAATCGACCTTTTGTTTTCTAATTTTGTTGACAACAAACATGTAATGTAGCAGTTAGATGTTGATCTACCCGACCATTTGGATGCAAAAATATTCTCGCCTATTCAATCACAGATGCAATTAGAGTTTGGAGCTTCATACATGGGTAACCCTACAACGAGTATAATGGAATGCAGAATGAATACGGGACAAATTGTAAGTTTATGGACTTTTTAGACCATGTTTTAATTGAACCTGATTGTTCTCTATACGAAGACACTAGTTATGTGGAACATTGGGATCCTCTGGATTCTATGCAAATGGATCATGATAAAGAAACAAGCAACAATGGAATAGGAATTAAAAAGAGAACTCGCCAATTTCCAACGCTTCCAACCCTTGGATTCCAAGGAACAGCAAACAGAAAACTTCCTGTAAACGCGATATTACTAAGTAAACAAAACCATTTCACAAATTTCAGCTTCCATGACGAAACTCTTGATGAAAAATCGTGTGTGACTGAGGTGGATCGTTCTCCTAATGAAGACACTGGTATCATAATAAGAACTCGCCAAACACCAAAGCCTGCTGGTCTCCCATTTCAAGGAACTGCAAATAGAAGAATTCGTTTGCAGAGTCGACTACAATTGGGACACAGTAACCAGGAACAACCGATAAAAAACCTTGAGGTGGGTTTTTGGTTTTTCTTTCAGTTTCTTATCAGTTTCGTCTTACAATACTTGAGTTCCATTTTGCAGGCCCAAACAAAAGGTGAGACCGTGGATCAAGTGTCCAGGCCGAATGTGGTTCACGTAAAGGAGCCATGTTTATTCCGCAGAGTGAAGAAAAAGTTAAAACTTGTTCCAGTGGTGCTGGTTGTTTCAGGTTTGTGTGCAGGAGTTGTTGCTTTGTGGAAAGGCATACGACACTAAAGAAGTTTTGTAGGGTGTTTAAATGTGTTTCTCTAAAAGAGCAGGTCTTAGACTTTTATTTGGTCAATTAGTCGAAACGGATGACATATAGATGCTTGTGTCATATCATATCTATATATCTTGTATCGAGATCCCGTTTTTGTTTGTACACTATTAACTAGTGTTATGTGGTAGCATAATGAAGTTTAATATAAGTTATATCGTTTCCTTTCAAATCATGCCGTTTGGAATCTGTTAAGCACTTAGAAGCTATTAAGCACTTAAAAGAGAGGTGTTTGGAATAATGCAATAAGCTTAATAATCTCCTTAATGCCAAAAACCTGGTTCTTCAAAGAACCATTATAGAAGAGTTGCAAAAATGTTGAAAGCAATAAAAGAAGACCACATATTACGAACAATATTTCCATATTAGTGTATTATATTTTTCTGTACTTTTCTTAGAACAAGACTTGATTAACAATGAATGATAATAAAAAATTGTAATTTAAAGAATTTTGATAACAACGACCCTATGCTTTAGATATATGGTTAAGAATTTAAGATTTTTAGACATTAATATTGTTGCACATCATAAATAACCTTTGTATTTAGGGGGTCATTTTATAAATTTTCGGGATATAATTTTGATATATTAATTTTGTGTTTTGATAACAACTATAGTGTGGGTTACCAATATTCTTATTCATATATATATATATATATATATATATATATATATATATATATATATATATATATATATATATATATATATATATATAACAAAGAATCTTATTCTTATAAATATAAATATAAATATAAATATAATTATAATAAGAATTTTGCTATAGGGTATTCAATATATTCTGATTATCAATATTTATAATGTATTGACTGAACTTAAAATTTTGTAATATATTGATAAAATACGTTTAATATACATGAATTAAATACATTTTTCTACTTTAATTCAGTAAATTTATTACTACCTTCGTCCCAAAATAATAGTCTCTAGACAAAAAACACACAGTTTTAGAAAAACATAATTATTACTGATTTATATTTCCTACTTTTTAAAGAATGACAATTTTAACCTTAACTAGTTAATTATTGTTTTCTATAAAATATGTAATTATAACTTTAATGAATGACAATATGGTAAACTTAATCAAACTTTCATATCTATATTTAGTAGTAGACAATTAATTTGGGACAACCAAAAAATGAAAGATGGACTATTAATATGGGATGGAGAGAGTAATATATTATAAAAATTATATTTTACTTAATCTGTAATATATATACTAAAATATGCATTAAAAGCTAATGACAAAGTATGAACCATTAGACGAGTTTCAAAATTACTTTTACACCATTAGATCAAAATAATGATATCATATGACATCTTCATTAGCTATTTTTGTTTTAGCCCCTCTAGTTTAAATACAATTTTAACCCTTTCAATTTTAGTATTTATTTAAAAAAAAAAACATAGTTTGAGACAATGACTTTAAATCTCAAATATTTTTATATATTAAACTTTTTTAGTGAAAAGAAAAGAAATTTTTATTTTTAATTTCTTTATTTTGGTTTTTTCTTTTTCAAGAAAAAATAAAAAACCTATAACCGTAAGGAAAAAAACAAAATTTAATGTTGACATATAAAAGGAGACGCCTTCGATATACATTGCACGTAATGGAAGAACTATACTAAATAATATAAGGTAATGTTGACATAAATAAAAAGACACCTTGTGTATTGATATATACAATTGATACGTATTAGTGGAAAAACTAAATTAGATAGTGTGTTAATTGAATTAGAACTATACTTCAATCACCTAATGTTAACACAATCAAGACCTATTAATTTGTTAACGAAACAAGCTTAGATAACACGATCTAAATTTGAAACAAAGACGAACTGAAGCAACAATTCAAAGAAAAGGTGAAAACCTTGAATAATAATCGAAATCTGAGTTCTTACATCAATAAAAACGATTCATATGTACAGGGAAAAAAATAAACCCTAAAAACGCAAAAAGGAAAGTTAAAAGTTGGTTTTAGTCGCCGCCCAGCCACTGCGTCGCAGTGCACAACAACTGCGTCGCATTGGTCACTTTCCAAAACACGAAAACTCAGTTTTGATCAGCTAATGCGTCGCATTCCCTGTTGAATGCGTCACATTGGGTCTTCAGTAGGAATCCAACTTTTTGTTAAACTCTTGAATGCTCCCGATGCGTAGCGGTGAGTTTCAAAGTGCCTTTTTGAGTCCCATAAGCCTCCCAAGTGACCAAACAAACCCCCTAGCCATGGTTCCTTCAAAAGCTTCATTTCCAGTCATCAATACCAAGTTTTGATCACTCGAAACCGTATCATCCCCTCCTCCTTTAAAAGGAATTGTCCTCAATTCCGAAATACCATCATCATCGAGATAAATAGATAAATCACCGACATCAAAAGTAGCATGAACCCCATAATCATCCGGAAGTTCAACCTTGTACGCATTGTCATTAATCCTTGCAATTATCTTATAAGGTACTTCAGCTCGTGGCATGAGTTTGTTCTTATGTTTACCTGGAAATCGTTCTTTCCTTAAATGCACCCATACCAAATCACCTTCTTTAAATAACCCCGACTTTCGATTCCTGTTAGATTTCTTTTGATAAGCCTCATTTATTGTCTCGATACGATCACACACTTGTTGATGAAGCTTTATCATTGACTTCAACTTTGACTCGACATTCGGATGAACCAATTCGTCTTTTGGTACTGGAATTAAATCCAAGGGAACAAATGAATTAACACCATAAACAACTTCACATGGCATTTGAACCGTTGCATAAGTAGGCGATCAATTGTAAGCAAATTTTGTATGAACCAATTTAACATCCCAATCTTTTTGAGTCTTGCTAACCAATCCTGGTAACAAAGTTCCCAACGTTCGATTAGTTACCTTCGTTTGACCATCCGTTTGAGAATGATCAGAAGTACTAAACAATAACTTCGTTCCCACTTTTCTCCATAGAGTACTTCAAAAATAGCTTAGAAACTTCGTGTTCTATCCGAACCGATAGTTTTTGGAATTCCTTGTAGACGCACAATTTCCCGATAGTACAAACCCGCAACATTACTAGCATCATCCGTTTTATGACAAGCCACAAAATGCGCCATCTTCGAAAACCGATCAATTACCACCATGATAGCATCCTTACCTCTTTGAGTACGTGGCAAAGCTACAATGAAATCCATTGAAACATCTTCCCATGGTCGAACCGGAACCGGTAAAGGAGTGTATAAACCCGGTTTAAAAGAACTTTTCGCCATGTGAAAAGTAACACATTTTCCAACCACATTAGTCACATCTCCCAACATCTTCGGCTAAAAAAAATGCTCTTTAAGAATCTCAAACATCTTCACTATTCCAAAGTGACCCGTTAAAACTCCACCATGTGCCTCTCGAATTAACAATTCACGAATAGGATGCTTAAGAATACATAAAGAATTGCATTTGAAGAGAAATCCATCTTGAATCAAATATTCCCTAAACGTCCCGGATTGACACTTGTCAAATATCTCTCCAACATAATAATCTTTTAACGTTTCAAAACCCAATAAACGAACATCAAGAGTAGCTGAAAGAGTATACCTACGAGAGAGAGAATTTGCCACTACATTACTCTTGCCATCTTTATACTTTGAAGAAAAATAGAACGATTGCAAGAATTCCACCCATTTGGCATGTATTGGACTCAACTTTTGTTGTCCGTTGATAACTTCAATGATTCATGATCCGAATGTAGAATAAAGTGATTAGATCTCAAATAATGACTCCAATGATCAAGTGCTCGAACAATAGCATAGAACTCCTTATCGTACGTGCAATAGTTCAATCTAGCTTCACCCAACTTTTCAGAAAAATAAGCAATTGGACACTTACCTTGAATCAAAACAGCCCCAATCCCCAATCCACTAGCGTCACATTCACCTTCAAATGGTTGCAAAAATCGGGCAACGCTAAAATTGGTGCAGCACAAAAACGCTCCTTAATGATGTCAAACGCATTTTGAGCTTCATCCCTCCAAACAAAGGTTCATTTCTTCAAGCAATTGGTGATAAGACAAGTAATCGTGCTAAAATCATGAATAAAACGTCTATAAAAAGATGCAAGATCATGAAATGAACGAACCTCGGTAATAGTAGAAGGACTAAGCCAAGTCTTGATAGCTTCAATCTAGGTTTGATCCACCGAGACCCCATCCTTCGAAACGACATACCCCAAGAACACCACATTATCCACCGCAAACGAACACTTTTTTTTTCCGTAAAGCTTTTGAGATATAAGTGTTTCGAACAATTGCTTCAAGTGATCTACATGTTCCACCTCACTTTTGCTATACACCAAATTATAGCCATCGAGATAGACCACCACAAAATTTCTCGGGAATGCCTTTGAAACCTCATTCATTAACCTCATAAATTTGCTTGGTGCATTAGTGAGACCAAACGGCATAACGGTCCACTCATACAATCCATGCTTAGTCTTGAACGCCGTCTTCCATTCATCTCCGTCGCGCATACGAATTTGATGATATTTTCTCCTTAAGTCAGTTTTGGAGAAGATCATCGAACCATATAACTCATCTATAATGTCATCAAGTCTCGGAATTGGAAACCTATACTTGATAGTTATATTATTCACCGCTCGATTATCAATACACATTCGCCACGTCCCATCTTTATTAGGAACAAGTAAAATCGGAACAACACAAGGACTCAAGCTTTCTCGTACATAACCCCGATCCATTAATTCTCCAATTTGTTTTTGCAACTCCTTAATTTCCTCCGGATTGCAACGATACGCCACCTTATTCGGTAACGGACTACCCGAAACAAGATTAATTTGGTGCTCAATTCCTCTAATAGGAGGTAAACCCTGTGGTAAATCATCCGGAAAAACATCCCTAAACTCCAAAAATAATTCCTCCAAATGACCCGTGGGATTTCCAACCCAATCCATCATTGAGTTTTCTTTGGAAACCAATAAGAACACCCTCCGTTGTTAATCACGCTCTCCACTTCTCTTTCTGTTAGGTCTCAATAAGATCTCAAACACTAGCTAATCAATTACAAATAAGTATTTAGACGTTAATTGTTACAAATCGATTAACACTCAGTTTCTTAGTTTATTATAGCGGAATTATAATAACGAAGTAACGAGAATAACACTCCATCAATGTCCCCATTTCTTCAATTCTCCTTAGGTTATTGAATAACCAACTTATCAACTTCATACGAAAAGGGATACATTGGTCAGATTCACATTCACTTAGAAGGGCAATGCAGTGATATATTGAGGACTTGTTTAAACTGTCCTTAGCTTGAAAGCATTCCTCTCCCCCACAATCTACATAACACAATCCTTCATCAGTCTTCACATAAGTTCTGTCTTGGAAGATTAAGTCTGTAGGAACTGGATGAATGTTGCTTGTTTCTAATCCAAGTGATTTAGCCCCAGCTCTCACTCTGTTGACTGTGCAGAATTGTCTGTAGTCTTCATCTGGGATAAGCTTCAGCATATGGGCAACATTCACATTTGAGACTGCCTCCCTTTTTACCATCAGCCTATGAGCAATGTTATTTATTCTTGAGCTCAGACTGGCTATTTCCTTCCATTCTTCCAACCCCAAGGTGTGCATTCTGTGTACACCAATTCCGAAAGTGTTCCCCTTTTGGTAGCATGTCAGCATCAGATCAGATCCACCAGTATCACGACAATCCAAATCATGGATTTTGTTCACATATTTTCTCATGATGAAATTTGATTCAATGTAGTCCAACCTGGCTTCTTCCCATAGTACTTGCTTAGCCATTTTTCTGTCAGCCTCAACCCTCTGCTGTTCTTCTTGAAAGGCCATTTCTTCTTCCTCTTTCATTTCAGCTTCAAGCACCTCAGCAACTTTAACACTCTGGTCTTGTGTTTCTATGAGTTTAGCATCAAACTTCTCATAATACAAGCCCTTGACATATTCCTTGTAGTTTTCAACTGACATACCAGCGTTATAAGCATATCTCTTCAGTTTGGACAATTTTTCAGCTTCAGTTTGACTGTCAGTTATTTCTTTTGTTGATGTCTCAGTCTGAACAGTTGGATTCTCCATTTCAGTTTCTGTCTCAGCTTGAGTAATTGGAGTTTCCATTTCAGCATCAACCTCATTCTTTTCTTCTTCCTCCTTGTCACTCCCCTGACTCTCTGTCTCAGACTCACTTGAGATGTCACTGTAATCAGTCTCATAATGGTCCTCAGACTGACCAGTTTTCAGGTTGAATATCACTGTCTTGTAGTATCTTTTCTCCCCTTCATCTCTCTTTCGTTTCAAGCTTTTCTTGGGGAGATCATACTCACAAGTAGTTGTAACATTTTTCTCCCCCTGAGTCTGAGCATCCCCTGGTGAGTCCTCAACAATCTGTTTCCCCTTTCTCGTCAGACTGATCTCAGATGTTAGTTTCAACACCATCCCCTTCAATTCCTCCATCTCCACAACATTTTGACATTTAATAGCATTCATCTCAGCCTGCATTGCATTCAGTTTGACATCAAATTGAGTTGACATGTCCTTAATTGCTTGTAACAACAAAGGAACAACCAAAGCAACCTCAGACTGAGATGGAGTAGTAGCAGTAGATATAGGTACAGTTGGTATAGCCTCACATCCCCCCTGTTGACTAGGAGAGCGATCCTTGGCCATAGAAGTGGAAGTCTGTACCTCACTCAGTTGATAGGGTGAGGCATTGACGACTTGTGCATAGGAGTGAGAGAAATTTGGTGGTTTCAGTGTCGTGTACTAGTACAGAACTAGTAAAGATTGCCTTAGGAATAGGCTGTGAAACTGAGGGGGGTATTCCCATACTAAGTACAGGGATATTCAGGAGTGGAATATCGGATTCAATGCTTACCACATGTGTCAGTGTGGCAGCGGCAACGTGTTTCTCCAAGCTGACTACTCTAGTTTGGCTTGGGGTAGTATGGGTAGTCAGTTCCACCTCTTGCTCTAGCAGAGAGAGGATGGACTGATCTACAACACTTGAGGGGAGTTTAGAAATCTCAGCCTCATGGAATAGTGAGTCCATCAGTCCTTGATTTTGAGTGGGGCTAGATGTGAGAGCTTTCTCTAAAGAACTTGGTGAGTTCAATAGGTGGGTCGCCTGAGTTGCCAAAACATCAAGGTGTGAAGTGGACTGTACCTCAGACTGAGAGGGATACTCTCAGACTGAGGGATAGAGAGAATGATATTCATACCTGAGACTACCTCATCTTGCCCTCCCCACCAATCCCAACCTCAACATCTGATATAGGAATGTTTGCCTCCAAATTTTCGTCAATTCCTTCACCGTGATCAACTGAGTCTAATGGTCAGACTCAGTGATTTCAGGATCAATAAAAGGTTTATCAATCCACTGAAGCATAACGGGTGTCAAACCTGTCTGAGCTTCAGTGATGTTGATGTAAGTGAAAATTTTAGAGGTCAGTCTGGGAAGAGGGCACACATAGAAAATTTGATCAAGTAGGTCATAAGCTGCCTTTCCCAGAGCTTCCTCAAAACTGAGTGAGAGAACCCGAATGAATGGGACATCATTCGTTCTCTTTGATTTTAAACAAGGGAGAGAATCTCGTCAAAATAGAGTTGTGAGTAAGAGATTCGTCTACCCGTGACCATTGAATGAAACAGATGAGTCTTGAATTCATTCATTTGATTTAGACTCCCGGATTTTACCCCCCAAACACCGTGTAATACTGTAGGATCGATATGATTACTTAGATCAAGATTTATCAAAGAAGTTGCAGCGGATAAACACTTTGATATTCACAAGTTTATGATAATCGAATATTGTATATAAAAGAACAATAAGAACAAAGAATAACGATTACCATCAAGCCTCAATCTATTAATAAATTAACAGACGTGTTTCTTTACATACAAGGATCTATAAAAGACCTTGAGGCTAAACCTAGCTATCCTAGGAACCATTTAACAACACGAGCCTCAATCTATTTGATCAGAATATACGTGTTTCTTCTCTTTACAAGGATCAATTTGACCTTGAGGCTGAACAAAGGGGAACGATCTCAAGTGGTGAGATCGTTTGGTGTTTTCCTAAAGAATAAACATGAGAAAATCACACCTTTACAATGTCTAGAGATCTCTTTATATATAGAGTCTCATATGACTTACATAAGGAAACCTAGTACATAAGGAAACCTAGTTATATTAGGAGACTAATTCTTTTAGATCTTTATCTTGCAAATTCAAGTCTTGCATAATTGAGTTGCAGCAAGTAGTAACAGATTTGGAGCACTAGTAACTGATGTAGAGCAGTAGTACAGAGTTGAGCAGTATTAACAGAGACAGTAATGACAGTATTAACTGAGTTCTTTTGAACTGCGCAATACTAACTGTTGTATGTAACGCAACTCTAGAATAACAATCTCGACAATTTAATCCTAACAATCTTCCCCTAAACTTATGCTTTCTTCATGCAAAGCAATAAGTTTCTTCAATGTAAATTGTTGATGAGAATGCTATCACAACTACTATTTCAACTTTGTCTTCTCCATGTTTCCATGATGTATATGCTCAGTTCATATTTTGTCTCATCAAATCAAAAAATTATCCCAACAATCTTCCCCTATTTGATGATGACAAAACAAACACTAAACTGAGAACTTTAAAAACTTCCCCTTCAACTGAGATCTCTTGTGAACAAGTTGATACTTCTTCTACCGTTGATATTTCTATCAAAACACGCCACTTTTTTTTTTAAGTAGACTTTCGATATTTTGAAGCCTTCAAATCTTGTTCCATGCCACCACACTTTATATCTTCCCCTTTTTGTTATCACCTATTAGGGGAACATCTCTTTACGAACTACGAACCATATTAAACTCCCAATCTAAGCTTTCCAATGTATCAAATTACCCTCCATGACGCACAATACTAATAATGAATTCGAAAACAGTAGAAACTCAAACTAGTTGTAATAAAGTTAAAGTAGTATACCTTCTTCTTTGAATCAGGAGTTGTTCTTCTTATAAGAAGTTAAATAACTCTACATAAGTGAAAAACTTCTCCCTCAGTGGTGCATGTATACGATCACATCCAAATGTTCCAATCCTCATCCACTTTGGAACATATTCTTCCCCTTAAACAATATTCTCGGCTTACAGCAGCAGATTTCGAACCTAATATCTCACGGATAAAAGCTGTAGATCGAAAATCCCCTTCGTGTCAGATTGCGCGTTTATATGTCAAGAATCGACAGTCCAAATTTCGTCCAAATCCGACGGCTAACGAATTAGTTATACCCTTTTTACTAAGCTGTCCCAGGATTTATGACGACATAAACTCCAATTCGCAAAATTGTAGATCTCTCTCTTCTTCTTGTAACTGGTTGAATCTTTGATCTAGAGCACCTCCTGTGCTCTGATACCACTTGTAGGATCGATATGATTACCTTAGATCAAGATTTATCAAAGAAGTTGCAAGCGGATAAACACTTTGATATTCACAAGTTTATGATAATCGAATATTGTATATAAAAGAACAATAAGAACAACAATAACGATTACCATCAAGCCTCAATCTATTAATAAATTAACAGACGTGTTTCTTTACATACAAGGATCTATAAAAGACCTGAGGCTAAACCTAGCTATCCTAGGAACCATCTAAAAACACGAGCCTCAATTTATTTGATCAGAATAGACGTAGTTATCTATCTTTACAAGGATCAAATTGACCTTGAGGTGTGAACAAAGGATCGATCTCAAGTGATTGAGATAAGATCGATTGAGTGTTCTTCCTAAAGAATAAACATGTTGAAAACCACACCTTTACACGGTCTAGAGATACTCCTTTATTATAGAGTCTCATATGACTTACAATAAGGACAACCTAGTTACATAAGGAAACCTAGTTATATTAGGAGACTAATACTTTTAGATCTTTATCTTGAATTCAAGGTCTTCCATAACTGAGGTTGCAGCAGTATAAGTAACATGATGTGGAGCAGTAGTAACAGAGTTGGAGCAGTAGTAACAGAGTAAGGAGCAGTATTAACAGAGACTGAGCAGTATTAACAGAGCAGTATTACTGAGACAGTATTAATTGAGCAGTATTAACTGAGTTCTTTTGAACTGCGCAATACTAACTGTTGTATGTAACGCAACTCTAGAATAACAATCTCGACAATTTAATCCTAACAAATACTTGAAAAGAGGAATTTCCATTTGCCGGTGAAGAATTTATATTCTATTACCCCATGTATGACAGGCTGACCAATGAGAGGGAATGCCTAAGCTCGAGCTTGTTGTTTAGTCAGTCTGACTTGAAATCCCCCTTCACCAGCTTCAAGATTGGTGGGAAGCAATACTGCCGCTCGAATTTTGTCCTCAGTGATGGTAAGGGTATGCCTTCCATCATTATAGGTGCCAGTAAGTGCAGTCTGATCAGCTTTTGCGGTGCAGGTATACCACCACTCACATAAAACCGGTGGATACATTACCGTTTCACGAAAATAAGCGCCATAGAGAGGATGTGATTGCATGAATTGACACAATTGTTCAAAACCCCGGTTCTGTCGATTGGCGGGAATATCTGTAGTAGCCACCCTATTGTTATCCTTAATTTGTACTCGACTGTGAAAATCAGCGCCAGCAACCATGCGAGGGGTAATGTGAAGGATCATATTCATGTCAGCCATTGAAGAAAGCACAAGAAAAGATTAGAGAAAAGAAAAATTAGGTTAAAATTTGAAATTAAGTTGAATATAAACTAAAGGAGCGAAATTGTAGGAACTTAGTTAGGAAACTTTCCATATGGACCATGCAGTTTGACAATATTAACATTTATGACCCCTGAGTTTTAAAAATATGTACAACTGACCCCTAAAAAGAAAAGAATTTTTATCATTTTAAAATTAATTAATGATTAAAAAAAAAAACTTAAAGAAATAAAAGAGAAAAAAAAATAAAATAAAACTAATATTTACGAAAAGTACATTCAGTCTGAGCTCATGGTCAGACTGAAAAGTCTCGATCTGACAAAAAGGTCAGACTGAAATGTTGATTCTTTGTTAAATTTCAAGGATTTAACATGCCTAGTTCTCCTAACAAATAGAAGAACGTGTCCTCACTAAGAGGTTTCGTGAAGATGTCTGCCAATTGATCATGTGTGGCTACAAAATCCAGTCTGACTTTGCCTTTCTCAACACAGTCTCGAATGAAATGATGTCGTATTTCAATGTGTTTTGTCCTGGAGTGAAACATTGGATTCTCAGTTATTTGAATAGCACTTTTGTTGTCACACATGATTGGAGTGTTTTGAATCTTTATGTCAAGATCAGCCAATTGATGTTGCATCCATAGTAACTGTGCACAACAGCTCCCTGCAGCCACATACTCAGCTTCAGTTGTGGAGGTTGCAACTGAGTTTTGCTTTTTGCTTGACCAACTAACTAATTTCCCTCCCAGAAGATGACATCCTCCTGAACTGCTTTTTCTATCCAATCTACACCCTGCATAATCTGCATCTGTGTATCCAATTAGTTCAAATCCAAAATCTTTAGGGTACCATAGGCCAAGATTTGGAGTACCCTTAAGATATCTGAAAATTCGTTTGACAGCTTTAAGATGATATTCCTTTGGGTCAGCTTGATAGCGTGCACATAGACAGTTAGAGAACATGATATCAGGTCTACTAGCAGTTAAGTAAAGTAAAGAACCAATCATACCTCTGTAAGTAGCTTGACAAACTGACTTGCCAGTTTTGTCCTTATGTAACTTATCAGATGTACTCATGGGTGTTTTCATTTCAGAACAAGATTCAAAACCAAATTTCTTAATTAAATCATGGACATATTTGCTTTGATTGATAAAAATCCCATCTTTCTTTTGTTCTACTTGTAGACCAAGGAAAAACGTGAGTTCCCTCATCATACTCATCCTATATTCACTGCACATGAGATTTGAAAACCAAGTACACAACTTTTCATTTGTGGATCCAAATATAATGTCATCAACATATATTTGTACCAAAATCACATGCCCTTTTTCCTTTTTGATAAAAAGTGTCTTATCAATTGATCCTCTTTTAAATTGATTTTTAAGAAGAAAGTCAGATAAGGTATCATACCAAGCTCTAGGAGCTTGTTTGAGACCATACAATGCTTTGTTTAATTTAAAAACATGATCAGGAAAGTTAGGATCAACAAAACCTGGAGGCTGCTTGACATATACCTCCTCCTGTAGATCACCATTCAAAAATGCACTCTTCATATCCATTTGATATACCAAGAAGTCTTTAAAGGCTGCATAAGCTAAGAATAACCGAATTTCTTCAATTATGTCCACTAGAGCAAAAGTTTCATCATAATCAATGCCTTCTTCTTGCTTGTATCCTTGAGCCACCAATCGTGCTTTGTTCCTGATCACCACTCCATCTTTGTCATATTATTTCTAAATATCCATTTTAGTCCAATGATTGTTTTGAACAGGGGACGTGGGACCTTAGTCCATACATTGTTTCTTATGAATTCTCCTAATTCCTCTTGCATGCCATCAACCCAATCTTCATCTAATAGAGCTTCTTCAACCTTCTTTGGTTCCATCAGACTCAAGAAGTTTGTGTAGAAACAAAAGTTAGCTGTGGCATTTTTGTGTCTGGTTTTGACTCCTTCATTTAATGAACCAATTACAGATGATAGGGGATGTCCCTTGAGAGTTTTGATGTTTCCTGAGTCACTTTGTGGAGCTATATCTGCTTGAGACTGAGTATCATCAGTTTGAATTTCATCAGTCTGAGTGTTTTGGTCAGACTGAGGAATGTTAGTCTGAGGTTCATCAGTTTCATTAGACACATTCGTTTCAACTTCAGGAACACTCTTTGAACAGGATTCATCAAGTTCACTCTCAGACTCCTGATCGTGATGTCCTTGCTTCTTCATTCTGATCTGCAGCATGGGAGTCAGCTTCAAACGTTGTTACTAGAAGTTCATCACACAACTGATTGATGGTGGCTATGTCAGTCTGTGGTGTCAGTTCATCTTTGTCAGACTGAGTGGTATCATCAAAGGTGACATTGATACTTTCTTCCACAACTTTCCTTCTTTCATTATATACTCTGGATGCTTTAGCAATGCTTGAGTATCCAACAAACAATCCTTCATCAACTTTAGGAGACATCTTACACAACAAATCCCGTTGATTAAGAATGTAACATCGACTTCCAAAGATATGAAAATAATGGATTGAAGGGACTTTGTTATGGTACAATTCATATGCAGTTTTTCCATGTCTCTTCACAATGATGGATCTATTCTGTGTAAAACAGGCAGTGTTCACTGCTTCAGCCCAGAATTTTATCTTCATGTTTCCATAACATAACATAGTCCTTGCAGCTACAATTAATGTTCTATTTCTTCTCTCTGCAACTCCGTTTTGTTGAGGTGTTCGAACTGAGGCAACGTTTTGTACTAATCCCAATTGATCACAGAAATTTATAAAAGACTGAGTTTTTGAACTCAGTTCCATGATCACTCCTCATCTGTCGAACAAGAGTATTCTTCTGTCGTTGTTCTCTTTTGATCAGATTGATGATTTCCTCAGTTGCATCACTTTTAGCCCTTAAGAATATAACCCAAGTAAATCTAGTAAATTCATCCATAATCACAAGGGTGTATTTCTTTCCTCCTTGGCTCTCAATTTTAATTGGTCCAAACAGATCCATGTGCAACATGAATAGAGGTTCATCAATTGAGTGCAACATCTTGGAAGGGAATTGAGTCTTGGTTTTCTTTCCAAGAACACAATCTTAGCAGACTTTGTCTTTGGAATAGGTCAGCTCAGGAAGACCTCTAACCAATTTACTTTTCGACAAGGCATTTATGTTTTTGAAGTTTAAATGTGATAATCTTCTATGCCATAGCCAATTAAGTTCTTCTTTAGTTTCTGTGAACAGACACGTCTCAGCCTCATCATTAGCAGAACTCAGATCCAGGCAGAATACATCTCTTTCTCTTTTGGCAAGTAGCAATGGTTTCCCCTTGGCATTGTAGATTATTCCTGCTTGCTTTCTGAATCTGACCTCATGATCTTCATCAGTGATTTGACTTACATTTAGTAAGTTATGTTGCAAACCTTCTACATAAGCAACCCTTTTGAATGTGACAGCTCCAACATGTATCTTTCCATATCCTCGTGTCATTGACACCCCATTATCACCATATCTCACTTGAGGCCCAGCTTCTTCTTTATAGAATTGCAGGAAAGACTTCATTCCTGTCATGTGCCTTTATGCTCCACTGTCTAGATACCATTTTGTAGAGTCCTGCACATGAAACAGAGAAAAAATAGTTCCTTTTGGGTACCCACTTTAGAGTGGAGCCATGAACTGAAACTGATTTAAGTTTAGGTTCAATCTTGCATTCAGTTTTGGAGCTGGTGTAATTCCATTTATTGAGTTCTTTCATGCAGTTAACGGAATAGTGACCTATGACTCCACAGTATTTACATGGAGTATCTTTGAGACTGAATTGAGGTGAACGATTTTTGACTAACTTTGGCTTAGTTTGAAAGATTTGTTTTTGCTTTTGAGGTGAGACTGACTTTGATTTTGATGATACTGACTTAAAATTTTGTGAAACTGACTTCTGCATGGATGGAGCTGAAAGGGATTTTGATGTGACTGACTTCTGAAAAATAATTTTCTTTGGTCGAGACTGATTTAGTTGCTTACAGAACACAGCTTCATGTCCTTTTTCACCACAATTGTAGCATGCCCTCTTAGGAGGAGTCTTTGATCTGATATGATGAGGTGATTTATTTCTGACTAAAGTTTTTACGATGTTAGTCAGTTCCAACAATTGATTTTTCAATTTATCAATAGTTTTGTTTTCATGACTTTTGTTAGTGATTTTTGGAACTGACTTGACTCGGAACCTTAGGTTTACTCACAACTTTGAATGAGACATTATTTGTATGCAAAGAATTGTTCACAACATGCACATTTGTATCAGTTTCAGATAAATTAGCACAATCAGACTGAGAAGATCGAAGTTGAAGAATCACTTTTATTAAAAACTTGAGAAATTACAGGTTTAACAAAAGCATTTGACATCATAGTTTTTTCTCCTTTCATGTAAGTGAAAGTGTTTGGAAGAATTTCCGGTTTAAAAATAATTTTTTCTCTTTCAGCTTTTTCAGCTTCTTCTTCTTCTTCAGTCATATGCTTCTTCAGACTGAAGTCCTCACCCAACATAGCTTGAACTTGTTTGGGTACCTGTCTGCTCAAACAATCTTCATTTTTTAAGGATGATATGCACCATGATTTACAAATTCTTTTATAATGCTTAGTTTCTTCTCTAAATTTATAATTTTCTTTTGCAAGATCACTATAAGCTTCAATCTGAGCATTTAAAAGAACTTTATAACTTTCTAGTTCAATTATTTTATCATCTTTAATTTTCAAAACATTTTCAAGATCTTTAATCTTTTGTTTAAATTCAGATTGTTCTTCCAAAGTGGTGGTCAAATCAATAAAGATATACTCAAACATTTGAATTTTTTGTTCATTTGTATAAGTATTAAAGTTATGTACCTTATAAAGCTTTGATTTGTTCCAGTCTGAGTTGCAGCTCAGTCTTTCAGCTTCCTTCAGATCCTTCTCAAACTGAGATGCAGACTTCTCAGCCTCAGTCACTTCCTCTGTGAATGCCATTAAGCACTTATCCACCACTTCCTTATCCTCATCAGATGATAGTTCCTCATCCAACCATTCTTCAGCAAAGAATGCTTTTTGTTCAGTTTGAGGCTTTTGATTATTTGAACTATTTCCTTTCTTGTATTTACGATACTGCTTTCAGTATCTTTGAGCCCTCTCAGCAACCTCATCCATGTGCTCAGTCTGAGAATTTTTTACTTTACAATCAACAGCCATGTGACCATACTCATTGCATTTGAAGCACTTAACCTTCTTTAAGTCAAAAGGTTTCTTTCCTTCATAACCAGTCTTCTGTTCCAACTTCATAGTCAATAATGCCAACTGATTCTTTAACTTTTTGACTTCAGTTTCATCATCTGATTCTGAGTCTGAGTTTGACTCAGACTCAGATGAGTCAGCTTTAGAATAGATTTCTTTATTTCTTTTGCTGGTTGCAACCAATGCAGCTTCAGGATCCCTTGCAGTTCTTCTATTGTTCATCTTTTTCCTCTCTTGAGATTCTTCAAAGTTCAGCAACAGTCCAAAGAGGCCAGACAGCTTGTAAGTGGACAATTTCTCACTAACTACAAGAGATGTGATAATAGATTCAAATTTATTTGGCAAGATATCAACAAACTTCTTGCATATTTCATCATCTTCCTTCATCATTCCAAGAGCTGATAGATCATTCAGCAAGATTTGAAACCTTGTATGCACGTCAGCCAAGGTTTCCTTTTCTTTCACATAGAAATTTTCATAATTCCTAATCAGACTATTAAATCTTTGCTCTCTCACAATTGGTACGCCTTCATAAGACACAATTAAGGTGTCCCATATTTCTTTAGCAGATCTGCATCCAGCAATCTTTGAGAATATCTGCTCAGACACAGCGTTTCCTAGAATACTTCTAGCTCTTAGATCTAGATTGAATAGCAGTTTGTCAAGATCGGTCCATTGTGATTTAGGAGTTTGAACCCACCTTGCACGTTGAACAACTTTGTCTCCATCCTTGACTTCTTCAATATGTTTTCCTAGAATGATAGGTCCTTCAGTTACAGTTCTCATCATTTCCTCATGAATTCCGGACAAATGCCACTCAGCCTTAAGTTTCCAATGGGCAAAGTTATGTCCATTGAAAATGGGAATACCTTTTCCAGCCATAGCAGGTGTATTAGATGAGGATGATGACATTGTATTTGAGATTTTATGTATTGATCGTTTAAGATTGGTAAATTTATTAAAATTTAAATCTTATTTGCTCTGATACCAGTTGTTAGTTCTCAATAAGATCTCAAACACTAGCTAATCAATTACAAATAAGTATTTAGACGTTAATTGTTACAAATCGATTAACACTCAGTTTCTCAGTTTATTATAGCGGAATTATAATAACGAAGTAACGAGAATAACACACAGTTATATTTATCAGAAAAGTTCAACCGATTACAACGCTCAAGCTCACTATTTATACACAATAATAGTGAGCTTGATAAGTACGAATCCTAGTAAATCTTCTAAAAAGATAGAAGATTTAGTCTAACAAACATACCTGAATAAGGCATTACGTTTCATTATGGAGCTGAGTAGTCAGCTCCACAATGCCTTAGTTTCTTTTCGTCACTCAGACTCAAAGTCACTCAGACTCAAAAACTAAGACTTTAATAAACAGATTTATTAATTTGGGTTAAATCGTTGATTTTCCCAACACTTTCACTAGCCAACATAGTATGAGTTTTTTTCTCCTTTGACTTGGTACTCATTGCCCAAACCGCTTGAGAAGTCATGGGCTTAAACACAATATTTTTTCCTCCATCTTTCAACTCTTTCATTACTTTTTCCCCTATGTATGACATCACGATCAAATTGTCACGGACGAGATGTGACACGAGTCCATAGGAATAACATCACATAACACCTCATCCACATATGATCCTAAAGTTAACCCGCCACGAACTTGCTTGGATACATTGAATTTGCTCCCATCATCAAGCTAATGAAGCGCATATGGTCTAGGATAAGCCATAGTAGCTAACCCCAACTTGCTTACCATCTCACTTGACGCCACATTAGGCAACTTCCTCCGTCGATAATTAAGCTACACCACTTGTCTTTAATTTGACACTTGGTATGACACAATTGATCCCTTTGATCAAAATCGGTAGTCACTATGTGTGTTTGTAATGATATGAGAACCAATGTTGTCTCCACGTTAGGAGCTTCATAACTCTCTTCCTCTTCCTCGTCTCCATAACTATCATACACCACCTTTTCATCCAATTGACTTTCCTCCTCGAACAAGTCATCTTGAATTTCCACCGCCTCTCTTAAAGTTACAACCCTTTTGTTAGGACACAAATTTTGAAAGTGTCCAAAACCTTGACATTTAAAACAACGAGTTTTGGACAAGCTATTTTCCCGTGGTATAATAGGTGCCTTAGGAGTAAACGGAGAAGCTTTTGCTGTAGGAGCATTAGAAGAACCACTAGAAAAACCACCCGAAACACTAACCTTTTCAGAAATTTCCAATCTTCCCACCGGCTTGGCTTTAGCAACATTGGAACTTGAGCTACTCCCATACTTCATTCTTCCTCGAGTTTCCAATTTTAAACATAAATTGCATAAAGTATCATAATCCGCATAAGGATACAAATCAACAATATTAGTAATATTGTAATTCAAACCCCGCAAAAATCTTGACATCTTTTGTTCTTCGATCTCTTCTATCTCTCCAATTAATGATAATTTTTCAAATTTATCAATGTATTCTCCAACGCTCATCTTCCATTGCTTAAATTCCATAATCTTCCGATAAGTAGAGATACGATGTGACGTTGGAACATACCTTTTACGAAGCTTCCTTTTTAAAGAATCCCAAGAGTTGATCTTCCCCTTCCGTCACAGATTCTTTTGTTCTTCACACATTCATACCATAACGAAGCACTTTTTCCCAATCGAAGAATAACGTATTTACATCTCTTTTCATCGTTCAACTCCTTAAAATCAAACATCCGATTTTTCTTTCCCATTCAAGATAGATTTTCGGATCCGTTCCACCCGTAAATTCCGGCAATTCATTAATCTTGAATTCTTTAGTTTTTCTAGTATCACCACGCCTAGGTTGTCGTTGAAATACTTCATGTATGTTGGGCATAGCATCTCGAAGATTCGTCAAGAAATCAGGATCCTCCCAATTCATCTTTAGAAACATTTTTTTTTTTTTTTTCAACGAAAATCATGAACACGAAAAATCAAGAGCCAAGTATGGCTCTGATACCACTAATGATACGTATTCACAGCGGAAAAACTAAATTAGATAGTGTGTTAATTGAATTAGACCTATAATTCAATCAACTAATGTTAACACAATCAAGACCTATTAATTTGTTAACGAAACAAACTTAGATAACACGATCTAAATTTGAAACAAAGACGAATTGAAGCAACAATTCAAAGAAAAGGTGAAAACTTTGAATAATAATCGAAATCTGAGTTCTTACATCAATAAAAACGTTTCCTATATATAGGAAAACAAAATAAACCCTAAAAACAGAAAAAGAAAAGTGAAAAGTCGGTTTTGGTCGTCGCCCAGCAACTGCATCGCAGTGCACAACAACTGTGTCGCATTGGTCACTTTCCGAAACACGAAAACTCGGTTTTGATCAGCTAATGCGTCACATTCCCCCTTGAATGTGTCACATTGGGTCTTCATTAGGAATCCAACTTTTTGTTGATCTCTTGAATGCTCCCTATGCGTAGCGATGAGTTTCAAAGTGCCTTTTGAGTTCCGTAAGCCTTCCAAGTGACCAAACAAACCCCATAGCCATGGTTTCTTCAAAAGCTTCATTCCCAATCATCAATACCAAATCTTGATCACTCGAAACTGTATCAACAACCATACTAGGCTAACAAAAAACTTAAAAATCATATTGTGAAACTATTTAATTTTATATCTAAGACTTTGTTATTCAATAAAGCAAAACTAAATATAAAATTAATTGAAGAACTATTTCTAACAACATGATATAACCTAAGATATAATTTAAAATCTAAACTTTGATAAGTAGAAATATTAAAAACATATTTATATTTTTCTCGATAAAATTATCCGCATATACGTGAGAAATAAACTAGTATATATTAAATGAGGATAACATGTGTTCTATAAAAACCCATATGCAGCTTGGAGAAATCATATATGTTTCGATATATACAGCATAATGTAAATAGAGGGGTGAAATGATAATTTCATGATAATTAAAAATATTCGATGGATAAAGATATAAGAGTTAATTACATAAATGGTCCCTGTGTTTGTTCGAATTTAACGGGTTTGGTCCCTGGGTCAAAAATCATTCGGGTTCAGTCCCTCTGACACATGTTTGGTTACACAATTGGTCCTTCGTCAACCTAAAATGACCGAAATACCCTTTTGTTTTGTTTTTCTTCGTTTTTCTTTTCCTTAATAAATTTTTTATTATCCACGTGTCAACCTATAACTTGTTACCTTTTTGTTTTATTTTTACTTTTTCCTTTAATATTTCAATTCAATAATATAGATCTAGATCTGTATACAATCCCAAATATTTCTTTCTTCCTCAAATCCTTCTCTATTTTCTCTATTTCCATAAACACTTTTTTAACCATAACTTTCTGCTCCAATCACCATTCCAGAACGATTCACTGTCGTCAAAACCGCAACCCAGAATTCACACTCATCTCTGAACTATCTGAACTACAATATGAACAAAATCACACACTAAAAACAAACAAAATTACCAAAAAAATAAATCATAACCCAAAACAAAAAATCACGTGAATCTGATCCCAAGATTTAACATAACAAAAATATATAAAAGATCCATAATGAAGGCGGCGGATCTAGTGGCAGTAGGAGGACGCAGAGAGGTGGGAGGTGGTGGATCTAGAGGGGTCCAGACTAGTACATCTGTCGGCGATAGTCTCGTTTTTCTAACCAAATAGGCGACAGATCTGCTGCCGTTATCGTATTGTGGTAAAAAGACAAGTTGTAGCGATGTCCAGTCGTGAGAGAGGGACGGCAACGGATAAACGAGGTTGGATAATGTAGATTCGATTTTCCTGTTTGGTGGAGGTATATTGACTCTGAGTTATTGAACACAAGTATTTGTCAATTATCATCAATATTTATATTTTAATTCTTTATCATATATAAAAAGCTATAGGTTGACACGTGGATAATAAAAAATTTATTAAGGAAAAAAAAAGAAGAGAAAAAAAGAAAGGGTATTTCGGTCATTTTAGGTTGACGAAGGACCAATTGTGTAACCAAACATATGCACCAGGGACTGGACCCGAACGATTTGTGACCCAGAGACTGAACCCGTTAAATTGGAACAAACACAGGGACCAATTATCTAATTTACTCAAGATATAATTAAATATCTTTTTTTATTCTATGAAAGTTTTTGTTATTTCACTTTTTACGTGGACAAGAAAAGAGTAAAATATTTAAGGGTAGTTGAGAGCAAGTCAAACATGGATGTCTTGTTGAAACTAAAGGAGTGTTGATGAATTGAAAATATAAACCCTAATCTTTTAAAATATGGTTAAACTTTTGATTTCACGTTGGTTTAGTATTCTTCTTGTTTTTCTGTTGTGTGTTTCGGTTACTAGTCGGATCGTAATTGAAGATGAATATAGAACAGAGCTTTTAGACTTAGCCAAACAAGACAAAGATTGGTTAGTTTCAATCAGAAGAAAAATCCATGAATACCCTGAACTTTGTTTTCAAGAACACAAAACAAGCGCTCTTATTCGGAATGAATTACAGACACTTAACATTTCATACACATTCCCATTTGCACATACTGGTTTTGTAGCTCTAATTGGCACTGGTTTGCCTCCTTTCGTTGCCCTTCGTGCCGATATGGATGCCCTCCCTTTGCAGGTATAATTTAGTTTAGGATTTTACTAAACTAACACATGGATAAAATAACCGCCCTTGCATTTAAGAATGGACAATTTAAGGTGTCTGAACGTATTAAACATAGCCGTGTTTAGCAAACTACATTAATTTATTAACTTCGTTATAGCTTATGTGTTGAAACTTGGTTGGGTTTTGAAGTTAAAAAGTAAAAAAAAAATTGCAATTTTTGCATGTCCAAGTTTCATTTTTCTACGGGTTTCTTTTTTTTGTGTGTGCATAATCTGATAACGGTCAAATCATTGAATTAATTGGTTACGAAAGAATGAAAGAATAAAGACTAATAAGGAATCTTGGTTGCATTATAAGCCATGAAGCAAAATTCATACCAGCTTTATAAGTGAACATATTTTACATTTAGTTTGTACCTCTGTAATTTGGAATGACAAAAATATAGGAGCTGGTTGATTGGGAGCATAAGAGTAAAAATGATGGTTTAATGCATGCGTGTGGTCATGACGCTCACACTACCATGCTTCTCGGTGCTGCTAAATTACTTAATCATAGAAAGGACAATCTCAAGGTATCTCTTTTTCTTATGCCTAACTGAATAAACCGTCTTTTACGTCATGCTTAAATATCGTAAAAATGATCCTACCTGCACAAATCCGTTCTGGCCCATTTGTTTGGCAAATCACTGACTGCTAAATGTTTTACTGTTAATATGATGTTAAGGGAACTGTTCGACTAATTTTCCAACCTGCTGAGGAGGGTGGTGCCGGTGCATCACATATGATAAAAGAAGGTGCACTTGGTGGTGCGGAGGCCATATTTGGAATGCATATTGATTATACACTTCCAACAGGATCCATCGCCACCCTTCCAGGTCCAATGTTGGCTGCTGTATGCTTCTTTGTGGCTCGAATAGAAGGTAAAGGTGGTCATGCTGCTGTACCCCACAATAGTGTGGATCCTGTACTTGCTGCATCATCTACGGTATTAGCCCTGCAACACCTGATATCCAGAGAACTAGATCCCCTGCAGAGTCAAGTATGCTCTCTTGTTTTCACAGCAAATAATTATTATTTGTTCATACACAAAACCTTAAGGTGGCAAATTCTACCCGTTCACTTATGAATGGGTTTATTTGGGTTATTTTTATCTCTAACGAGTCAAATGAGTAATATAAAATTTTAGCTTAAAAGGAAATTTTCCAAATGCAGAAAACCCACAAATCTTCTTTCAAAAAACCATATTATTGAAATGTATTTAATTTGACACGCTAAATTTTTATAAAAGGATAATACTTTCACTAAAGGTGGGAGGTACCAAGTTCGAATCTTGATGGAGACATTTTACCGGCTCAAATAGTAATTAGCCAAAATAAAAAAATAAGAAAAATTATAAAAGGTTTACTGATTATGGACTAAAGTGTTTTGGGGTCAACCCAGCCCGTCCCGTCTTTTTTCGACCTGTACAAAAATTACTTGTTATGACCAGTACTCGACCTATACATTTTGCCGCTTCTAAGCCAAAAGAGGATGAAGCTAATTCTTGAAATTGTTATTTATTTGTGTAGTACAATACGACAAATGTTTGTTCAGAAAGTTGGCCATTGAGACTTGATTGTGGAATTGTGGGTTTGTGCACATATACATACCAATGTAATGTTCCGTTCACGCTTATCAAATTTCTTATTTCATGTCAAAAGCATGAAAATTTTAAACAAATACAGTTGGACAAAACTCTTTGTCTTCTTACTATTGAAATTTCTGAATTCAATCTTATTGAAATTTGTACTCTCTACTTTTCATTTTCCTATAGACTAAACTTAGTGTGTATTGGACAACACATTAATAAACGCACACATATATGCTGAAACTCATATGATTTGGATTCGTTATCATACTTGGTTAATAATTAAACAAGTTAATTTCCTAACTTTGACATGTTTATCGATCGTTCTTATGGAAAGTGTCTACTAAGGGTTTATTTGTTTATACATTTTGCATTCACTTTATATGCACACGTGGACGGTACAGATAATTAGGGGCTGTCTGTAGTAGTAGGAGAATGATTAATTATGGTATTTTTATTTTGTGTTGATTGACAACAATAACCATTATTTCAATGTTAATACTTGGAATTGGATTTAGGTGCTATCAGTTACTTATGTGAAGGGTGGTGACGCGTTAAATGTTATTCCACCATATGTTGAATTAGGAGGAACACTCAGGAGTCTTACAACGGAAGGTTTGCAACGTCTTCAGCAAAGGGTAAAAGAGGTATCTTCTACTTCCTAATATTTCATGTTTTCTATTACTATTGTATATCTTCCAGTTGTCGACTCTTGACTTGAATCGTAACTTTTTACTCGTGACTCTACTCTATAGTTCAAACAGGCCCTATATTACATCTATACTGACCCGTATTTTTACATCTCCCACTTAAAAGCAAATCCCTCCTTTTTCTATCTAACAGATAAAGCGAGAACCTCATTTACATGTAAAAATATGTAAGTATAAGGTAATTAGAGGGATAATAACTTGAATTTGAAAAGAAACGATCATGTTGGCAAAAAGTCTAACTCTCTTATGAAGAAATTACATCATTCAATATAGATGTGCAACACAGTGTGTGTTTTTGTTCATTCAAGCTATTTTGTAAATATGGATACGTTATCATACTTAGTTAATAGATGTAAATATATCAACCTTAGTTTAAACTATTTTGTTTGTAATCATGACGGGAGATTGATAACTTAACTTTTGGATAATCAGTATATACACTAGCTGCATCAAAACTGATTATGTAAAGATAAATATGACAGTAACCACACGCGTCTACTAAATATAAAGTATTTAATTCGAATAAAAATTGTTGGCTAATGTTAGGGTGGTGGGCTGTCTCTCAAAACTTACCTACTTTCGAGTAGGTCTTCTTGCTTAATGAAACTAAATTTGATAGTATATCAAGCATAATGAAATAGTATCTCCTATAACTGTCGAATTGCCGTATTGGCTAAGGAAATAAATTAGTTTGCCATATTTTAGGCCTACATAAACAAAATGACTTATTTCCCCTTTAAAACTTAAGCTGACGGACTCTTATTTCTTATTTCTTCAAAAGTATTCTTTTTGGTCATTTTATATAATAATTTCTGAGATAATCAGAATTTGTCAAACACTCAAGCATCGGGTTATTGATCATTTAAACTTCAAACACTTCCAAGCATGAACTTGCTCCGCGTCTTTTTTACTAAACTGATTATTTGGTTTTGATATTTAGCACGAGTGTGTGACATAATCACTTCCATTATGCACATTCACACCCCTTGGCATAAATTTTTACAGATACTCGTGTAAACCACGTTAGGTTAGAATCCTAATTTGCGGTAAAGTTAAACTTTGAAACGATAATTAGAAATTGTTGAGAGACTTGCTAACAGTTTGTACAGTCTAATCACATCAATTCTAAGTGTATTATGGTTTCTGTCAGGTTGTTGAAGGGCAGGCAGCTGTTCATAGATGTAAAGGTTCAGTTGACATGAAAGAAGATGAGTTCCCCCCTTACCCAGCCACCATCAATGACGAAACCTTAATCAAGCATGTGGACAAGGTGGGTTCAATGTTGCTCGGTCCAGAGCGAGTTAAGGTCGCTGCAAAGGTCATGGCTGGTGAGGATTTTGCTTTCTATCAGCAAGTGATCCCTGGAGCTATGTTTGGAATTGGAATACGTAACGAGGGAATTGGCGCAATTCACTCCCCACACTCTCCTTATTTCTTTCTTGATGAGGATGTTCTTCCCATTGGAGCCGCATTACACACCGCCTTAGCAGAGTTATATCTCAATGAACATCAACCCTCTTTCTCATATTAAATTTACATACTTTTTAGTGTTTTATGCATAACAATGTAACGAAATGTTGGCTAATTTCTATTTCAGATGCAAACTATTTTTGCACATAAAAAGCCTTTAACATTCACAAATCAAGCACATCAGTATATGTCAGTTGAAAATTACCTTAAATCAAAAAGTTTAAAAAACTTGAGCGGTTTTATGAGTAAAAACAAACTTGGTTAATCTAAAATAAAAAAAATTGGACAAAAATCGGTTTCCTTTCTATGCAATTATTCCAAAAACATCTTTCAGTTGTGAATTGCGATATACTCCAAAATTTGTATGTAATGTGACGTATATACTAGTCTTTTTCTCATGACCGTGACACTGCAACTTTCTAACGATTGAGCTTGTAACTTATGTTGATTGAAACATCAAACATGTGCAGATGTTATTTGGCAGATATTATTAACAGTGTTTCTTTGTTATATGTTTTGTTATCTTCGATTATTGGTTAATTACGTATGAATTGATTTGGTAGCTTTCGTGTGTCGTAACCAAACCACCATAAGTAGTAGACCATGTTAACTGTAAAAACCATAATTTTGGACTCCATATACTTTTAGCCAAAGTTTAATGTATGGTGGTTGTATGATTACTTAATAACTAATCAAACCAATAATGTCCACAATACATTATTCTAATCCTAACCTCTTATTCCCAATTTTCTGGTCCCCACACTAATATCACACAATCTTTTCATTTAAAATTATGAAACAGAATATTTCAAGTGTCACAAGAAAGTATTATTAAACATTTTGATCAGTGGATAAAAATGTAGACAAACCGTTGTTTAGCCTGTTCGTCTATGGCATTTACCCGGTTAGTCGGTTTACTAACGACAATCGTAATAAATATAATTTGAGCTTATAGCTTAAGTTAAAGTTTATATAGAGAAAAAAAAGAACATGTTTACTAACGACAATCGTAATACATATAATTTGAGCTTATAGCTTAAGTTAAAGTTTATATAGAGAAAAAAAAAGAATAGTTTCAGTAAAGTAGGTAAAGTTGCGATTAAAGACATAAAAAACATATAAAAATTTATATTTCAATTAGTTCGAAGGGTATTTTATCAAATTCCCCAAACTCCTTTTATAGAAGTAGTTTATCGTTTTAAAATATATATTTTTAATAGAGGCGCTAGAAAATTTCCCACCAAACAGAGCTTGCAGAAAAGTTTATAAGAAAAACGATAAGTTTGAGACTATAACCCGTTTGCCAAAAATGCCCATAACTTTTTCGGTTAACGAAACACACCAGACTTTTCTCGTAAATTATTTGTATGGCATCGAAACCTTAGGGACCCATAGTGAGTCATATCCACATGTGTGAATGTTTTCTAAATTAGGTACATGAATTGAAACCAAAAAAAGGTTATCTTAGTTTGATAGACTAAGTTATAGAAGTTGTTTATGCAATGTCTATGTGTATAACATTCATCCCCACGAAACTAACTTAATATACCAATGGGAAACCTCATTTCTCACCACTATTTTGGTGTATAGATTCAATCAAGGACGGAACTTCATGTAGGCCTAGGGGGCTGTGGCTCTCTTAAAGTTCGAGGTTTATAGTGTACATGTATTATAATTTAAAGGTAGTTTTTGTAATTTTCGTGTTTGGCGCTCCCGAAAAGTATTAGTTGTCTTTTGATATAATTGTCTACTTTTGAACTTTTGTTAGTTTCAGAGTATTGGCCCCTCGCTTAAAAATTTCATGTTTATTACATTAATGGAATAAAACACAAATAAACGAAAGATGATAGGTTAGGTAACTACAAATGAATAAAAAAACAAATTCGTATAATAAAAAGAAATATGTTGAATAATATAATGTTGCATGTGAGACCAAGTTTCAAACAAAGAAATCTTTACACGTAATTCATGATTCCTTTTAGCATACTCCCAAATTAAAGTTCTTACCTTTTGCTCGACTACTCTTTTCATACATCAAATTATCGGTTTTTAGATCCAATGTTGTGGTTGTGCTATCTTCGACTAGTTAATTTTCATCGTTAAATATACCGACCTTTTTATCTTAAACTGTTCCAAAGTTTGTTGTTTTCAAGTAATATAGACGAAACATAGAGATGACAACGAGTGGGTCAGGTAATGGGTCATAGTTGGTGTAAGCCGAAACATGTCAGGTGTTAATATGGAATACTTTGTTTAGAATTTTTTAAAATTATAGTAGTATCTGTCAAATACGGAGTATAAATACCTTTTTTTTTTATTAATAATTATTTCATTTTAGCAAAGAAAATGATTTAAACCTTTTCCCACATTTATTATGTGTTCTTGTTATCTACTTAAAATTTATTTTGGACTCTTAAGATAAAACATCCCAAAACAACTCCGTATATATACATTGGTTAAAATTAAAATTGCCTTCTGACGACATACGTAAAGAACATATATAGACTCGTTGAAATCCCTTAGATAACACACATATAGTGAAATTTCTAGCTTTGGGTGTTTTGTATTCATATTTTAAAAGTCGTCAACAGTTTGGACTGACTATTTGGGCGTTTCAGCTTATTCTAGAAGTAAATAAGCATATTTTTTGAAGCGCCTAACTTGATGCATATTTTAAGCGCACTTTTCTAATGTATACGGTAAAAAAGTGTTGAAAATCCAATATGATAAACCATGTATAAAGAAATGTAAATGGTGTAAAATGATTTAAACCTAACCTCAAGGGGTGGTTGAGTAGGTTACGAGTTTGGGTATTTTTGTTAGATAATAGAGGCCCAATCAAATGTAAGCTCAAGCTCGTATGTGGGCTTGGACCCGATAGATTAATATTTCCTATAAATAGGCTTCATATGTAATCATTGTTAGTTGATGAAATACAAATATTCTTTCACAAAACCCGATTCTTAATTTCTACATGGTATCAGAGCATGTTACGTTCAAACGTGCCTGTTCGAATTAGTCTTTCGACTAGGAAAACAAATCAAAAAATCTAGTCATTCGACTAGTAAGACTAGTCATTCGACTAGGTAAACAACTACCTCGGATAGGACCATTCGAACACTCTTTCAACTGTCTCGGATAGAAGTACACGACTAGACTTGCTCTTCGGATACGAACTTTTTACTTGCTCGGACAACTAGACTAGAAACTCTAGGAAGGTATTCGACTAGATTTCCTTAATACACGGATACAGGTCTTCGACTAGAAACTCAACTGGCTCGGATAACTTGTTCGACTACACATCACACGACTAGAACTTCCTTTGCTCGGATAGACTGATCTTCGGATAGACTACCCGAATAGAAATCTATTCGGATAACATCACGGATAACATCTATCTATTCGGACAAGTTACTTGACTAGACTAGAAAACCTATTCGTCTAAAAACTGTTCGACCAAGTTTTCTAAGTACACGACTAGGACTCCCACTACTCGATCAGATTTCTAGTACACGACTAGATTTCCCATTAGACCAGCCTTCTATTCGATCAGCTTCCTCGGCTAGATAGTCTAGACTTATTTTACATAGTACACGGTTAGATTTCCTTGGCTAGATATCTTGGTACTCTAGTACACGGATAGTGCTCGGATAGAAACAAGTGGATTACTTGACCAAACATGACTTACGCAAACAATAACGATCTCTCAATGGAACTAATGAATTTGCTTCGCAATGGAGCACCGAACCAGTTTCAAAACCCAAACCAAACCCGCCCGATCAACTCAAGATTAGCTTAATGTTGACAAGCATCAACTACCCGTTATGGGCTCGTATGATTCGAGTATCTATTGGGGGGAAATCAAAAGTGTATCTCAACCACCTTACTGAAAACCCTCCTGCCATCACATATGGAAAATACGATGAGTGGGAACAAGCCGACCTTGTGGTTTTCTCGTGGTTAATCAAGAACATCGAACCTAGCATCGCAAGTAACCTCACTGAATTTCCCACAGCAAAGTCACTATGGGACGCCCTGGCAGTTACTTACAGCAGTGGGAAGGATAAGTTACAAACTTTTGATCTCCATGTTAAAGCTAATGAGTTCAAACAACAACAGCTACCATTGGAAGAGTTTTGGATAGGGATGCTGGGAATTTGGGGAGAAATTGATCGCCGCGACCCCAACACGATGACGTGCACAGCTGACATAGCCACATATAATCGAGTTCGATCTGAAACAAAGTTGTTCCAGATTCTGAACGGACTTGACCGGAGGTATGATCCAATCAAACGGGAAATTCTCCGTTCTGATCCACTTCCATCTCCCGAAACTGCTTATGCTATTGTCAGAAAAGAAAAAGCTCATCAAGCTATTATTGACGGGAACCATGAGGCAGATATGGGTGTGGCAGCTGGGCTCAATACCACCGGCGATGGCGCAGGGCTTGTCCGAAGAATTATCGATCAGAAAAAAACGGCATTCCGACCCCAATCAAAGGTCGACAAAAGCAAGCTCAAGTGTGAAGAGTGTGGTATGTCAAAACACACCAAAGAGCAATGCTTTAAAATTGTTGGCTATCCAGACTGGTGGAATGAGAATCATAAGACCTCCAAGACTGGAAAAGCTGCGGCTGCTGTAGGAAGCAGTAACACTAGATGCGGAGGAGAGACGAGTACTGATGGCACACTAGAACCAGGTATAGAGTTTGGTTGATCTAGACCAAACCCTTCGGGTAATTAATCTTTTTTAAATCCAAAAAGTTTTAATAAAAACTTACTTGATCAGTTAAATAAGTACGATTTAAAAAAGGAACAATGTGAGTCTCTTTCTGGAAAAGCTCATGTTGCAACCAAAGATTCTAAGTGTACTTCTTGGATCTTTGATTGTGGTGCCACCGATACGATGACTTTTGATATCACTGATCTAACGTCAAAATTTAGAGTTGATAAAACAAGAATTCACACAGCAAATGGGGAAACCCTCCCAGTTAAAGGAGGGGGAACCATTGAAATTTCAAAAACATTACGACTCTCTAGATGTCTTTATGTACCATCACTATCACACAAGTTATTATCCGTCAGTCATGTTACGAAAGAATTAAACTGTGTGGTATTAATGCACCCCACTTTTTGCTTTTTGCAGGATATTAGAACGGGGAAGATCATTGGACGTGGTACTGAAAGACAAGGACTCTACTATGTTGATGAAGTTACTCACCACGGTTCTGTTCTGCGCACTCATGGGTCTAACGATAGGAAAGCTATGTTATGGCACCGAAGATTAGGCCATCCGTCTGCTGGTTATTTGAGACAATTATATCCGCACTTATTTCCTAATAATAAAATTTTCCATTGTGACACTTGTATTTTGGCTAAGAGTCATAGACAAACATTTAAACCTAATGATACTCGAGTTGATTATCCTTTTTTCTTAATTCATTCTGATGTTTGGGGTCCCGCAAAAATTGAAGGGGGACAAAATTTTCGTTATTTCTTGTTATTTATAGATGATTGTACTCGTATGACATGGACTTATCTTTTAAAAACTAAGTCTGAAGTGTTTACTAAGTTCACATCGTTTTGTAACATGGTCAAAACTCAATTCAAACAGGACATACAAATTCTCCGATCTGATAATGGGGGAGAATTATGTAATACTTCCATGAAAAACTTTTGTCAAGAGCGGGGAATCAATTTGTGCTCTAATGATCGAATCACAAGTCCCAAAGTCTTTTTGGCCAGAAGCAGTTGTCACTGCCACGTACTTGGTTAATCGTCTCCCAACCCGAGCTCTAGCTCTAAAAACTCCTCTCCAAACACTGTCAAACTTCCATACATTGCCTCTAACTCTTGAACCTCAAGTATTTGGATGTTCTGTTTTAGTCCATATACCAAAAATAGAGCGTTCAAAACTTGATCCTTGTGCATAGAAATGTGTGTTTCTGGGGTATGGTGTCAATCAACACGGATATCGGTGTTACAGCCCGAGTCGGCGTCACATGTTCACTACAATGAACTGTGACTTTCTTGAAACTGACTTCTTTTACCAGACCCATCTTCATGGTCAGGGGGAAAAAGAAAATGAAGCATTAAGAAGGATAAGTTGGGCACCACCTGTAAATGGTGCTTCTACTGATACATCCACTCCGGAGACTGATAGTCCTGAAGAACCTGAAGACAGTACCACTCCCATCAACAATGATCCTCCTCAACTGATATCCGAGGTAAGTGGCTCTGAATCTCCGGATACTTCAAATAACTCTGATATGTGTGATGATGAACAACAGGTCGAGACGGAAACTCCGAGTGTGACTGAACCAGCTCGGTATGATCTTCCACCTAGATCAACCAGGGGAATTCCGCCTAACAAATACTCACCTGAAAGAAGTTCAAGAGGGTCGAGATATCCAGTTGCAAATATCGCAAGAAGGAATTTAGTTCCGGAATACCAACAAGTGTTGAAGAAGCACTCAAGTATAAAGAATGGAAAGAAGCAATTGGAACCGAACTTGAAGCCCTGAGAAGAAGTGAAACATGGGAAGAATGTGAATTGTCTGCAGGAAAGAAACCCGTTAAATGTCGGTGGGTGTTCACTATCAAGTATAAACCCGATGGATCAATCGAAAGGTATAAAGCTCGATTAGTCGCAAAGGGGTATACTCAGACTTACAGGATTGACTACTGTGAGACTTTCTCTCCCGTAGCCAAGATTGATACTATTAGAATTCTATTCTCAATTGCAGCAAACAAGGATTGGCCATTACACCAATTCGATGTCAAGAATGCCTTCCTACATGGAGAATTGAAAGAAGAAATCTACATGGAAGCCCCACCTGGAATTCATGATAGTTCCGAGGCCAAGAAAGTTTGCAGACTAAAGAAATCTCTGTATGGTTTGAAGCAGTCTCCGCGAGCGTGGTTTGGTCGGTTTACCACAGTTATGAAGAAATATGGCTATAACCAAAGCATTTCCGATCACACTCTCTTCTTGAAACGAAGAGGTAAACTCATGTGACAACCGTCTAAAATTCAGGTACTTGTTCAATTACTATATCGGTTCGAAACATTAGTCACTCTTTTATCGTGTTCACTTTGTGCTAGTTCATAACTTTAGAGTATGTACTTTGTCGGAACTAGTGTCAGAATAACTTCCGGAATCAATTATATAAGTCCTAATACCAAGAAAACACCTATTGAACTTTCCTAAGTTCATAACAAATCATACTTAAGAACTTTTAATTAACGAAAAGGTCCAACGAAGCAATAACGCAAAAACGAAAAATCAGATAAAGGCTGAAAAATCACCCGGTGCGCAGCACCTAGTGTTGAGGTGCGCAGCACCTCACGCCAGAATTCAAAATATTTACAGTTTTGGTCCCTGTCTCGTTTTTGTAAACTTTCAACCAATCAATCTCGAGTATCCCACATGTTTACTGTCAATTTACCTGTCCAAGACCCCCTTTTCTTTATTGTCTTCATTTTCTTTTCATTTCTCATTTTACAAAATAGAAAACACACACACACACCCCATTCTCTCTCAACTTTCTCTCAAGAAATCCACTTGTTCCAGTGATTTACAGCAACTTAAACACCATTTCAATCCATACAAATCGTTCCTTACATCTAGAGAAGCAAGGGGGTGTCGTTTTTATCAAAAAGGACTAGTGTTGTAAAGGTTTTTGGAGCTAAAATCCGACCAAAACTCATCATCCGAGCATTTCCTTCGGTAGATTTCTTCCTATTTACTATTTTTATACAAATAATCAATTGCATGTAAGATCTAACGGTTGAAAATGTGTTTTTGAACAAATCTATGACTTTTATGGTCAAAAACGTTTTTAACCGAAATAACCTTTAGATCCATGGATTTGTAACCAAAAATGCTTTATAAACTGTTAAAAAGATGTTTTAATAAGTTTAAACCGGTTGCATGTCGAAATCTATGGGTAAAAAGACGTTTTTAGCAAAGAAATCACAAAAACGGGGAAAACAGCAAGGAGGTGCGCAGCACCCCCTGACAGGTGCCGCGCACCGAGCTGCTGTCTCCCCGAAAACTTGTCGTTTTACTCGTTAAAAACTTATGTTTACATTCTGGACTTGTTCTAACATTATTATGGAACTGAGATGGATAAAACTAATAATAATGGTGACTTATATTGGACTATTTGGACTATCTTGAACTATAATATATGTGATATTGTGTTTTAGGTGATTTGTGAGCGGAAGTGATGGTACAATTTTTGGGCATGAAATTTGGGCGCGGAAGCGCTGCCCAAATTTCCTTAGAAATTGTAAATCACTTCAGCGAGCAAAAGCACTTAAGATATAATCATCAAAAACGTTAAATAGGACTTTTGGACAAAAACGTGACAATTACCTTTTCGGACTATTTTAAATTTACTTAACCTTGACACTTAAAGTTTAATAAAATTTGGTCTATATTATTATATAAGAACATAATAATATAACAACTAATGAAACTATCTTGGTAATATTAGGCAATCCGTGATTCCCGGCTTTCATATTCCGACCGAGTTTCCGAGTTCTCGTTCTCTTCGCAATCCGTGAGTTACAACCCCTTATTTTATATATGTTTTACATGAATTTTGGGGGAAACATAAGATTTAATTGTTCTTGAAATCTTTATGAATCAAATTGCAAATTATCAAACTTTGACTTTTGAACTTATGAACTAATTTGACTTTTGGAACGTACTTGGACTTATTTTGGAACTTATTTTGGAACGTTCTTGGACTTATTTTGGACTTTGGAACTATTTTGTACGTACTATTTTGAACTCTTATGCGTAAAACATTTTTGTTCTACTTGGACTTATTGGCTCGCTCTTTTTGTACTAGACTAATTATTGATGCTTGTATACGTACCAACCCTTGATGGAGCTATAATACGTACTTAAGTGACGAACGACGACCTCTCTTTTAGACAAAACTATTTGACGCCCACAACTTCTTGGACTTGTACTTACACACTATTAGCTACATAGCCGTATAGTAATTATGGGTATCGATACTTAGGAAAGAACCGTTCCTTGCTTAGATGGCAATCTAAGTACATATTACTAAGAATTAGACAATCTTCCCGTTTGAGAGGCGGGAAGATGGGCGCCACGGTTGAACAATCGGTTTGGTGTGAACACTTAAATTATAGATGCCAAGAGGTTGATACAAGAAATCTAATTAGTTACTTACGCATAATTTACGAACTTTTTAGCGATTGACTTTCGCAACTACAAATTGACTAAATTTGACTTTATTTGGTCTTTACAAATTTAGGGCACTGGTTTGCCCGTTACTTGGACTTTAAAAGTATATAAATTTTAAGCGACTTTTGCCGCTAACCTCCTTTTTGGAAACTTTTACTTTATATACTTTACTTATATTTTTGACGAACTATCCAAACTGTAACTCACTCACTACTTTCGTAGTTGACACTTTATCTTATGTTTCAGGAAATTAGTGTAAACATGATGTGCATGGCATGGACGGGTCGAGGTGGTTGTGTGAGAACCTCAGTGGGAAAAGACTTGGCCATTATTTCTTTTGGGAATTTTTAATGAAACTTTTATTTGTGTATCGATGTACTAAATATCATGACTTGGTCGTTTGGATGGATTTGTAAACACTTTTATTTTTATTAATGACTTGAATGCCGTTATGTTTTGTATGACTTGTGTAATGATTTTCCAGCTCTTCACATTCCGTGTTTCCGCTTTAGCGGGGTGTGACAACTCATAACCTGTTTAATAATCTACGTTGATGACATGATCATTACAGGGGATGATTAAGAGGAAATGACAAAATTGAAAGCTAATCTTTTCAAAGAATTTGAAATGAAAGATCTGGGAAGACTCAAATATTTTCTCGGAATTGAAGTTCTAAGATCAAAATTAGGGATCTTCATTTGCCAGCTAAAATATGTTCTGTATTTATTAGCAGAGACGGGAATGCTAGATTGCAAACCTGCAGACACTCCCATGATAGCCAACCAAAAATTGTTCATGGAAGATGAAGTTGAACTGGCAGATAAAGAAAGATATCAGAGAACGGTGGGAAAGCTGATTTACTTAGCTCATACTCGGCCAGACATTGCATACGCTGCGGGGGTTATAAGTCAATTCATGCACCAACCTCAAGTCCAGCACATGGAAGCAGCTTTACGGATTATCAGGTATCTCAAGTGAAACTCCTGGACACGGTGTTCTATTCAAAGAAAATGGGCACATGAAGATTGATGCTTATACCGATGCTGACTGGGCAGGCGACAAAGGTAATAGGAGGTCTACATCAGGGTATTTTACCCTAGTGGGAGGAAATCTTGTTACATGGAGGAGTAAAAAGCAAAAAGTTGTCGCGCTCTCAAGTGCTGAAGATGAATTTCGAGGAATAGCACGAGGATTAGCTGAAGTCCTATGGCTGCGAAAACTATTGTCAGAAATTGGGTATCCCTCAGAAGAAGCTAGTAAGATCAGGTGTGACAACAAAGCGGCTATCCAGATCTCAGGAAATCCAGTTCAACATGATCGCACCAAACACGTTGAAGTTGATAGACACTTCATCAAAGAAAAACTTGAAGATGAGATTATCGAGCTTCCGTTTGTTTCATCAAAAGATCAGCTTACAGATATCCTTACAAAGGCGGTTACCGGAAAGATTTTCGCTCACTGTCTTGACAAGTTAAGCATTGAAAATCCCACTACTTAGCTTGAGGGGGAATGTTAGATTATAGAGGTCGAATCAAATATAATCTCAAGCCCGTATGTGGGTTTGGGCTAATATTTCCTATAAATAGGCTTCATATATAATCATTGTTAGTTGATAAAATACAATTATTTTTCCACAAAACCCAATTCTTAATTTCTACAATTTTTACCAAATAATGAAAGGTTCAAGGTTCGAAATCTCACCAAACTAAATTCCTTTGAGGGGAACTTTACCTTGTTCGAACTTGTATAACGTTGGACTCGAATCTCTTAGATTTAGTCGTGAGTCAACATGGTCCAAAAAAGAATGAGTAAACCCCATAAAATACATAACAATAGAGAATGGATGGATATAAGAATATTATGGGATGAATAATTTTGGCCATTATTCAGTTAGTATTTCTCATAAATTAATGTACCCTAATACCTTGGAATTCCCTCTCCTTAAGTTTTGTGACAATTGGATCCCAAAGTATTTTATAAATGGGAGTCAGTGGGTGTGCATGTGCCTTGCCATGTCAATGTTTTGCCTTTATAGACCGTCCATTCTTAAGATTCTCAATATTATTTCTTATATATATTTCTCTTTAATTCTCTTTCACTCTCATCCCCTCATTCTTTCTCTCTTATTAACTTCAACTTATTAACCTAAGTTCATCTAATATTAGTTAAACACAATGGGTGAAGAACAGAAAGTGGTAAATATTTTGAAATTTTGTTTTGATGTGGGATTCGTTTAGTTTCTCATCTTTTCTCGTTTGTTTTAACAGGAAGACCCGAAAACGGAACAAGTGAAACCCGAAGAAAAGAAAGAAGAAGAACAACCTCCTGTTGAAGAGAAAAAAGAAGACGAACCAAAACCACCGCCTCCGTTTGTATTGTTTATGGATTTGCATTGTGTTGGATGTGCTAAAAAGATTGAAAGATCCCTTCTCAGAATCCCAGGTAGTATATACTCTCTTTTTCTATAATTATTTATACAACTAACGTGAAACATTAAGAAAAGTACGTCAAATGGCATGTACGTAGTACAATATTTATGTGACATGCAGTATTAGAAATAGTAACGTGGACAATTAAAATGAGACGGAGTAGTTGATTTAGTTGATGAGTAATTGTGTGTATGTATGTTTATAGGGGTAGTGGGAGTGGACATAGACATGTTGAAGAACCAAGTGACCATAAAAGGAGTGGTGGAACCACAAGCAGTTTGTGATAGAATAACCAAGAAAACGAAAAGAATTGCCAAAGTGTTGTCACCTCTACCTGCTGCTGAAGGTGAACCCATCCCTCAAGTTATCACCTCTGAGGTTCCTGGATCGATTACACTCGAGTTAAATGTCAATATGCATTGTGAAGCCTGTGCTCTACAACTCAAACGGAAAATCCTCCGAATGAAAGGTATCTACCTAATTTCATCTTCTCATAACTTTTTCAAATTATTTTAGGGGAACTAACATGTATGCATTTTTTAGGTGTGAGGACAGTGGAGACAGAAGTGAGTTCAAGTAAAGTTATGGTAACAGGAAGTATGGACGGGGAGAAGCTCGTGGAGTATGTGTATAGACGAACGAAAAAACAAGCCAAGATCGTGCCAGCACCAGAGCCCGAGCCAGCACCAGCACCAGCACCAGAGCCAGAGCCAGAGCCAGCTGAGAAGCCAAAAGAAGAAGCAAAACCTGAAGAGAAACCCGCGGAAGAAGCAAAACCTGAGGAGAAACCATCAGAAGAAGAGAAGAAAGATGGCGGTGAAGGTGATGGTGGAAAGGAGGAAGGAAAGAAAGAAGGAATGGAAATGACGAATTCCGATATGCAAAGGATGATGAATTTCGATATGCAAAGGATGATGTATTATCATCAATATCCACCATTGTATGTAATGGAAAGAATTCCTCCACCACAACTCTTTTCTGATGAAAACCCAAATGCATGCTCAATCTCTTGAATTGAATTCTATAATATAAATATAAATCAATGTATAAAAAAAGTTCCATCACAAATATTTTAGAGTGTGTTCAGAATACAACATTGATAATTTATTAGTAATTCAATAAAAAAAAAATATAATTACTGGCTGTTTCCTTACATTTCCTTTCTAATTTTTCATTCTCGTTCAAAAGCACTAATTCGTTAATATCCTTGCAACCCAAGAAAAGGTGTAGTACGTTTATTTATCGTTTTAGGATGACAAATGAATATACTAAGAAAGTAAATTTTATCTTCTTTATTTGAAGTTTATTTTTTAGTCTGAGAATCTTGAGACTTTAGAAAACCTAATTTCTAAATCGCAAAAAGGTCCAAATTGCCGTTTGAATTACAACATCAAACCGAACAGTATGAATTTGTTACATGTTGGTGAAAACATGATGGAACTTTTTAAAGTTAGTTGAATTAAAGGTTACATATAGACATTTGGCGCAGAGGTGAGATCGAGGTGGAATTTGGTCTCTTGATCCTCATTACTAAATGGACATCTTGTACTTATAGCAGTCCCGTTGGAGTATCAAGATAAACCTTTGTAGGGAGTCGTTTATTAAAGATTCTCCAAGATGTAATGTTGAACTTGATTCGTAAAAGCTTGTTCCTAACCTGTATCTTGATCTTGAGCAATAGTGTTTAGGACAATAAGTTTCCTTAAACTCTTAAATGTTGTAAATTCATCAATGGTCGATATTAAGTAATTTGTTCGAAACTTGCGATGTTTCTGAGTCGTTTCCTCCAAGTCCAATTAAATCAAGTAAATTTGGACACTTACAAGGGCTTAGGGAGTTGAGGAGTGAGGACTACATTACCTACATGGGCTTCCTCAAAATAAGATTCGGTCTTGAGTGTCAAATGGGCTTTAAGATTAAAGAGTCCACTAGCCAAGGGCTTTTCCTTTTGGAAAAATTACGAAAATAGCAAAAAAATATTGGAAGGTATTTTACAAAATGTCAAAAAAAATCAAAATTTTACAAAATGTCACAACCCCGCATATTTTAACATAGTTCGCATATGCGAACCATGTGAAAATATGCGAACCTGTGTTTTTTTTTTTGCGTTTTTTTGTATTTTCACACTATGTTTGTTAATGTAACCACTTAATACATTAAAATACTACATTTTGGAACATAGAAATACATCATATTACAAATAACTAATCATCTTACAAATTATCGACCGATGTTTGAGACGACTTTTTTTTTCCACGAGACGTTGAAGCAGCTTTTGTTGAACGAGAGGATGAAGGTTGGCTTGAACATTGGTATTCTGGGATCTTTGCACTACATATATTTTCTAGTGTGACCTTTTTTCTTACAACTGTCACATGTCACTTGTTTTCTTTCCCCTTGCGAAAGTATACGGTCTTTGTTTTATGGACGACCCGCCTGTCTCCTTTCCATGGATGGTGGCTTGATGGTTGGGATCTTATCTTGGCGCAACCATTCAAACGGATGTCCAACTGGGAATATGGATCCCGTATATGTCCGTTTATAATTTTCTGCCTTGAACCAATGTTGTGCCCAAGCCGCGACATCATGTTCCCTTTTCAAAAAATTTAAAGCTGCTACAAGGTGTGAACAAGGTATACCAGACTTTTTCCAAACTTGACACGAGCATTGTCACGAATAGTGACCACTGCATTTTTCTTGTTGTCTTTCACCTCAAACATGTAGTCATTAATCGGTATGACTTTCCATCCGGAGCCTCTTTTTATCCTACCATCTAATTTTTCTGTAGCCCACGGTGTTAACGTTTGATCCAAATCCTCTGTTTAAAAATAATAAAAATATAGTAAGTTATTAAAATAGGAAATCATACTTATTATGAGAGGACAAAGAATTACCTGTAATCTTGCGACGTTCATGGTACCATTTTTGAGTAGTTGCCCGCATAAACTCTAGAAGCATTCAAATCGGAAGCTTGCGTGCATGACGGGTCATCGAGTTTAGAGATTCAATACTGTTAGAAGTCATAAGGTTATAACGATCTCCGGGGAAATAAGCCCTTGACCATTTTTCCTTATCTAAGCTATCAATAATTTTCTTTGATTTGGCAAGAAGAATTAGTTGAAGTTGCCTAAATGCTTCCAGAAAGTCCGATTTCCTATACGCCTTACATGTCTTCTAGAAATGATATTCGTTGTCTTCGTTTGCTTGTGACTTAATTCGTAAGTTAATGCACAAATGTCGACAACAAAGGTTGTAAAGAGCATCTGGGTACACTGTGCGTATTGCAAGGTCAATTGAACTTGCTCTATCGGAGATAAATACCAAGTTATCAAGATGACCCAAGCATTCTCTAAGCTTCGACAAAAACCAGGTCCAACCTTGTCCACTCTCTGTCACCCCCACTCCATATGCGATATGAAGAATATTGTTGTTTCCATCCATACCCACTGCAACAAACATTGTGCCTTGATATCTTCCTTTAAGGTGAGCACCGTCTATTACAATTATCGGACGACATGTTTCGACAAAACTGCGAAGCTGTAAAGAAATAGATTTATGAGTCTTAGTAATAATAATAGTTAACAAAAATAGATATATGATGAGGTATCATGAATTATAATAATAATAGTTAACAAAAATAACTTAAAAACTCTTACCGATTCACCGATTGCAACAAATAGCAACTCAAAACGCTTTTCACGGTCCCTCGTCATATGTGTTATGGTTCCCGGATTTTGCTGGACCAAATTATGTAGATAAATTGGTAGTTGAGCAAATGATTCTTCCGGGGTCCCTCTAATCATTGTTATAGCATATTCTCTTGCTCTCCATGCTTGTTGGTATGAAATGATAATGTTATGATTAACACGCATGTCCGTGATAATGTCTCCCCCAGTGTATTTTCGGCTTGGATCTTCTGGGGCCTTTTTTATTAAACATGCCAAGACTTTTTTGTTTGCTTGACGATGATTTGGATGAATTTGAGTTATTGAACATGTATGTCTATCTCTTAATTTTTTAACTACAAAAGACTCAAGATTTTTTATTTTTGTTGCTAACAGAACCACCCGCATTTTTCATATTTACATACTGCCTCAAACCTTGTTTTATTTGATTTTCTAACTTTTATTTCAAAACCTTCATTTATACATTTTAACCCTAAAGCGATTTTTAATTTTTCTTTGTTATCGAAAACATCACGTAATGTGACATGTTCATAAGGGTTATATCTAAGAGGTTTTGATGGAAGCTTAAATGGCACAGGTGTTTCAGGAATTGGGGGCATGTCCCAGAACACATTTTCGGACACTTGAAGAAGAGGGTTATCTTCATCATCGCTACTTTCGGACGATGATGAAGATTTTTCCTCGTCTGAAAAATCTTGATCATCCCTTGAATCATTTGTTGAAACATATTCATATCCAACATTTTCTTGAAGGGAATAATCATATTCCGGAAAAACGTAGTTTAGGGAGTTTTCAAAATTGTTTTCTTGGTTTTGAAAATCACTTTGTTGATTTTGAAAATGATTTTGTTGGTTTTGAAAATCACTTTGTTTGTTTTTGAAAATGATTTTGTTGGTTTTGAAAATCAGTTTATTGGTCATAAACATACTCAGCATGTTGATCAGCAGAATAATCGTACTCTGGAAACACATATCCAACATCTTGGGAGTTTTGAAAACCATGTTGGTTATTCTCATATTCATGTTGAGAGTTATGAAAATCATTTGGGTCATGACCATAATGATATTGTGAGTGTTGATAGTCATATGTGTTATGACCATAATGAGATTGAGAGTTTCGGAACTTGTCACCTGAGGACGATTCGATACCATGCACATTGTGGATGGGTTGAACTTGGGTTTCAACTTGGTCTCCGTCACTCGTAGTTGGATTCACGACAAAAAGTGTAACTTTTACATTAGGGTTATTGACAACATATATAATGAATTTTGTTGTATCGTCATCATCACCAACCTCTAATAGATCATCACCGGATTTGTACGTTAACCTGAAACCCGAGTTAGCATTCAAAGACAGCTTTGCTGCTACACTAGCTGTGACAACCGTCCAAATTTCAGGTGATTCTCAGTTATTTAATCGGTTCAAAACTTTAGTTCTCTTTTATCGTGTTCATATTGTTCGGGTTCATTCTATTATACTTTTAAATTTGTCGGAACAAATGTCGGAATCAAAAGTATAAATCCTAACACCAAATGATCAATACAAGAACTTGACTAAGTTCACAACGGTAACTAAAATGATTCTAGTCCCTAACTAATTATAACGGAAAACTTAAAACGTCAAAAAGCTGGATTTTCATTCCAGCCGGCGGCTGAATATTCTCAGCCGGCGGCTGAAGCCAGCCGGCGGCTGAATATAGCCAGCCGACGGCTGAATCTGGCTGTCCAGCTAGATGATGACTCATTTTTGCATGTCTCACGATTGGGCAACGATTTTTACTCGATTGTTGGACAATATTCACTGCATTTTAGTCTCCCTAGGCCAGAAACATCACCCCTTTACCCACTTCAATCCATTTTTCATTTTCATTTCAATTTTTCAAACACACACACATAACACTCTCTCTACTCCCTCTTCACTTCCTCAAGAAGAAAAGCACAAACCCAGAAATATTTCATCACAAAACAGTCCATAAACATCATTTAATCAAGCATCTAAACCATCAAAACCGTCCTAGAAGAAAAGGGTATCAAGGAAAAAGGTTTAAATCGGGTTTTCAAGGAACTTTTGAAGCTAAAACTCATCCAAACCATCACATCTCTTTTTCCTTCGGTATAACACTTTATCTTTACTGTTTTTATACATATCTTCACTTGCATGTTCGATCCATAACCTGAAAATATGTTTTCATAAACTTTCAAAACGTTTTCTTGACTAAAAACGAGTTTTTATGTTGGATCTATATATTTTACATGTAAATCTAAAAGAAAATAGTGTTTTTACTTCAAAAATACATATGTTAAAGTTATACCAGTTTGCATGTCGAATCTAACGGTTAAACGAGCTTAAAAACGAAAAATAGAGCAACTTTGAAACTGGCCGAAGCCTTTTGGCCGGCGGCTGAAGGATTTCAGCCGACGGCTAAAGGTCAGCCGGCGGCTGTCTTCCTCCAGCCGCCGCCAGAATGCCCCTGTCCACTATTTTTGTCGTTTTAAAGGTCGTAAACATGATTTTAAGCTGAAATAAATTATCACAGATTATATACATGTTAAAAAGCTACTGTTTTGACATATTATATTGTTGGAAAAGCTTTTTGGACTTGAAACTTGAGTATTATTGCTTAAAACGTTATATTTTGAATACTAAAGCGGGAAAGTGTTTTGAAAATGGACATAAATTTTATAACGCGGAAGCGCTGCCCAATTTTCACCGTAAATAACATTTCAAATTCGGAAACTTAATAACTTCGAGACTTATACACTTTAACTTGGAACTTTGACACTTTTGAACATATTTGGACTTATCGGACTATAAGACGTGCACGAACATACAAACTTTCCGTAATAAACTTTTTGGGACATAATCTAAATATACTAAATTGAGACTTAAAAATGTTAAATTGAAACTTAACATAACTCAATAAAACTTATACAACTTTCCGGTGTTCTAGGTCGTTTGTGATTCCCGACGCGTTCCGCTCTCTTTGTGCTAGTTCATATCTCATACCTTCGCAAACCGTGAGTTACAACCCCACTTGTTTTACTTTTTGTACATTTAAATATTATTTGGGGGAAACATAAGATCACATGTTTGTAACTTATCATTCTATTTGCAACTCATTTGAAACTGATCAAACTTGGTACTTTTGAAACATTATTTGAAACTGTTCGAAACTTGATACATTTGGTACTTATTGAAACTTTTAGAAACTTGTTCAAACCTGTTCAAACTTGTTCAAACTTGGTACTTGTTCAAACTATTATGCGTATATGTGTTGATGCCTTAGCAGGATAACTAAATCTAGGATACTTGTTAGCGACCAATCCTTGATGGATATATAAGCCCGTAAGAGTTCAGTTCAATTTTTGCAACTTTGTTCAATTGCCCCTTTTGGTTCAGGTTCACTTATACACTATTAGCAATAGCCGTTAGTCATATGGGTATCGATACTTAGGAGCGGTCACTCCTTACTAAGGGTTAGCGTCCCAAGTACATATTACTACCATTCAGATGTTCAAACAATTAAACTTTTTGGGCTAGTTCAGGACCATGCAACCGGTTTAGTGTATACTTACTACTTATATTATGCCAAGTGATTGATACGAGTTACTATTTAGTTAGACACATACTCCCTACGCATATACCTTTTTAGCGCTTGGATTCCGCTGCAACTTTAATTATACAAGTTTTATTTATCTAAATTACTTGTGTACGTTCAAACTCTTACTATTTACATATATGTTCAAACGTCGACTCGTTCTTTACTCATGACGTCAATATATGTTTTGGCAACTTACTATTTTTGGCAACTTACTATTTTTGGCAACTTTCTATTTTTGGAAACTTCTCTCTAAACTCTAAACTGTAAGTCACTCACTACTTTACGTAGTTGACACTTTATCTTATGTTTCAGGAAATTAATGTAAGTGTTCGGAATGCATGGCAAAGGAGGGTCGATATGGTCACGTGAGGCGCTATTTGGGAAAAGACCTTTATATTTTGGGAATTTGTTTTGGAACATTTGTACTTGTACCTTGTTTTAAACTTATGAACTGCTTGGTTGTTGAATCTTGAACAATTTTTATTTTTAATCGAAATGACTGGAATCGTTTGCATTTGCTTATGACCGTGTAATGATATTCCAGCTCTCACATTCCGTGTTTCCGCTATAGCGGGGTGTGACACTAGCTTTCAACGACGAAAACGTAGAATCAATACGTATATAGAGGCTACGTTTGAATAACCCTTTGGGAAGATAACAAACCGCTCTGTCTACCACCTCCCACGCCCCTCCCATACAAACATATATCTTAGTTTTTTGAGGATTAGTATTCATAGTTTTTTTGTGTAATTGTTGTAAAGATAAGAAACAAGAATGAGATGAAATAGGAATGAGATAGATTGTTGTAAAATGTTTGAATTCTCACTGGTTTTTGTGTTGTTTATATAAAAGAGTCAATGTACGTTGAATTTACCTTTTTACGAAATGTAAGTTTGATTTGACATAACACTGAAATTTTGACCGTTGAATGTACTTTTTGTACGGATCTCGCATAATTGATTACACCTAGCATTATTCATTTATGCGAGGTGAATTATTATGTTATGACTAGACACTGTAATTTTGACCGTTGAATGTACTTTTTGTACGGAATGTAAGGTTGATAATGACATAACACTGTAATTTTGACCGTTGAATGTACTTTTTGTACGGAATGTAAGTTTGATTTTGACATAACACTGTTATTTTGAGCAATGAATGTACTTTTTGTACGGAATGTAAGTTTGATTTTGACATAACACTGTAATTTTGGCCGTTGAATGTACTTTTTGTACGGATCTCGCATAATTGATTACAACTCGCATTATCCATTTATGCGAGATGTGACTAGACACTGTAATTTTGACCGTTGAATTTAGTTTTTGTACGGAATGTAAGTTCGATTTTGACATAACACTGTAAATTTGACCGTTGAATGTACTTTTTGTACGGATCTCGCATAATTGATTACATAATATTGAAAATGCAACATTGTTCTTGAGAAAAAAAATACAATATTGTTTGTTACTTAAGTTGAATAAATATTTTTAAAAAATACAATATTGTTTGTTACTTAAGTTGAATAAAAAAATACAATATTGTTTGTTACTTAAAATTTAAAAAACACAATTGAAATTAAAAATCAACTTTATTAGTAGAACTTTTATTTAAAAGAAACAACATAATATTGAAAATACAAGAACATACAAAATATAAAATATTTGAACATAAAGTCTTAAAGTTGAACTTTTAAGTATCAAATTTACTAAATTATATTTATTTTTTCATTTAAGCACAATTAAATTTGCCAATGTACTTTTTTTTTTTTCTTTACCATTTTCATTTTCTTCCATCAACTAAATTAAAATATGATTAATTTGACAACAAAATTTAGAAAAACTTGATACAAATAATTATATACCTCGTAAAATGTGAATTTTTTTTTATTATTAAGTGGCACATATAATAACTTTTGTTCTGTCCAAGAGAACCAGGTTTAAAACCCATTACCAAATAATATGTTTTTATAGCTTAAATGGAATTATGTAATGTTTTTATTAGGCAATTTTTTATAGGTTGTAGATAGTCGTGTCGAGAAAAACTGAAACCGATCCAAAATCGAAAACCGGAACCGGTTCGGTTTATGCTCGAATCGGCGGTTCCAAACCGGTTTTGATATTACCGTTAGAAATCGGTTTACAACCGGTTTGTTTTGAAACGGGTTGAAAAACCGGTTTTCCAATCCGGTTTTTTTGGCTGCTGCACATTACCCTTTTTTGTCATTTTTTGAATTTTTATAGCCGTTACTAGCCATTTGTTACCGTTTTTTTGGTGTTTTGTTTTTACCATTTTGTTATCCTAAATTTACTATAAATATGTAGGTTGAGTTTGGGGTTAATCAAAATATCCTAACTCTCTCAAAACACTATCAAAACCCTAAAAAAGCAAAATATTAAGCTTAAGATGATGTGTTTCAGCTTTTTTAGTAGAAGACAACGTTTATGTAGGATGTGTTATAAGTTTGTTTAATAAAAGTCGAAGTTTAACGTGTTTTTGCAACTTACGCTTGTTTTTTCCAATGTTATTAGTTAGTTATATTTCATATAAAAATAGTACTTTTTAGAACATTTTTATTCTAACTATCGAAATATTAAGCTTATAAAGATGTGTTTCAAGCTTTTTTCGTAGAATACAACGATTATGTATGATGTGTTACAAGTTTGTTTAAAAAAGTTTAATTTTAACGTGTTTTTGCAAGTTATGCTTTTTTTTTTATTTAATTACCAAAACCGGTTTAGAACCTGTTTTTAGACCCGAACCGGTTCCTATAGTGATGAGATTTTGGAACCGAAACGGTTTTTGGTCAAACCGGATTGGGTTGTTTGACCAAAAACCGGTTCGGTTTGGTCAGAAAACCGATTTTGACATCTCTAGATGCAGAGTCGAATAAAAAACTATTATAATTAGTATATAGCCAATAACCACAATCAAATAAGTTTACTACATTACTATAGGTATGTGTTTTTTATAGCTAGATGATTTTTATGCATGTTTGACCGAATAAAAAATAAAAAATAATACGCTCAACATATGAATTGAAAAACGAGAAACTAACAAAAATCGTTGCCACACATAGATAAGTGTTCTTAGCGAACCATCATAAACACAATATAGTTATGGCCTTTCGGTTATATATTAACACTCATTTTTAACTAAAAATTCGAGTTTTAACAATAAATACATGTTTTATATAATAGATCACGGTTCAAAGCAAAAAAAAAAGGTATTAGACACAACACAAAAATATTTTTTTTATAGGTTGATTGGTCAGACAATAACCATGGTCTAAACAAAATCAAATAAACTTACCGCATCACCATAGATATTTGTATTTTATGACTAAAATAAGTTTGATTTCCGCTAGGCCGAATTAAAAACTATTACACTTAACATATTAATCGTAAAACAAGACCACGTAAATTGTTGCCACACATAGATAAGTTTTCTTAACACGCCATCGTAAATACTTACCGCATAATTCATTTTTCGGTTCGAAAAACCTTATAAGAAAATCTTGCCACATAATTATTTCTATGGCCGAACCATAAACAATTGCAGTCAACTTGTATATTTTAGAACGAATGAGAAACTATCATAAACCATTATCATAATGTAATTTTGTCGAAAATCACTTTTTCAACATCGTTACATCACGTGGGTTTCATAGTAGTGTTGAATGGTGTAGATCAAAGTATGGTTTGGTTTATAACCGAATAAACCGAAAACCGAACCGAAACCGAAACCGATTTAAACCAAACCAAATATAAATTCGATTTTCGGTGTGGTTTTTAACCGAAACCGAACTAGAATTTGGTTATTTATTTTGTTTTTGGTTTTAGAAATTTGAATTCGGTTTTAAATGAAAACCGAATATATATTTAATATTTTTTAAAAGAATTAATATTTCTAACTTTACAAATTCTAGTCCATTACACAGGACTCGAAAAAGTTCTAACTCTCGTCTCTTCTTCTTTTAGATATATCCGGATTCTAAATTAGTCAATTGTGACCGGAGTGACATCGTAGTTGATATATTGGTCATTTGTTTGATTAGACAAATTGATTCATTAATTGATTGTTAACATATTAGTTATTTTATTATTTTATTTTTGCAACCCACATATGTTTTTGTACTTTCTTTGTTTAATTAGACTTTTATAGTTAATGATTATAATTATCTCATTTACGATAGATTTATATCTCAAATGCATTATTTCAAATTACTAGAAAATTCGTTTTTTGTTTAATTCCCTTAGCAAAAAAAAAAAAAAAAGTGGAGTATTTTTGTGTAATTCGATTTTTTCGGTTAAAACCGAAAACCGAACCGAATTTGGTTTGGTTTGGTTCGGTTTTTTCATATGAATTCGGTTTTTGTTTGGTCATCGGTTTTTACTTTTTTTCAAAAAACCAAAAGAACTGAACCGAAGAGCTCAAAAAAACCGAATATCGAACCAACGAACACCCCTAGATCAAAGCCGGGAAAAAAAGAGTGAAGATTTCATTTAATTAAATTTAAAGTTTAAGATAATTGAATTTATTTCAATAGTGTTTTCGAGGGTGGACGATTTATAAGCTAGTTAAGAAATAAAAGACCTTTAATGAAACCTTCAAATTTAAAAGTTTAAACATATACAATAATCGAATAAAGCTTAAAAATATTGCGTAGGCGGAGTTGGTTTTTCATATGTCAAAGGTAAGACTTTACAGTTTTGCCTTTGCTTCGTGCTTCTTCTTTACTTGTGAAATTTGGCAACAAATCGTGTATAATATTATGCTTTACCAACTACTTCTTTGACTAAATGAACTCTAACACATCAACACGGTATTCCACAAGGTAAACGTGTCTAACAAAATATAATTATTTTTCAGAAAGGATTTATTTTTATATGCATATAATATATGTTTAGAACTAAATATTTATTATCCTTATGATAAAAAAAAAACTTCCATTATATTAACAAAGTTAACTTTCTAACACATATAACGTGATTGATGGATATATTTTATTTAACACTATATATTAAAATAGTGAAATATAACTAAAAGTTGCAGAAACTCCTAATTTGTTTTTCCATTGGTTTAGGGTCTAATGGTTATTTTGTGTATCATAAAGGATTACATGATGAACCTGTATCCCCATTCCAAATAGTTAACGACCTCCATTATTAAGCGGACCCGTTAATTTAATTCATTTATTGTATGAAATTAATGCATCCATCATTGATATTTAAAGATTATAATTAAGATGTGGTCACATATTCGAAGAGATATTGAATATAAAGACTGTCATTCTTCGTTCTTTAATGATATGATCATGTTTTATCGTAAGATAACTATCGTAAAATAACTTTCCGTTTTTACATTCCAATATTCATTTCATTCATTTCGAATCCCATATATTCACATTGCTATATTTATAGTCCATGCTATGTTTGTCTCGTTTAGCATATAACAAAGCATGCCTTTAAATGGATTCATCGATATCAACCTGACCTATACATTGTGTTCCATTAGTTTTATCTTGTTCTTGACGAAAAAAAATAAATAATAATAAAATAATAATAATAATAAAACTAATAATAAAAATACTAATAATATTGTTATTGTTATTATTATCAAGATACATGATGATGATATTTAAAGAGAGAGAAAGAAATAAAGAGTTAAATTGTGTAGCTCCCACATTCCTTAATTGTTGTAGTCTTGGACGTTTACATCTTAACCACCATATATATTATTCATATCTATCGTCTACCTATATCTACATATTTTCTCTCACGAAATAAAAAACGCCTGAATAATCAAGAAAGTAAGGGAATAAAGAAGATGATGAAGGTGGGTATGATGGTGGAGCTTTTGGAAGAATATCAAATGGTGATGGATATATTAAGAGAACGCATGAGGAGTATTCTTAATGGCGCGAGCATTCGATCTCGAACCCCGGCTTCCTCGTCGTCTACAATGTTTTACAGCCAGCCTGATTCATCTTCTTTCATTGTATTTTTCTAGCGGAAATTCCTTACCTACATAGGATTTTTTGTAATACCTTACGAATTCCGATATTCTCTCTTGTATTCTTCATTATAAAAGCAAACACAAACTTTCTCCATCTCCATGTTTTGAAAGTCCAGAAAAGTATTTTGCACATTGAATTTTCTTATGAAGTCACTACATGTCTTACACAATCTAGACTAGATTACAAAAATTGTGCATATATGATTTGGCGAAATTGTTGGCGTAGTGCATATAATTTTGAAAGTGTAATCGCCCTTCAAGTGAGAAACTTTATGTTTACTTTATGTTACTCGTCAAAATGAAATGACAAAACTCAATATGGACGAGAGTAATTTAGTCATTTTACTATGGTTTGAGACGAAAAGTGAACCAAATATTCTCCATAAAAACGACAAATGCAATTTTAAAAATTCAAATACCGTGTCTGGAACTTCATTAAACCATAAGGACTACCTTTACAATTTATTTCGAGATATATCTATGGATAATTTGTTATGGTTGGTTTACTCTCAATCGATTTGGGTGTTTATTGAACTTGTTGAGCCAACAATAATGACAAATTCATCACTACTAGAGTACATTTAAAAAATGAAATACAATCAATTGAGAGACTTGAATCTTAAAAATTATATGTTGTAATTACTCTAAACGGGTTCGTATTTAATGACCGGATATTACTACGAACTGTGTGATCACTTTGCCAAATATAATAATTTGTTTCTATAGAGTCTAGGTATCACGAATTTTGTACTTGGATATTATGTATTGTATATGGTCTTAAATTAGATTGAAATCAAAATCTATAGTTGCAAGAGAGTTTCTTTAATTTGTATGTATGTTCTGTGTTTACCAAACTGCCTAAGAGACAGGTTATAAAGCAGATGAAACTACGTGTAGATAGACACGACGGTTAGACTATGGGGTGTGGTAGTTTGTTTTGGGTGATGATGTGGAGTGATAGAGGTGATTTGTAGGAAAGAGAGTGTGATTTGTAGGAAAGAGAGTGTGATGATGTGGAGTGATAAAAATGGGTGGTATGGTTGTGTGATGATGTGGAGTGATAGAGGAAAGAGAGTGTAATTTTAAAAAGTTGTATATTTATAATTTTTTTTATATAAATAAAATTTAAAAACTTGTATTTTTATTAAAAAAAAACAAACACTACAATTTATTTAAAAAAAAAATACTACAATTTATTTAAAAAAAAAAAACACACTACAATTTATTTAAAAAAAAAACACACTACGAATATTGAGGATAAAATTTCGCGATAAGCCTTTTCTTTTCATCTTCCGCTATTGATTTGGCAGGCTCCGCGAGATGAGTGGTGTCCCGCATGATCACCTTTAACGCTTTTTGTCGCATATTTTCTTCAGCAGTATCAGCAAATGCCCCGAACTTTTCCCCAATATACTTCAGTGATTCTTCGGCCCCCGAAGAAGAAGCAGCGGCTTTGCCCTTTCCTTTGCGCGCTTTTGCCTTTGCTTGATCTCTACCAATCGGTCTTGGAAGGTCTTCCTCCAAGTGAAGATCATCATCATCGTTGAGATCGATTCCAGCAAAAGGCGATACCGGAGTGGCGGGAGTGGCGGGAGTGGAGGGGTTACTAGACTCCGATGTTCTATGCGCTTTTCGGGACCCTCCAGATGTTGGGACATGTTGACAAACCGGGCTATTTCTCAATATTTGCCAAGACGCTAAATGTAGGAAACCCCCTTGCATTATGGTGCGGTAAGTCTGCAGAGCATGTTGGAGCAATTGTTCATCACTATGACCGCTTGGTCTAGTTTGTTGGGCTTGTCGAAAAATCCCGTTGAATTTTTTGACCTTTCTTCGTAAGTCTCTCCACTTGCTCGAAAGAGAGTCTTCGGTACGAAAGTAAGATGGATCATCTTTAAGCATCTTGGCGAAATATTTTGCACGAACACTTTCCCAGTAAAGTGCTGAATGTTGATCATTTCCCACCATGGGGTCCTCGGATGTCGACGACCACGCTGAAGCAAGTGCGATCTCCTCCTCTTCGGTCCACTTCTTTCTTTCGGTTTTGCCTCTTAGGGATTCGGTTTCTTTCTTCTTATGTTTCCTCTTCCCACGGGCCGGCATTTTTTGAGCTTGAGTTTCCGGAACCACCTCATCGTCTTCAGAATCGTCAATGTCAAATGGAGGCACTTGCGGAAAATTGGATAAATGGTCTTGGTTAAGCAATTGCGAGAACGACCCGCCTTGGTATAGCGGGTCTAGGGATGGTCGTTGTGGTGGTGGTGTTTGTTGGTAAAAATGGGGAAATTGGTTAGGGTTTGGAAGTTGGGTAAAGTTTTGAAATTGGTTTGGGTGTTGATATTGGTTAGGGTTTGGAAATTGTGGAAATTGGTTTAGGTTTTGATATTGGTTTGGGTTTTGATATTGGTTTGGGTTGAACCATTGGTTCCATTGGTTGGGGTTGGGGTTGTTTTGATTGTTGTTGTTGTTGGGATCCATTTGAGATTATTGAAAGATTGTATAAAAATAGAGAGATTGTTATAAAAATTGAGAGAGAAAGAGAGATTTTGTGTGGTTTTTGTTATAAAAATGAGTTGGTATTTATAGAAAATGTTTAGGTTTTTTGAAAATTTGGCCGTTGCTTGATTTTTGTAGTCGACCGTTGCACTTTGATTCTCCCTTCCACGGCGTGATGCAGACAAAGCCAGCGACCAATTTTGGAGGACAACGCCCCCGACGGTGTGGTCTTGGGCGTTGTCGGGCGTTGTCCCTCCGACGTGGCGGCGTTGTGGAGGTTTTCAACGCCCCACACCCCACAGTCTTAGGGATAAAACTATTCGATAAACACAAATACATATTAACATATAAGTGATATAACCTATTACTTATAAGTAAAAAGTTATACAACCAGCTATATAAATTGGGTGTTGTTTTTGGGGGTTGCCCCTTGGCCCACACGTTAAATGGCATAAGGGCCGCTACCCCTAGAAGGGGGCGTGGCCCCCTTGTCCCCCGCTATTTTAGTTACGACCACATATTTGTTTTTATAAAAGTACGTTCCGTACCTTCTAACCCGTATAATGAACAATGTGCTATTATACTAAAATTACCAATCCTTCCGTATTTTAGTAGAGTAGAAACTCGATTAATTAATAAACTCTCTAAAATAATTTGTTTCTTCGGTCCTGACTTGGGAAAAGGATGTTAAATTAATAATTCGCTAAAATTATAAGACTACGCGGAGTGGACAAGAAACGGGGCGTTATAGGCCCAGTCAGCGGCTATAACGCCCCCTATAACGCCCCCTATAACCCCCCTATAACGCCCTTAACCGCTCCTATAGGGGCGTTATAGGAGCGTTTTGGACGGTGGCGTGTTCCTGGTCACGACGTTTTGGCGATTGTTTGTTGTGGTTAAACGGGCAAAAAATGTTAAATAAATTAAAATTCATGCTGATTATGATAGATATATATATATACAAAAAAAAAGGAAAATACCATGGTTAATGAAGCTTGTTATGAATCACTGTGTAGGTTTTGGTGTCTAAAAAGGGTGTAATTTTGTAGCTGCGGATTTTGCATAAATATTGTATAACCTAATATCATATGATGATAATGGGTCAAAATTATGGGCTTCTGTGTTTGTGTTGGATTTTTTATAATTTGGGTCATTGTGGTTTATTAAAATTACCTATTTGTAGTATGTTTTTTTTTTAATAAATTGTAGTGTGTTTTTTTTTTAATAAATTGTAGTATGTTTTTTTTTAAATAAATTGTAGTATTTTTTTTTTTTTTTTTTAATAAAAATACAACTTTTTAAATTTCATTTATATAAAAAAAATAATAAAAAATAAAATAATCTCTATCACTCCACATTATCACTCACCACTCCACCTATTTTCTATCACTCCACATCATCACACCCTCTTTCCTAAAATCACTCTCTTTCCTACAAATCACCTCTATCACTCCACATCATCATCACCCACCCTTAACCACTCCGCATAGTCTAAGATAATACACTTTTTATAATCTCTATAGTCCCCAATAAGTAGTTATAATTTTGATATTACATGAATGGTTAATAAATATTTCTTGTAAAACGACTCAACTGTCTTTTATTTTTTGTTCAAATCGACTTTATCTTGAATGTGGTATCGAATTTTTCTTATCATTGTAAGAACTTCTATGTTGTTTTCTCATAATTTAACTATAACTTATTCAAAGTGATTGCCGCTTTCGTAGCATCTTTCGCGAAACTGAATACGTGATAGAGCCTCTAGGTAGTAGTTTGAAGATTGTTCGTAAATTCATATAATTATTATGCATTCTACAATAATTTTGCGGAAAATCGAAGGTATTTGTAATTGTATATTGAGCAGTTTAGTATAAATTAATTTAATACTAATTAATATATAAATAGAGAAAAAATCAATAAAAAGCACTAATTTTTTAAGGATCAAAAGACTCAGTCTCCGCCATTCATTATCTTTTAATCCAATGGTTTAGATTAAAATCAAAAATCATTTCAAACTTTTTTTTTAAATTAATTTATCTAGCAAACTATTAATCATTAGAAGAAACAAAATACATCGTTGCGACCGTCGTGTTCTCCTCTTCAATTAAAGCAGTGGTCATATATACTTTCGACGACTTTTATTTTTTGGGTTTTCGGGTGGTATTAAAATTGAAAAGTTAATATCACATGTAATTTTAACATAAATAAGTAAACTTCAAAAACAAAAAATGTTATATAATGTATAATTTATCTAAATCCGAAAAAAAAAATCAAATTTTGACAACTTTTATTTTTTCGTTTTTAGACAAATATTTAAACTCGTAAGGTTATATCACATGTGATTTTAACATAAAATTAGGATTTAAAGACCTAAAATCGTTATATGATATATAATTTACTCATACCTATAAATGTTTAAAGAAATCAAATGTGATAGTATCAAAATCACATGTGATAGAACTAAAATCACATGTGATATTATAATATACGTAGAATTATAAAACAAATAAGCTAATACATACATGATTTTTACTTTAAATGTGAATTTTAAAACACAAAAATATTATTTATATGAGGTATAATCTATATAGACCCGGAAAAAAAAATTGAATTTTGTTGACTTTTTTTTCTTTGTTTTTTGTCAAATGTCGATATTGGTAAGGTCAAATCACACGTCATATGAACATTAAATGTGAATTTCAAAACGTAGATATGTTATATGATGTATACTCAACAAGAATCGAAAATAAAAAACACAAAATATCATAAGTCAAACTACTAAAATCACATGTGATAAAACTGTGATTTTATAATATAAATTTTCAAAACCGGTCAAAAACCCGATTTTTTTTTCGTCAAAAGTATATCGAGTGGATACTCTATAGAAAACGAAAATAATGTTCGTTTTAATGGTATAATATATTCGTTTAATACATTTACAGTCTTTGAGATAATTAACTTTAAAACATAAAAAATTTAAAGTGAATTTTTTGAAATTGAGACTTGTGATTGGTTCTTTTGGTCTCAAAATTTTTAATAGTATTTAATGATCCCAACTCTAAATTAATAATTATTAATTTATCGACTAATTAATAACTCTGATTTGGTGGTCTGATGCTTATTAATTTATATAGTTTCTACTCTATAATATTTAACACAAATAATAACATACAAAAACAAACTTAAGCATAAATGAAACGGTCTCGAAGATAAAATTTACATCTTAGTATATTACACATCCACATATTCGAGATCGATGTGGTTTAAAAATGTAACCCTTTAAACCATTTGAATACTTGAAGATAACATACACATAAGTTCAATAGAAACTCTACTGCTAAACTTGACACTATACAAGCCCTGTGTCCATATTCATTCATTAATGTATAAAAAGCTAAAAGTCTTAAAGCTTCATAAAACGGCAAAACTTCACATTCATATGGGTAGTTCTTTTCATCATGCACATGCCCTGCATATTTTCAAAAGAACTATTAAGAAATTATATTTCAACCTAACTTTCTGCAGGTTTGAGCACATACCTTTGGATGATATATAACGATGTACGCCAAACTCTAACGGTAAGTTTTTCACATTGAATTCAACTTCTATATCATATTAGAAGCGAATTGGGTGTCTTAAAATTAGATATTTCTTTGGACTTTAATCACATCCGTACGTAATGCTGACTTGTCGACCAAGTCTCTAGCTAATTCTTTCGTCAAGTGATCAACTAAGTTATGTAGATGTAACAAACTCAACTAATATCATCCATTCATGATGAGCTCACGAATCATGATATATCTAACACCTAAGTGGGTCTAGAATTTTCATTGTACATATGATTATAAGCCTTAGCCAATGTAGCAACAGTGTCACAATGAATAGAAATGGGTGATATACGTTTAGGCCATAAAGGAATCTCATATATCTAGTTCCTTAACAATTCTTGCCTAGTTCCCTCTAGTAACCAAAGCTACAAACTCGGAATCCATGGTTTAGTTTCTAATGCAAGTTTGCTTCTTGGAAGCACCTCCATCCACACAAGTTTACGCACCTTTTTCTCATTTACAAGCATAAAAAATCCTTCGGGTTATTTCATATACACCTCTACATTAAAATCGCCATTCAAGAATGTTGTCTTCACATCCATTTCGTGGATAACAAGATTGTGAAGTGTAACCAAGGAAAATAACAATCTAATAGTCGTGATACGTGCAACATGAGCATATGTATCAAAATAGTCAATACTAGGGTTTTGTTTAAAACCTCGAATGACTAATCTACGATTGAACTTTTCAATAGTTCATCTAGCTTTCTCTTTTTTTTGAAGAGCCATTTGCAAACAAATGTTTGCATGCCTTTAGGTAGATCCACCAAGTCATAAGTGTTGTTACCAATGATGGAATCCATCTTATCATTAACTGCTTCTTTCCAAACGGCAACATCTTGAGAGCACATTGTTTCGTCAAATGTTAAAGGGTCATCCTCAACACTGAAGCAAAATGGACATTGATTTAAAACTCCATCCCTTGAACCTTCAATTAAATATAATTGAAAATCCGCTCCATACAATTTTGGTTTCCTTTTCTGCTTGCTTTTTCGAAGTTCAAGTGACTTTTCTTTAGCAACTTCAGAAACTTCAACATCCTTCTTAGTTCCACTAGAACTAGGAACAATGTCCCTTGGTCTAGGTATAGATAAGAATCGATTCTCATCAAATATTGCATCTCTAGGATCAAGCGTGGAATGAACCCGAATATGAATCATTAGGTTCAATGACATAGAACCTATAAACCTTGGAATGTTCACCATATTCAATAATGATGCAATCTATACCCCTTTCCCCCAAAATTTTCTTCTTGGGATCGGGAAATCTTACAACCTTCCTACACCCAAAACACGAAGATACTTCAAGTTTGGTTCCTTTTATAAAAAAGTTCATAAGATGTTATTTTGTTCTTGCTATTTGGAACATGATTAAGCAAATAACAAGTTGTGATCATAGCTTCACCCCAAAATCCATTACTTAAACCCAAATAGGAAAACATAGAATTTATCATTTTTTTAACATCCTATTATTTCATTCAAATATCCATTTTGTTGTGGTATTAAGAATAGGGTCAATTCTTCTTTCTTATGTTTCAGAACTTCTTTGAAATCTTTCCAATGGTTGATTCTTGCCAATAACACTTAAAACCGAAATTGACTCATCCATTACCAACTTGTGTTGTTGAAACTGCCCGAGTATACGAAGAAATTCGTTGTACTTTTCCATAACCGACCAAAAATCAACCATTTTGTAATTGTTAAAATTACTAACCAAGAACTTTTTACTCGAAGCATCTTCTGCCATTTACCTAGACTCGAGAGAACCCTACAATTCGTTTGCAAACTCATGATTCTGATAAATATCAAAGAGAGTATCATACATACCATTGAGCATAAGACCACGACAGACATAGTCATCGTTCTCCCATTTTAATATGTGCCGAATCTATTCCACCTTTGCATCATCACCAAAATCCCTTGGCATCGGAGTACTCAACACAAACAACCTTCATGTTTGTTAGAAACAAGTGTATCTTCTTTTACCATCGCCCGAAACATTAAAAGTAGAAAAAAAAAAAAAAAACAATAATTACAAAACTATAATTGAAAAGTTAAAATAAAATGAAAGTACATTCTTTTTTTTCCAATAAATTACACACCTAAAGTAAATAGTCAAAAGGAGAGGGTGGAAAAAGATAGAAGAAACACCATTTTAGAGTTTAGAAAAAGAAAATGCGAAAAACCAAAACCAGACATCCTCTTCCTCGCCACAATAAGTCTTCCACTGGTATACTCTTAATTTCCTTACTCTTAATTTCTCTAATTAACTTTGATTATTATTTATTTTATTTTTTGTGACAGAGGATGAAATGATGAATTTAGGGTTATTTACATCATCATCATCATCATCATCATCAAATTTGTCACCGTTAGCTGTACCTTTTACTGTAGAACGATCTAAACCCAATTTGAATCAAACCCTAGATTCTCAATTATGGCCTAATTTCACTGTTACTACACAACAACAACAAGGTTTATTAGCCGATTCGATAAGGACTGCCACTGTTCCTTATGCCAATTCCGCAATTCATAACCCGAATAATAATTGGTCTTCTATGAACTCTAGTGTTAAATCAGGCTTGGAACCTATAAACCCTAATCCGTGTGTTATTGACGAGTCGTTTTATTCGTTTACTAAACCTACTAATACGCCGACTACTCATAATTGGTCTTCGATGAACTCTAGTGTTAAGTCAGGGTTGGAAGCGGTTAATCCGTCTGGTGGTCGTTTGTTTGGTGTAAACGCTAATACACAGCAACAACCTCGTACGTGGTCGTTTGATGATGATGATAGTGTTGATGATGATGCTCCGTTGGTGCCGCTTAATTTTGATTTGTTTCATGATTATGGATCGTCTCATGCTAATAATAATAATAATAGTCACAGCTTGTTTGGATCCAAGTATAGTGGACAAATCGATGGATCACGAGGTAATTGGGGGTTTCTTTTTATTACATGTGAATATAATGACATTTAGGGATATGTAATTCATTTTTTCTGTTTGTTTCTGTAATGGTATAGGAAAAGAAGAGTCGGCCTTTTTTGGAGGAGTGTTTGGTGATCGTGTTGCAAGAGAAAACAACAATGGTCCTTCCGTCATTGGGAAGTCGCATGGTACATCGTTTTCTCCAACAAATCATGGGTTTGTTTCTAGTGGGTTCTCAAAAGAACATACTGTCACATGGAATGGTAATTCATCATATATGCCATTTGACAAACGATTAATTATGTATAATTCATCTAGTGATCACATATCGCCATCAATTCCAAAGTCTTCGCCTTCTGTTGTGATCAAACCTCCTGTCACACTGTCATCCTTTTCAGCTCAGGGTACTGCTTCTACCAAAAATGCCGAGATCAGTAGTACTTCACTTTCTAATAAAAACAATGTGTCGGTTAGTAATAACCTTTTTAAAGAAAAGGAGACACATCTCCCTGTAGGTTTTGAATTCAAAGCAAGTTCAAAATCTCAAGTTCCTGATATTAAAAGCTCGGATGATGTTAAATCTTCTGCAAATTCGTCGGAGAATTTAGATCATCATAACCCCGGGGAAGATTCTCCATGCTGGAAAGGTGCTTCCACTCACTTCTCATTAAGTGGGTCCCAAGAACCAGAGTCGTCTCAGCATCCTATAAAGAAACTACAAAAAAATAGTAGTAAGGATAATATGTTACCTGAGATGATAATCGGATCTTTTGATGGAATCATGGACCAAAGTATGCATGAATGTGAAGAAAATGCTGTTAATAATGTAACAGCTGAACGTTTAGATGTGAATGTTGTTGTTAAAGCGCTGAGTAACCTCTCAGAGTTGCTTTTACTTCATTGCTCAAAGAATGAATGCGGACTGATGGAACAAGATTACAAGGCTCTTAGTCATGTCGTTGCTAATCTTAATATTTGTATGTCTAGAGAAATTCAACAAGTAGATCCTGCAAAAAATTATTCATCGCCTCAGATTCTCACTTCAAATGTGCTTCCAGAGGTACTCCATAATTTTTATAATTTCCGGAAATCTGTTTTGCAGGTGTATTTGTTTGCTTATAAGGTGGCAATTTCAACCTATTATATATGATCGTGTCTATTCAGGTTATGTTTTATCTCTAACGGGTCAAACGTATAAAATCGGAAGATTAAATAGAAAGGAAAGATAAAATGTTCTACAAAAATATGTTCTTAAATCTCTGAGGCATTTGAGATTAAGAAATTGTATCAAATTCTTTTTCTCTCTTTCATCGTTCGGTTCATGCCACATGGATTTTGTAAACAAGTTTTTGTAAATTTTTTGTTACTTCAGCATCTCTTATAAATGGGTTGAAAGTTGCCCAATTTGTATGCTTTTGATGTCCTTAAAATCTCGTAAATCATGTTAATCAGAAATTATATCTTTTGTTTTCATATATTACAAACATAGTATATTCTTAAAAAATAAAAGTTTGGACAAAGGATAGTTTCGAGTGAACCACACCCGCACTGACCAACAATGACTTTTTTGACCTGAGCCTGTAACCTAACTAGCCCTTTTTGCCATCTAATATCATGATCAGGCTGGTCATCAGTCTACTCTACCTCAGGAAAGTAACAATGATCAGTTTGGTAAAAAAATCGAGGAACTACAGAATGATTCATTGAAGAATGCTGAGCGATCTAAAGATCGTGATATGGTTCAGGTAATTTCTATGTCTTTTTCATTCGATTTTTTTTCTTCTCTTTTTACTTTGGATTTGAGAATCTTTATTTCTTGATCATTAATTGAAGCAGAAAATACAGAGAGTACTTGATGAGAATTTAGAGTGCACGGAGGATCTAACATCTCACACTCTAATGTACAAGAATCTATGGCTTGAAGCTGAGGCAGAGCTGTGTACCTTGAGTTATAGATCCCGTTATCATCGTGCACAGAAAGAGATGACCAAATCAAAAGGATCAGGTATTGCTAGAGATATCAATATGGACAGTTCGGGCAGGTTGGGTATATGGTATAAGCAGGTCATTTTTTGTACAACTCAAACCGGGGTTGGGTTGACACAACAACACTTTTGTATCAATTTTTTTTTAATTCAATGTTTTAATTTCAATTATAAAAACAAGACTATCACTCTAAAAATAATTTGGGAGGTTCTACGCATTAAGAAAAAGACTTTTGGGCGACTTTTAACCCATTTGACCCATTCCCCTTAAACCACGTTCTTATTTGACCCGTTTGAGATAAATGACAACACTAAGCGACCTATTGGTTGAAATTTCCACCTCTAGATATTGTTATAATCTGAGTTTAAAAGCTCATCTTATATTTATGATCTTTAAATGTACAAACTCTTTCAGTTCCAGAAGAATCTGAGGTCGCTTTTGACATAAAGAATGTCTCAAGTTCCAATTTTTCTCTGGTTGCTCCCAATTTTATACATGAAGCTGCTGGTAGCAAGATACAGGACACCCATGCAGATAATCCTTCTTTACCAAATGTTAATTACCACATTAATGATGTTGACAATTCAGTCATGGCCCGTTTCAATATTCTGAAACTTCGTGGAGAGTCAAATCCTGTTAATATGGCAGATAAAGAGCCTGCAGATGTTGAAGCTTTAGTTAATGAAGTTCAAATCGCTGGAGTAGTTGAAGAACCCCATTTGCAGCACCATCTTGGTAAAGGTAATGATGAATCATGTATATTCTATATGAACATTGTGACGATGATACTGAATTTTAAAATGTGTAGCATATGAAGCAGATTTTCATGGTAACCAAAAGAGGCAGTCTTCGCCTGCTGTGCGGACCGAGGATGTGGAGCATTTGGTTATGGCTAGATGGAATGTTTTGAAATCCAGAGGTGAGTGAGATTCTGTTGATTGAAGGCGGGCAATTTCAACCTGTTAAATTTATATTATGATTGGTTTGGATTAAAATAAAGAATATAGCTAAAACTAAAACATGTCAATTTGTCAAACTGGGTGAAAAATGCTTTATTTATTTTATTTTTTGACAACCTGACCCCCTATACCCAAAAATTTCTAGTCTGAAACATCCGGCCTGTTGATGGGTCACTTCTACTGTTAACGTTTAACCGGAATTTTTTGGCAGATTTTGGTGATGCTGAAGTTTCAAGTAAAGGAAGTCAAAGCGGTGATAGACTTCAGTTCCAGCATCAGTCTGGTAAAGGTAATGAAGTAATGAATAACTTACATGAATGAATCTTATGATGGAACTTAAAAATAATATTATTGTGTTAATGATGCAGACAAGGAAGTGCCTTCCGCCTCAGCATTTCTGATGCAGAATGGGTTTGGGTCGTACTACACTTCTTACAACACATCAGCAGACTGGGAACATGTCCTCAAGGACGAGTATTCTTGACATAAGTGTCATCAATCTGGGTAGTAAATGGCATCGTATGCTTGTAATATATGTATATATAAGGAGTCGAATCAAGATTGTATAAAGTTGGCTATATTTTCTACTTTTGGGATTTGTAAGCTTATGCAGCAAACACAAATTTGGGTTGCATATGTGGGATGTGTTTGCTTCTTAAGACTTCTAGGAATCTGTTTGAATTGGAATTTGAAATTCAATATCCTACTCTTCTGTTTGAAAACACTTTTATCAAAAATCCGATCGAACACCTTTTTAGATTATTTTTCTTCAAACGTTTTATCTCCATCTCCCTGTGGTTTAGATTTTAATCTGCGCTCATCTACATGCAATGTTTTACATTGTTGGGTGTTTGCTGTGGTTTTTGGTCAGCTGTTTGGTGTTCTCTAAATAATGTTCAACTTTGGTTGTTTCTACGATGTCTAGTGCTTAAGTGATCTGTTTGGTGTTCTCTAAAAAATGTTCAACTTTGGTTTTTTTAATTCCATACCATGATGGAAACCAAATGAGTTGGTGTTTTAGGGAAAGATTCATTTCATTCCGTAACATAAGTAAAACATCCATCATTTCAATGAAATGAGACCCCGTCCTGTTGTCATGAAATGATAATAAAATGTAACGTAATTTTGAGCCTTCCATAAGTAAAACATCCATCATTTCAATGAAATGATAATAAAATGTAACATAATTTTGAGCCTTCTATGGAAATGATAGATGTTTTACTAACGTTATTAATATTTCCGAGTAAGTGGAGAGAATGAAACATCTATAATTAATGGTTTACAAGTAAGTAATTCTCTGCCACAAGCAAAACATGCATAAAGTTGGGAATCATTCGAGGAACAAGGGTTTGGAAGATTATTCTCATGGCATTCCCACGACCCGTCTTACAAACTCATACAAAACATTAAACAAAAGTTTTATTTTTGGTTAAAACTCTAATCCTAGCATCGCTGACTCACTGAGAATCAAACCATAACAGCATAAACTAAACAAACAAAATAAAGAATAATTAAAACCTGATGTCGGCAAAACTACTAAATATAAAAGATAAAGATCCCAAACTAAGAATACAAAACATAATAAGGATTCACCATTCTCATGAACATCATAAATGGTGCACAAGTGTGGGTAAAATATTTTTAAAAATAAACTCCAAAACCGACCTTAATAAAAAGAACCATTCGAAACAGACTAACGATCCGATTTAAGTGGTGAGTTCCATGATAGCACTGACAATGTCCCCACTGTGAGCCTTCAAAGCCTTGACAGCCTTTGGTCTAGAAACACCAGCCTGTGTCATAACCAAATCAATGTCTCGGTCCTCAACACCAGTCTCATCAACCTCCTCTTCATCATCAGCAGGTGCATCAGCCACCGCGGGAGCGTCTGCCTTTGCCATAACCGAACTCATATCAGGCATTCTAAACTGTTGAGCAGCTTGAGTCTGCAACTGGGAGCTACGGTCATCCATCTTGGCTTCTCCAAATATGACGTAGGTTTCAGAATTTGGGCTTTTGAAAACATCAGGTTTTGAGATGTAAAACATCATCTGCATCATCATCAATTCATTATCATAAAAAAAATGTTCCGAGTCATAAAAACAAGATAAGAAACATGAAGCGAAAGTAGGTTACATTTTTTGACTTTTTAATAGTGACTCGACTAACACCAATAACAGCCTGCATCCCGAGCTTCAACATTGCCTTACGGCTCTTCTTCTCACTTCTGCTCTGCTTAGAACTATCACTCCCACCTGCATCGTATTTTTCAAAACCAGAGTTAATGAAACACACACTTAGGGGGTGTTTGTTTGAGCTTATATAAGGGCTTATGAGCTTATTGAGTTTCGGCTTATGTTTTATGTAAGGGCTTATTGGCTTATTACTGTTTATTATGACTAACACCAACATTTTTAAACAACAGGTAACTAAAACATAAACCGAACCTAACTAAAACAGCCTCTTATTAATCAAATCGAACCAAACAAATTATATTAACCAACAACAGGATTAACTAAGAGATGATATAATTAATTAGTAATCTATTTTAAAAATGAAAAAATGGATCCAGAATTAATAAAATGGAGTACCTAGGGCAACGGTATCCTCCTCATCATCGTCGGAGTCGGCGTCATCCTCATCTTTAACGTCCTCGATGGTTGGGTGCTCATCAAGCTGTCAAATATAATTAATTATAATTAGAGGTAAAAATAAAAAAATAAAAAATGAAATAGAGCTGAAAAAGTACCTCCTCAATCTTGGGCTTAGTTTCGATTTCTTCAACGACGGTCATCTTTGATCGATTGATTGATTAATTGGTGGCGGTGATAATCATTTGGGAAGGAAGAAAATATAGGGTTCCTCTCTTAGTGGGCTTACTTGTATGGCCTTACCCATTTTTCTTTTCTATTTCATTTTAAGCCCGATTCAAGAATCTGAACGATATCTCTTTTTTCCTAAAACCAAGTATACTCTCTATCGTTTACAATAACATCTAATTAGTCAGTATATAATCCACGAACTCATATACTTAAAGCTAATAGTTTAATTTAATTTTTTCATTAATATATAAGTACGAAACCTCCACGATGCAGTGGCGATTAAAAATTTATTTTCAACTAAATTGCATTGCGATAATGGTTTATGATTGTTTTTCATTCATCTCGTAATATATATGTTGATTATATTGGTTTTTCAGTTCGTCTTTTCGAGTTATTAAAAGAGTTTTGCTTTCATGGTTTATGGTTTGACTCTTTGGGCCATAAAAAGAATTATGTGGTAAGGCTATATGGTTCCGCCCTTTGGGCCATAAAAACAATTAGTTGCAAACGTAACAATTATCGTTTTTTCGTTCCATATGAAGAAAGGGTTACGCGCTAACAATTTTTGGTTTGGATTTGGCAATAAAATGAATTATGCGGTTATGATATCTGGTATGGCATTTCGGCCCATAAAAATAATCATTGTATGTGATAAGGGTTTCTTGTTATTTTTCATACGTTCTTTCGATATATAAAAAATTATGTGATAATTGTTTCTGGTTCAACGTCAGTTTTTGTAGTTCTTCAATCTCATGATACATATGTCGAGTTTAATAGTTTTGATTTTCGTTTCCGGTCCTTCAAAAGAATTATGTAGTAGCTTATACTTTGGCTATTCGGGTCGTAGAATTATGTATAATAGTGAATGTACGATGTATTAGCGAAGAAAAATTACATTGTAATGGCGATTCTTATTATTTGACTCGTGATATTGTAATAGTTTACGGTTCAACCATTCGAGACATAAAAAGAACTATGCGATAAAGGTTTTGGTTTTATCTTTCGAGCCATCTATAAGTTTAATTTTTTTTTAAAGAATTATGTGGTGTCTAATTGATTTATTAAACATGTTTCGGATTATAGTACAAAAAAATTGTGTGTGTTGTAGGAAACCGAAGAATACTTTTAAAACGTGTATAGAAATATTTGAACAAGGTTATATTACAAAAAATAAACGTGTCTCTTAGAAAACTCGAACTGGGTTATAAAAACTCGTTGCTTTCTTGAACGTCATAATCCTCGTAGAAAAATCATATTTTGTCAAAAAAAAATGACTCATTATTTTAACACTATAAAAATGGTTATGCTTATTTATTAGTTATTGTTTATAAAATAAGACATTTAAATTAGTCATTGAGATAGTAGTTTTTTAAAATTTTCTTAAATATCATTTCCAATAAATCATATAACTATTTATATTTTTATCACTTCAACTATTCGATTATTTATACTTTCACTATCAATATAAATTTTATTTTTGAATATCTATCTCAATTTTTTTGTTCACAAATCTCAATTTTGTGTTTTCCTAATTCATGTTTTTCAAGTAATAAGTTTACGGGTCTTTTGTTATTAGGTTATCGGTTCATGGTTATATCTTTAAGTTAAGATTATCAGTTAAGGTTGTAAAAAAGGGTTAAATAAGTCAATAAAAATTTGACCAAGTTATGATGTTTAATGGAATGTTATTATCTTATATTAATTATAGAAATTTGTTTATTAAAATATATCTTAACTTAAGATAGTCTATTTTATTTTCTCGTATGACCTTTTCATTTAAAAATTATGTTTGATTTTATATTTAAAAAGTATATATTATGTAACTTTAATGATATTTGGAAGAAAAAAAAAGAAGTTTAAAATAAAGATAAGTAAGGGAGTTTGGTATTTTGACTTTATTTATTAATTTTTAACATTTAAGTAATATTAAAAATATAAGAAGGCTTACGAGGACTTATAGGAGCTTAAGCTTATTTTTTTCTATAAGCCCTTTATAAGCCTCGTTTGGTTTGAAGGACTTATTAAAAATATAAGTCACGATAAGTCCCAAACCATAAACTATTTGAAGTAGCTCATGAAAACGACTTGAGCTTATGCTAAATAAAATTATATAAATACCCCTTATCCTAATTAAATTACATATTTCTATATACCCCTTTTATGTCTTTTTACACTAAAAAACTCCAACTCCAACTATTTTTACCAAGCATGTTTTTCATCTTTATAAATAAGCTCCAGCCCCGATCATAAGCTCAAGCCTAAGCTCCAACTCTATCTACATCTACTTACGACAAACACACCCTAAATTCATTATATATATACTTAACTTAAAACTTTAACATTTAAGTAAAAAGTGAAAATGCTTTATATATTTAAAAAAGATGATATCTAAAAAATTGAATATTAATTTCTTTGTTATTTAATGATTTTCTTGATTTTTATTAAACTATTAGCTATAATATAAAAAAATATATAATACATATTATTACGGTAGTATCTACGGATATAAAAAATGAGTTTTGCGGTTTCATGGGTCGGATTTAGCCCGCAATGAATAGTGCATACCTGTCGTTCGCTCATTAAATGTCCCCGTGTACATATTTTTACCCATAACTAAAATGTCTGTTACCCAACCATAATGGAGAGACACTCGCGAATCACAAATTTTTCTTGCTTATTGTATACAAACTGGCTTATAATGGTTTTAGAACTAAATCACTCGTCTTGAGCTCAAAACTTCAAACATAATATATGTCAACTACTTACTTATTGTTTGACCTACCAACTTCCTAGATATAAGCATAAGAGATCATTAAAACGACATATGCTAGTCAAATAATCACTCAAACAAAAGATATTACATTACATAAAGTAACCAAATTTAATGAAATACATAAAGAAGATTTTTCCAATATTTATGTATACTATTGATAGAAGTACAAAATAAAGGCAAGAAGATCTTAACTCACGAGTCATGAGATCATGGACAAAGTAAAGACAAATTGTATCTTATAAAATCTATTTATTTATAGTTTTAGGGTAGGTATTTTTGATATGAATTTTAAGTGGTTTTAGAAGTTTTAAACTTTTAATTTTAAAATAAAAGTTTTAAAATATAAAAGACTTATTTTTTTATTAGGATTTTAAGTAAATGAAAAGCAATTTCAAAGAGCCTTGAGATGTTAAAAAAATAAAAATTTGAAAACAAAAGTCTTAGGTTCTAACCTCTGGCTATAATCTGAAACTACAACTTATAGCCTCATTTATATCAAACATACCTGATATGTTTGGTAAAGCTAGTTTGAAGTTGGAGCTAGTAACTGGAGTTGAAAGTTTGGACATATATCTAAAGCTGAAACTTAAGCTTTTATTTTTCTTAAATGTGTTTGAAAAATAACGGAAATTAGAGTTTAAAAATATAAAATGCCTAAAAAGTATATATATATAATAGTATAATAATACAAATTTTATGAGGAATACTTATATAATTAACCATCATATAAGCTCAAACTATTTTTTTATTTTAGAAACTTGTAACTTTACAAATAAGCTCCAACCAAAGAAAGCTAATTTAGAAGAAAAAAAAAAAAAAAAAAGCCTGAAGCCTCATTTAAGCATTGGATATCGCATATTTACATCTATATTTATATGCGATATTTGGTCATTTTTGTATTTAATCATGATGGAAAGGATATGATTTTGTATTTAATTGTGTGAATTTTTTTTTATTCAAGTGACAGGTTGAATATGATTGGAAAGTGGACGTTTGGACGAAGACATACAAGTAAATGGCTAATATATCGAGAAAAGCTGGTTTGGGACTTGTACGTTACGCATAGAGCAAGAAAAAGACAAGAAAGTTCGAGAAACACCCCACTGTGCGTGGCACCGTGAATCAGAAATCGTATACAATTTGGAAAGCATGGACTGCTCGCAACGACTGTTTTTCAGGATTCCGGATTTTGCCCTATAAATAGAAACGTAAACCTCACAAATTAAATAACTTTTCATAGGTCGACTCAGGGGTTTAGAGATCGAATTTGGAGCTGCAAGAAGGGCTAGGAAGCTAGTTTCGAAGAGAAATCTTCAACAACGATCATTCTAAAACTCTTTTCTTTTCTAATTCGATTGGTACTATGTTTAATTACTTATTTTTGGTGATTTCTTCTATGAACATGAGTAGCTAAACTACTTAAACACTTGTTTGGATTAGGGATCTTATGTTATGACTTGATTTATGTTTATTGGATGTTATTCTTGATGTTGCATGTTTAATCGTAGATCCGTTCTTATTTAATCTTAACATTGTTTTAGTTCTTATACTCTTTTGGTTAATTGAAAGTCTAGGTATTCGAGAGGAATCTAGAACTAGGTTAAACAATTGAAAAGAAACAATCAACCGGTCTATAATTGATTAGAACTCAAGTAATTAGATTAAAACGAGATCGCTAGTTTAATAATTACAAGATATTGGATTAGAAAACTAGATAAACTATTCGAGAGGAAGCTTAATAGATTAAATTATAAACATCAACTTAATTCTTAAAGTTTAGTTATTTAGGACTTTTACTATATTCGAGAGGAACGGTAGAGTTTAAGATAATTAAAGATAACTAGGTATTTGAGAGAAACTTAATTATATAATAGAAAAACTAAAGAGAAACATTCAATTGCATAAGTTAAATCGGATCATTAGTGAACTATCTGAACAAGTGTCTTTCCCTTAGTTGATTTCTTAAAAACATTCAATATTTCAATCAACGTTTTCACGTTATATATACTTTCAAAATTAGTTTAGGTAAAGTGACAATTCGGTCACAAACACAAAAACAATTAGTATTATTAATCCTAAATTTAAAACTAACGTAGTCTCTGAGAACGAATCCGATCTGCCTGAATTATATTATACATGATTAGGTCCACTGCCTATAAGTGTTTAGTCAAGTGTTAGCGTATTCCGAGTTTTAAAAATAAACTAGATTTTACACATCAAGTTTTTGGCGCCGCTGCCGGGGACTTAGTTTTAGTTTTTAGTTTAGAATTTGTAATTCGATCCTTTTAAGTATTTATTTATTTGAAAGTTATTTTTTATTGTTTATTACACTGGTGCGTTTGAAGGGTTTGTTAGTTGTGTTTTGCAAGTATTCATGTCGTTAATGAACACAAGGTCTTCTGGGTTACCACTCAAGAGTCCTTTATCAAATCCATGAGTATCAAAAAGGCGTAACAAGCAACGAAAGAACAAGTCAGCACTTAATATTTCACTAGCATTTGTACCGTTTTCACCTATCAAATTTTAGGACACTGAGTCTTATTTAGGAGGTGATAGCAGTTCAGACTCAGAGACTGAAGAAGTAATTTTAGAGGATAAACCGGAACCGCAAACAATTAATATGGGAGATCAGGATCCGTTGGATATCCCAATGTTCCGACGAGCTGCAATCGTAGCAGTCCCACCCACCCGATGCTTTAGGGGAGGATTTTGTAGTCAAGGGTCATCATCTGAAGATGATCCAAAACAATCTTTTTGATGGGAGATATCAATAAGATCTGCATAAACACGTAGCTAAATTCATCGAGCTATGTGAGATTTTCAAGTATGGAGAAGAAAAGAGTGATAATTTGAAGTTGAGATTATTCCCTTCATCTCTCACCGGAGAAACAAAGACATGGTTTGAAGAATTAGAAGGAGACCACGACCACTACTTGGGCACAAATGAGAGATATTTTTATCAAAGGATTTTTCCCATCGACTTTAGGTAGGAAATTGTTGAGGGAGATTTGTAACAACCGTCCAATTTCAGGTGCATTTCATACTCTATGTCTCTCTTATTGTCCGCCGTTGTCTTTAACTGTTCAATTACCGGAAACGCGCCAGTGTCGGAATCACACCCGAAATCAAATTATATAAGTCCTAATACCAAGAAAACACCTAATGAACTTTCCTAAGTTCATAACGTATCATAATAAAGAACTTTTAGTTAACAAAAAGGTCCAACGAAACAATAACGCAAAAACAGCAAAGTCACAAAAATCTTTACCAAAGCGGTCCAGGACGCCGCACAAAGGCCTTGTGCGCCGTCCTGGAAGGACCAAATCCGCAAATTATTTGAATTTTTGCATGTCTCGATTTCTACAATCTTAATACCAATCAAACTCGAGAATAGACCATAATTTACTGCCATTTTACTGTCCCCAACCCACCCTTTACTCCTTTCTTCACTTTTCTTTTTCATTTATCATTTTACAAAAACAAAAACAAAACACCTACAACTTTTCTCTCAAAACTCTCTCAAGAAAACATCAATTACAGTAAATCCTAGCCATCAAAACTTACTTTTCATCCATAAAAAATGTTTGAGCAATCAAGGGAAGCTAGTTATTTTCGGTTTCCAAGCATTTCTACCGATTTTGGAGCTTTAAATCCGTTGAAAAAACAATCCATCCATTTCCCTCCGGTAGAAATCGCTCTTTTATCATTATTTACTGTTTTTATAACTTGCATGTGAGATCTAAAGCTTTAAAACAAGTTTTTACAAAGATTTGTAACATTTATGGACCAAAAACGATTTTTAACTGAAATAACCTTTGGATCTATAAATTTATGGTTAAAAACACTTTAGAAACTGTAAAAATGAAGTTTTATTAAGTCTAGACTTATTGCATGTCGAAATCCGTGGCTAAAATAAACGTTTTGCTCGAAAAATCCAAAAATCACGACCTGTGTGCCGTCCCAAGGCACCAGGACGACGCAGCGGGCACTTTTGCCTTCTGTGCGTCGTTCCTAAGGTCCAGGACGACGCACAACGCTACCATTTTTCCCGAAATGTTGTTATTTGAACGTTTTGAACTCGTTTGCACCGCTGACTTTTCGTAACTATTATTTTGGGACTGAGTTTGATTAAAATAAGAATATTTGTGACTTGTATGGACTATTTGGACTTAAAATGGATTTGATTAAATACGTAATTGTTATATGTGTGTTTTGTGAGCGGAAGTGAAACTTGGATTTTTGGATACAAAATTTGGGCGCGGAAGCGCTGTCCAAATTTCGTTAGAAAATCCGAACCACTTCAGCAAGAAAAATCACTTGTAACATGACAACAATAAACGTTAAATCGGACTTTTGGACAAAAACGTAATATCTACCGTTTCAGACTATTTTGGACAATTTGGACCTTTGACACTTAAAGTTTATTAAAATCTTATCTATTATACTATATAAATTAAAATAATAAGATAATAACTATTGAACTAACTTGGTATTAATAGGCGTTCCGTGATTCCCGGCTCCCGTCTCCGACCGATTTTCGCATTCTTACTCTTCGCAACCAGTGAGTTACAACCCCTTTATTTAATGTATTTTTACATAACTTTTTGGGGGAAACATAAGATTTAATTGTATTTTGACACTTTTATGAACATTTGCAACTTTTATGAACTTATGCAACTCTTGTGAACCCTTGGAAACTATTACGAAACTATTGATCTAATTTGGAAACTTTGTGAAACTCTTATACGTAAAACACTTTATTGCCCCTATTGGCTTATTTTAAACTTATCGGATTGCCCCCTAATTGGCTAAACTAGTTATTGATTACTTGTATGCGAGACCAACCCTTGATGAGATTATAACGCGATTCTTAAGTGCCTACTATCATTTTTGAAACAAAATTACATTAGTGTCCACCTTTTTGAAACTCTTAACACTATTAGATTTTGAGCCGTTTAGTAATAATGGCTATCGATACGTAGGAAAGAACCGTTCCTTGCTTAGATGGCAGTCTAAGTACATGTTACTATGATCATTTATACTCCTCGTAGATAGTGCGGGGTAAGGGGCCTCACGGTTGAATAATCGGTTTAGTGTGTACACTTATGTTATAGAATGCCAAGAGGTTTATACAAGATTCTAATTAGCTACTTATATACGCATATACCTTCTTTTAGCGATTGATACCGCTACTACTATTTTACTACGTATGGTTACACTTGTGTCTGTACAAAATTTAGGGTATTGATATGCCCGTTGCTTCGAAACTTTAAAAAGTATATAAACTTTAAGCGACTACATCCGCTATCCTTCTCTTATGAAACCTTTTACTTTTGTATACTTAACCAAAACTTTTGTTGAGAAACTTAAAAAACTGTAACTCACTCACTACTTTTTGAAGTTGACACTTTATCTTATGTTTCAGGAAATTAAGTGTAAGGATGAAGTGCATGGCATGGACGGGTCAGGATGGTTGCGTGAGATCTGTATTGGGAAAAGACTTGTCCATTTATTTTGGGGAATTGTAATTGGAACTTTATCTATGTATTTGTGTTGAAATTCTAATGACTTGGTTATCTCTTTTGAAATTGTAAACACTTTTATTATTAATCAATGACTTGAAACCGTTATGTTTGTTATGACCCGTGTAATGATATTCCAGCTCTTCACACTTCGTGTTTCCGCTTTAGCGGGGTGTGACAGACTTGGTATCATAGCACAGGTTATAGTGAAAACGGTTTTAAAAATTTTCAAATTTTTCTTTTTTCGAAACCAAACTATAACCAAGGCTCTTTCGGAAAATCATTTATGGGTTCAAACTTTAGAGAATTAATTTCGCGATTACATGGTTCTTTTCAACTACGCATGACCTGAACACTCATGCCTAGTTTAAAATGAATTATGCAAGGACGGAACGTAATTACTACGCATGACCGTCACGATCCCAGTCCTGTTCACTACCCCGAGCCGCTTCCTCTCGCGAGGCTTCTGAGGGCCACACCGCCTCGGAAAGCCAACGACATCAGACCACCGATCCCACGGAGGACACCTCCATGGCGATCTCTAATAGCATCGGGTCCATCCCGAGGACAGTACTACCACCTCCGCCACCGGTAACCGTTGCCGCACCACCCCACTACCGGGGGCCGCGTACCAAGTTGACCGCGCGAAAGCAGGTTATCCTCCCGGGCCGCCTGCCGGATCGGATGGCCGGACACCAGGCCGGTCCATCCCGACCCACACCATCCCACCTCCCATTTGGTCACCCTGTAGAGGAGGCTCCGCATAACCCTCTTATGGACCATTACACCTGGGAAAGGCAGTTGGAGCGCGAAGAGATGCAGCGCACTCGCGATGTTGAGGCAGCTAGGCAGAGGATGCCTCCTACTCTTCAGCCTCCCCCACCGGCCGCATTCCTCCACCTGCACCGCGAGGTACGGGGACTTGCACAGGAGACCCAGCAACAAGGGCTCCTTATCAGTGAGGTCACCGACGTTGCACATCAGTTGTCGGAGCAGTCGTTGCGAGTCATCGCATCGACACGAGCTACGACACGGACGCATCACCTCATTGGTGTGTGTCTAGTGATGGGTACGTTTATTGCGGTCATGGTGGCCAAGATGTTTCTAGAGAGGCGTCATTAGTCATTTCCTTGTATTGTACTGTACTCAGCTTAGTCGTAATTTTCTATTGTACACGACTTAGGCTACTTATCTTATTATATTTTCTATGTATTGTAATCGTATTCTCCATTCAATAATTTGTACTATGTACCAAACCTTATTATCATTAATGGAAGTTCTATCTTTTTATTATTTATACTTGTCTTATCGTGTGAATCCTTTATTATTGTCAATCATATACTACTATCTCTTGAATCATTGTCGTGCGTGTACTATTTGTTCTTTCATAATACTCTTGCGTGGTCATTATCATTGTTCATTGGGTTATATTCTTATCGTATTCCATCCGTGCGTTCTAAACTGAATCTGTTTTTCCTGTTGTAGAATCATGGCACCTAGGCGCACCAATACCGACCGCATTGCTGAGCAAGTTGCTGATCAGTTGAAGCAGCTATGCCCAACATGATCGCCCAGATTACTGCAGGGATCAATGCCAATGTCAACAACCATCAGCAACAACAACAGCAACAACAACAGCAGCAGCAGCATCAGGGAAACAACAACCAGAACTAGAACCAACACCCAAACCCTCCTCCGTGCAATTATAAGAGCTTCATGGCGTGTAAGCCAAAGGAGTTTCACGGCACAACTGGTACTGTAGGACTGCTCCAATGGTTCGAGAGTATCGAATCAGTCCTACACATCAGCCGATGTGCCGAAGCCAACAAGGTGGAATACGCCTCTTGCGTATTCCATGGCCGAGCTTTATCGTGGTGGAACAGTGTTGTTCAAACCCCAGGGCGTGAGACTGCCTATGCTCTTTCCTGGAATGCCTTTAAGAACCTACTCATCGAAGAATACTGCCCAAGAGGGGAAATCAAGAAGCTCGAGGCTGAGCTGTGGGACTAGAAGATGATCGGAAACGACATTGAGAAGTACACCACCCGGTTCCACGAGCTCGCCCCGCTAGTTCCAAGGCTAGTAACCCCTGAGGAGAACCGGATTGACCTCTACATCTCGAGTCTTGTTCCGGAAATCTGTGGCATTGTCATCTCATCTGAGCCCCAGAAATTGTAGAGCGCCATCATTTTAGCTCATCGTCTCACCAGCAACCTCCTCAGCGCTCCTGCATCTTCCAAAAAGGAGTCAGGTGAGAAGAGGAAGGCTGAACAGACCCCAAGGAGAAGTGACCGAAACAAGAAGGCCCGTAGCACCCGCAATTTCGCTGTGACTGGCGTACCTGCAACTGCACCTACACCGACACCACCTAATGGACCCAGGCCTTACTATGGACCGAACCCAAAGTGAAACAAGTGCAACTTTCATCACTACGGGAACTGCCCGGTATGCTTAAGATGCCAGAAGGTAGGCCATTTCGCCAAGTACTGCCTAGACAAGACAACCATCCCAGTTTAGAAGTCGTCGTGCTTCGAGTGTGGAAACGACCAACACCTCCGAAACACCTTCCCTAAGCTGCATCGAACTCAGCAAAACTAGGGTGGACAAGGTAGGGGTCGTGCTCTTGCACTTACAGCTGAAGAATCACGTCAGGATCCCAACGCAGTTACGGGTACCTTTCCTATCAATGATCATTTTCCTTCCGTACTATTCGACTCAGGAGCTGAGAGAAGCTTTACTTCCTTAGAATTTAGACCCCTCATTAACCTAGAATCTAAAGTTCTTAAGGATAGCTTTACCGTCGAATATGCTAACGACCAAGAGTTTGAAGCTAGGGATATAATCTTAGGGTGTTTACTATGCTTATCTGACAAAATTTTCCCCATCGATCTAATTCCTATCGAGCTTTCAAGCTCCGACGTTATCGTCGGAATGGACTGGCTATCTCTCTTTCGAGCGGAGATCGTCTGTTTCGACAAACTCATCCGTATCCCTCTTTCGGAAAAAGAGACTCTCGTTGTTCAGGGAGACAAGCCTGGACGACAACTTCGCATCATATCTTCTATAAAAATCCGCAAGTACCTCGAAAAGAACTACGACGCATTCCTCGCTCATGTCGTCGAACGTAAATCTACAGAAAGCCGAATCCAAGACATTCTCGTAGTCAAGGATCATCCATAAGTCTTTCCCGAGGATTTGCCTAGGCTACCGCCGCATCGACAAGTGGAATTCCGAATAGACCTCGTTCCTGGCGTAGCACCGGTTGCCAAGACGCCATACCGTATGGCACCACCCGAAATGCTGGAAGTGTCAAAACAGTTACAGGAACTCTTAGACCATAGTCTTATTCGCCCGAGTTCGTCCCCCTGGGGAGCCCCAATCCTCTTTGTAAAAAAGAAAGACGGATCCTTCGGTATGTGTATCGATTATCGTGAACTGAACAAGCTGACCGTCAAGAACCGATACCCACTCCCGAAGATCGATGACCTGTTCGACCAGTTGCAGGGTGCAACTCACTTCTCCAAAATCGACCTCCGTTCGGGTTATCACCAGGTTTGTGTCAGTGAGACCGACATTCCTAAAACCGCATTTCGAACTCGTTACGGTCATTACGAATTTCTTGTCATGCCTTTTGGTCTGACCAACGCACCAGCAGTATTCATGGACCTAATGAACAGAGTGTGTAGGCCATACCTAGACAAATTCGTTATCGTATTCATAGACGACATTCTCATCTACTCAAGAAACAAGGAAGATCATGCGAAACATCTTAAGCTCATTCTAGAACTCCTCCGAGATTAGAAGTTGTACGCCAAATTCTCGAAGTGTGAATTCTGGCTCCGGGAAGTACACTTCCTTGGTCATGTGGTCAACCAAGAAGGGATTCATGTAGATCCAGCTAAGATCGAAGAGATCGAGAAATGGCAAGCCCCGACGACTCCTACGGAAATCCGTCAATTCCTAGGATTGGCTGGCTATTATCGAAGATTCATCGAGAATTTCTCGAAGATCGCTAAGCCCCTCGCCGAACTCACTCAGAAAGACAAGGACTTCATTTGGGGAAAGGAACAGGAGGATTCCTTCCAGAAGCTTAAACATCAACTATGTCACGCACCGATTTTGTCCCTGCCGGAGGGCACGGATAACTTCGTAGTATTTTGCGATGCATCCCATCAAGGACTTGGGTGTGTTCTAATGCAAAAGGACAAAGTCATCGCTTACGCTTCTAGGCAGTTGAAGGTGCACGCGCATAACTATACAACACACGACTTAGAGCTGGGAGCCGTCGTGTTCGCTTTAAAAATCTGGAGACACTACTTGTTCGGTACTAAGTGTACAGTCTTCACCGATCATAAGAGCCTTCAGCACATTTTGGACCAGAAAATGCTCAACATGAGGCAACGTAGATGGATAGAGCTGCTAAGTGACTACGACTGCGAGATCAAATACCACCCGGGTAAAGAAAACGTAGTAGCAGATGCCCTGAGTCGGAAGGAAAGGGTAAAGCCATCTCGAGTTCGAGCATTGGGTATTCAGATTCAGACAAGTCTTCGAACGCAGATCGTAACCGCACATCAAGAAGCGTTGAAACCAGAGAACATTAAGGTCGAAACGCTGCACAACCATGAAAAGGAATTCGAACGCAAGTCCGACGGAATCTACTACTTCAAGGGCCGAGCATGGATCCCGAAATCCGAAGATCTTCGTAGACTCATTTTGGACGAGGGCCACCGATCTCGATATTTTATCCATCCGGGATCCGACAAATTGTATCAGGATCTCCGAGAATATTATTGGTGGCCGGGCATGAAGAAGGATATCGCCTTGTATGTAGCCAAGTGCCTTACTTGCTCCAAGGTCAAGGCGGAATATCAAAAGCCCTCTGGTCTACTTCAGCAACCGGAGATTCCCATGTGGAAGTGGGAACAAATCTCTATGGTTAAGGGTAACGACACGATTTGGGTCATCGTGGACCGTTTGACAAAATCCGCTCATTTCTTACCGGTGCGGGAAAATCACTCGATGGAGAAATTCGCTCAAATCTACATCAACGAGATCGTCTCTCGTCATGGAACACCCCTCTCCATCATCTCCGACAGGGATAGTCGATTCACGTCCCGCTTTTGGAATGCCCTTCAGAAATCGTTAGGGACGCGACTAGACCTCAACACTGCATACCATCCTCAGACCGATGGTCAGAGTGAAAGGACGATCCAGAATATATGCTGAGAGCGTGTGTAGTTGAATTCAGAGGAAGTTGGGACGCTCACCTCCCTTTGGTCGAGTTCTCCTACAATAACAGCTACCATGCCAGCATCAAGTGCGCACCATTCGAGGCCCTATATGGACGCAAGTGTCGGTCACCGCTTTGTTGGCTAGAAGCTGGCGATCGACAACTTACGAGGCTCGACATCGTCCAGGAGACCATTGACAAGATCACCACTATCCGTGAAAGGCTGAAGACATCCCGTACCCGGCAGAAGAGCTACGCAGACAACCGGAGGAAACCCCTCGAGTTCCAAGTTGGCGATAGAGTGCTTCTCAAGATATCGCCATGGAAGGGAGTAGTCCGCTTCGGGAAGCGCGACAAACTAAGCCCAAGGTACACCGGTCCATTTGAGGTCATAGAGCTTATCGGTCCAGTTGCTTATCATCTCCAACTCCCCCAGACCCTATCGAACGTTCATAATGTATTCCATGTCTCACACTTGAAAAAGTGTCTATCCGATGAGACCATCGTCATCCCTCTTGACGAGGTCAAAATTGATAATAAACTCAATTTCATTGAAGAACTGCTTGAGGTCGTTGACCGAGAGGTCAAGCAACTCAAGCAAAGTCGTGTTCCCATTGTCAAGGTTCGGTGGAATTCCTGACGTGGTCGCTAATTCACGTGGGAACGTGAGGACCAAATCCGTCAGAAATATCCACATCTGTTCGAGGACACTTCTTCATGATGGGACAAACTAAATTTCGGGACGGAATTTCTTTCAACCCGGGGAGAATGTGACAACCGTCCAATTTCAGGTGCATTTCATACTCTATGTCTCTCTTATTGTCTGTCTTTGTCTTTAAATGTTCAATTACCGGAAACGCGTCAGTGTCGGAATCACACCCGGAATCAAATTATATAAGTCCTAATACCAAGAAAACACCTAATGAACTTTCCTAAGCTCATAACGCATCATAATAAAGAACTTTTAGTTAACGAAAAGGTCCAACGAAACAATAACGCAAAAACAGCAAAGTCACAAAAATCTTTACAAAAACGGTCCAGGACGCCGCACAAAGGCCTTGTGCGCCGTCCTGGAAGGACCAAATCCACAATTTATTTGAATTTTTGCATGTCTCGATTTCTACAATCTTAATACCAATCAAACTCGAGAATAGACCATAATTTACTGCCATTTTACTGTCCCCAACCCACACTTTACTCCTTTATTCACTTTTCTTTTCATTTATCATTTTACAAAACCAAAAACAAAACACCTACAACTTTTCTCTCAAAACTCTCTCAAGAAAACATCAATTACAGTAAATCCCAGCCATCAAAACTTACTTTTCATCCATCAAAAACGTTTGAGCAATCAAGGGAAGCAAGGGGAAGCTAGTTATTTTCGGTTTCCAAGCATTTCTACCGATTTTGGAGCTCTAAATCCGTCAAAAACACAATCCATCCATTTCCCTCTGGTAGAAAACGCTCTTTTTTCATTATTTACTGTTTTTATAACTTGCATGTGAGATCTAAAGCTTTAAAACAAGTTTTTACAAAGATTTGTAACATTTATGGACCAAAAACGATTTTTAACTGAAATAACCTTTGGATCTATAAATTTATGGTTAAAAACACTTTAGAAACTGTAAAAATGAAGTTTTATTAAGTCCAGAGTTATTGCATGTCGAAATCCGTGGCTAAAATAAACGTTTTGCTCGAAAAATCCAAAAATCACGGCTTGTGTGCCGTCCCAAGGCACCAGGACGACGCAGCGGGCACTTTTGCCTTCTATGCGTCGTTCCTAAGGTCCACGACGACGCACAGCGCTGCCATTTTTCCTGAAATGTTGTTATTTGAACGTTTTGACCTCGTTTGCATCGCTGACTTTTCGTAACTATTATTTTGGGACTGAGTTTGATTAAAATAAGAACATTTGTGACTTGTATGGACTATTTGGACTTAAAATGGATTTGATTAAATACGTAATTGTTATATGTGTGTTTTGTGAGCGGAAGTGAAACTTGGATTTTTGGATACGAAATTTGGGCGCGGAAGCGCTGCCCAAATTTCGTTAGAAAAATTCCGAAACACTTCAGCAAGCAAAATCCTTGTAACATGACAATAATAAACGTTAAATAGGACTTTTGGACAAAAACGTAACATCTATCGTTTCGGACTATTTTGGACAATTTGGACCTTGACACTTAAAGTTTAATAAAATCTTATCTATTATATTATATAAATTAACATAATAAGATAATAACTATTGAACTACCTTGGTATTAATAGGCGTTCCGTGATTCCCGGCTCCCATTTCCCACCGATTTCCGCATTCTTACTCTTCGCAACCCGTGAGTTACAACCCCTTTATTTAATGTATTTTTACATAACTTTTTGGGGGAAACATAAGATTTAATTGTATTTTGCAACTTTTATGAACATTTGCAACTTTTATGAACTTATGCAACTCTTGTGAACCCTTTGAAACTATTACGAAACTATTGATCTAATTTGGAAACTCTGTGAAACTCTTATGCGTAAAACACTTTATTGCCCCTATTGGCTTATTTTAAACTTATCGGCTTGCCCCCTAATTGGCTAAACTAGTTATTGATTACTTGTATGCGAGACCGACCCTTGATGAGATTATAACGCGATTCTTAATTGCCTACTATCATTTTTGAAACAAAATTACATTAGTGCCCACCTTTTTGAAACTCTTAACACTATTAGCTTATGATCCGTTTAGTAATAATGGCTATCGATACTTAGGAAAGAACCGTTCCTTGCTTAGATGGCAGTCTAAGTACATGTTACTATGATCATTTATACTCCTCGTAGATAGTGCGAGGTAAGGGGCCTCACGGTTGAATAATCGGTTTAGTGTGTACACTTATGTTATAGAATGCCAAGAGGTTGATACAAGATTCTAATTAGCCACTTATATACGCATATACCTTCTTTTAGCGATTGATACCGCTACTACTATTTTACTACGTATGGTTACACTTGTGTCTGTACAAACTTTAGGGTATTGATATGCCCGTTGCTTCGAAACTTTTAAAAGTATATAAACTTTAAGCGACTACATCCGCTATCCTTCTCTTATGAAACCTTTTACTTTTGTATACTTAACCAAAACTTTTGTCGAGAAACTTAAACTGTAACTCACTCACTACTTTTTGTAGTTGACACTTTATCTTATGTTTCATGAAATTAAGTGTAAGGATGAAGTGCATGGCATGGACGGGTCATGATGGTTGTGTGAGATCTGTATTGGGAAAAGACTTGTTTATTTATTTTGGGGAATTTTAATTGGAACTTTATCTATGTATTTGTGTTGAAATTTTAATTACTTGGTTATCTCTTTTGAAATTGTAAACACTTTTTATTATTAATCAATGACTTGAAACCGTTATGTTTGTTATGACCCGTGTAATGATATTCAGCTCTTCACACTTTGTGTTTCCGCTTTAGGGGTGTGTGACAAGATTCTAGGACTTCGACAAGACAATGGAGAAACAATAACCGAAGCATGTGGAAAGTTGAAAGATATGTTGTGGAATTGTTACGAGCATGGATTTGGCAAGGATACTATCGTAGAACTCTTTTTCTAAGGTTTGAATAAAGAATCTAAAGAGGAGTTGGACTTAGTTGGAGGAAGGAACTTTATGTATAAATCACCCAACGAACCTTGTAACCTCATGGAAGATAAATTCGTGATTAGCTTTTCTGTGGAATGTCGTGACGATGGTAGAGGAAGAAGAACCAAGGGCATTGTGGCTAGTGTTGAAGGAAGTAACAACGATACTTCCGGGAAATTGAAGTAGATCAAGACAATGGCAGACAAAATGGATAAAAGAATGGATATTTGGAGAAGGAGGTACATGTGATCAAGCACGGTTGTGAAAATTATGGAGGACCACATTATGCTAGTGATTGTAGACCGGATGATGCCAATTATGCGCAATATTGTTACCCTAATCGTAGAGTAAATTGGCAAAACCAAGGAGATTAACGGTACGAATGGCAAATAAATTATTCACGGTCTCCACCACGACCAAGATACGAAGAGAATCCACCGAAGAATGAGTATGAATTGAAGGATTTGTTGAAGACGTTTATTCACACAAAAAATCCAAAGAATGACTCGGTAACAAATCAATTAGAGTATTAAACGATCACATTGAGCAAGGAAAGAGAAATCACAAGCTGCAACGCAAGACTTGGAGCGAAGATTTGATCGAATGAACGAGCGGTTCGCGAATCGACCACCATGCCAATTACCGAGCAACATGCAACAAAACTCGATACTGCAAAATAATCAAAATAATTTGAACAATCAAGGTTCTAAGTATCAACCTCCGGGAATGAAAGAAGAGCACGTGAACACAATCATGTCACGTTCACGAACCAAGTTTGGGGGAATTCAAGCGGAAAACGAAGAAATATTTTCTAAAACAGCAGGCTCTGCGCCGCAGTGACAAATATTTTGAGCAAAGAACGTATGGTGATGAGTTTACTGCGACGCAGTGCAATCCACTGCGCCACACTGGAGAGTCAGACCCCGAAAATAATGTTGGAGATGATTTGGAGGTCGAGGATGAAGAGGAGGAAGAATCACAGGTTTAATCTGAAGTAGTGGCACCGAAACCGACGGAAAATCCACCAATCAAGGCGTACAAACCAAGAATTCATATCCTCAACGTTTGAGGAAGAAAATGACGAAGGAGCAATATGGTAAGGCATAGTAAAATCCCCATAGTGAGGGTGCGATGGAACGCCAAACGAGGCCCCGAATATACCTGGAACGAGAGGATCAAATGATGCTTAAGTATCCTCATCTCTTCACTTCTCCCACAACGAATACCACAAGTCGAAATTTCGGGACGAAATTCTTTCAACGTGGGGAGAATGTGACAACCGTCTAAACTAAGGTCGAGAACGCTAACTTATAACTTCTAAGTGTTTATTTTGATGCCCGATAAGACTAACTTTATGTGCTATGTGGTTACGTACACATAACTCTTAAGATAAGCTCGTAGTAACTCACACAAAACTCTTAAACGAAAGTTTACTCCATTTTAAACCTTTAAGCGCGGATCGGGATCAGAATCAAAAATCAACTTCGGAATCAAATTATGTAAGTCCTAATACCAAGAAAACACCTAAGGAACTTTCCTAACTTCATAACGTATCATAATCTATAACTTTCATTTAACGAAAAAGGTCAACGAAGCAAAACGTAAAAAGCGAAAAATCGAAAAATGCTGAAAAACTGACCAGTGCGACGCACTGGACGTGTAATTCCAAAAAAATTTAAAGTTTTATTCTGATCTCGATTTTACAAACACACAACCCACTCAAACACGAATCTTAGCAATTATTACTGCATTTTTGGCAGTCCCTTAGCCACTATCACCTACTCCCTTACATTTCTTTTCATTTCTATTTTATAAAAACACAAACACACACCAAAAACACACATACACACACACACACACACTCCCTCATCTCTCTCCATTTTCTCTCAAGAACATCCCAAAATACAGCCACTTTTAGCCACCAAAAGTCACCTTTTACACCATCAAAACCATTCAAACAAGCAAAGGAAGCAAGGGGGGCAAAGCTATTTCGATTACAAAACGTTTTCTACACTTTTGGAGCTCTAAATCCGCATAGACCATCATCTAAACACTTTCATTCGGTAGAAACTCTTCCTTTTTACTTATATTACTATTATAACCAATTGCATGTATGATCTAAGCTCAAAAATCAAGTTTTGATGAAGTTTTATGACCATTTTTATACAAAAACGGGTTTATACTAAAATGATGCTTAAATCTTTGTTTTTATGGATAAAAGTTACTTATAAACTGATATAATGTTGATTAATAAGGTTTATACCGATTGCATGTCAAGATCTATCACTTACATAAACGTTTTTTGCAAGAAAAACTCAAAAACGGGGAAGAACAGCAGGCAGTGCGCCGCACCCCTGCCCAATGCGGCGCACCGGGTTGCTGTCCTCCCCGAAAATCGTCGTTTTGGCCGTTTAAAACTTGGTTACGCATTCTGACTTTTAAGACTTGACATTTGGGACTGAGTTTAGTAAAAATGAACACATTGGTGACTTGTATTGGGCTTAATATGCTAAAAGAACATGTTTAAAAAAGTTATGTAGGTATATGTGTTTTGTGAGCGGGAAAGTGTTTTATAATTTGGACATAGAATTGGGCGCGGAAGCGCTGCCCAAATTTTGTTAGAAAATAAAAGACACTTTAGCAAACAAAACATAGTTAACATAATAACAATAACGCTTGTCACACCCCGCTTGGAGCGGAAACGCGAGATGTTCCAGTTATAATATCAAGAGTCAAGATTACAACAATATAACCTATAAACAAAACATCAAATTCAATAGATCATGCCAAATGTTACAAAATGTATCATAAAGTCAAAGGCGATAAGACGCCAAGCACAAATACAATTCCAAAAGAAATAAACAAACGAATCGTCATGGAAATTACAATAAACAATTTAATTCCAAATTTCCCAAAAGCAAGCGATCCGAAAAACAAACTATGGCATGATCAACGGAAATCCTCAATTTCCTGCAAAGCGTTAAAACGACATCAACAACATGTTGGTGAATTATTCGCAATTTTAGGTAAAAGTTGACCCAACGACAAGTTTCAAGGTAGACCTATTCTCTTAGGTAATAAGGTAATCAATAGCGTCTAACGATTAAGCAGACAGAAAATACAACAACGTCTAGAAATTTAGTAGGCAAGATATAAGATAACGTCTAGCAATTTATTAGCAAACAAGATGACGTCTAGCGTTAAGCAGACTAGATGACGTCTAACGATTAGCAGACGAGATGACTTCTAACATATAAGTAGACAAGATGACGTCTGACATTTAAGCAGACAAGGTGACGTCCAACATTTAAGCAGACAAGATGACGTCTAACATTTAAGCAGACAAGATGACGTTTAACATTTAAGCAGACAAGAAATACATTACGCCTACTATTTAAACAAACAAATTTTAAAGTACGCTTTACAGCCCTAAAAATAGTAAAGACAAGGGCTACGAATAACTCACTGATAAGCTTCAGCAAACAAATATCGGGTACACCAAACACAGAGCTACAACTCCACCGCCTAAGTGCCTTAAACAATAAACAACATAGTCTCAGTATCTCTATAAGTCTAGGTCCGGTTTAGCCTTGTCGGTTAAGATTAAGTTAAATAAGACAATCCAAATATAAATAAGTTTAAATGAGGTGACGTATTTAGAAGGTGATGTTCCGCGTCAAACACGACCGCTCAGAGAGATATCGGCATTCCACGTCATAATCGTCAACTGGAGTAGAATGATAATCCGAATCGAAAATGATTACTAGGAGTATCGGTTAATAGAATATCGTTATCAAGTTTCAATAGATTGACCAAGGTCAACGGAAACAATGTTGACTTGGTCAAAGTCAAACGTAAGGAATGTTGACTTTATAAAAGTCAAAGTCACAGATGTTGACTTATGAAAGTCAAATGTCATTTATGTTGACTTATTAAAGTCAAAATCAATTTAAAAGTCCAATTTGTCACTTTGGATAATTTGAAGTCTTACTTTTCAAAATATAAGAGTAATATAATCTTCAAAACCATTTCACCAAGAGTTTGTCGTAACAACGCCATTTGATAATTTTAGATTACGAACGTGTTATGAAACGAAGGTTTATTTGTTGAAAGAGGTTAAAACATCCGTTTTAAGTAATATTATGGCTTTTATAAATAAGTTAGCGTCTTTGAGTCCAAAGACGATGTTATAATGTAATATATTACTTTTATGCACAAGTTTACTCATATAAGTGTTATATAGTCGTAAAAGACGTGAAATGAATTTCGGCAGCGCTTCCGCAACGTATATTATTAGTCCAAATTTAGTACACTTTCCCCGCTTGTCAAAATTTGTATTTTCAAGAGCAATTAAGTCTTTGTCATAATATATAATATGATATAAATTAAATACGTTACTTATGGTTAAATTCACACTTTAACGTATTTTAGTCCAAGGTTGTCCAAATCCGATAATATAACATGTGTTGGTCTAATATTTATTCCTAACCATTTTTCAAGGCTAAAACCGAACATATGAAAAATGAGAAATTTGGAAGAAAGTCAATTCTTACCGATAGCAACCGCAATTTAGCAAGTTAAGAACCCGAGACAAAATCCTTTGATGGTGTGGTGATGAGATTTCTAACTCCAAAACACAATACACCATCCGTTAATACCGGTTCTTACGAATACAAGCTTACGATTACGTTTAAAAGTGAAACAAAACGAAAACGGGCAATCTGTCCCCAGGTTGCGGCGCAACAGGGAGGGTTGCGGCGCAACTCCTGGGCAGATTCCCACCGAAAATGTTTTTTTCGTGTTTAGAAAATCGGATTTTGATGGTAGATTTGGACATGCAAGTTATAATATGTTCAAAAACGCTTTCAAATAACCATTTTGTAAAGCTTTTATCATCATTTAATCAAGATCCATACACATTTTTACCAAAAAACTTGATTTTCACACATATTTTACCATCAAACTCTTATAAAACTCATTTTCTTTAGTTAGATGATACATGCAATGAATAAAACTTATAAAATACAGAAAGTTTAAGTTAATATACCCCAAAGAAAGTGAAGATGTGAAGATCAAGCTAGATGTGATGAAGATCCTTGATGTGAGACGGTGATTTCGACCCGAAAACGAAATAACCCAAGTAAATCTCCAAATGGATGACCAAACCTTACTCCTCTTGATGAAAACAACAATTTATGGTGGTGAAATATGTGTATTAAACTCTGGAATCACAACCACTAGGAAGAAATGGAAGAAGAAATGTGTGTGTGTTTTTGTGTTTTTGGCTTCAAAGAAAAGAGAGAGAGAGAAGTGTATGCTATGTGTGTGAATTATGAAATGAAATGGGGGAACAATTGGGGGGTGTTAGTGTGTCTTTAATGGACCCAAAAGGCCTTTGGACAAGCACAAACCCGTCACAAATGGTTTAGGCCCGTTTAAGAAAAATTGCAAAAGTTAGAAAATCACCAAGTGCTGATCTGCACCCTCTTGCGGCGCAAGAGAACCTATTGCGGCGCAACTAGGTCTCCAAACAGCAAATTTCATTTTTCGTTATAAGTTATGGTTACGCACGTTCGTTGTTTAGAGTTGCCGATTGTTTTACATATGAACTTAGACAAGTTCATTATAGGTATTCTTGGTATTGTAATTCATTATATGAGGCAATTTAAATTCCAAAACGGAAATACATACTTCTCGGTAAAAACATAAACACGAGCAAAGCACGATTTCTTAAGAATAGGGATACGTTAACCGACAAATTTAGCATAAACCTCCTAACTTATTTCCATGAGCATACTAACTATAAGGCACTTAGATAAAATCAACTTACGTCTCAAGGGACTAATCAAAATAATCACATAAAACCCGATTCTCTATAATAAATCATGAGTAAAAAAAAGCGAAATACAAGGGTCAAAACAATTGCGAATAATATAAATAATAACGGTAACATAAGTACTTCAAATTGACGGGACGTCACAGCCTCCCCCAATTAAAAGAATTTCGTCCTCGAAATTAATAAAGAGCATCGCTAGAAGAAAATAGATGGGGAAATTTTCGCTGCATTACATCCTCCCGTTCCTGAGTAACTTGGCTCCAAACTCTACAGTTATAACGGTAAAAAGCCTCACACGACGCACAACAAAAGACGGGGCGGTAGCTATTGTAGTATGAAAGCTCGGCTAGCAGAAAATGTCGATCCCAACTTCCGCCAAAGTCTAAAACACACGCGCGTCACGATTAGAAATGACGGAAAAATCTCGTCAATATGCAATCTAAAAGGGTTCTCTATTCGGTAATCTTCTCGAATAGGCAGAAAAAGCGCTGACTACATCAGCCGATCTACGATAATCCAATGATACAATCCTCGGTGAGAGCCTCCTGATAAGCCTGGATGATACGAGCCTTCAAGCTCGACTAAGTCGAAATCATCATGGTGCGTACTCTCACCGGATTAATCGACTTCGTGCGACTTAACGCATCGGCTACTATATTCGCTTTACCCAGATGGTAGCGGATCTCACAAACATAATCGTTATGCTACTCAACTCATCAACATAATGCATTTAGCATCCTTCCTTTTTAACGAAAAGTACCGGCGCGCCTCAAAGAGAGAAACTCGGCTAACGAAGCCCTTGCACACAAATTTCTATATCTGCTTCGATAGTTCTTGCATCTCTGAAGGTGCTAACCGATAAGGAGCCTCCGCCACTGGCGCTGCTCTTGGACTAAGTCAATCCGAAACTCCACATCTCAACTAGGGGTAATCCATATAAGTCCTCTGGGAACACATCGGGAAGGTCACGTACCGCGGAGTAATCCAAAACTACAGATATGTACGAAAGAGTGAACAATCCCACTCGATGTACTCCCGAACTTCAAATCCTAAGACGACCTTAAGGCGCTTCTCCGCCTTATCCCCCTGACCTAACAACAGTCTTCCTGCTATAACAGTATGCGGATAATCTTCTCGCAACATATAACCTTTACATGGTGTGTCGACAACCAACCCATGCTAGCAATAACGTCGAATCTACCTAAGGCGATCAGAATCAAGTCGATAGGAAAAAAAAATGGTCATCGGAATCAACACAAGAGGCAGAAAGTGTTTCGGTAGCAGGTAAAACTCACCAACGGCTCACTCTATTTCGAAGGAAGACGCTAAGGGTATAGTCGTGCAAATATCAAAATCTTAAACGCATTAGATATGAGACTCTTCGAGATGGAATAAAATTGGAGATAAGTAGAATTTGAGAGATACTGACTCGAAAACTGTTAACAATAGGAATTACGTTCCGGTCTTGCATAATTTATTCTAAACTAGGCGTAGTTGGCCAAATTACGCGTAGTTCGTAATGAACCATGCATTTGCGGAATTAATCCACTAAAGTTTAAAAGTTCACAAAATATGATAGGGTCTAGATTATAGTTTGGTATAGTACCAATGATTACTAATTTGAAGCGAAGTGACGGATTAAAAAAATCTGTAGTCGAATCTCTCGGAATCGCACTCGTAGGACAACCTCGTCTCATCGACTTCCTTGCAGATAGGAGCTTCCTTCGGTTCCAACGCAAAAGAGGCGTAAAAGAAAACGAAAATACCAGGAAGTAAAAAGGGAAGTGTGCAACACGACGATAATAAGACTAAGCATCAAGAATCAAATAGGATAAATGCAGGTTGAACTTAGAAAAGAAGAATATTTGTACCGGCTGGAGTTAACTCGGGACAGTTGTTCCTAAGATGCTCAGGAGAACCACACTCATAACAATTGCCCTTCGGGATCTTACAAAACTTCTCGGTGTGCCCAAGTCTCTTACACCGACCGCACACCCAACATTTTAACTCTTTGGCGTGGGGGTTACCACACCGATTGCACTTGGGAGGCCTACCCTCGACATTCGGAGCCACTACTGCATATGCTTGCACATCTTGAGGAGTATCCTGCCTCTTAGCTCTCTTCTGCAAATCCCCATAACGTTCTTCACCACCCCGTTTCCCTTAGGAGTTCAGCTTAACTACTGTTGGGGCTAGCTCGCCATCACGGACCGCGTTATGCGTTAGCGTCGTCGCAATCTCAACCGCGCTCTGGAAAGTGCTTGGTTTGCTGGAAAGAACTCCCTTACGGATTGCTTGGGGTAATCCATGAGTGTAGCGACCTATACGTTTAAGCTCCGGTCGGACCAAGTGTGGTACCAACTGGGACAAAGTGTGAAAACGCGAGGTGTACCCCTGAATGTCGGACCCAATCATGGTCAAGTTCCACAACTCATCCTCCAACTTCTGAATCTCAGATTCAGGTACATACTCAACAATCATTAGCTCCTTTAACTGCTCCCAAGTCATCGTGTTAATTTCGGCTCGGCCCCGAACATTCACAATCGAATTCCACCATGTCAGAGCCGCACCTTGAAATACAAACGCAGTCGATCTTTGTCCGCACAATCAACAGCATCGAAAATAGACTCTAGCTTTTCCATCCATTGGAGCGTTCCAGTCGCTCCCTCATTGCCTCGGTACTCTGGAGCCTTGCAACTCATAAAAGTCTTCATTGTGCATCCAGCGCGTTGGGTCGAGCCCTCTGCTCTACCCGATCCATTAATTACAACTTCAGGACCATCATTATTAACAATAGGCTCGGGGTTTCCTGAACCCGAACCACCACCAGTTATGTGGCCTGTTCCCTCCCTCAGTTGAGCTATAAGCTCGGGCATCATTGCCGCAATTTCCTCAGCGATAATTTGTCTGATGTTCGGTGTCGTATCGCTTCCCGAGTTATTCCCTCTCGCATTCGACGTATTAGCCCTTGCGTTCGGATTCGCGGTATTAGCCCTCGCGTTCGCAGTAGCACGTCTCGCGGAACTTCGGGTCTCAACTCTCCTCTTAGGCGCCATCGTCCTAAAATAAAAGAGGAAAAGACTCGATCAGCAAATGTGTGCAACACGAAAACAAGGCCAAATGCCAAAACACAACGCGAAATTAAACACGTATGAAAAATAGTGCACACATTGCAATCAGAGTAAAAATCGATTTAAAAAGCCTATGGTCATAGTCCAAGTGATTTACTCAATTAAAATCACTCGGTTCGCTATAACCTTTGGCTCTGATACCAACTTCTGTCACACCCCGCTTGGAGCGGAAACGCGAGATGTTCCAGTTATAATATCAAGAGTCAAGATTACAACAATATAACCTATAAACAAAACATCAAATTCAATAGATCATGCCAAATGTTACAAAATGTATCATAAAGTCAAAGGCGATAAGAGGCCAAGCACAAATACAATTCCAAAAGAAATAAACAAACGAATCGTCATGGAAATTACAATAAACAATTTAATTCCAAATTTCCCAAAAGCAAGCGATCCGAAAAACAAACTATGGCATGATCAACGGAAATCCTCAATTTCCTGCAAAGCGTTAAAACAACATGTTGGTGAATTATTCGCAATTTTAGGTAAAAGTTGACCCAACGACAAGTTTCAAGGTAGACCTATTCTCTTAGGTAATAAGGTAATCAATAGCGTCTAACGATTAAGCAGACAGAAAATACAACAACGTCTAGAAATTTAGTAGGCAAGATATAAGATAACGTCTAGCAATTTATTAGCAAACAAGATGACGTCTAGCGTTAAGCAGACTAGATGACGTCTAACGATTAGCAGACGAGATGACGTCTAACATATAAGTAGACAAGATGACGTCTGACATTTAAGCAGACAAGGTGACGTCTAACATTTAAGCAGACAAGATGACGTCTAACATTTAAGCAGACAAGATGACGTTTAACATTTAAGCAGACAAGAAATACATTACGCCTACTATTTAAACAAACAAATTTTAAAGTACGCTTTACAGCCCTAAAAATAGTAAAGACAAGGGCTACGAATAACTCACTGATAAGCTTCAGCAAACAAATATCGGGTACACCAAACACAGAGCTACACCTCCACCTCCTAAGTGCCTTAAACAATAAACAACATAGTCTCAGTATCTCTATAAGTCTAGGTCCGGTTTAGCCTTGTCGGTTAAGATTAAGTTAAATAAGACAATCCAAATATAAATAAGTTTAAATGAGGTGACGTATTTAGAAGGTGATGTTCCGCGTCAAACACGACCGCCCAGAGAGATATCGGCATTCCACGTCATAATCGTCAACTGGAGTAGAATGATAATCCGAATCGAAAATGATTACTAGGAGTATCGGTTAATAGAATATCGTTATCAAGTTTCAATAGATTGACCAAGGTCAACGGAAACAATGTTGACTTGGTCAAAGTCAAACGTAAGGAATGTTGACTTTATAAAAGTCAAAGTCACAGATGTTGACTTATGAAAGTCAAATGTCATTTATGTTGACTTATTAAAGTCAAAATCAATTTAAAAGTCCAATTTGTCACTTTGGATAATTTGAAGTGTTACTTTTCAAAATAGAGTAATATAATCTTCAAAACCATTTCACCAAGAGTTTGTCGTAACAACGCCATTTGATAATTTTAGATTACGAACGTGTTATGAAACGAAGGTTTATTTGTTGAAAGAGGTTAAAACATCCGTTTTAAGTAATATTATGGCTTTTATAAATAAGTTAGCGTCTTTGAGTCCAAAGACGATGTTATAATGTAATATATTACTTTTATGCACAAGTTTACTCATATAAGTGTTATATAGTCGTAAAAGACGTGAAATGAATTTCGGCAGCGCTTCCGCAACGTATATTATTAGTCCAAATTTAGTACACTTTCCCGCTTGTCAAAATTTGTATTTTCAAGAGCAATTAAGTCTTTGTCATAATATATAATATGATATAAATTAAATACGTTACTTATGGTTAAATTCACACTTTAACGTATTTTAGTCCAAGGTTGTCCAAATCCGATAATATAACATGTGTTGGTCTAATATTTATTCCTAACCATTTTTCAAGGCTAAGAAAAATGAGAAATTTGGAAGAAAGTCAATTCTTACCGATAGCAACCGCAATTTAGCAAGTTAAGAACCCGAGACAAAATCCTTTGATGGTGTGGTGATGAGATTTCTAACTCCAAAACACAATACACCATACGTTAATACCGGTTCTTACGAATACAAGCTTACGATTACGTTTAAAAGTGAAACAAAACGAAAACGGGCAATCTGTCCCCAGGTTGCGGCGCAACAGGGAGGGTTGCGGCGCAACTCCTGGGCAGATTCCCACCGAAAATGTTTTTTTCGTGTTTAGAAAACGGATTTTGATGGTAGATTTGGACATGCAAGTTATAATATGTTCAAAAACGCTTTCAAATAACCATTTTGTAAAGCTTTTATCATCATTTAATCAAGATCCATACACATTTTTACCAAAAAACTTGATTTTCACACATATTTTACCATCAAACTCTTATAAAACTCATTTTCTTTAGTTAGATGATACATGCAATGAATAAAACTTATTAAGTTAATATACCCCAAAGAAAGTGAAGATGTGAAGATCAAGCTAGATGTGATGAAGATCCTTGATGTGAGACGGTGATTTCGACCCGAAAACGAAATAACCCAAGTAAATCTCCAAATGGATGACCAAACCTTACTCCTCTTGATGAAAACAACAATTTATGGTGGTGAAATATGTGTATTAAACTCTGGAATCACAGCCACTAGGAAGAAATGGAAGAAGAAATGTGTGTGTGTTTGTGTGTTTTAGGCTTCAAAGAAAAGAGAGAGAGAGAGAAGTGTATGCTATGTGTGTGAATTATGAAATGAAATGAGGGAACAATTGGGGGGTGTTAGTGTGTCTTTACTGGACCCAAAAGGCCTTTGGACAAGCACAAACCCGTCACAAATGGTTTAGGCCCGTTTAAGAAAAATTGCAAAAGTTAGAAAATCACCAAGTGCTGATCTGCACCCTCTTGCGGCGCAAGAGAACCTATTGCGGCGCAACTAGGTCTCCAAACACCAAATTTCATTTTTCGTTATAAGTTATGGTTACGCACGTTCGTTGTTTAGAGTTGCCGATTGTTTTACATATGAACTTAGACAAGTTCATTATAGGTATTCTTGGTATTGTAATTCATTATATGAGGCAATTTAAATTCCAAAACGAAAATACATACTTCTCGGTAAAAACATAAACACGAGCAAAGCACGATTTCTTAAGAATAGGGATACGTTAACCGAAAAATTTAGCATAAACCTCCTAACTTATTTCCATGAGCATACTAACTATAAGGCACTTAGATAAAATCAACTTACGTCTCAAGGGACTAATCAAAATAATCACATAAAACCCGATTCTCTATAATAAATCATGAGTAAAACAAAGCGAAATACAAGGGTCAAAACAATTGCGAATAATATAAATAATAACGGTAACATAAGTACTTCAAATTGACGGGACGTCACAACGCTAATTTTGGACTTTTGGACTAAAACAAAACGATAACCGTTTCGGACGATTTTTGGACGAATTGGACCTTGACACTTAAAGTTTAACTAAAGACTATCTATTATATTATACAATAACATAATAACACTTGAACAAAAACTTGGTATTATTAGGCTTTCGGTGATTCCCGACACGCGTTCCGACCGTTCCCGCTTACGATTATCTTCGCAAACAGTGAGTTACAAACCCCTACTCTTTAAACGCTTTTAATACTTTTTGGGGTGAAATGCGAGTCTTAGGCTTAGACACTATATTTAAGCTGAAGCAAACTTTGAAACGCTTTATTACTTGAATGCTAAACGAAAACGATTTGATACGCAAAGCTATTACGAAAACACTTGATTACTTGGAAAGCTATTATGAAACACTTTGATATCTTGTATACTTATGTGAAAAACTATATTTGCCAATGACTAAAACAATCGATCGTCATGTTTTGGACTTTGACAACATGGACGTGAGAAACCATTAAAAACTCCCGAAAACTACCAAGGACATTAGTTGCTATTAATCCCTTTGGAAAGGACCGATAGTAGATATTGATAGCGCTATTAGGGTAGATTGACCCTCACCACAACGACTTATAACGATGGTGCATAATACTAAATGGGTAGGCTTTAGGCTTAGCAACGATCATTGGGCAAAACTTAGGATTGTCACATAGTCGCGCTATGTGGTCAATGCCTATAAACACAAATGCTATACTCTATACATTTTTATGTGATAACTATTTGAATGCGATAATCTATGCATGGTTATGCAACTACAATTTGAAAACTATGCTTTACTTAAACTTGTAGCTCACTAACTACGTCTCCCGTAGTTAACACTTGACTCGTATTTTCATGTAACGAGTAAACTAGCTGATGACTTTATGCTTTTGGGGCGAGTGACTTCAAGAACGGGATGGGTTTTGGGTGGTTTGGTTGAACACCCCATTTTGTAACTCGGATATGTAACTTTGTTTTAAACTTTGTAAATCTTGAATATTATGTTTTCTTTAATGACATTTGGCGTTTATCTATATCTTGTGTATCGAATGCTATTGCTTTTCACATTCCGTGTTTCCGCTTTAGCGGGGTGTGACACTTGGTTGAAGCATAATAAAGTTCTTGGTGTTGGAGAAGAGGCATTACTTTTTGGCAATTATATCGGACATTAGTTGAGGAAGAAATTTGTACATTTTGGAGAACACGAGGGAAAGAAAGGCGAGAGAAATCTCGACCTTTACATGCAAGCATAAGTTGCGGAATTTCGAGTCAAACTAACGACTCGTTCGAAAAATAAGCGCTTCTCGGGAGGCAACCCGGGTTTGATTTAATTTTCGTAGTTTAAATTTTAGTTTCTTTTTATTTTAATTTTATTAATTTTAGTTTTATGACGTTTTAATGTTTATGGTCAGTTTTCAGTTTATTGTGTATGAAGAAAAACAACAAAAAAAAACCAAAGAAATCGAAAAAATGAAAAATATAAATAAAAAAAAATTAGATGGTGCAACGCAGTCAAGAGGGACTGCGCCGCATTGGTTCGGAACGCCCGTTATGTTTTGGTTGATTTTGGAAAAAAATTAACGGGAAAAACATTGGTTTTGAAATGGTTGATACGGCCGCGGGATTCCCGTTCCTTTCTTGAGGACGCCCGTTACAGACTTTATTGCGACGCAATCCTGAAGAGTTGCGTCGCAGTTGCTGGAGAATCAGGTTTTATATTTCTATCTTTTGTATTTTTACTTTGTATTTTTATTATTAGTTAGATTTTTGTACTTTCCCTTAGTTTTAATTTGTTTGCACATTACGGACAATGTATTACTTAAGTTTGGGGGGGTCATTGGGAAATTCTAAAGTTATTTTTTTAGGACCCCTAGTTTCCATCATGTTTATTTTATAGAGTTTTGTACACTTTTGAATAAAAAATCGAGAATTTTTTTTTTTAAAATCAAAAAATAAAAAATATATAACGTGTCTAGTTGGTAAAACCTTAAACTTTTGTTGCATAGCCTAGCACATTTGATACCTACTCGAAAATAGTGGGATTTTGAGCCTTTGAAAGTATCATTTTTAATGCTACTTTTTCGTTTGTATGAGTGTGCTGATGGTAAATGAATTTAGAACTGGACATAGTTATACACTTCGAGACCATATCTGAGCATTATATTAGGGAAACTTAGTGTAATTTGGTACAACGGTAGGGGCAAATTAGGATTAAACATTTTGTTTAGCCTTTTCGTTTCTTTTATAATTTTGTACAGTTAATCACATTGATTTGCTATTTTCCGCCTAACCCTTGTAACACTTATTTTTAGTGTTAGATACTCTAGTTAACCACTTTGCACCGTGAATCAGAAATCGTATATAATTTGGAAAGCATAGACTGCAGCACAGTCCATTGCTATTGTGCCGCAACGACTATTTTTCAGGATTCCGGATTTTGCCCTATAAATAGAAACATAAACCTCACAAATTAAATAAATTTGCAGAGGTCGACTCAGGGGTTTTGAGATCGAATTTGGAGATGCAAAAAGGTCTAGGAAGCTAGTTTTGAAGAGAAATCTTCAACAACGATCATTCCAAAACTATTTTCTTTTCTAATTCGATTGATACTATGCTTAATTACTTATTTTTGTTGATTTATTCTATGAACATGAGTAGCTAAACTACTAAAACACTTGTTTGGGTTAGGGATCTTATGCTATGACTTGATTTATTTTATTGGATGTTATTCTTGGTGTTGCATGTTTAATCGTAGATCCGTTCTTATTTTAACATTAACATTGTTTTAGTGCTTATACTCTTTCGGTTAAATTGAAAGTCTAGGTATTCGAGAGGAATCTAGAACTAATTTAAACAATTAAAAAGAAACAATCAGTCGGTCTATAATTGATTAGAACGTAAGTAATTAAATTAAAACGAGATCGCTAGTTTAATAATTACAAGAGATTGTATTAGAAAACTAAATGAACTATTCGAGAGGAAGTTTAATAGATTAAATCATAAACATCAACTTAATTCTTAAATCTTAGTTATTTAAGACTTTTACTGTATTCGAGAGGAACGATGGAGTTTAAGATAATTAAAAATAATAAGGTATTCGAGAGGCACTTAATTATATAATAGAACAGTTAAAAGAAAAACATTTAATTGTATAACTTAAATCGGATCATTAGTGAACTATCTGAACAAGTGTCTTTCCATTAATTGATTTTTAAAAAACATTCAATATTTCAATCAACGTTTTCACGACATAAATACTTTCAAAATTAGTTTAAGCAAAGTGAAAATTCGGTCACAAACACCCAAAATAATTAATATTATTAATTCTAAATTTAAAACTGATGTAGTCCCTGAGAACGAATCGCACTCCTTGATCAGACTGTCATTTTTCGTTTATTGTTTTCTCGAATGCAAATTAGTGATCAAACAAACTCCTTTAGCCATATTTTCTTCGTACGCTTCACTCCCAATCATTAATACCACGTCTTGATTACTTGAAACCGCATCATCCCATCCTCATTTAAAAGTAGTTTTCCTCAATTCCGAAATACCATCATTGTCAATATAAGAAGATAATCATCGACATTAAAAGTAGCATGAACCCCATAGTCTCCCGGAAGTTCAACCTTGTACGCATTACCATTAACCCTTGCAATTATCTTGTAAGGACCTTTGGCTCGAGGCATAAGCTTGTTCTTTTTCTTACTTGGAAACCACTCTTTTCTCAAATGTACCCATATCAAATCAACTTCTTCAAACAATATCGGCTTCCTATACTTGTTAGATTTTCTATGATACTCCGTATTAATAGCCTCAATACGATCACACACTTTTTGATAAAGCTTTATCATAGACTTTAATTTTGAATCGGCATCCGGATGAACCAACTCGTCCTTTGGTAATGGAATAAGATCCAAAGGAACAAATGGGTTAACTCCATAAACAACTTCAAACGGAGAATGACCCGTAGCATGAGTAGGTGACCGATTATAAACAAACTCGGCATGTGAAAACTTAATATTCCAATCCTTTTGTGTCTTGCAAAGGAATCCTCGCAACAATGTTCCCAAATACGATTAGTAACTTTCGTTTGACCATCCGTTTGAGGATGATGAGAAGTACTAAAGAGCAACTTAGTCCCAATCATCCTCCACAATGTATTTCAAAAATAGCTAAGAAATTTAGAATCCCTATCAGAAACAATTGACTTAGGAATACCATGTAGCCTAACTATCTCACGATGATACAAATCCGCCACATTACTAGCATCATCACTTTTATGGCAAGCAATAAAATGTGCCATTTTCGAGAAACGATCCATAACTACCATAATAGCATCCTTACCTCTTTGAGTACGTGGTAAAGCAACAATAAAATCCATGGATACATCTTCCCAAGGTCTAATTGTAAATGGTAAAGAAGTATACATACCCGTTTTGAAAGAACTCTTTTCCATATGACACGTCACACACTTTCCAACAATATCCGTCACGCCTCCCAACATCTTCGGCCAATAAAAATGCTCCTTCAAAATTTCCAACGTCTTTGTAATACCAAAATGACCCGCCAAACCTCCATCATGTGCCTTGCGAATCAATAAATCCCGAATATAATGTTTAGGAACACAAAGACGATTACCTTTGAAGAGAAAACCATCTTGAATTAAGTAATCTTCAAATGCTCTCGTTTGGTAGTTCTCCACAATCTTCCCAAAATACACATCCGTCCCATAATAATCCTTCAAAGTTTCAAAACCAAGCAAACGAAGATCAATAGTCGCAAGTAAAGTATACCTACGAGAAAGAGCATCCGCAACAACATTGCTTTTACCATCCTTGTATTTTGAAGAAAAATGAAAATATTGTAGAAATTCAACCCATTTAGCATGTCTTGGACTCAACTTTTGTTATCCATTAATGTACTTCAATGATTCGTGATCCATAAAATGATTTGCACGTAAGTAATGACTCCAAGGATAAAGAGCTCTAACAATAGCATAAAACTCTTTATCATAAGTGCAATAATTCAATCGAGCTCCTCCAAATTTTTCCGAAAAATAAGTTATCCAATGTTTACCTTGAATCAAAACCGCTCCAATACCCATTCCACTAGCATCACACTCAACCTCAAATGGCTATGAGAAATTCGGTAATGCCAATATAGGCGCACTACATAACTTCTCCTTAATTACCTCAAACACGTTTTGAGCTTCAACCCCCCAATCAAACGCTCCTTTCTTCAAGCAATTAGTGATAACACTAGTAATAGTACTAAAATCACGAATAAAAAGGCTATAAAACGAAGATAGCCCATGAAAAGAACGAACCTCACTAATAGTGGTAGGATTAGGACAAGATTTTATAGCTTCAATCTTCGTTTGATCAACCAGCACTCCATCTTTCAACACCATATAACCCAAGAATAAAACTTTATCCACTAAGAACGAACATTTCTCTTTCTTGCCATAAAGCTTTTGAGCCCGAAATGTTTCAAATAATTGCCTTAAGTGTTCCATATGATCTTCTTCACTCTTGCTATAAACCAAAATATCATCCAAATAAACTACCACAAACTTACCCTATAACGCCTTGAGTACCTCACGAAAGTGCTAGGTGCATTAGTGAGACCAAAGGGCATAACGGTCCACTCATACAAACCATGCTTTGTCTTGAACGTCGTCTTACATTCATCCCCTTCACGCATGCGAATTTGATGATAACCACTCCTTAAATCAATCTTTGAGAAAATAACCGAACCATATAATTCATCCAACATATCATCAAGCCTCAGAATTGGAAATCGATATTTGATGGTGATTTGTTTACCGCCCTACTATCCACACACATTCTCCTAGTACCATCTTTCTTTGGAACAAGTAACAACGGTACCGCACATGGACTTAAGCTTTCTTTCACATTGCCTCGATTTAACAACTCTCCAATTTGCTTTTGCAACTCCTTTGTTTCCTCCAGATTAAAACGATAAGCCACCTTATTCGGTAATGGACTACCCGGAACAAGGTCAATTTGATGTTCAATACCACGAATAGGAGGTAGACCCGGTGGTAAATCACTTGGAAAAACATCCCCAAACTCCGATAACAATTCTTTCAATCTCACCGTTATATTGCCAATCCAATTTGCTTCCAAGTTTTCTTTAGAAATTAATAAAAACATTAACTCACCTTTTTTTATCACTTCCCCGACTTCCCTTTCACTAATCATCATGGTAAGATTCAGCTTCTTCTTTGGTTTAATGCTCATTGCTCGAACCGCTTGAGAAGACATAGGCCTTAACACTATCCTTTTTCCTCCATCTTTTAGCTTGTACTCATTGCTTCTTCCTTTGCTAATAACATCCCTATCATATTGACAAGGACGTCCTCGTAAAACATGACAATCATCCATGGGTACAACATCACCTCATCAACGTAAGAACCCAAAGTCAATCCAACACGAACTTGCTGGGATACGTTAACTTTATTTCCATCATCCAACCAATGAAGTGCATAAGGTTTAGGATGATCCATAGTAACCAAACCCAACTTACTTACCATCTCGCTTTATGCCACATTCGTACAACTTCCTCCTTCGATGATCAAACTACACCACTTGTCTTCAACTTGACACTTGGTGTGAAATAGTTGATCCCTTTGATCAAAATCGGTAGTCACCACTTGAGTTTGTAATGACCTAAGAACCAATCTTGTCTCTACGTTAGGAGCTTCATACCTCTCTTCCTCTTCTTAGTCTCCATATGCATCATACGTTACCTTTTCATCCACTTGAATTTCCTCCTCGAACAATTCATCTCGAATCTCTACCGCCTCTCTTAAAGTTACAACTCTTTTGTTTGGACAAGAATTTTGAAAATGTCAAAAACCTTAACATTTAAAACAACGAGTTTTGAAAAAGTTGCTTTCTCGTGGTATAATAGGTGCATTATAAGTAAAAGGAGAAACTTTTGTAGTAGGAGTACTAGAAGAACCACCACCCGAAGCACTAACCTTTTCAGAAAAGTCTTTCTTTCCCACCGGCTTGACTTTAGAAAAATCGACATTTGATCCCCCCATGCTTTGTATTTCCTTGAGCTTCCAACTTCAAACACAAATTGCATAAGGTATCATAATCCACATAAGGATATATATAAAAAACATTAGATATGTTGTAATTTAAACCCCGCAAAAATCTTGACATCTTTGATCCTCGATCTCTTCTATCTCTCCCATCAACGACAAGTTCTCGAATTCGTCAATGTATTCTACAACACTCAATTTCCCTTGCTTGAGCTCCGCAATCTTCTGATAAGTAGCTATAGATGTGAGGTTGGAACATACCTTTTTCGAAGTTTTCTTTTTAGGGAATCCCAAGAATTGATATTCCCTCTTCCATCACGAATTCGTTTATTCTTCACACCTTCATACCATAACAAAGCACTTTTACCCAAAAGAAGAATTGCCTATTTGCAACGCTTTTCATCATTCAACTCCTTGAAATCAAACAGGCGTTCAATTTTTCTTTCCCACTCAAGGTATGATTCCGGATTCGTACCTCCCGTAAACTCCGACAACTCGTTAACCTTGAATTCTTCATGATCACCTCGTCTTGGTTGTCGTTGAACACCTTCTTGAACATTGATCAAAGCATCTCGAAGACTTCTTAAAAACTTCGGATCTTCAAAATTCATCTTTTCTTTTCTTTTTTTCGAATTTTTTATTATTATTTTATTTTTTATCGGAAATTGAAGAACACGAACAAGATCAAAGAGCCAAATATGGATCCGATTCCACTATGATACGAATACGCAGCGGAATAACAATAAAAGATAGTGTGTTGATTGATTTAGACATATAAATCAATCAACAGAGACAAACAAGTAAGACCCTATTACGTGAATATCGAATCAAACAAAGATAAACGCGATCTTATGAATGACAAATTGTGAATTGAAGCAACAATTCGAATAAAAAAGGAAAAACCCTAATTGAATGATCTGGGTCTTACAATATTAAAATCGAGGCCTATATATAGGAAAAACAAAAGAAACCTAAAACATTAAAAAGGAAACAAAAAGTTCGGTTTTTGGCCGACTTCAGCAACTGCGGTGCATTGGAACATGATTGCGTCGCAGCGGGAAGGTTCTCAAACCCAAAACCCCCATAATTCACTTGACTGCGGCGTAATCCATGGTGACTGCGTCGCAATCCTTAATCAGACTACCATTTTTCGTTTGTTGTTCTCCCAAATGCAAATTAGTGATCCAACAAACTCCTTTAGCTATATTTCCTTCGTAAGCTTTGCTCCCAATCATTAATACCACGTCTTGATTACTTGAAACCGCATCACAAGAACTAATGGCAACATATTTGGAGGAAACAGTCGGTATCCGTTATAATATATGTTTATGTTCTTCCTTTTATGACGAGTCATCACAATTATTAGGATCATATTTTGTTTCATTTTGACCGAGTGTAATGGGCATCGGGAAGAGAGTGATACATAACATAAAGTACAACGCTCTGCTAAAAACAACGCCACCTGAAATTGTTTTAGTGGTTACGCTTGCATATTGAATGCATTGAAACGCAGACGCTGCTCAAGTGGTTTTCTTGTTTAGTTAACATTAATCGAATGTGGCAAGAGGGATGATGGCTTCAGGTTGAAACAAGCCCGACTCGTATGGTTGACCCGTAAACAATTTGTTTGTCTATTTAAAAAACTTTTAATAGTAATTGATACTTCAGTAATGATTGCCAAAACATATTGTATCAAGTGCTCCAACATTTGCTACAGTGGTCTCATGACGACACTAAAATCACTAAAATGACAAAATCCATTTGTTTTAAAAGTTCTTGAAAGATAATCCTAAAGAACCTTAATTATAATAGACATATACAACCGTTGGTTTGTAATCTTTTCTCCTTCTTTTGACTTCAAAACAGGATAGAGTATATTTGAATCGGAACCGGAGAAGATATTTTGTAAATAAACATTGCATACTCAGTAAATTAAATTACATTATGGTTTTATAGAATAGTTGATCTCTTCCTTTAAATGAAAATCTATTTGCAAAACTCCATAACCCAAGTATTGAGAGCACAAGCAGCCTTGCGGAAACCCTTAAAACCCGCCCCCTTTGCTAAGGCTTCAAATTCTTTCTCAGTCCTCTCTTTGCCTCCCGGGTTGTGAGCCAACATGATTACATCAATGTGTATCACATTTTGTGTCGCTGTAGTAGAATCGGGAGCTTCTGGTAGAATGCATTCAGCCACAATTACTTTCCCATTATCCGGAAGAGCTTTGTAGCAATTCTTTAAAAATGTCAAGCAGTGTGCATCACTCCAGTCATGAAGTATCCACTGTCAAATTAAACACCAAAACTCCATTTAGAGTGGACGCAAACATAAACACAAAATTGCGTAAAATCAAGAGTAGGCTCAAAATTTACCTTCATAAAAATGGCATCTCCATTTGGTACACTTTCAAACATATCACCTCCAACGTGTTCAATACCTGGAATCATTTCAAGTTAATCCCTATGTCATCACTGAATCCTCAATGAAATAATGAAACATAGTATATATACATACCGGGATAAGTTTTGGCGTCTTGAATAACATGGGGCAAATCGAAGTTAATACCCTTGAGGGAAGTGTGTTTAGCAATGATCATGTTAAGGCTGGCACCAATGCCACCACCAACGTCGACTAAGGTGGTGAGACCGTTAAAACCATCATACAAATCTACAATCTTTTCCATGGTCATAGTTGAATGATTAAACATTCCACTATTGAACACCTTATTGAAGCGTTGATCTTTACCATGATACTCAAAAGCCGACATACCATAAGCTTTGTTAAATGGAATTCCACCATCCAAAACGGCATCTTTCAAATAATACCAGCTTTCCATAAGAATCTTATCTTGGTTCATAAGCAAGAGTGGTGCTAAAGAAACACCACCTTCGTTCTTGATCAAGAACTTGCACACCGGGGCCAAACCATACAACCGTTCAACACAACCATCATCAGACTCCTTAAGCGTACAAGTGAGAACCGAATGGCTAGCTAGAAGACTACATATACGGTCTAGCATGACTGGTGCTTCGGGGTTGTTAACCTTGGGGAGTTGAGAAACAAGGTCTGAAGAGGATATTGAACCACCAGGAGCGGCTTTGGCAATGGTCTCGAGCACGTCAAGCTCAATGGCGGTTTTTAAGACCATTGGCAAAACGGATGCAGTAGCTAATTGCATCGCAAATAAGAAAGATTCATCTTGGTTTGCTTCAACTGGAACATTTTCAGATACTGAAGTTGAACCCATTTTCTTTTTTTTGGGCAAATGAATTAGTTAGTATGTTTGTAAATGTGTGTTTGTGTTGGTACAAATGGAGTATGACTAAACCATTCTTTATATACACATTATTTTCACCAACTACACTGTGTCTGGAACCTCACTGAGAATATATATTTACATGTTACAATAAACTTTGTTAGACCAAAGTTGAAAAGTCGTAATAAAAATTGAATATATTGACTATAATTTGGACAAGTGGTATTACAAAATAAGAGGTTTCGGAGAAATCAGTGTGTGACATCAAATATTATTCAACTCAAAAGTAATGACTTCACCAATTCACCACCAACCCTTTAGCCATCAACTAAGAAAACACACACATATTCAATTCCTTTTCTTGTTCTAGTTATAATGAAAATAAAAAATATAATTTTTAATTATTTTATAATATAAAACGAATAAAAGTTGGGACAAAGCAAGCCGACACTAATGCATTAGGTGATAAGATCCAAGGTGGTGTTTGATTATAATTTATTTGACTTAATACGGTAAGAAGAGGATGTTGGTATGGTTCATCATTTGTGAAAGGAACAAGTGTTGATAGAGTTTGTTCTTTATCGGTGGGAAGAGTGGGAAGAAAGAACACTAGTAAAGAAAATTATCAGGTAAAGTTCGAGAAGTGGATTACGCCGAGTTAGTTTAACATTCGGTATCAGCCACTATAAATCATCTTGTTTAATAATTATCTTTTAAATACCTTGATATGTTATCGTTTCCTAATTGTGATAATGCATGTTTGAATTTATGTTTATCGTGTGATTACAAACAAACAAGCATATATAAAATTTAGTTTTAAGAAAAATATTAAAATCATAATATCAATATTTAATTTTCAGTACATAACTATTTATCTCCCTCTAGTTACTTTCAAAGTTTCAATTGGTATCACAACTGATTATTCAAATTTTGTGTTTTCGAAAGAATCAATTTGAAAGTGGTTTAATGCACATGAGGGTCACTGTATTGTTTCAAAAAATCCGATTAAATCATTGAACAAAAAAAAATATGTCGTTATCACTCTACTTTAAAAAAAAAATTAAAATAATCACTCATGATTCAAAAAAAATCTAAATGGATCACCTGAGCAACCTGCAACCGGCTAGTAACAGGTCATATTCAATTTATATTATATATAAGTTTAAAAGGATCACTCATGATTCAAAAAAAAAATCTAAATAGGTCACCTGGACAACCTGCACCCGAACACATAAAAAGATTAAATGCAACAAAATGTGACGAAACTATATCAAGAAAACACAATACATTGATTACCAAATTAAAGGCTTTATCAGCTGTTTCCATGGACAAATATAAACTTAAACCATATGGCAGGTGACCAAAACACAATCATTTAACTATCATCTCTACGTTATGTTACATTCAAATGTGCACCGGCACATATCAGTTACTTTTGCTGAGTAGACGACTTGTTTTTCCGCGCTCCTTTTTAAGACGGCTTTTCAAATGCTTTTTCCCTTTCTTATGCGATCTCATTATGTTTTCATCGTCCACTCCAATCTTACAAAGGTGACACCAAAATCTGAATCTTTTTCCTGTCATGCTTTTTTTATCACAACCTTCAGTATTGTTGTCTTCTTTTGAACCAATCGAAACAAAATCCTTGATTTCCAAAGGTTGTTTGTTGACAGTGTCCATGACTTTTCCGAGGCCAATGTGAGCACCTTTTTTGTTGCCTTTCGGTTCTTCCATTTTGGCCTGATGTTTTTTCCCAGCTATATGTTCATTTAAACCACGCTCACAAGTTGCAATGATTTCACACGCTGCACAACTAAATTCTTCCCTTATTTTCTTCTTTGAGCTGTTTGAACAATGTCGAGTTGAGCCCGAACCAGCCGGTGATGGTGATTGTTTCCATTTTGAACCACTTGAAACAAAGGGATTTCCCTACAAAATATAACGACCGGTGGTAAACACGTCAAGTATACAAAAAAATTAAAAAAAAAATCCCAACCTAGAACAATAAGTGACCCTCGGGTGCATTAACCCTAATGATGATTGTTGTTTCCGGGTCATCATCATGAAAATCCATTAAAGACAACAATGTAGCGATCTTCTTTCTGAATCTTTTTTCGTTTTTGTTAGTGTTTTTCGCAGCCACCGTTGATCGATCAATGATGATGGGATTTGATTGAACATGATGGATTAACGAAATTAATCTGTAGCAGGTGTTTGTGGGTAAACTTGTAAGCCAGCGCCATCATTTTTGTTGTTGGTAACTTAATCGAAATGTCCTTGTGTAATCTGTTTTTGCTTTTTAATTGAATTTTATTTTGTCTGGTTTTATAATGCTATCATTTGACATTAATGTCCTCTGATTTTTAATTGAATTTTATCTTATGACATGCTGTAACAAGTCGTGGTGGGTCCTAATGATCCAAACAAACGGTATTATAAAGTTAGGTGAACATTATATATATTTTGTAGTTGAGTGATTCAATCGGATTTTTTGAAAGATTACAGTCACCCTTTCGTGCATTAACCCTTTAAAAGTAGAGAAAAAAAAATTAAATTCAAAAATCCTAGAAAAGCATGGAACGTTTATATATATATATATATATATATATATATATATATATATATATATATATATATATATATATATATATATATATATATATATATATATATATATATATATATATAATATTTTTAATAAAAAATATATTTTTAATAAAAAAAATATTTATAAAAAAAAATCGAATTTTTTTTTTTTTCGAGATTTTTTTTTTTTTTTTGCTCGTAAAAAGTTATGTACGAAAAAAAATATAATACACATTTATGATTCACACCTATGATGAAAATTTTATGTCTGCATCATAGTTGAATATCATAATTTTTTGTGTGCATCATTAATATGAATCATATTTTTTGTGCATCATTAATTTGCATCATATTTTGTGTGTGCATCATGTGACGTGGCAGATTACGTTATCAAAAAAATTTAAATTTTTTTTTTCCCGAAAATATTTTTTTTTTTCAAATAAAAAATATTATTTTTTTAAATATCTTTTTATTAAAAAAATAAAAAAATAATTTTTTTTCCCATAGTTCCACATGTCAATCCCACAATGTTTCCTCAACTTTTTACAAATTTCAAACTTTTTATTTGATCCTACTCCTATATATATATATATATATATATATATATATATATATATATATATATATATAGGAACTGATTCATGCGAAAACTCTTATTTCTGCGAGAACTGCGAGAACTCTTAAAAAAAGTGTCAATTAACATGTAATTATGTCTATTGACATATAAAAACTATTGAATGTTAAAAATATAGTAAAAATATAAATGAAAAATTTAAAAAATTGTATGACATCACGCGTATTTAGAATTGTTCATATGTGAACGTTTTTTTTTTTCAAAAAATGAGTTCATATATGAACGAAAAATTTTTACGTTATTTTGTATGATTTTTTTTTAGTTTTTTACGTTTATATTGACTTGATTATTAATCTCTAAAAGAGTTTGCATGTGAATGAATAAAGTGAAACGTGATTTAACACTTTTTGTGAGAGTTCTCGCAAAAAAAAAAGTTCTCGCAAGAACCATTCACTATATATATATATATATATATATATATAGTGAATGGTTCATGCGAGAACTCCTGTTTTTGCGAGAACTGCGAGAACTCTCACAAAAAGTGTTAAATCACGTTTCACTTTGTTCATTCACATGCAAACTCTTTTGGAGATTAATAATCAAGTAAATATAAACGTAAAAACCTAAAAAAAAATCATATAAATTTGCGTAAAAAATTGTCGTTCATATATGAACTCATTTTTGAAAAAAAAAAGTTCACATGTGAACAATTCTAAATACGAGTGATTTTATACAATTTTTTTTAATTTTTCATTTATATTTTTACTAGATTTTTAACATTCAATAGTTTTTACATGTCAATCGACATAATTACATGTTAATTGACACTTTTTTTAAGAGTTCTCGCAGTTCTCGCAGAAATAAGAGTTCTCGCATGAATCAGTCCCTATATATATATATATATATATATATATATATATATATATATATATATATATATATATATATTATTTATAATCTAGAGTCGTCGCCATCTAACGTTTGAGATATTCCAAATAGTGGAATGGTATGCATTTGAAACTCCTGACTCTTTGGTTGCCCTATGTTTTAATTACCATAATGTGATTAATGAATACTAATTATTGAGGTATAATGATATTTAAACTCCTCAGTTACCCTAAGTTAATAACACGGACGTTTTTAGGTACTCCAAAAGTTGGTGGTATTAATAGCATACTAATTATTGAGGTATAATGATATTTAAACTGCTCAGTTACCATAAGTTAATATCACAGACGTTTTTAGGTACTCCAAAAGTTAGTGGTATCCACTTGGAATCTTAATGGTTTGAACGACCATAATGTGATTAATGGCATACTAATTATTGAGGTATAATGATATTAAAACTGTTGAGTTACCCTAAGTTATTAACACAAACATTTTTAGGTACTCCAAAGGTTGGTGGTTTTGTGTTTTTCTATATAAGTTAGTTCGTCTGGAAAAGTTACTTTTGCATCTACAAACCCCATAACTATGTACAATTATGTCTCTTTTGAAAAACATGTCTCACTCCAAGATTGGTGCTCTTGACCCAACTAGAGAAGATTGGGTTGTTCATGTACGACTTTGTAGAATGTGGGAGGCAATAAATACGAAACTCGGTGATGTCTTACTTGGATTGGAGATAGTTTTGGCTGATGATGAGGTAATTTGTAATTTGTCTGAAAAATTTAAAAGCCGGAAAAAGGGTACGCCACAAAAACAATTATTATACAATAATTTTTTACCATGTTTTTTATGTACAACGATGGAAACTGTGGGGGGGTTAAATTAGTTTCTTACATGTTTTTTTTACCAGATTCCAATCTCTAACGCACAATGGATGATTCAGATGCTAAAAAGGAAATCAAATCAATCGAAGAAACAATTGCCGTTAAGGATACAAATGAAACAAAAAATTCGTCGGAGCTACCTCCGCCACTGGATAAACCGTTACCGCCGACCTTTGTTCTGTTACAACTTAATTCAAAACAAATCACTTAATATAATGACTTGACGATCAATGATATAATTAGAAAAATAATGTGATCGATGTAAACAAATTTTTGAGCAAATTTGACATGTCCAAATGTTTGATTTGTTTATAACGACTTAAGTTGAGCATAATGTTTGAGCAATTAAAAAGACTAACAAAATACAAAATCAATAAAATGACTTATTTGTTTATAACGACTTAAGTTGAGGATAAAGTTTGAGCAATTAAAAAGACTAACAAAATACAAAAACAATAAAATGACTTACATACACTTTTTACAATTCTTTTCCCGAAAGTGGAACATAAATGAAAAACGCGAAATGAATCCGATTCTTCAATTGGATCAAAGGTGTTGTAGAAATTATTTCAAACCATTCGATTTAATTGAACATTTCTGTTGTAATTTGTAAATAATCTATATATTGTTTTTAATTTGGTGTTTGAGGATTTTTGAAAGCTGAGTTTTATACATTCGAGGGAAACGGAAAGTAGCATGAAATAGGCACAAACCATGTGTTTTAATTTTAGAAAGTAGAAGGTCGGTGGCGGTTAAAGACAAAAAACTCCGATTCTGATCATTGTTCTACCTATAGAAAGGATCATGAAAGAGGCCATCAGAATGGTACTCGAATCCATTTACGATCCCGAGTTTCCAGACACATCTCACTTCCGCTCGGGTCGAGGCTGCCGCTCGGCCCTAATACATATCAAAGAAGAGAGGGGAACGTGACAAATCTCTTTACAAAATTGTCACCGCGCAACGCGCGGGAATACGCCTAGTATATATAAAAGAGGATCCTAAAATGTCATATAGCAAAGTAAGAACCATTAGATAGTTTTTTCTTTTAATCTGGGACATTAGATATTTTTGATGATGTCATTATTTACTAATTTCATTTTAACCTTTATAATTTAAATAATAAATTCTTTTATTCTATTATGTTTAATTAAATATATTTAACCCCTTTACTTTAAATAATTTTACGTTCTTACTTTAAATATATAAATATAATTTGTTTAAGTCGTTTACCAATTTTTTCGATTTAACCTTTTTAATGTCGTTTATATTTTTTTTCTTTCCTTTATTTTTTATATAAAAACAAGTATTATAAACACGTTACATAATAATTCATCCATATGTGTAATTAAAAGAACTTGAACTCATGTTACTAGGTCATTCGTATTATAAACACGTTACACAATAATTCATCCATATGTGTAATTAAAAGAACTTGAACTCACGTTGCTAGGTCATTCACATATAAATTGAAGCTAAATGTGTACAAATGAAAATGAAAATACATACTATATGAAAATACAATCGGTATATGATATTTTTGAAGTAATAAATCATATTATTATCTTTAACTACACATTTGTTTCTTAGAAACAAATGACATAATTTTGGAGATAAAGTTGCTTGCGTATAAACCAAATGACGTAACATTTGCTTGCATAATTTATTTTGTCTTTCTATGATAGATTATATAATTTGTTTAATATTATATTATTTTTTTCGTATATTACGCGGATCAATAAGTTAATAATATATATAAGAAGGTGTTGATATAATGACATGCTAGACATTATTGAGAGTGATTATTAATAATATATAAAAAATGTTTTCACATTTTTTTTAATATTTAATATTAAAAATAAAATAACTAAACTATCATTTAATTTCTTCTTATTATCAATTTGTTAAACAATTTTTTCTTAACAATTATTAAACTTTTCAAAATACTAATAAATTGATATTTATTCTCTTCATTTATTTGAATACAATTTATATTTAAGTTTAAAATTTAGAGTTATTTTCTATTTATTAATCATGTCCGGAGTTATATATTAACATAGTTTAATATAATTTTACCGATTACAATTTTTTCTCGTTTTATAGCGCAAGTTTTCTGCTAGTGTTAAAATAACTTATTTTTTATAAATAGTCTAACTAGAAAACAAAATTCGGAAAGCCCAATGGACTTCTAATGAAATGAAGTTGATGGCTAAATTTTTGAATCAAAGCTTACTCGTTAAAACTCTTTAGCAAGAGAAAAATATGAAGAGGTTTTGATGTGCAAAATCGCAAATGAAATTTGGAATTCTTTGATCACCATTCATCAAGGTAACATACAAGTCAAAGAAAACATAATTTACAACCACATTATGAAAATTTCTCAATTGATGAACATGTAAAGATAGATGTGGCTTTTTCTCGTTTTAATATGATATCACTAGTTGTTGGGGTAGGGTATTTATTACTTATACTCCTAGCCGCCGAAGGTCCTAACAGCAAGTGACCAACGGTAGGTCACAGGGGACTCCTGGCCGCCGTGGGTAACAGGGGACGAAGCTCTCCCTCCAGGACACCGAAGGTCGTGGCGTCTTCAGTAGACAGCGGATGGAGGAAGTCACATCACGTTGATGATGGGACTTATATAGCGCCGTCCGTGTCAGGGAGTGGAAACAATTAAAGAAGTATGGCATTAATGAGGGACAAGACAAGGTGAAGGACAGCATTTAATACAAGAGCGCGTGAGGGACAAGGCGCCGTCACGCGTCTCGCAGTTAATGCCCTCCACTGTCGCAATGTACTTGAAAAGCATGGAGTGAAGTGGGTCACATCGAGGCAGAGCAGGACCGCTGGGCAGAGCGTATACCGGACCGGTCCTCCGGTCTGTTATCCTCTGGACAAGGACCCAACATTTGTTGTATATAAGAAACATTCTCATTGTAATAAATTCAGGTTTTTAGATATTAATACAAGGCACCACCCAGTTCCTCTCGAGCATTCAATATCCAATATTTATTGTCATACACATTAACTCCCCCAATCATTCAAACGTTTAGATAACATAATAAATGTTAGGGATAGTATATTGATACTGAATATCAATACGTATTGTTAACACCACCTCCGTCCGTCATAAGACGGAGGTCATAAGATTCGGAATTTTACCTTAACATTGGCGCCATCCGTGGGACCCCGTTGTTTATTAGCGACAGACCTAGGGAAAACATGGAAAAAGCACCCGTAAACCAGCAGGAAGAAGGAGTCGCCCAGTCCATCACCCACGAGTCTGCTGAGGACGCGGGGCCACCCCCGCTATTTACCCCAGGGGTGAACGAGCAAGAAAGTCCGATTACACCGGAATTCGTAAGCAGAAACTACGACAGCCTGAAGGCCATGATGAATAAACATGCTAGGCAGGAACGCAGGGGAGGAAATCCTCTTGAACTCTCATACGGAGACGCAGAGGAGATAGAAGAAAGCTCCACTCGAAATGGTCACTCTAACCCAAGCAGGATATTACGATCCGGAAGAATGTCCGAGGAGGGGCTGATGAGGACAGGGCAGGACAACGGACCAACGGGGACGTTTGTTAACCTCCTTAACGCTCAGTTTCCAAACCAAAGCAGTCGACCGGAAGGAGGGGTCTTTAACTTCGGCGTGTCACGCCCTCAAACCCCATTTCTCCAGTACCAGCCAGTGCAACCGCCACGAGGGCCTCAACCGGGTATGGGAGTTCCACCTTATTTTTGGCAACCACCTCCCGTTGTTCAGCAACCACCTCTTGTTGTTCAGCAACCACCTCTTGTTGTTCAGCAACCATCCCCCGTTATCCAACAGGCAGCCGTTGAGATGGAAGATCTGACCAAACCCTACCAAAGATCGAGAAATACTAAGTTTACAAAACGAATAGCTAACTTCAAATTCCCTCCAAGGATAAAAATGCCCACCAATGTTAAGATGTATGATGGTTCGCAAGATCCGGACGACCATCTGAGCGTCTTCTCTGGGGCTGCGGAGGTAGAGCAATGGTCTATGCCCGTGTGGTGCCACATGTTTGTCCAGACCCTGCTGGGATCAGCACGACTTTGGTACGATAGTCTGCCCACGGAAAGTGTGGACAACTTCGAGGACTTACAGCAGGGGTTTACAAACAATTTTATGCAGCAACGGAGGTGTGAAAGGAAGTCAGTAGAAATGCATAATATCAAGCAGAAGGAACAAGAAAGCCTCAGGGCCTTTATTGAGCGTTTCAACAAGGAAAGTTTGGAAATCAAGGGGGCTACGGAAGACATACGGGTCTCTGGATTTATGCATGCCATAAAGAACACTCAACTCATTGAAGCCCTGAATAACAAAGTCCCGGACACCGTGGAGGATATGATGACCAGGGTGAGAGATTTTATCAGAGGAAAGGAGGCAGCTAACCTCAGCCGAGAAACAAGTTCTGGCAAGACGTACAGGGAAGACAAGGGCTGGAAATCTGGAAGTAGTACCCGACCGGAGGGTCCTGGACCTCACAGAAATGACGGGAAACAACCGGAACAGCGCAATCGGGGCCCATATTCGAACCCCCATGCGTCCGTTACCTCCGGTACCGATTATCGACGAAAGGAAGTTTTCACGGCCCTCACGAAGACCCCTTGCGAGATCTTATCAACGGAGCCTGTAGGAAAGAATTTCCCCGCTCCTCATCCGATGTTGGAAAATAAGGAAAGAAAAGTGTGTGACAAATTCTGTGAATTCCATTTAGATCACGGACACAATACTAACGACTGCTACCACCTGAAAAGAAGAATCGAAGAGGCGGTCAAGTCGGGGGAGCTGGCTCACCTGATCAAAGATATTAAGAAAGGAGCGCCTCAAGGAAACAGGAACAACCGGAGAAAGGAAGAGAGGTCTTCAGGAGCTAAGACACAGGCTATCAACATGATAAATAAAGACTCATTGCCTTTAAAAAGGAAAGAGCCAGACCCAGCTTGGATGAATCAAGAGATAACATTCCCTCCCCGGAGCGAATGCTGTCCCACTATAGACCCTATCATAGTGGAAGGACGGATGGGGAATGCTATCATTCCTAGGGTATACATAGATACCGGAAGCTCCACAGAGGTCATTTATGAACATTTCTTCCGACAACTCAGGAAATCAGTTCAAGCGCGAATCAGAAAGCCGGAGTCAGCACTCCAGGGATTCAACAACGAGACGATGTGGCCCCTGGGGGAAATAACTCTCCCCCTTACGTTGGGAGAGTATCCGCGGATGAGGACTGAATGGATGAATTTCGCGGTAATCCAGACACCAGCCCCATTCGACGTTATCCTAGGGAGGCCAGGGTTATACCAATTAGGGGCGGTACCGTCCACCTTTCACGGTTTGATGAAATTCCCCACCCCTCACGGCGTTGCGACAATTCGAACCAAGAGGCGAAGAGAAAGATGGTGTGCTTCTACGGAAAAATCCGACGGTGTGCCGGAGTCAAACCCTAACCCGGAAGAAAAGATAGTCATTAATCCTCAATTTCCGGAGCAAACTATCGCCGTAGGATCACATCTATCAAGGTCTTGTAAAGAAAAGTTATTCACACTACTCAGCAGTAACATGGACGTGTTCGCATGGACACCCGCAGACATGACAGGGGTACCCATGAATATAGCCGAGCATCGATTAAAAACATACCCTAGTGTAGAACCGATTAGGCAAAAGAAAAGAGGAATGGCGCCAGAGCGTAGCCAGGCAATCAAGGAGGAAGTTAGTAAGTTGTTAGATGCGGGAATCCTGCGGGAGGCGAGATATCAGACATGGGTGGCCAACCCCGTGCTAGTAGAAAAAAGTGATCACTCTTGGAGGATGTGTGTAGACTTCAAGAACATAAACAAAGCCTGTCCGAAGGACAACTACCCGTTACCCGAAATAGACTGGAAGATCGACTCCCTGATGGGATACAAGTACAAGTGCTTCTTGGACGCTTACAAGGGCTATCATCAAATCCAAATGGCACCAGAAGACGAAGACAAAACGGCATTTTACACAGATTTCGGCATATTTTGCTATAGAAAAATTCCCTTCGGATTAAAGAATGCCGGAGCTACCTACCAAAGGATGATTGACAAGACCTTCGAAGCTCAAATAGGTCGGAATCTGGAGGCCTACGTAGATGATCTTGTCATTAAAAGCCACAAGGAGGAGGACATGATCTACGATATTGATGAGACTTTTCGAAAACTGAGAAGCATCAATATGAAGTTGAATCCCAAAAAGTGTACCTTTGGAGTGGTGGAGGGAAAGTTTCTCGGTCATGTTATAACGGAAAGAGGCATCAAAGCGTGTCCCGACAAAGTCAAAGCCATTTCTGAAATGAAGTCTCCCGAGACATTGGGAGAAGTCCAAAGCCTGAATGGGAGGTTGGCGGGCTTAAGCCGGTATCTCTCAAGATCAGCCGAACGTTCCCTACCTTTCTTCAAGGCACTGAAAAAGAGCATTAATGCGACTGACTTCGTATGGACAGCCGAGGCCGAAGATGCCTTCCAGGAATTGAAACGATACTTAACACAATTGCCGGCCTTGGTGGCCCCAACTGAAGGAAAAGAGTTGTTCGTGTACCTAGCAGCCTCCCCAAACACTGTAAGCGCGGTTTTAATATCGGAAGAAAGCGGGAAACAAACGCCTGTATACTTCGTAAGCAAAGCCCTACGAGCGGCAGAGTTAAACTACCCTCCGATGGAGAAGCTAGCCTTAGCCCTCATACATACGGCAAGGCGGTTGCCACGGTATTTTCAGGCTTATCCAATTGTGGTCATGACAGAGCTACCCATCAGAGACATTTTGGCAACCCCGGAAAGGTCGGGAAGACTGGCAAAGTGGGCTATAGAGCTAGGGGCTTATTCGATAGAATATAGACCTAGACAGGCCATGAAAGGTCAAGTCCTAGCAGACTTCATAGCTGAAGTGCCAATGCCCCCGCCGCCACCCATGAATCAGCAAGAAGAGAAAAAAGCATCGCTTTCACCTCCACCGGAGGATGACTTATGGTTTTTATACACCGATGGTGCCTCCAGCAGTTCAGGATCAGGAGCTGGTATGATCCTAATCAGTCCTGCGGGAGAAGAATTCACGTATGCCGTAAAATTATCTTTTGAAAGTACAAACAATGAGGCGGAATACGAAGCTTTGCTGGCTGGCCTGCGGATTGCGATCAAAATGAAGATACAAAACCTTGAGGTTAGGGTAGACTCGGCCCTAGTAGCTAACCAAGTAAGGGGAGACTTTGTGGCCAAGGATGAGAATATGGCAAAATATAAAGGGTTGGTAATCACCTTAATGACGAGCTTCAGGTACTTTAATATTCGGCAGATTCCAAGGGGAGAAAACGCCAAGGCCGATGCTGCCAGTAAGGTGGCATCACTCGCGTACCCGAAAGGGCAAGAGAATATTTTGGTAGAGGTTTTGAATCGGCGGAGTACGGAAGTAGAAATGGTAGGTGCAGTCGTGGAAGACACTGACCCCAATTGGATGACTCCCATCATTCATTATCTCAGGACCGGAGCCGAACCCAACGATAAGAAGGAAGCAAGGCGGTTGAGAATGAAGCTACCCATGTATACACTCGTTGAGGGGACGTTGTATAAAAAAGCCTTTCTTATGCCGTTACTCAGGTGCGTAGGCCCGAAAGAAGCTAACTATGTGATCAGAGAAGTACACGAGGGGGCCTGCGGCATGCATTCAGGACCACGAGCTGTGGTGGCAAAAATAATCAATCTAGGGTATTATTGGCCTTCCATGCATCGAGATGCTACCGAAGAGATCCAAAAATGCCAAAGCTGCCAAAGGTATGCCCCGGTACCCAAACAACCTAAAAACGATATGATTTCTGTCACATCGGCATGGCCGTTTTATCAATGGGGCATAGATATTGTGGGGCCGTTTCCGGTCTCCAGCGGAGGGGTCAAGTTCTTGATAGTGGCCATTGATTATTTCACCAAGTGGATAGAAGCGAAGCCTCTAGCCTCTATCTCAGGCTCGCAGGTAAAGAAATTTGTCTGGGAAAACATAGTATGTCGTTTCGGCTTGCCAGGGATCATTATCACCGATAACGGGAAGCAATTCGCGGATAACCCGTTTAAATCATGGTGCCTAGAGATGAGGATCCAACAAAATTTCACGTCTGTGGCTCATCCCCAGGCGAATGGCCAGGTGGAGCGAGCCAACAGGAGCCTGGTAGAAGGGATAAAGATAAGGTTGGATAAGGAAGAAGGCAAATGGTTGGATCAAGTGTCTCATGTACTATGGTCACACCGGACAATGGTAAAAACCAGCAACGGCGAGACTCCCTTCAGCTTGGCATACGGAACGGAAGCTGTTATACCTACGGAGATAGGTATGCCAACGGCGAGAACGAGTCCAGGATCGCGAGAGAGAAACGACGAGGAACTACGCCTCAACCTGGACATCGCTGAGGAGAGAAGAGAAATCGCAGCTATACGAGAAGAGAAGTATAAGAGACTGATAGAAGGGTATTACAACAAGAGAGTAAACCCAAAAACCTTCAAAAAGGAAGAACTGGTCTTAAGAAAAAACGAAGCGAGCAGGCAGAAAGATGTAGGGAAGCTAGGCCCGACTTGGGAAGGCCCTTACCGGATCAGAAAGGTCCTAGGTAACGGGTCTTATGAATTGGAAGAAGTGGGAGGAAAACCCATTCCACGCACGTGGCACGGAAACCTGCTACGGAAATGTTACATCTAGAATTAATAGAAGAAATACTTCTGAATGATGTAACAGATATAGCTTTTATTATTATATGACAAATATATGCATCTATCCCTCGAATAGGGATAGAAGTTTTCACATCCACTAGGATAAATATAATAAAAAGAGTCGATGCACTCTTCTGGGAGGGACGCTTCCCAGCTTAACAAGCATACACACATATATACATACATGTATATGACATATATATAAAAAAAAAAGAGAAAGAAAGAGAAGAAGAATGGATATAAAACAGAAGCATGGGAAAAACGCGTGCCTTGACGCTACCATATCGAAAATAAAGTACACCAAATTATGGAAACAAACGATGCAAGAGTTATAAAAACTAAAATATTACATATGATAACAGAGCTTTAGGGGAAATCATTCGGTCGCTGGGCCAGAAGGCTCTATCTTCACTAACTCTTCCACAGAGAGCTCCGAGCTTCGGCTGAGCGCCTCCAGATACGGAAAGGAGATATGACGCATGCGTTCAAGGGCCTCATCCAACTTATCTTCAGAATTAGGATCGAAGTTAATGGTGGCTTGAAGGGGGAGGTTCCGTTGCGACTGACGGAAACCGCTACGCACTCCAAGTGTGTATCCAGTGGCGGTAAACATAGAGGCAAGCTCCGCGTAGGGGGCACTAAACTCATGGCTCCGGTGAAGCTTTTCGACAAAAAGTTTTATACCATCTTTTATCAGCCAGGTGGCCTTGTCCTTCAAAGCAACGTTCTCGACTCGAAGCCTTTGATTCTCACATACGAGCGTCGCGGACCCATCGGGTATGTTTTCAGCCCCGGCCCCGGCACCAGTTGCCCCCGCACCTGTGGTGGCCTTCATATCACTAACATCCAAAAGCTTTACCTTTTCAACCAAACCTTCCCATTCAGAAATTGAAACCAGCTTCATTCCCGGCTCTATAACCGCAGAAGCTTGCGCCTTCAACAGCTCGTTGTTTGCATCCCCCAGATTACGAATAGAATCCTCTAACCCCTGGATCCTACGTTCAGACTTCGAATTCTCCTCTTCCAAATTCTTGACTTCAGTTTTCACAGCAGACAAACGATCTCTCTTCTGATCAAGGGACTTCTCAAGCCTTGAAACATTGTCACAAAGCGGCTACGAATCTCAGTACCAGCTACCGCCAACTGGGCTAGAAGTACGTTGAAATTATCCACAAGGACTCCCTCAGAAAATCTTCTCCAACGTAAGGCTTCGGCAGGGGTAGCAAAATAATTCAGCATATCTTGGCAAATACGGGGATCACTCATCATATTGTCACAACTGACCTCCCAGCCTGGTAAATATCGAGACGAAGAGGGACCCTCCCTGTTGCCTGATAAACGAGGTGTAAAAGAGCCTCCAGCTTCGGTGGCACAAGGTTCTGCAGGTGTACTACCCCCTTCGCCAATACTTTTGCCTTGATCAACAGAAGTAGCAGGTTTTCCAACGTCTGACTCATCGGAGGAAGAAAGAGTCAGGGGATGAGAATCAGTGGCCCGTAAGGCAGGTGGAACGTTCATCTTTAGGCCAGCACTGTGGAAGGCACGATCTGACATACACAATCGAGACATTAGAAATCTACATAAGAAGGGGAATAAAAAGAAAGGCACAAGAAAAAGAGTCTACCATTTGCAAGGGAAAGTCTCCTCCGTTTGACTCGGGTACCAGGACCTTCGGATAGGGATCCTGGCAACGGTGTGGAAAACCCGGAGGCAAGGGGAAAGTCAACTGCCAAGGCTGGCACACCAGGTATTAAGGAACGTACCTCGGCAGAGGGAAACACAAAATCTCCAACCCCTTGCTCCAGGATGCTGACAATGTTCTCCTCCAAAGGAACTTTGGGAAACGTAACACCAACCCAGGTATCAAGCTTTAGGTAATCCAGCAAAGAAATGGCTGTGAGCAGTAGGCATAACAAAAGGTTACGACACGAAGGACGGTGAAATAGCAATACAAAAAGAAAGGGGGAAATAACTTACGGACATCATTCCGATGGATGGAAGGATTCAGGTCCAGGGAATCCCAATGACGGCTCAAACCTCCTAACACCAGCACGGGCTCACAATGTGTCCGAACAGAAATCTTATTCTGAGAAATCAATCGACAACGCTCCACTTCTTCCCCAGTGAGAATGGGAATCGGATCGCACAGGGCACCTAACGGGGTGGGTCTCCAGCGCATTGGTATAGGTGCAACCGAAGCATCTAACCAAATAAACTTATCTTTCCATTGTTTCACGCTAATGGGGGCAGAGTTAAAGCATTCCCAGGCCTCGTTATCTACCTTTGGCCGACGTTCAAGGGTAAACCAATCTCCTGAACGGATCAGCCGAAAGAAGCTCCTCCACAAACTGAGAGTAGCGGTAAAACCCAAAGCACGACACAATAACTCGAAGTTTGTTATCCTCAAAGCTCCCATAGGGTTCATCTGGATTGGGCACATCTGGTAGTACTCAATAACAGAAAGGAAAAAGCGTGTGAAGGGAATGCGAACGTTAGAGGCATCGAAAAAGCGAGTATACATCGCTATAGAACCCTCAGGACAGTCAGTAACAGTGGAATCAGCAGTGGGATTACGGGCCCGCCACTCTGTCTTCAACCTAAATTCGTCGACAAAATCGGAAAACGAATCATGAAGAAGAGTACAATGAGAAATCCCCATGTCGCTTTTACCCATATTGATAGGAATCAAAGCAAAGATAAGAAATAAGCAGGGGCGATTCAGCGAAAAAGAGGGCTAGAAAAATCGGAAGATTTAGAAAGGATTTATAAAGAAATCAGAGGAGTTAAAGAGCCATCAAATCAGCATTTAAGAGTCTTCAATTTTCCCTCCAAAAATTCAATCATAGGCTCTGACAAAACATAAAGGCTAGTAAAGATTCGACCGAAAGTGGGCCCCCACTTCTCCGCTCACTTTTCTAGGTCTAGGGGGGGAGATGTTGGGGTAGGGTATTTATTACTTATACTCCTAGCCGCCGAAGGTCCTAACAGCAAGTGACCAACGGTAGGTCACAGGGGACTCCTGGCCGCCGTGGGTCACAGGGGACTCCTGGCCGCCGTGGGTCACAGGGGACGAAGCTCTCCCTCCAGGACACCGAAGGTCGTGGCGTCTTCAGTAGACAGCGGATGGAGGAAGTCACATCACGTTGATGATGGGACTTATATAGCGCCGTCCGTGTCAGGGAGTGGAAACAATTAAAGAAGTATGGCATTAATGAGGGACAAGACAAGGTGAAGGACAGCATTTAATACAAGAGCGCGTGAGGGACAAGGCGCCGTCACGCGTCTCGCAGTTAATGCCCTCCACTGTCGCAATGTACTTGAAAAGCATGGAGTGAAGTGGGTCACATCGAGGCAGAGCAGGACCGCTGGGCAGAGCGTATACCGGACCGGTCCTCCGGTCTGTTATCCTCTGGACAAGGACCCAACATTTGTTGTATATAAGAAACATTCTCATTGTAATAAATTCAGGTTTTTAGATATTAATACAAGGCACCACCCAGTTCCTCTCGAGCATTCAATATCCAATATTTATTGTCATACACATTAACTCCCCCAATCATTCAAACGTTTAGATAACATAATAAATGTTAGGGATAGTATATTGATACTAAATATCAATACGTATTGTTAACACCACCTCCGTCCGTCATAAGACGGAGGTCATAAGATTCGGAATTTTACCTTAACACTAGTCTTAAATATCACGATACATACTATACTAACAAGCGATATGTGAGAAAATCTTAGGAGCATCCTAGATGGAGAGCAAAGGTGATGGCTACGGAAGAATCTTTTCCAACTAGAAGTTGTGTTAATAGGAAAAGAATGAAGAACATGGTGTGGAAGAGTACTGTTAGAAATAAAAATGAAAATAAGTTGGCTACGGCGGTTAGAAAGTTCTGCAAAAAAGGCAGAAGACTTGACAAGCATACGGTGGGAAGAAGAGATTCCAACAAAAATGTTCCGAATGTGGTGATTTAGACAATCTAGATGTTGATTGCCCACAAAAAAAAAAAAAAAGTCGGGAATAACAAAGCTTTTGTTCATGAGCTTAGAGTGATGATGAGGAAGAACAAGAAAGCATGAGATCATAACAAACTAGCTTAGTGCCCGTGTTATACACGGAATTGTAGAAAAAAATATGTCAAAATAAAAAGAAATTCTTCTTATAAAATTAGTAAAGTGTAGGAGTAATAGGAAAACTAAAAGTTTACTAACTACAACCTTACCAATTGTACAAAGAATTATAAGATTCACTGAGGTAAGGAGTTTTAAAAAAAATTGAACCAATGAAAAATTGGTGTGTTATGATTTATTAATAACCATATAAATAATCCCAATTATAGGACAAAACTTTGACAACAAATTACATTCAAATTCTACCTGATTACAATATCAAAATGTTACTAAACCAAACAACTTTCAGGATAACGAACTACAAAAATGGGTAAAAGCAAGAAAGAGCTCGATTCAATTCCAGTACCCCAATATAATCATTAACCGCACCACTCATTCATCATCCGCTCTTTAAAACGATCTACATAAAATGAAAAGAAAAGTTTGATAACTTGTGATTGATGATGATAAAAACTATAGCCTAATAAATAAGAAAAAGTAGCAAATAACCTTTTATCTAGCAATGAGGATACCCAAAACGTATCATTCAGCTATCTTATTGTACTGCCATGACCTTTTTAGCAAACTAAAAACATAGGCTTTTATGTGTATACCTCCTTCGAACTCAAACTTTAACATTCGGTATAAAAGAAAATAATACACAATGTCACCATTATCCGCAAGTCTACTTCACATATGGCATGTATTAGGGATTATTAAACATAAGGAAAGGCATGTGATTACCGTCTAATATGTATAAACCAAGTTGTAAATTATATTAGACATTAGACAATTGGAATGTTTGGAACCAAAACTGAAAGGATGGAGTAATACTTGTTGCTGAATGGAGAAATTTATGTCTTTGGGGTTTCGAGAAAAAACAATGCGATTAAATTCAGTGATCATCGGATTATGTACAAACACATTTCCTATATGAATTAATTCAATAAACCACAAAAGTTTAAGGTAAATAGTTGTTGTATTGAGTATCAAATATGGGTGTGTAGTAAACCTTTTGTCTATGTTGACTTTTAAAATTGAACTATTTTTCCATGTAAACCTGTCATCATAAGCCAATCAAAACCTACATTAAGCAGAAAGCATAATTATAATTAAACCCAAAAGAATGGAAATAACCAAATTAAACAAATATATGCTCTAAACTAACAAAACCAGACAACAAAGAGCTACAAAATAATACCCTAAACGAAGCCAATGCAAACACATACGAATCCAATGAAAATACCGCATAAAACACATCTACATAAACACTATCTGATTTAAAAAATAACAAAAGAAATCGCAATTAAAGAAATGTAATCGTATTTTTGCATGATTTGTGATATGTAGAAGAATTGTTAGGAAAGAAAAATCAAAACCATAAAAATAAAGCTTTAAATGATTGTGAGAGCTACATGAAAATAATTTATACAAAAGAAAAACAAAAAGAAAAAAAAACACTGAAGATAAAAAAGGAGACTATGGCTCACCATACATCGAATTCCTCCCGAAAATCTTCTAAACCATACCATTCTGCATCACAAGAAAATGTAGAAGATTGAAAAAATATGCATTTTTCTTAGTAATGGGACTAAAGAAAGATTACCTTATTACATGAGATAGAGAATCAGTTATGGTTTATGAAAAGAAAAATGAAGAAGGTGATTAAAGATGAGTGATGGTTTTGAAAAGGCAAATATCCAATTTCTTGAAAATGAAAAAAATCTAAATTTCTTAATCATTTCATTATTGGTAATATAATCGGTTTACGCAACCCAAGCCAAAGCTTCCTCTCTAAGCCTGTTTAAAAAATACCATTACAATATTAAAATATAGATTTATTTAACAAACTCTAACAAAATTACATCTAAGAACATGATATCATCAGTTAAAAAACTATCCAATGTGGACAATCTAAGAAATCGCCAATGACATCATTCTAAACTCCAATTTATTAGATAAGTAGATTATTTAATATGAAAAATAATCATCTAATTTGTTTTAGGAGGTTTTATACATTAAAAATACACTTTGGCAATTCCGTCAAATTTGAAATAAAACATCACCCAAATCAATTCATTCATAAGTACTACGGAATCTTATTTTAAATCTTGTAACAAGTGTTGTAATATTGTTGATGCAGCCAATCCAGGTCATATACTTCATATTAAGAACAACACAATTGGCTTGATTAGACCTGTATTGTATTTAAAGTTTCAGCAAGGTTTAAGGATCTTAGATTGTACCTAGCACAGTAGCAAACATCAAAGGTTGGGCGTACGGACGGGATGTTTATTAAAACAACATATTCCTAGTAAATGGGTAGGTCAAGTAACGGGTAAAAACAGTAAAAGAAAAAAAACTTGGCTAATCTCAATCATTTTTTCGAAAGCAGGTCAAACTTAAAGGATGGAAGGGTGTATATTGTATAACAGCATACCTCAGCACAAACAACTGCGGCTTAGAATAGCCACATTTTGCTGATTACTTTTCTTACTCTTTTTAGTCACTCTTCTTACCATACAACATGGTTCGTACATTAGCCTTATCACTCTTAAAAATAAACCGAGAAAGTTAATAATGAAAATTATGTGCAATTATAAACTCGACACCATAGATCATTCATACGATGTTTCGGACAAATGCGAGAACCAAAAGTAACCCATTCCATGTTAATAGGTGGACTTCTATTTAGGGTGGACCAAAAATAATATAATGTAATTTCAAGCAACTAAAGATGGTGGCATTATATAAGCAAACAAATTGGCGAAAAAGGATCAAACACAAAACTCTACCATCCTGTGAAGAATCAAACCATGCATACAATAAATATGTTAAAGCTTCTATTTGAATGAGTTACTAATACCAGTTTCTTGAAGAGTTTATGACTTCATCTTCTCACCCTTTGCTACAAATGAAGCTTTAACCTGATTTACCAAACAATTTATCAGTGAACAATAAAAGTAATACGTGAAAAGGATAAAGTAAACAGCATAAAGTAACATGAAAAAGATGAAAGAAAACGGATTTTACCTACAATCAAATAGAGAGGAGAAGTGAATTACATTGGCTCCAATAAACACCGCTTTCATCATCAAACATAACTACCTTGAAAAATACATATTTCCTAGAATTAATAACTTACAATATTAGGGTTTTGTTAACAGATAAATACGATGAAGAAGAAGAAAATGTGATTATTAGTGTGAAACAAAACCTAAGTTACAACAAAAAGACCACAACATGACCAAAACCAACTCACTTTACAAGATATAAAATGAGGACGGAACAACAAAACGAAAAGCACAACAAAAAACACCATACAGAGATATGACGAAAATGACAGCCAAAAGAAAATGTACCTGAGAGTTATAAATTGACGATATGTTAAAGATCAAGTTTATTAATGTAGATATAATGATAGTGATGAACATATATGGTAGAGACTAAAGAATAAATTCAAAATTTTGATTATTGATTTGAAAGAAAGAGAGATTTTGAATTTCTATTTCAAAAGATGCTTTTTAAAAATGAAGAAATTCACTGTCCAAGATATCGGTGTATGGAGCAAGATTCAAAATTCCTAAACCTTATTGGCAGAAGAAAAAGGTAAACTTTTTTGTTAATGCAACAATTTATTTAATTTTATAATTAATTAAAACCAAATAATGACATCACAATTACAATAGACAATCCAAGGTGTACAGCCTTAGGATTCGCCACGTCAGCCTTATGACATCAGCAGTAACTCCCATTTATTAGATAGAAAAGATTAACAATAATGATCCTTTTTGTCTCATGGTGGCTAAGGAAACCGAGATACACTCGACCTTCATCTCCTCTTAAGAATGTTCACATGCAACATATTTTTGATTTTTACATTAAGAAAGAATATGAAAATCTAATAAAAATATTAACATGAAGATGGTTGAAAGAAATAAAACCGTATAAGAAGAAAACACGGAACTTCAAGTCAAAATGAATAAGACCGAGTAATTGAGTTTCATCAAGAGTTAACACAAGAGTGCAAACAATGTTCCATTTTGGAAAGCAAGAACAATGATTTGAAAGAAAGAATCATTCCTCGACAAATGAAGATATCACTTTTCCAAAATACGACAAGAGCCTTAACATGTTAAATGAATGTTAGGTCAACAAAAATTCTCCAAAAATAAAGGAGGAATTTGTTTTTAAACGATTTCAAAACTAATCGTTTTGTTGAAGAAATTTAACCCTAAAGGAAACAAAAAGTCAGTTCCCGTCATGTAAGCTAATTAAATAGACAAAATTTAAAAATCTTCAAAGCAAGGTAACTATAGGCTATACCAAGAAGGAAAATGATCGAAAACCTTTTTTTTTTTTATTTAAAAAATAAATTTCTAAAATAAGGAAGATAAATAAGTGTTAAATTTGTTAACTCTTGCCCGAATCCTCTAATCATATGTCTTAGAAGTCTTTCGATGATCATAACCCATCTAAAAAGACATCCTAGAAAGAGTAATTACTATTCAAATTCACTTAAAGGTAAAAAGTATCTTTCAAAGCGCATTGATACATGAGGTTAAATAATTACACAAAATGTAAAAGACTACATGAGTTACCTGACCAAAAATGTGATTGAACCACTTCAACAATCAGTTCGAAAGTTGTGCCAGGACACCCACATAATAGCCATGATGACGTACCATCGGTTGGCCGATAGACTTCTATCGGCCGAACCGACATTACGCCGAAAGATCTGTTAGGTCAGACACCATCTCTGAGGAGACCTATAAATACCAGACCCACATGTCACATCAGAGGTAATTTTTCACATACATTCCGTACTCTTACTTTATTTATTCTTACTCTTCGAAATCTTACTCTTACGCCCGAGGTAAACCAGGGGATCATCCCCGTTCCGTTTACTCGTGTGTTTGCTTACTCGTGCAGATAAGTTCGAGATCGAAGACGAGAGTTAGGCTGAAGGTCTTCTTCGGATCAACTCTTCCGGATCCGAACCTTCTACCCGATTGTACTTGTGATATTCCGGTGTCGCAACTGGGACCTATTATGGCTTCTACAGGACCATATACGACCTCTACGGCTAACACCTTTACAGCTAATACATCGGGAAGTCAAAGAGAACCGATAGTTGAAGACGAAACTCCAAGGCATAATCAGAATAATGTAGAGAGAGGCACTGAGATCTCTGAGGAGTTCCTAGAACGAAACTATGATGCGCTCAAGGCCCTGCTGGAAAAACACGAACGAAAGAAGAAGGATCAAGCCCGAAGGACTCCTCCAGTGGCCCGGAAGATCCGCTATACGAGTGAATCAGAGCCGGAATATAGTGATGACGAGGAAGATCTGAATCTTCCTTATCAGTCAGACTTTGCTTCTAAGTTCACTCGAAGAATCTCTACGTTCAAAATGTCTCGAAAAGTCAAGATGCCTAGCATCGTGCGCACCTATGACGGAAGTGGTGACCCTGATAATCATTTAGCCATTTTCTCCGGCGCAGCCGATACAGAGGGCTGGCCTATGCCAATTTGGTGCCGAATGTTTGCCCAGACGTTTGTTGGTCCGGCGAGAATATGGTTCGGCGAGTTGCCGGAAGAGGGCATTGATAGCTTCAAAGACATGAAAAAGAAGTTCGAACTTTATTTTATGCAGCAACGTAGATACACTCGGGGCCCGACAGACATTGCTAAAATCAAACAAAAGGAGAACGAGAGTCTTCAGGATTTTGTAGAAAGATGGAAGCGGGAGCTACTACAGATTAAAGGAGGGGACGATATGTTGAAAGTATCGGGATTCATGGAAGGGATCCGGGTACCGGCCCTCATAGCGAAACTCAATGCTAGGGTACCCGAAACAGTAGATGAAATGATGGAGCGAGTGAAAAGGTTTCTTAACGGGAAAGAAGCTTCGAGACAGTACGTCGAAGCTAGCACAGCTGCATCCAAAAGAGGATCAAAAATGGTACCCCCGGCTATAAGTCCTCCGTGGAGGTTTTCCCCAAGCCGGAAAAGCTTTTCCCCTGGCAGTCATGAAAGAAGGTTCGGACGAGGACCTGTTCGCGCATCTCCTTTCGTATCTTCCAGTGAATCTCGAAGGCATGTCAGCTTCACCGAGCTTAGCAAAACCCCTAGTGAAGTCTTGGCCACTGAAAAAGGAAGAATACATTTCACTGCTCCTGCTCCCTTAGTAGGAGCTCCGGATAAACGATTCTTGGACCGATGGTGTGAATTCCATCAAGACAAAGGACACTACACAAATGATTGTTTTCAATTGAAGAAACAGATCGAAGAAGCCGTACGAACGGGTCAACTGAACCATTTGATGGAAGGTATCAAGTTGAGTGGCCAAAGGAGACAAGGTCCGATATTTCCCGTGAAAGGGAAAGGAAAAGAAATACAGATGGTCTTCTGTGAAGGGGAGGCGAGTGAGTCTCGCAGTGAAAGGACGGAGCCCTGGATGATACAGGAAATGTCTTTTCCTCCGGTAGGCACCTCTGAAAGAACCACAGACCCAATGGTTGTGGTAGGAGACATTGGAAACCAGACGGTACACAGGATATACATTGACAATGGGAGTGCTTCGGAAATACTTTTTGAACAATGCTTTTTGAAACTGGATCCCGAGGTACAACAAATGATGGAGAAATGCTCTCAGTATTTGGTTGGGTTTTCCGGAGAAGCGGTGAAACCGATAGGGCAAATCCGTTTGCCCTTTACCATCGGAAACGATGAAAAGTTCCGGACCGTTAAAATTGATTTCCTGGTAGTTCGGGCCAGCTCTCCATACAACGTCATTATTGGAAGACCCGGAATAGCAAAGCTCGGAGCTATTGTATCGACAGCTCACTCCCTCATGAAATTTCCTACCCCCGGAGGAATAGTTGAAATTCGTCCGGAAGCTCACAAGGTGTTGGAATGCCAAAAAATCGAGAAGATCTTGCAGAAGGAGGAAGAAGAAATCAAGTTGGGAAGGGTTATAGTTCATCCGGATCATCCGGAGCAAACTGTTACCATCGGAGACACATTCACTCAGGAAGGCAAGGAAAAGCTCATCACGCTTCTCCGACAGAGCAGGGATGTCTTCGCTTGGAAACCCTCGGACATGACGGGGGTACCAAGAGGGCTAGCCGAACATAAGCTAACCATCCAGAATGGAAAAAGCCCCATAGTACAGAAGAAACGAGGTCTAGCACCTGATCGAAGTAGGGCAGCCTGTGAAGAGGTTAAACAATTGACCGAAGCCGGAATTCTCCGCGAGGTTCGGTACCGAACCTGGGTAGCCAACCCGGTCATGATTCGGAAAAGTGATAATACATGGAGAATGTGTGTTGATTTCAAGGATCTCAATGACGCTTGCCCGAAAGACGCGTATCCGTTACCGGAAGTAGATTTAAAAGTGGAAGCGTTGGTAGGTTTTAGATTCAAATGTTTCCTAGACGCGTACAAAGGATACCACCAGATACAAATGGCAAAAGAGGATGAGGACAAGACAGCTTTTCACACTGATATGGGAATCTTCTGTTACCGAAAGATGCCTTTCGGTCTCAAGAATGCTGGAGCAACTTATCAGAGGTTAATAGACAAAGCTTTTTCGGAACAGATCGGAAGAAACCTAGAAGCATACGTTGACGACCTAGTCATAAAGTCCACGTCGGAAGAAGTAATGATTCAGGATATCCGGGAAACTTTCGCTAATCTCCGAAGAATCAACATGAAGCTTAACCCGAAGAAATGCTCCTTCGGGATGGAAGAAGGAAAGTTCCTGGGTCATATCGTTACGCCTAATGGTATTAAAGTAAACCCGGAGAAGGTTCGAGATTTAGAACGACTGTCGTCGCCCAAGACAATGAAAGAAGTTCAAAGTCTGAATGGCAAGGTCATAGCCCTGGGAAGATATCTTGCAAAATCTGCCGAAAGATCATTACCAATTTTTCGAACCTTGAAAAATTGCGTAAGGAAGGAAGATTTCCGGTGGACATCAGAAGCTGAAGAAGCCCTACAAGAGATAAAGAAGTTCGTCTTGGCTTTACCCACTCTTACAGCACCGAGGGAAGGGGAAACTTTGATCCTATACTTATCAGCAACAACCGAGGTCATTAGTTCAGCTCTCCTGGCTGAAAGAAAAGGAGAACAACTGCCTATCTACTTCGTTAGCAAGGTGTTACAAGGTCCAGAAAACAACTATACCCAGATAGAGAAGATAGCGCTAGCCTTGGTTTATACTTCCCGAAGGCTGAAGAGATACTTTCAAGCTCATAGCATCCGAGTGATCACCGATCAACCTTTAAGACAAATCTTAAGGAATGTGGAAACGGCTGGAAGACTTACAAAGTGGGCCATTGAGTTAGGAAGCTATGATATAGAATACGTCCCCAAGACATCTATCAAAGGGCAAGTGCTAGCTGATTTCATAGCCGAAGTTCCCGATCAGGTGGTGCCCAAAGACATCGCTCCGATGGAAACAAGGGATGAGCGACCCATGAAGAACAAGAAGAGGAAGAGACCGGCAGAACCCGATGTCAAAGGAAAGAACCCGAAGAAGGACCAAGTTTGGAGCTTGTTCACCGACGGATCCTCTAGTTCAGAAGGTTCGGGAGCCGGGATTCTGCTCATTAGTCCGGAAGGGAAAGAGTTCTCATTTTCCGTTCGTTTTGGTTTCGACAACACAAATAACGAATCTGAGTATGAAGCTCTGTTGGCCGGACTCCAAAAAGCAAAAGAGAAAAAAGTAGAACACTTGAAGGTCAAAGTAGACTCAAAGTTGGTGGCCAACCAAATCAACGAAACTTATGAAGCCAAAGAGGACCGAATGAACAAGTATAAGGAGAGGGCGAAGAATTTGATGTCCGCTTTCCGGTCATGTACGATCGAACAAGTCCCCAGAACAAAGAACAAGGTAGCGGACACCTTGAGTAAGTTGGCGTCCATAGCATTCGGACACACTGCGATGGAAGTAATGGTGGAAAAACAAGATCTACGGGCCATAGATAATCCGAAGGAAACCTTAATGATTGTGGAAGATGAAGGAGCCACCTGGATGACACCAATAATGAAGTTCTTGAAAGAGGGAATCTTGCCACAAGATCCGAGTGAAGCCCGAAAGATCCGGATGAAGGCACCGAACTACGTAATGAAAGGTATCACCCTTTACCGAAAAAACCCACTTACACCCTTACTTCGTTGTTTAGGACCATTGCAGGCCAACTATGTGGTCCGGGAAATGCATGAGGGAGCATGTGGCATGCATGCCGGACCACGGAGCATGGTCTCAAAGATCATGGGATTGGGATACTTTTGGCCAACTATGCACTTTGACGCCATTGAACTGATCCGAAGGTGCGGTGCTTGCCAAATTCATGCACCCATTCCAAGACTCCCCAAACACAATTTAGTGTCCATACTATCGGCATGGCCCTTCCAAAAATGGGGTATCGATATTGTGGGAAAATTTCCAACGGGAACCGGGGGAATGAAATTTCTGATCGTGGCAGTAGACTACTTCACAAAGTGGGTCGAAGCAAAACCAGTCCTCCGGATCACAGGGAAGCAAGTACAGAAGTTTGTGTGGGAAAACATCGTCTGCAGGTTCGGATTGCCGAATGAGTTGATCTCAGATAATGGTAAACAATTTTCGGACAACCCGTTGCGACGATGGTGCAGTGAGATGAAGATCAAACAAACCTTCACTTCAGTTGCACACCCGCAGAGCAATGGCCAGGTTGAAAGGATCAATAGAAGTATTGGAGATGGGATAAAGGCAAGATTAGGCAGAGAAGGAACGGACTGGGTGGACCAAATATCCCATGTGCTATGGGCACATCGAACCACCCAGAAAACAAGTACCGGCGAAACCCCTTTTAGCCTAACTTACGGATCTGAAGCCGTTATCCCAGCTGAAATAGGGATGCCGAGTCACCGAGTGGCATCCGGAAACGATCAAACCAACCAGGAAGAAATCCGGCTCAATCTGGTGTTGCTGGAAGAGCGAAGAAATACAGCGGCGGTTAGGGAGGCCGAATACAAAGAAAAACTTGAGAAAACCTACAACAAGAAAGTAAGGAAGTTGGTATTGAAGGAAGGAGATTTGGTCCTCCGAAAAAATGAAGCTAGTCGACAGGAAAACGAAGGAAAGTTAGGGCCAAAATGGGAAGGTCCGTATAAGGTAATCAAAGATAAGGGTAATGGGGCATATGAGCTGGAAGACATGGCCGGCACTCCAATACCCAGAACATTGAATGCCATGAACCTTCGGAAATACTATAGTTAGTCAAAAACGTATAATGTACCCCTGTTTTTCCTTTCGTATTATTATGAATGAAAGGCTTTCGCGGCCAATTTTTCCCTTCATTTTACTATTAGCACTATTCGAATGAATGTTCATGACGCTTGACGAAGTGATTGAACATACAATTAATTCAGATAGTCTAAGAAAAGATAAGGATGAAACTTCACAATTATTGAGCCTAACCTCAATAAGTATCGGACCTAACTCCGAATGAAAATTGAGCCTAACCTCAATAAGTATCGGACCTAACTCCGAATGAAAATTGAGCCTAACCTCAATAAGTATCGGACCTAACTCCGATTGAAAATTGAGCCTAACCTAATTCCGAATGAAAATTGAGCCTTATCTCAATAAGTATCGGACCTAACTCCGAATGAAAATTGAGCCTAACCTCAATAAATTTTGGATCTAATTCCGAATGAAAATTGAGCCTAACCTCAATAAATTTTGGATCTAATTCCGAATAAACAGTTCAAAGACGTTCACGCAAAGCATTTTAAACAACATACGAATTATAACAAGTAAAATAAAAGATGCAAATGAATCCGGAAATTAAAATAAACAAAGGAAAATATATTAATGATAACTTGTTTGTGGCAACATATCTTCACAGGTCGAAGATACGTTTTATTACTACATAGCAAAAGAAAGATGGATCGTAAGAACTTCACTCCTCATCTGAAGGAGGACCAGCTGCCGGCTCGATGGCCTGAAAATCTTCTATTGATAAATCGCCGGCAGCTGATAAAGCTTCAAGGTAAGGATATTTGATATCTGAAGTATCAGCCATGGCTCTCTCAAGCTCCGAAGCAACATTGGCGTTGAAGAACGAAGATGTTTCCTTTCTTTGCTTCAGACGCCCAAGACTTATACCAGCAACCAAGCCATCGTGACACCCAAGTCTGTAGTTAAGTGTTCGAAGGTTCTCTTGAGGACGGGAGTACTCATGGCTAGAGTGTAGCTTTTGAACAACGTGTTTCGGACCCATTGTTACCAACCAACTTCTGTCCGAACGAAGTGCAGCTAACTCAGAAGCCTGTTTCCTCAACCGTTCTTCCATAGACCGGAGCACGTCACCATTCATATCACATTTGGCCTGAGCCTCGGCCAAGGCAATTTCGTGCTCCGCCTTCAAACTGGCTATATCAGTTTGTCTTTGGGCATCCAGGAAGTTTCTCAGTTTGTCCAATGCCATCTGATGCTCTATCTCCCACTTATCCCGAAGCTCTCGGGCAGCAACCTCAGTAAGACCGGAGGAAGAAGCTTTCAACTTAGTCACCTCCTTTGACAAACGGTGACTTCTATCCCGGTACTGCTTTTTTCGCTCAAGGGCTTCGGCCAGATCTTTCTTTGCCGAAGTAAGCTGACCATCAAGTTCCAGGGCTCGGAATCTATGCTCTGCCGTTTCCCGAGCCGATGATTCCATTCGGCGTCGGAGGTCAGGACCTATTATGTTTAAAGAGGCCAGAGCAAAGTCAAACTCACGTCCCACTTGGACGTTTCCAAGGTTTCCCAAACGAAGAGTCTCAGCAGGGGTGGCGAGATTATCAACCAGATCCCGATTGATTTCATAGGAGTCCGGTCGAAAGAGGTCCCCGCACTTGATTTTACTTATCGCCGGAACAAATGATGTTCCGGCCAGATCGGTATCTAAACCGTCAGATTCTGTCTCTGAATTCTCCTCTTCTGAAGGCACATGGACATCCTTCACACGATCATCCACCATTTGATTACCTGGAAGAAAATAACGAAGGATCAGTAAGCCATCGACAGGAAGTTCATAAAGCATCGACAGGAGAAGGTCGAACGATTCCAGAAAAAAGAAAAATACCTTCCGCCCGATTCGCCGAAACTTGTGAAATTTCAATCTCCAAATCCTGATCATCCTCCGGTTGAGACATAGTGGGAGATATTGGCCGATAAGTCACCTTCTCCGGCGACAGACGCCGATACCCTAGATCATCCTGCGCCTGCTCTAGCATAACCCCGACATAAGGCTCCTGTAGAGGTTCGTCAACCAACTTAGGAGCCACAAACTCCTCATCCATTGGAATAGCCGAAGAAGTTTCCTCCAAAGACTTCTCACCCGTATTCCCAGCACCGGCATTCGGTTCCTCAACAATCGGTTCCGGATTAGAAGTGACAGCTTCAAGATCAGCACGAGGACCTGTCGGGAAATCATCATCAACTATCAGTTCGAGAGCTCTCCTTGTTTCGGAAGAAGTCTCGTAAGAAGGGGGATCAGAATAGCACTCCGTACCATCCAACGAGACACCTCCCTCCTCCGAACTTTCAAGAACAACAAACTTACCCCGGAAAACGGAAGTGGAAACTTCTTTATTTTTCTCCCCAGGTTTTGAAGTATCAGCCTCTTTCGTCGAAGGATCCCCGGATTGTTGATTTTTTCCTTTTTCCTTGATAGTCAAGTTGGTAGCAGAAACAGAAACCTTTTTCTTTTTCCTTGGCACCTCAACCGTCGGTGTAGCTTGTTCCTCCGACTCCTCATCCTCAACATCATCATCTTTTTGACCTCCGGACGATTCCGGAGGAGCAAACCAGTCCGTAGCTTTTCTCTTCCTAGCAACTGCATTTCCCACATAGGGTGATGTTTTCGCAAATAAAGCACGGAAAAGCAAGGGGATAGTATTATTACCACTCTTTGACGGATGAACACCACTACCAATGATAGTCCCTGAGGCGGGCTGAATAAAATCCTCATCTGAAGGATGTCTCGTAGTATAACCCGCTGGAAAGACCGCATCAGCATCAGTATAAGGGAGAGGAAGTGCATCAGTAGACAGATGGATCACTCTAGAATTTGTCCGAACTAACCAGGTTACCTCACCTTCAGCAATTTGGCGAGCAACATACTTAACCGAGGACCAATCGCTCAGTTGTAGGAAATCTATCAGAGGCAAATCTACAATAGAGAAATATAAGTCAAATTAATGATCATCGTAGAACCATCAGTATACCGAACATAAGTACTTAACATACCTCGGTCATTCAACTGCAGACAAGGCTTGGTAATATTCGACGTCCAATACCGACTAATACCGGCCATCACTAACACATGCTCCGGTAGGGTACGACACTCAACTTTGTGTGTCGTAAAAGCGGAGACAGCAGCATCCGAAACTTCTCCCTGCTTTACTTGCTCATCTGCAACAGACTCATCCTTATGCTTCCATCTAATCCGGATGGGAGCAACACCAGCGTTCACAAAGAAGAATTTGGTTTTCCAGTTCTTCCGACCCGAAGGAGCCCCGGAAGAACAAACAGGATTAGGTTTCCTCCTCTTATCAAAGGTAAACCAATCACCAGCCTTCCCAAGTTTATAAAACACCCGGAAAAGAGTTACCAAAGGAGTATACCCAAGAGCCCAGCTCTGAACCTCAAAACATGTAAGTCTCAAAGCTCCGAGAGGATTCATCTGGGAAGGATGAAATTTGAAATATTCACAAACCTCCAGGAAGAGTCTGGAGAATGGGAGACGGAGGTTTGAAAAATCAAACCACTCAGCATAAACCCCTATCTTACCGGGAGGGGCATCTAGAATAGTGTCGTCTGGACCAGGAAGAGTAGCACCATAGCCAACACCGATGGCATATCTATCACAAAGAGCATCAAGATCCTCCTGGGTCAAACTATTAAAGGACCTCCGAAGGTTTTCCTTATCCTTCTTTGACATCGTGACAGAATGAGAAAACAACAAAAGCAACGAAAGAAAAATTGGGGGAAGAAAAACACACACAGTTAAAAGTGTAATTGAGAAAACGGTGAGAAAAAAGTCACAAAAGGGGTAAAATAAGCTATTTATAGGCAAGTGTATGTCAGACGATGGGACGCGCGTCTAATCCCACCGTCTCTCTCGGCCAATGAAATAGCGACAAGTGGCATAAGCATTAAATGCAGCAGTTTGAAAAAACTTCCCGCCGAAGGTGAAACTCAATTATCCCGCCTAAATAGTCAGACGGTTACTAATTTCCGAAGTAACTCAAGAGACACACTCCTGTCAACCGAAAGTATAAGCTGAAAGAGTCAAAACACTTTATTTTCTCTTCTTCTAGTCAAGCATTACATAGTCTTAACTACGTAATACTGGACTAGGGGGGCTGATGACGTACCATCGGTTGGCCGATAGACTTCTATCGGCCGAACCGACATTACGCCGAAAGATCTGTTAGGTCAGACACCATCTCTGAGGAGACCTATAAATACCAGACCCACATGTCACATCAGAGGTAATTTTTCACATACATTCCGTACTCTTACTTTATTTATTCTTACTCTTCGAAATCTTACTCTTACGCCCGAGGTAAACCAGGGGATCATCCCCGTTCCGTTTACTCGTGTGTTTGCTTACTCGTGCAGATAAGTTCGAGATCGAAGACGAGAGTTAGGCTGAAGGTCTTCTTCGGATCAACTCTTCCGGATCCGAACCTTCTACCCGATTGTACTTGTGATATTCCGGTGTCGCAACAAGCCACGACAACCACCCCCAACGACTTGTAAAAGAAAATTGTATCAGGACATCCACAGAAGGGTCACGACTGTTGTCGTTCCCTTGTGTGGTAGATCGGTCACTTTTTAACCATCTTCATGTGATCATGTCTTGGCCTACAAATACCCCAAGATCATTTCTTTTGATACTCACCTCTTATAGTATTGTTTTTCAAATCAAATTAAATACAATTTCATTTAGTCCTACATTACATTTCTATAACTTAATTTAAGAAAAAAGATTATATTATAAAAGAGTCTCGATCTTTACTTTTCTTTTATTCCTTGATAATATTCAAAGTATGGATGACAATGAATCATATATGTATCGGGTGATATATAGTTAATTTTGGATGGTAAACGGGTTATACATGGATGAAAGACAGTTATCTATATCCGATCCACAAACATTTACGTCCATATAATTAATCTTGTCATTTTTATTGTTTGTATTATTGAAATTAAATGTTATTATTATCCACTTTTATAATATATATATATATATATATATATATATATATATATATATATATATATAGAGTTGGTTTCATTTAAGAACCATGTAATTATTTAGGAACCATTAGGAACCATTTTTAGGCAAGGTGGCAATTTTGTAATTAAACTCAAGGTGGCAATTTTGTAATTAAGTCAAAATTGAGAGCCAAATTGGAAATCAATTAAAACCACTTTAAAATCCTAATTAACTTTAAATTAACATATCTAGAGTATAACTAAGTTTTAGGAAAAACTAAATACACCATTAGAACAAGCATTTAATTATCTTTCCAACGAGCACCCACTTGATATACTTTTGACGACTTTTTTTTTTTTTTTTTTTTTACAGTGAGTTTCGGTATATACACTAGTGTATATACTAAATATTCACCAGTGTATATACTAATTCACAAAAAACACATCTGAACCATATATACTATACACTAGTGTATACACTATATTCACTAATGTATAGTTATACACTAGTGTATTTATACACTACAGTAGTGTATTTATACACTAGTGTATACACTATATTCACTAATGTATAGTTATACACTAGTGTATTTATACACTACAGTAGTGTATTTATACACTAGTGTATACACTATATTCACTAATGTATAGTTATACACTAGTGTATTTATACAATATACACTAGTGTATACACTATATTCACTAATGTATAAGATGTATTCTCTATTAAATACATGGTATTCACTGGTGTATATTGTATATTCACTTGTGTATATTGCGTATTCACTGGTGTATATTTGTATATTCACTTGTGTATATATATATTGTATATTCACTTTTGTATATTGCGTATTCACAATTAAAAGGAAATTAATATAAAGATTCGTATACATTAGTGAATATAGTGTATACACTAGTGTATAGTGTATATGGTTTAGATGTGTTTTTGGTGAATTAGTATATACAGTGGTGAATATTTAGTATATACACTAGTGTATATACCGAAACTCACTAAAAAAAAAAAAAAAAAAAAGTCGTCAAAAGTATATCAAGTGGGTGCTCGTTGGAAAGATAATTAAATGTTTGTTTTAATGGTGTATTTAGTTTTTCCTAAAACCTAGTTATACTCTAGATATGTTAATTTAAAGTTAATTAGTATTTTAAAGTGGGTTTTAATTGATTTCCAATTTGGGGATTTGACTTAATTACAAAATTGCCACCTTGCCTAAAAATGGTTCCTAATGGTTCCTAAATAATTGATGGTTCCTAATTGAACCCACCTCTATATATATATATATATATATATATATATATATATATATATATATATATAGTGTTGGTTTCAAATGAGAACCATATAAATATTTAGGAACTATTAGGAACATATATTCACCAGTGTATATATATGATATTCACCAGTGTATATAAGGTATTTATAATTCAATTTTTATAGTTTACATACACTGGTGAATATCATATTAAATATAAACTGGTAAATATCATATATATATATATATATATATATATATATATATATATATATATATATATATATATACACTGGTAAATATTGGTTCCTAACAGTTCTCAAATATTTATTGGTTTCTATTTGAACCCACCCCTATATATATATATATATATATATATATATATATATATATATATATATATATATATATATATATATAGAGGTGGGTTCATTTAGGAACCATCAATTATTTAGGAACCATTAGGAACCATTTTTAGGCAAGGTGGCAATTTTGTAATTAAGTCAAATCCCCAAATTGGAAATCAATTAAAACCCACTTTAAAATACTAATTAACTTTAAATTAACATATCTAGAGTATAACTAGGTTTTAGGAAAAACTAAATACACCATTAAAACAAGCATTTAATTATCTTTCCAACGAGCACCCACTTGATATACTTTTGACGACTTTTTTTTTTTTTTTTTTTTTAGTGAGTTTCGGTATATACACTAGTGTATATACTAAATATTCACCAGTGTATATACTAATTCACCAAAAACACATCTAAACCATATACACTATACACTAGTGTATACACTATATTCACTAATGTATACGAATCTTTATATTAATTTCCTTTTAATTGTGAATACGCAATATACAAAAGTGAATATACAATATATATATACACAAGTGAATATACAATATACACCAGTGAATACGCAATATACACAAGTGAATATACAATATACACCAGTGAATACCATGTATTCAATAGAGAATACATCTTATACATTAGTGAATATAGTGTATACACTAGTGTATATTGTATAAATACACTAGTGTATAACTATACATTAATGAATATAGTGTATACACTAGTGTATAAATACACTACTGTAGTGTATAAATACACTACTGTAGTGTATAAATACACTAGTGTATAACTATACATTAGTGAATATAGTGTATACACTAGTGTATAGTATATATGGTTCAGATGTGTTTTTTGTGAATTAGTATATACACTGGTGAATATTTAGTATATACACTAGTGTATATACCGAAACTCACTGTAAAAAAAAAAAAAAAAAGTCGTCAAAAGTATATCAAGTGAGTGCTCGTTGGAAAGATAATTAAATGCTTGTTCTAATGGTGTATTTAGTTTTTCCTAAAACCTAGTTATACTCTAGATATGTTAATTTAAAGTTAATTAGGATTTTAAAGTGGTTTTAATTGATTTCCAATTTGGCTCTCAATTTTGACTTAATTACAAAATTGACACCTTGAGTTTAATTACAAAATTGCCACCTTGCCTAAAAATGGTTCCTAATGGTTCCTAAATAATTACATGGTTCTTAAATGAAACCAACTCTATATATATATATATATATATATATATTGAATGGTTCATGCGAGAATCAAAAATTATACGAGAACTGCGAGAACTAAATCTTAACCATTTATTTTTTGATCAATGGTTGAGATAAAGAGTGGTTAATTGGTAATTAATTTGAAAATGGTGTATTATATATATATATATATATATATATATATATATATATATATATATATATATATATATATATTAGATGGTTTATCTTCGATAGGATGATATGTCATGATTTAAAATATTGTTTGTAATATGTTTGACTTGTTTGTTAAGTATAAAAATTATATTTCTAAATTAATTAAAATTTATAATTTTCTAAAAATAACACACTTTTTAAACTTTTTATTTCATTTTAATTTAATATATTCCATTTTAATTTAATAGTGAAGATTTTCTAAAATATTGAATTACAACGTATTCTATTCTGTTTTAAATACCATCATTTAAAATTGTTTTCTTACTCAATATGTCACAGACACACTGATTTCTCAGAAACCTCTTATTTTGTAATACCACATGTACAAATTATAGTCAAAATATTCAAATTTAATTATGACTTTTCAACTTTGGTCTAACAAAGTTTTTTGTCCATGTTTATACTAAAGTGAGGTTCCAGACACAGTGTAGTTGGTGAAAATAATGTGTATATAAACAATGGTTTAGTCATACTTCATTTGTACCAAAACAAACACACAAAAACACATTTACAAACATACTAACTAATTCATTTGCCCAAAAAAAAGAAAATGGGTTCAACTTCAGTATCTGAAAATGTTCCAGTTGAAGCAAACCAAGATGAATCTTTCTTATTTGCGATGCAATTAGCTACTGCATCCGTTTTGCCAATGGTCTTAAAAACCGCCATTGAGCTTGACGTGCTCGAGACCATTGCCAAAGCCGCTCCTGGTGGTTCAATATCCTCTTCAGACCTTGTTTCTCAACTCCCCAAGGTTAACAACCCCGAAGCACCAGTCATGCTAGACCGTATATGTAGTCTTCTAGCTAGCCATTCGGTTCTCACTTGTACGCTTAAGGAGTCTGATGATGGTTGTGTTGAACGGTTGTATGGTTTGGCCCCGGTGTGCAAGTTCTTGATCAAGAACGAAGGTGGTGTTTCTTTAGCACCACTCTTGCTTATGAACCAAGATAAGATTCTTATGGAAAGCTGGTATTATTTGAAAGATGCCGTTTTGGATGGTGGAATTCCATTTAACAAAGCTTATGGTATGTCGGCTTTTGAGTATCATGGTAAAGATCAACGCTTCAATAAGGTGTTCAATAGTGGAATGTTTAATCATTCAACTATGACCATGGAAAAGATTGTAGATTTGTATGATGGTTTTAACGGTCTCACCACCTTAGTCGACGTTGGTGGTGGCATTGGTGCCAGCCTTAACATGATCATTGCTAAACACACTTCCCTCAAGGGTATTAACTTCGATTTGCCCCATGTTATTCAAGACGCCAAAACTTATCCCGGTATGTATATATACTATGTTTCATTATTTCATTGAGGATTCAGTGATGACATAGGGATTAACTTGAAATGATTCCAGGTATTGAACACGTTGGAGGTGATATGTTTGAAAGTGTACCAAATGGAGATGCCATTTTTATGAAGGTAAATTTTGAGCCTACTCTTGATTTTACGCAATTTTGTGTTTATGTTTGCGTCCACTCTAAATGGAGTTTTGGTGTTTAATTTGACAGTGGATACTTCATGACTGGAGTGATGCACACTGCTTGACATTTTTAAAGAATTGCTACAAAGCTCTTCCGGATAATGGGAAAGTAATTGTGGCTGAATGCATTCTACCAGAAGCTCCCGATTCTACTACAGCGACACAAAATGTGATACACATTGATGTAATCATGTTGGCTCACAACCCGGGAGGCAAAGAGAGGACTGAGAAAGAATTTGAAGCCTTAGCAAAGGGGGCGGGTTTTAAGGGTTTCCGCAAGGCGGCTTGTGCTCTCAATACTTGGGTTATGGAGTTTTGCAAATAGATTTTCCTTTCTATAAAACGACGATGTAATTTGATTTAAGAGTGAATGTAATTTTTTCTCAGATTCAGATACATATATACTCCATCTTGTTTTGTGTTATAAAACATCATAACACCTACTAATTGTCTCCAAATATGTTGCCATAGGTTCTTCAATTTGTTTTACAGTTCAAAAAAGTCAGCTGCACCTCTCAGCATACACTTATTAACGCAGATAACATAATCATTAGCCAAAGCAACTGCAGAATCAAAACTAAATGTAAAAACTAGATTTGATATTAAGTTTTTACTTAATTTATCAAAACTTTAAACAAGATCGTACTTATGGTAGGAATGGTTCTGCTCCATAATCAAGGTATTAGGTATTAGCGTCTACGCACGTATCACTCACTATGGTTATATGGGTTTGGGTTTAGGTTTAGAATGGAACCTCATGTTTCCCATTGGAGTTATGAATTAAAGAATCGGTATCAAGATTTGGAAAGACTAAATGGCAATTTGGCACACAAAAAAAACCCGCTCAAGAGCATTTGGTTCCCTCTCTGGGCATAAATATTCCAAAAAATAGGCCCTTCTCTAGTTTTTGTTACCACTTTCAAACTTGAAACGACCTCTTTGAAATAAAAGCTAACCGGTTTTAAACCCTTTTCAGGTTTTGGACTGTTTTCCCCATCTCAAACATCACGTATTCAGTACATCAACAATTAAAGAGTGACATACAAACACCTGTCACCTAACAGTTTAAACTTTAACGTGGCATTAGTATGGAGAAAATTTAATTTACATCGGTATTCACTCAAATACAATACTCTCCAAAACTCTAATTTATCTTCATCGTACGAGCTTAACCCAAAGATCAAGTCCATCTTCGTCTGCGAGTAATTCCATGTTCACAAAAACTTCATCCACGATCCAGAAAAGAAAGATCACGAGACAAAGGGTCAATGAGTTGTGAATCCATCTTGGATTTAGTCAGAACACGGGGAAATGTTACAAACCAACCGTAGCCTGACAGGCCTCATACATGTACTATGTCTGTTTGTAATCAAAGGCTTAAAACTAATTACTACTTCTATATTACAAAATTTACAATCCAAAACTAACGATCTTCGGTCAAACGTCCTTGTTAGATTTTGTCAGTGTTAACTTTGAATACCGTAAACAGAAGAAGTAAAATTTGCCATCACCATATCTGATCAAAACATCAAGCTATAACTTTTGTAGTAGCTAACTCTGTATCAACTTCCGTTGGCGAAGAATTACTTGTTTGCCCTTGACGAACAAACTGTCCTTTCACCCGAGGTCGCTGTTCCGCTAGTTTTTTTCTGCTTTCATATCGTACCTGTGTAAATAAGTTTAATGAGATATCTGTTTCCGGTACATATATTAGTAATATTGTTGCAAGTATTCGGTTATGGTTTTGTACCTTTTTATCAAAGCATCTGTCTTTCCTTTTCATTCTGAATTTGTTTAGGGCAGCTTCTCTTTGTAAAGATCGATGAATGTTATTATTCCCGTCAATGGGTAAGTTAACATGACCATTGCTTCCACTACCTATACTATTGAGACGGCTTAATGACCCACCGTTACAGAAACTGCTGTTTCCACTATATTCTGTGGCTGAAGACATATGTCCCATATCTTCATGAACTTCTGTTGTATTATTCCCTTCCATGAAAAATGGAGGCGGCAATACAGAACCGTAAGTGGTACCGAGGTTCTCAAATTGTACACCTCTATATGGAACTGGAACAGGAAATACTCTTTCCTTTTGTAACGGAATTTGACTTTGACTTTCGCCTTGCCCATGTTGACTGATCATGTTATGTTGAGAACTTCCGACTGGTGCACTGTGGGTATCAGAAATATACTCGATGGGATTCATGGATAACGGTTTATCAGAATTGGTTTCACAATCTTTTTGTTGATTGGAAATGCTAACAGATCCTGAGGTTAGTGGTGGTTGTGTCCTGTTAATGTAGCGCGAGAATGCTGACACATCAGATTGTTTTAATCTGTGCCTGTCATCACTGAACTGATTAACCGAGCTACTTGGATGCGATCTTCTCAATGAAAGATCTAACAGGGGTGACGGATGATCAACCTTATTTGCAGCGTAGTTTAAAGAGCTTTTGTAACTTGGTTTAGGGTAACTATCAAAGGATCCAATTAAATCAATAGCTTCCCTACCACTAACGACATTAGTTTGTTCCCATCTCACATCTATAGCCATATTCTTTTGTTGACCACTTGTATCGGCTTTAGTCATATTACCGACTGGGTCAGTAGATTGAGTCCCCAACTGGGCATCTGTTCGGTCAGTCGGTTGTTCCATGGGTGATGGTATATCAGTTTCCATATCTGGTTTTGTGCACGAGCTCTGCACAATAGTCACAAAACACACAATTAGCGTGATATTCATTTCAAACATGTATGAAACCAAATGACGATTTCCAAAAAATTACCTGAGCATCACTTCCTTTTTCAATACACTCCCTATTTCTTTTGATGCAAGCCCTGTAACCACTGGAACGATTGCTAGTCGCGTTGTTTTCAGCGGTGGCTTCAACTTTCTGTTGGGCATCACTCTCTTCTTGTTGCCTATTACCGCCAGTGGTTGACTAAATAATAAACCAACATCAGATCGGATGATAACGAAAAAAAATAAAAATAAACATAACGAAAAAACAAATCACTCACAGCTTGTCTCCTCCAAACATGTTGCCATAAATTCTTCAATTCGTTCTTTCTAACAGGTTTAACTAAAAAGTCAGCAGCACCAGTGAGCATACACTTATAAACGGTGCTAACCGAATCATTTGCTGACATCACTGTAAAATCATAATAAAATTCAAAACTAGATTAGAAATTTAATTCCTTCTTTATATGATAAGATATTAATCTAGATATCTATACTACTACTAGAAAGGGTTATCAGCACAGCTTGTTGCCCGCTTGCCAATCTAGATATTTATACTACTATTAGAAGATGATATTAATTGAAATCGTACTTATAACAGGAATATTTTTGCAGAGTTGATGCTCCATAATCAAGGTGAGAAGAGGAAACCCTGAGATGGAAGGAAGGTCGACTTCGGTGAGTATTAGATCGATGTTATGAGATTTTTGTTTGAGCAGCTCCCATGCCTTTAGACCATCAGAAACAGCAGCAACTTTATAACTGCATTTTCTAAGAAGAGCAGCTATAATATGTCTGGTAGAATCATCGGATTCAACTAACAAAACTCTAACACTCATTTTGGGTAAAAACTTTTCCCACCTGACTACTACGTTATTAGTAGTAGTCGTAGTGGTGGTGGTGGGCGAATCGATCCGCCCACCACCATCGTTAACTCGGTCTTCACTTCTCATAATCAACTCCATCATATATGATATATCAAACAAACAAAGAAAATAAGGTAGAGAGAGAGAGAGGATGTTTGTTTATGATGTTTAGATTTTTTTTTTCAAGTTATCTTGTTGTATACAAAATGAAAATATCTAAGAAAAAATATCTATCTGGTCGTTGAATGGCTATAAATTGCCACGTCGACTTTGATTTAACAAAAAGCAAGACCTCCAATCTCTCTTTTGGTGCGGCATACGTCTCATCCACTTGTTTAAACGAATTCCATTTCTTTTTTCTTTTCTTTAATGGTGAACCACTCATATTTTAGATATTTTCAAACGAATATCAGAATAAAATATCAGCATGTGTCTTCACATACTTATTATTATTTTAAGTAATAAAAATATATTCTAAAAACTAAACGGAATTATCTACTAATTGATTGAGATTTCAATAATTTATATTTTTTAAAATTATATGTTATATACAAAATCAAGTAAAATCGTAAGTTTATATCTATACAAATACAAAGATTATGAGAAAAATCCAAATAGTACGAACTTACGGATCTATGACTATAAATAAATTCTAAGCAAGTAATAATTTGGTGTACTAATGTTATATTAAAAAGGTATAATGGTCATTTAGTTTATTACTTTACAATTAGTTACGAGTTTTTATTATGTCACTTGTTTATGATTAATTTTTTTTTCCAGGATATATATGAGTATTCTAAGAGTTGGATATATATATATATATATGATACTTTAAGTTTGGAGGATATTTTGGTGTTTTACAAAGATATATATGAAATTTCGCCTAAAAAATAATTACTTTGTTTATTCCAGTACTAAAACAACTTTAACATCATCCAATTTGTTATGTACATTTAGTTTACTAGATATTTTGTCTCGCGTTTTGTAACGGGACATAATTTAGTTGATACATAATTAGTTACATGTAAATACTTAATTTAATAACGTAATTTAAAAGGAAAAATTAAATAACATAATCCTAAAAAAAGCTAATGTCAAAATCAATAAATAATTAAAATGAAAATAGTTAATAAGGTAAAAGAAAGGATAAACCAAAAATTTAAAAGAAACAAAAAATGTAACTTAAAAAATTAAGTATAAAATGAATATTATCCTCCCTATTAATTTACATAGAAACATTGCTAAGTGTGCAAAAACTATTTTATAATGTTTTGGTTTTTTTAAATTTAGTCCCTCGACTTTAAAGACTTTAGCGGTTTCCCCCCCTCAACTTTAAAAACTTTAACTCTTTTTCACCCTCAACTTTAAAAAAATTAACGCTTTTTCACCCTAAACTTTAAACAACTTTTAGCTTTTCCTGTCTGCACTTTATATGTTTTTGCGTTTTTTTTTTCCCCCCCTCAGCTTTAAATAATACTTTTACGCTTTCTACCCCTCGGAATTTTTTTTGTATTCAACTAATACGAACATCTACTCAGATTAATAATAAATAACGGCATCGTTTTAGCAAATAGCTACATGTATATTTCGATAAAAAAGTAAAAAAAAACAAAAAGTAGAGTCGTTTTATCCGGAGTAGGATAAACGACATCCTCTCCTCTTCTCGCTTCGATCAATGATTTGATCCGGAGCTGATGGGATGGAAGGTCGTAAAAGTATTATTTAAAGTAAAAAAAAGGTTACGAGAAGTAAGAAATAAAAAAGACGTGGAAGCCCAACAATAATAAGCCCAAACGAAAGCCAAAAAAACACCCTCAGCCCATACCCGGGCACGAACCATGGCTTCATCTTGCATGCGACGGAGGTTATGGGAAACATGTTGATGAAAGGGCTTTTTTGTTTATATGAACTGTAATCGAACTCGTGCGAAGCACGAGAGATCCTCTAGTTGGAATTAAATTATAAACCTCCTAAATGTCAGCTTTGTAAATGTTCACTGTTCTATCCAGAAAATTTAAAAAGACAAATGCTTTTATGTTAAAACTTTGGGTCATATTTATAGTTATAATACGAGTATGGTATTCGTGTATTGTAGCGATAACAATAATAATTTATATTTTTGACAAACAATTATTTTTAGTTTTACGTTCTTTATGACAATAACAATACGGTTTGGTTAGAATAAATTTAAATAAGATTAATTTAAAGATGGAGTGCATGAAACCATTTATAATTTTTTACTCAATAAAGTTAGATATACAAGAATTTTTTACTTTTTTTTTGAAATTTCCCAAAAACATTTTATAATCATGACTTGTTAATTCAAATATTTTAGTTATAGAATAATGGTTAATTTAGTAAAATTACTATTTAAAATTAAGATTTTAAGTCCATATATTTTATATGTAGTATATAGATGATTATCGAAAATTATTTTAGATTATTTTTTCTCTATAAATATAATTTTTTAAAACTTATGAAATTTCTTTTATAACTTTTGAGCAACTTATTTCAGATTTATATAAATAAAATTCATTCAATCTTAAAATAACTTAAAAAGTAAGAGTAGTAGTTAGGAAGAAATGAGAAGTTTGTATTAAGTGGAGATATTTTTGAATGACGATGACCCATATGAGATATTTTGCGACATGTTATGGTGTGACAGATGGTACTATTGTTTTATTTATTTTTTACTTTATCTAGCTAGTGTCTTTTTTTCTAAAAAATTATTTATTTATTATTCTGTTATTCATAATATTTCATATTAGAAAGACGCTTACTTTTATGATAGATTACGTCCTTATAAAACTTTAATATTACGTCAATGTTCTTGTAAAAATCAAAATTACGTTAATATCTTTCCAAAACATGAAAAATTCTCATATATATCCAAAATTACGCTTACTTTTATGAGAGCGCTTCAAATGACAGGCGTTGACAACTTGACATGCGACAACGCTTCAAATGACAGGCGCTGACAACTTGACATGTATTTATGACAACCCTTCAAATGACAGGCGTTGACAACTTGACAGGCGACAGCGCTTCAAATGACAGGCGCTGACAACTTGACAAGAGTTGACAACTTGACAGACAGTTTATGAAAGCGCTTCAAATGACAGGCGTTGACAACTTGACAGGCGACAACGTTTTAAATGACAGGCGCCAATGTTGTAAAAAACGCTAGGCGGTAGCTAGGCGGTCGACCACCTTGGAGCTCGGAATCCGCCTAGGCGGATTGACTTTTTATATACAAATATTATAAATACTATGTATAACATAATAAAATACTTCAAATTCACTTGCAAGTTCAGATGTTACATAGTTTGAAGTTACCGAATAGACAAATAAACATAACAATTCAAGTAGTTAAAACTTCAAAAGTTAACATGTTACTTCAAGAGTTCACATGTCACTTCGAAAATGAAGAGAGAGTGTTCTACATGTTGTAAAAAGGTAACTATGTGAAAAAACGGCTGTGAATATGGTCATAAAACCCTAGATATGGAACTTAAAAAGCGTTGACTTTTTCTTGACTTTTTTTTGACCGACCCGACCGTTTTTTGACCCGATTTGACCTGCCTAGGCGGTTCGTTGACCGTTTTTTTACCAATCCGCATAATCTGGCCGATTTGGTGAAACGTGCGGCGGTTGGTGGCCGCCTAACGCCTAGGCGGCCTTGGAATCCGATTTTTACAACACTGACAGGCGCAGACAACTTGACAGGTGTTGACAACTTGACAGGTGTTGACAACTTGACAGGCGACATCACTTCAAATGACAGACGCTGACAACTTGACAGAGGTAGTCCTTACTAACCTCATCAAAATACAAAGTAAGTTTGCACATAGATTTCTTTAGATAGAACATCTCAAATAACTTGTATTTCCTTTTCTATTTTTTTCTAGATTAGTTATTAAACTTATATGTAGATGAAATAATATGAATTAAACAGTAAAAAACAGAGCATCAATTTGTTTTTTATTGCGTTAAAAGATTTAAAATATCATAAATATAATTAGTTTTTACATTGCAAAAAAAATTATTATATGATCAACCCAAGGTTCTAAATAGCGTGAGGCGTGGCGTAGCGGCACTGTCACACCTCAAGCCTTACAAGCTATAGCGAAGCTACGGCGTTTGTTAAGGCGTGATATATAGCGGAAATATTTATAGCATATTTCCTATATATAGCGAGTTAGCGAGTTTACAAATATTTGTGTGTGTGTGTGTGATTGTGTGATACAGATTGAGTTTCACTTATTTATCTATTTTTTTTAGTTTATATGAGTGGTCCATTTGATATAAGTCCAAATAGGTGAATTGAAAAAGCCCAAATCTGAAATAACAATAAACGTTTCAAGAAAAGGCGCGACGCCACACGCAATAGCGCGCGATATGGCGCTATAGCGCGCCTTACATCAAGTTACGCTTTAAGATAACGCTATGGACTGATTCGTGACGGCGAGACCACGCCTCTCGCCTTAGCGCCGCTATTGCGCTATTTAGAACCATGGATCAACCACCTATTCTACCACCATCTTGGTTCCTCCCATGCATTTTGGTTGCCTCACCTTTACTCAAAGCAGATTTTTGGCTTGTGGCTGAATAGTTGATTTTTCAAATGGGGACCTTTTTAGCATCCATCACTCCCCCACAAGAGTCCCCAAACCCACAAAGGATAACATCAAATACCTTGTTTACATGAACCGATGAATGTAGCCCCCACACTTGTGGAGATTTATCACCTCAAGGATAGAACACCATCCGTTTTGCATCATATGTGTTCCTTGGTTCCGATCGAAAAGTAAAATGAAGATAATAATAATAAGAAAATAACGGAATCATATGTATCAATAACTAGATTATTGTCATTCGATAATCTAGACAAGATAAAAATTAAATAGTAAACTTTATGTTTATGTAAATTTTAAGTTATTATAAAAAGACAATGTTACACGTATAATAACCTATATACATTTACGTTTATACATATAATGTTTATAGTTATTATAACATATACACATGTATGTTTATACACATGTTTTGATATTTTGTATTAGGATATTTTAGAATAACAATAGAGTAAATGGTAATCCAAATTGAGAGGTATTCTAAGCAAATTAGAATTGTGTTTTTTTTTCTTTTATATTACTGGAGATTGAATGAAAAAAAGAATGTAATTATCTATTATAAGTGGGTGTAAAATGAAATTAGTTTTTGATCAATTATCAATATAAATCTAAGTACCTTATTTTGCGATGTAATTTAAGACCTCTATTTTATTACATATTAATTAAAGATTAAAGATATTGGCAATCAAGAAAGATGTTTGTTGTGCCGATTACCAAATACGAGTATTCTTTAGAAAGGAAAAAAGTTTTAAATTTCTCGTAATTCCATTTTCTCTTGTTACATATTCTAAAAAGTTTTAGTAGTACTAGGTTCTTAGTTGCACACTTAATTTTATAATCAAGGAGGGTGTTTGTTATGACGATTACCAAATGCGCGTATTCATTTGAAAATATCAGAAAGAAATATCTGCCACATCAACTTTGATGAAGAAAAAGCAAGACCCCATTGGATTGGTGCTACGTTAGTTTCCTCCACTCGTTTCAATCAAAAATATAATCACTTTCTTAATGGTGGCAAACAATTTAAACCATTGATATTGTCCGTAAGTTTCAAATAATATCAGGGGTGATCCATCAAGTTGTCTCTCAAGTTTATTTTAAAGTAACAAATTACATAATTTTGATAACGACAACTCTATGACAATTTTTAAAAAGTAATAATATACATAATATGCTGTTTTGAGATTCCATAATTTTTGGTTTTTTTTCTATAGATATAAAAAAGAGTTAATTGTAGTCCATTAATTTTTTCTATATTCTTTTTGTATAATAACATATATATAACATCATACGATAAATAGTTATAAACATAGTCATAAGTTTGAATCTGAAATGATTTCTTGATCCGGACATTGTCTAAAACATTATAGAGCCGGGGTGTTACTTCACTAAATTAATCTTTTGATTGAGAATACATAATGGTTAACGGATTATAGATATTTTTGAAGAGAAGAGGGATGGCCTGCAGGAGATATTTTTGTTAGATCTATGGTTTGGAGAGCGACACGTGGGAAAGTTGTACTTTTCAATAATATCATGGAAATTGAGTGGTTCTGGTGGCGATATCCTTCCTACACACGCAAGTGGTGTTGTTTTTTCTGGTTTTTTATTATTAAACTAGATTAATATAACTCGTATATTTAAAGTTAAAGAGCTTAAAGTAGGTAATAAAATTAAATAATGTATTTATTAATATTTAATGGTTAAAATAAAAGTAATTTTAGCGGAAAATAATTGTAAAGAAGACTAAGAAAGTGACATGAAAAAAAAAAAAAAAAAAAAAAAAAAAACTCTTACTTTATTGAATATGTATATGTAAATATAGATATAGATATTAAATGTTTTTGTGACAAGCGGTGTCTGCGTCAATCTACTTTTTTTCTTTCGATACCAACCTTTGACACTAACTTTTTTCTTCATCTATTTACAGCCAATTAAATTAGTAAGGGTTGTTAAGTCTCGTTTAATGTACAAAACTTTATTTCCAAAATTAAACTGTTTATGGTTTTTTGAAATTATTAATTAGATATTTCAATTTTCAAGATAATACATAAATATTTAATATTTAGAAGATAATAACTGCAAATTTTAATTTTCGAAATGAATCTTGGTGTATTAAATGAGGTTTAACATGTGACCAAACCGAATTCCTAATTATACATCTCTTTCGTTTATACTTGCAATCAAGTTTTATAAGATCTAAATCTTCATCTTCAAACATTTACAATCTTATGATCTTGATTAAGAATAACATATCGATTATGCATAATATCTTTTACACAATATATGATCTCAATTTTTATGATGATTCTAAATGACTTAATTAATATATTAATGAAATTAGGTTCTTTGTCAATTAATAAAGTAAATTAATAAAGTAAATGATCATCTTACCCCGCTTTCATTCAGTATTATTTCATTTACAAATGATCTCCAGCCTAGCTGGTTGTGATGTACCGGTTTTATACCTATGTGGGCTGAGGTCGGGGGTTCGATCATTGTGGTCGTCGCAATAGCGTAATTTAACCCACACCTCTTAAGGCACGAATGGCGAATTTTCCCCTGGAAACCCCCGTGGGGGGCTGGGTTTGCCCGCTATGCGGAGCTCGAACCTGGAGTGGTCGTTGGAATATTACGAGTAGGCTCCGATATACAAATATTTGCCGTTTCCAAAAAAAGTATTATTTCATTTACTCCAACTAAATGTATTCTAAGAATATTTACACTAACAAAAAGCATATATAAAAGAAGAATGATTACAAAAGTTTACAAACAAAACAGAATGATTACAAAAGTTTAAAATGATAAACTTCAAATTGTCAAATTAGTGTATTTTAAATTGGCGGTTTTATTTTAGAATTTATGTTTTTAAAATCCTGGAAAAGAAAAAGTAAAATATAATCTGTAATAAATAAATGAAATTTTATTTAGAATAAGAATGAGTGAATAAGACCAGTGGGAAAGCAAAATTTAAAATGCAGTGAAAAAGTAAAATTTAATCTGTAATAAATGGAAAATAATCTCATGTTTTGAATCATTGTTTAATTCCTATCATATTGATCACGATAAATGATATATAGGTCTAATTATATAAGCCTAAATATATAAGCTTAAAGATTAATCTAAAATTTTGATTAGATAATAGAAAAAAATAATTGGTTAGGAAAAAGAAAGAAAATTAGTAAAATGTTATGTGTCAAATTATATATTGAATAGACATATCTTTAGGTTTATATTTTAGACATATATATCATATCTCATAAAAGAAATATTCACTTATCCAAGGGAAATTTGTTGAGAAATTACGGATACTCCAATCTTTGATTTTGTTTTTAGTCTTACTTCACTCAGAATTACGCTTGAAATCTAGACTTTTGCAATATATAGATTGTAATATCGTCTTCCTTTTGATCTTTTTTTTTTCTCCTTTCTGTTATCATTGATTATTTAATAAAATTTATAAATAAGTCATTTCATATGATATGATGAGTTATGTTCTCCAAGGATGTTATAAGTTTTTCTTGTGTACCAATCTCAATAAATTTATCTTATAAGAATGAAAATACTAAGAGCTATGCTATATTTATAAATATTTTATACAAATTGATTTTGAATAAGTAATTAAGCAATCGTATCAAAACACTATCTTTCATGTTTTTTTTTTCTCCATTCACATGTTGTTGCGTAATTTTATAAAATAGTTTTCGTAAACTTTTTGTATTTATATCATTTCTCAAATACTAAACATCTATTAAAAGAGGTTAAATTATAAATGGTAAAGAATAGCTAATTACATTTTGGAGGTTATTTTTGTTAAATTTAAGACAATTATTATTTAAGGTTGATGTAAATGTAGTTTAGACATTATCATATTTATATTCTTCTTCGAAACTATCACTAACAAACTCCTAAACTATAATCTTTTATACAAATATGTCACGAATCAAAGTCTAAAAGACTTTCTTATTAAAAAACATAATACCGCTTTCATGAGATTTAATTTAGAGCATTGAAAATTCTACTTTAGATTTAGTTTTAGAAAATATCATAATTTATTATATTTTGAAATTTACTATACCCTGTTTTTAAATTGTACTTTAAATAAATAGCGACAAACAACATTTATAAAAAGACAAATACAATTTCATTATTTATTTTCATTGATTAAGCGGTTAAAATATGCTCTCAAAGAACTGATAATAATGTTAATAATAACTTAAGTTTCTCTTAAATATGAGAAGTTATTTTATATATTAACGAACATGTGTTGGTTATTCTTTACTATTTGTATAAATTAATTGTAGTTTCTTTTAATGGCATAGGTTATGCCCACCCTCCCTAAAGGGTTATGCAAACCCCCCCTATGTGTCTTTATGTCACATCTATGACACACATGTGTCATAGATGTGACATTTTTTTTTTATGTCTTTTTTTGTCCTTTTGTTGACCATTTTTTTTAATTTTTCAAATATCATAAAGTAATAAACATTATACATAATTTAACGGAAAATAAATTGTGTATTAAAATGCAACATTCGTATTCTATTATTCACATATTCGGTATAATAAAAAACAGTATAATGATGTAACGACCAAATAAATTTTGTATAAATAAAAAAACAGTATTATTCACATATTCGGTATAATAAAAAACAGTATTATTCAAATATTCGGTATAATTCGTATTCTATTATTCACATATTTGGTAAAATCGAATAGACGGTAAACATGATTTTTCTGTTTTGCAACCTTCATTTTTACCAGAAATGATATAAAAAAATTTCTGAGCTTTTCGTTATTGTTATATGTTTATTAACAAAAAATTAACAAGAAAATAATAATTTCTGAGCTTTTCGTTATTGTTATATGTTTTGCAACCTTCATCAAATGATCTAATGGTCGAAATTAAAATTACAAACTTATCTAATGGTTATTACTTACCCAAATGGCATTTTAGGCCTCTCTTTTATTATCTTAATCTTAATATATATAATAAAATAGAGGCCTAAAATGTCACTTGGCAAATTATTAACCATTAGATGGAAATCCAACTTTAATTTCAACCATTAGATCATTTTTGATGATATCACCATTAATAATTTCATTTTAACCCCTTACTTTAAATAATTTAATCCTTATTTGTAATAGTATTAATTAAACACATACACATTTTTAGTATAAAAAGAAACTTAAATTATTTTATTGTTTTACGGATGTTTTGCAAATATTTTATTGTTTTACGAGTGTTTTAATAAAAACGGAAAACATATTATATAAAAAAATCTTATGTTTTTTTTCTTCCTATTTACGCAATATTTTTAGTTTTTTTTATATATTATACTTATTTTATTTTTGATAATGTTTTTTCGGAATTACACAGTAAATGTTTTATTTAACTTCACATTTGCTAACATAATCATTTTGTCTACATGACTAATAATTTTCTATTAATCTTTTTATATAAGTTATATGTTCTCTGTTAACATTGTATATTTTTTTATATAATTCTCCATATATTAGGCGGGTCAATAAGTTAGTATATTAAGATTAAGATTATAAAAGTTAAGAAAATTGCTTAAATTGTGGGACATATATCTCGATTTTCATTAAAATTTATAGAAAATTTTATTAAATAATCTACTATTTTGCATTTTGTTTTTATAAATGTTATATTTTACAAACAATTTTAGATTGGAATATGTTTATAGAAAGGGATACTTTAACATTAACGTCTTGACTAAGATACATAAATTGCCCACATATTTCTTCCGATTAAAAAACTCATCTCGAATCTTCAATAACACAATTCATATAGACAACTTTGTCCTTCTTTTTTAGGGTCGGGTTTTATAGAGTACATTATGGACGATCGAATATAATTTTATTCAAGCTTTTTTTTCTCGTATTATATACATATGTATATACTATACACAACTATGTTAGACAAAAGAGATATGTTTTTGTTAGATATAATAAAAGTAAATAACTATAATCATATTTATGAAAAATTATAATTAGATTTATTAAATATTATATTTTGTACTATAAAAAATTAAAAAAAAAACTAAAAAGTACATAAATAGAGTATGGGGTCCACTTATTTATTAAAATGGTAGGATAGGTGGGGTAGGAGGGGTTGAAATGTGGGGTAGGGAGGGTTGGGTTAACATGACCCTTTTTTAATTACATCATGTGATACACGGATTAATAACCTAGTAAATCAGTAAATCCTACAATTCAATTGATTGACAGGTGGTATTTTGTAGTACAATTTGGAAGGAAAATTAAAATAATTTACAAAAGAGTTAATCACATAAATCGTCCTTATAATTTATTTTAAATTATAGATTTCGTCCCTAAGTTTAAAACGTTGCATAAATCGTTCATTTTTGGAAACTAATTACGCTTTTCGTCCCTAATTTCTAACAGACGTCCATTTTAGGGACGAAATGTGTAATTTGTTCACGATGATTTTAACGGAAAATTTTAACGGACATCTATTTTAGGGACGAAATCCGTAATTAGTTTCAAAAAGTGGACGATTTATGCAACGTTTTAAACTTAGGGACGAAATCAATAATTTTGGACAAACCATAGAGACGATTACTGTAATTAACTCTTTACAAAAATTTGACAAATGACACACAAAAAGTCTTATTTAATTATTATAAGTTATAGATATGGATATAGAAGATAGTAAATGACGATAATGCAAAAGGGGTAAAATGATAATAGATTAGATGGGTTAATCGATTAATCCAAATAATAAATACCTCTAATCAAGGTCGTTAAGATCTAAATCTATCTTCAAATACTTATAATTTTACGATCTATAGACTAACAAAAACGTATCAATCAAATATAACATCTTTTACAAATATAAGGTTCTAAATATATGACCTCAATTCTTATGAGACGATCGATATGATTCTACGTGACTTTAATTAATATGTTAATGAAGTTAGGTTCTTTGTCAATTAAGATCTTCGACAACATTTTTAAAACTACGAGATAACTATATGTGTTCATATCTTGTTCACTTAGAAAGTGTTGATGTGAGTTGTAGGTGAAGTGGTTCAAACAGAAAAGATAGAGGAAAAGAGTTTATTTATCCAAAGATTATATAATTATCACATTAACATAGTTTCGTTATCATACTTAAAGATAATTATTTATAAAACAACAATTACAGATATGCCAAAACTAGCATGGCCTCGAACGACCCATTTCAAACGCTACCAAACAATGACGAGTCCTCCAACCTGCCCAAATTGCCAATTCTATAAAAGCAATCAACAGATTTGACATATGCAAAATAAGTAATATATGGGTGAACAACAATTTTATCTCATGGACCGAGTATTTCATGCTGATACACGTAAAAATAAAGACATCAGAAACTTGTTTGTTTTGCAGCAGCATCATCCATTCATAAGCGGTACTTCTCGTTTAATTTGGACTCTATATTGAAAACAAAACAAATCAAGTTCCTGCTATAATGTGAGTTCATCTCGAGTTACTTAGCTACACCACCACCACCCAGATCTTCCAAATAACTAATATATGTAGCGTTGAACTATTTCTGCATACATTTTACATAGCTCTTTGAAATGCCCGACACATCCTTTTTATTTGTTATTGGGATGCTTTTAATAAGTATGACAGATGACCCTCCATCTATTTGTTTCTTAAGGAAACTGCAAAAAGAATGACCATGAGGGGAGAACGAAATACGTTTTACCTACAATCCTAAACTTAACAAGAAACTATGTACGCTATGAAGTTACATGCCTCTTTTCTTGTACTTGGCTACAATTATCCTGTTTCTTTTCATAGGCTGCTACCTTCGTCTTGTCTTGCTCATGTCCCTACACAGTATAACAAATAGAAATACGAGTATAGTCAGTTTTATCTTGCTCAGCCCTTATGCTGCATTAGGCGAATTGCTCGTACAGGAACCATCCATTTAAGATCAATGATGCAACTACATTATAAGTCTATAATCAAATAAGGTACCCAATTACCGTTTAAGTTAAGGGACTATTTATTAGAGTATAGAGTATAAATCTTCTTATTGGCTAGAAGATTTGACTATAAACCGTAAGTTGTGGAAGTAATGTCCAGTCAGATTTGGTCCATGATCATTACATCTTGTTACGGACTCCACAGAGAACAGATCATTGAGGGGTGTAATATATATGAAGTTAGCAGACACCCAGCTTGGCGCTACTCAACAAGTATGTTTCACGTTAGAATCAGGACACACTCAGAATAAACACAGGGATAAAGCAAATTGTAACTTGGCTACAAAGTATACTCAGGCACTCAAGCCTCTAAGATACGCAGATATATATTATCAGAAAGTTAGAAACACAAACAGATGGGGAAACATGATTGATAATGTAATGAGGAAAAGAACATAATTTAATAATCGTTAAGTAAACCTTCCAACTTAGAATATGATACATGTAGACAGTATGCTACAAGACATGTTACAATAAAGCCTGTATTAAGTACACTTAAAGACAACCCTTTAATCACAACAAAGTTTTTCATTGTCTAAATATCGGTAAGTCGTCATATAGACCACATGTATTGACAATAAAACACACATACAGAGAATGAACATCAAGGCTAATCTAAGAAGCTTTACCTGATTGAACTTTGATTTAACTAGAGCTTCATCCTTATCTACGAACTTTGAAAAATTGCACACTTTTAACCTTTTCTTCTTCTTTGTCTCACCATTCTCTTCTGCATCTTGCGACTTTGACGAAAAATTTCATAACTTCATTTTTTCTTCTATACCTCACCATTCACATTTAGACTCTTCTTTTTCTTCTTTATACCGACTTCCCCAACATTTTTCTATATCTTCTCAAACCTGTATTGATATCTGTAACCTCTGTCTGTGAATACGCGGAAAGATCTTAATTCCCTTTCTCCCCCTATTCTACATGCTCAATGACCTTCAACTCTTGATTGAACCCCACGTCGACTAGTCAAACTTAACAGCAACGCTAATGAAACACTGTCTGAATGTGTTGAAACAGCACAGATTATAGGGAAGTGTTGGTTCCAACAACTCGTTTTACTTGTAATTCTTAATAATATAACGCCCTTGCATTGCCTCACTTTCATCAATATGGTCAAGATGGGGTCATTTATCGGGCACAGGTCACAGAGCAAGATGGGTCTTTTGAGGGTCAACATTCTAACAAGATGTATAAAGAAAGTGTTCGAGGTCGAACCAATCCGAGTCTGAAACCCCCAGAAATAACAGAGGTGGTGGAGCCAATTAGATGATTTGGCGTTTGTTGGGGCAGAGCAAAATGTTGATCGTAAGCGACGGATAATTAAAATGGTATTGTGGAAGAGGAGATTGAAGTAGTTTAAAGGTGGAAGAAGAAGACTTGGATTCCAGAGTCCATGTTCGAAAGAAGGTAGATTCGTTGATAAGAAGAAGCAAAGGAAAAGAGAGTCCCTTCACGTGGACTGTAAAACCTCTTTTGACGACGCTCGTTTTTCTTCTTTCCTATTTACTTTTGTCATTTTTGACACACTTATCCTTTTAGAGTATTGTTATAATCTAAAATTTACAACTTTACAAGTTAATCAAAAGTTTGGATTCTGTCTAAAAGTTTCAAAATGCAAACTTGGGGTCTAAGTTTGTTTCAAATAAACACTCTCAATCGAAGATAGTTCCAAAAGGCAATCAAGTCCAAGCACCCGTAACAATTATGATTTCTGTTACTTAGTTTGTTTAAACTTCACGATTGGGTTAGGGTCAGCCATAGTGTTCACATGTTTTAAAATTAAAGACCTTTCCTTCTTTTATATTTGAGTGTATAGCCAATGTGACTCTTGAAGGCCTAAAACGGATATGTAACATCAGTTTCTAATTTATTTATTTTTGTCGTTTATGAGAAGCTGCATTAAGGGAATAAGCATGTCATCAAAAGATAAACTGCAACTTCATAATTAATATACAGCGATACATAACTGGGCACAAAGCCTCTTTCCAACTTCCAATATGGATATGAAATAATGGCTTCTCAATTTGATCCAATGCTGCTGCTGCAGTAGCAAACAAAGTAGCCTAATAAAGCATAATTTAAAAACGACTTGGAAGTTTTACTATAACAAGTTTTTACCAAGCTAGCGCATAAGGACTAGGTGCTTCACTTACATACAAGAATCATTTAATCAAATCATAAACGAAACTGACAAAGAAACGGCATGAGCCATTTAAAGTACCACAATTAGCTAGTTTCTGAGAGTATTAACGAAGCAATGAGCAATCAAAATTTGCCCTCAATCTGAGACATGTTATGCGTCCTTCACTTATAGTAGGTCAAGTGTGTTTATGACCACCATCTAGATGGATGGCGTATGACTTTAAAACAGGTCACATATCACTGTCTAAAGTAGCCGATCACTCATCACTTGCATGCTAATAGTGAAAACTAAATATTAATAGGTTGATGGTTATAAAAGGAACATATTCGCTATTACGTTAATAAAATTCACGGAGGCAAGATGTTATATGACAGATTAGGAAAAAACAAGAATTAAAGACACTTACAGTTAGAACTTATATGAACAAATTTCTTTTACCATACGAGTTTCATTAAATCGCTTAATCAACACTCAACAAGCAAGCACATTGTCTTAAGTTTCGGATGGCGTTCATAAATGTTATAAATTAATTATTACTTAACACACAAATCTGTCATTCACATCATCTTATCTTTCGAGTCTACTTTTATCAAACACCAATCAATCTAAACATCATCGGAACCAGAAAATCCAAATCTAAAAAAGCTTTACCTGAACGGTATCATCTTCTTTATCTACATACTTCAACGAATTGCACAACTTCAACTTCTTTTTCTTCTTCTTCTTCTTCTTCTTCTTTTTCTCACCAACAACTTCTTCTTCATCTCGCGACTTCATCTTCAATTTCTTCTTATGTACATCCCCATTCTCACTCACAAAATCTTTTCGCTTCTTCCTATCGCCACTCATTACTCCCTTCCCTTTCTTATTCCCGACTTTCCAAATATTCTTTCGTCTATACAACACCTTCTCAAACTTCCAAGACGCAACACTAGTATCAATAACAGTAACCTCCGTTTGCGAATACCCCGTAACATCCCAATCACATTTCTCCTCCTCATCATCATCTTCTTCAGCAACCTTAACTTCCTTAACTTTACTCCTACCATTCAAACTCACATTAAACTGACCCGAAACCGACGCAACGTTTCGAGCAGGAGTTGGAACAAGGCATATTCTCGGGGAATGTTGTTTCCTGGAGCTTTTTTTTGTGTTGAGTCTGGATTTCTGTTGAAATTCCCCCATGTGAAAAAGCTCAGAGAGTATATTGTTGATTGAATCATGGTGTTGAACGGTTTGAATATCGGCGTGTTTTGGGGTGATGCTATTGTGGGTTGGTTGGGGTGTGGAGGTTTGGGGGTCAATGGAAAGAGTGGTGAGGAAGTGGTCGAGGTCAATGTGATCGGAATCTGGAAAACCTCTGGCGGAACGGAGACGGTGGAGCCATGATGATGATTTGGGAGGTGCAATTAGGGTTTCGGAGTTCATCATTCGTGAGAAAGACAAAATGGGAAACATACAACTGGATTCTTTTATCTCACTTCACTTTTCTTTCTTTACTTTTTCTTTCACTTTTTTATGGTAAACACTTTCTATTTTAAATTAAGAATGTCAATAATAAGTGGTTTTGATAACACTATAGTAACACTTGACATACTTCGACGACAATAGTATTTGTTTCGCTTCAGGATTCACAAAAGGTGACCGTTATGGTATTGTGCGGGTCAAAACACGTTTAACTATAAAGTTAATAGGTGATGTGAAATGTTCGTAGTTCATAAAATGTCTTGTTAGGTAAGGTTAGAGTTTACTAGTGAACCCAATATCTCTCTAATCATCAAACTATGTGGGATTCGCTTAACATATACCACGTATCTAATAAAATAGATATATGTGTGTTATACTTTTGTTAACTTCATCTTTATCTCTTTTTAAGAGATCTTTATCGATTTTCTTATAGTAAAAAGGAAAAGACGTGTGTTGGTCTAAAAATGATTGAACTGGACACTTAACAGTTAATAAAACAGTCAATATAATAGTTTGTATCACAATAGATGATTATAAAATATTTCAATTAAAAACATATGATTTGACTTTTCAAAGAAAAATTTATTTATGCCATAAAAGAACTATAATCTAATACACATTTTTTTTCAAAGTGATTGACAAATTGATCTAGATTTAAAATACACTTGCTCACTGATGACCCGTTAACAACTATCAACGGGTATATTGTATTTTCAAGGTGTTGAAAATGTATTTGTTTAGTATGATCGTGAAATACTGAGAGTGTGCTTCACTTTTCTTCGTCCATATTTATAGGAAAAACATTTAATGCATGAAACTAGGGTGTTAACATTTCATTGGATAAAAAGGTGGTCGTGGAACAAGGAGGTGGCGAGTGGTTATGTTGATGCACTGGTTGGTCTATCAGGAAACTAAAATGAGTATGAAACGGATGAGGGATTGAACCATTATCAAGAAACTAATACCTTGTGATGGAGTAACAGAACCACATGAAAACAGACTCATTGAAGACAACGTGTCTAGAGTGATAATATGTTGAGTAGATAGATCGAGACATCGGTACCTACGATGATTGGAGGGGTAACTAAGAAACACAAATGGAGTGGAGTGTGGTGAGGAAAATATTAGCATCTAAAGACACAAAGGTGAGAGTATGAGGGGTGATTTCCAAATAAGCGATAATGAGAAGTGTCAAAGGTGCGTGTAACATGCGTTCTGATTTTCTATTTTGTTGATAAGTGTAAGGACATGAGAAACGAAATTGAATACCATGAGTGAGGAAAAACTCATGAAAGAATGGTTATTATACTCTCTACCTTTATCACACTGAAAATCTTGATGGTTGTTTTAAATGTGTTTTTATATAGTTCAAAAGTTTTTATAAATTTCTCAAAAACATCATATTTATTACGAAGAGGATACTATAAAAAATGTGAGTAATGATTATATTTAATTCCACTAATACTAATAAAAAGAGAAGTCTACAAATCATAATATATAATATCAAAAGGTGAAGAAGCATTAGAGTCTGAAAGACCAAATGGAAGTTGAACGTGTTTGCCAAGTTGACATGGATGACAAAGCACGTCAAACTTATCCCTATTACAAGAAATTTATTGACGATAAATTAACATCTTCAGAGCTTGATCGTTGATGCGATAAAGAAAGAATATATGTACAAGAACTTTAGACGTAGACTCAATGACCGGGTATAAAGGACCAATGCTATTACATCGCACTTGGGGTCTTCGGCTATGGAAACCCTTCAGAGTAAAAACAAAATCATCAGAGTCAACTAAACAATCGGGGGTGAATTAAAGAACATATATGAGATTTTAATGATTTTAGGTATGATAAGAACATAGGTCAAATGTAAAGGTTAACATTGGTTTGATAGGTTTGTGTGCACAGTTCCCACTATAGGAATCGAAGAACCATTACCAACTAAAAATAGAACGATCGTTATCATGATTAATTAAAATGGTATGTAATATACCTAAATCGAGGTGAAAGTGGTTCGTTGCTTCGACGTCCTTTACCCAAATGTTATTGCTCGAATCTTGAAATGAGAGATTATTAAACAGTACGAGAAGCGAAGTAGCATGATCACATTTAAACCAAGTCAAAGGTGGCTTGTGATGGACTAGAACCTATAACAACATCGGGTATTGGGGCTTCAAAATTGGGTATATCTCATGCTACATAAAGATTAACACTTGTTGGACAAGAATGTAACTTGGGCCGAGAAGCATGGCCAAATGGTGGGCCTAGAATTCCAATGGTGGGCCTAAACACGAATGTGCATAACAGTTGTTTCCCATCTACAGGGAAGCCATTAATAATGTAAGCTACAAGATTAGTCTTCGAAATTGATTTATTCATGTTGTAAGGAGACCCACCATTGTTTTAATATTCGTACAATACTTATGAAATAAAAAGCTTAGGGATGGTGTGAAGTGGGTTGTCAAATTGCATGAATTTAGCCTCCTTCTTAACGTGAAACAAATCGTGTAAACGAACCCATACTTTTCTAGCAGTGAGATTTTTTTGAAAGATATTTCGGTTAAGTGCATTGAAATGTAATAAACTTTGTTCGTTTTACTATTGTGTGTATCTAACTCTCAAAACCTCTATTGTGTGTATTCAACTCTTGCTTTTTCACTTATGATGTATTAACCGGATTTTTTTGCAAAATTTTCAACAATTAAGCCGGTTACACGTCAGCAAAAATCCGGTTCGTTACATCATCTTTGAAAAAATAGAGTTGAATACATACAATAAATGTTTTGAGAGTTGAATACACACAATAACAAAACAAGTAAAGTTTATTGCATTATCATGCAGTTTTCCTAAGGTATTTTGTGTAGAAGAAAAGGCGTGATAGTACCGAAGATCCATGACTTAACAATGGAGTCAACTTTCGTCCATTCGATATCAGTAGGAGGTTTATTATTTGGATTAACTTTATTCGTAAAGTATGTGGTGTCAATATGATCATCGACATCATATCCGGTACAAGGAGTAGAAAAGAGTTCTAACTATAGATTGTAGTTCATCTGATCGAAATTGACATGGATTGATATGTGAGTCTTGATGTTACACACACTATATGCTTTATGGAGAAGGGGGTCAGACATGATAGTTTGATGATGATAATTGTTTTAGGGTTTTAAGAGAATTAGGTTTCGACATGTTGAAGAAGGAGAAGGTGGTTTAAGAAAGGAGATAATGTAGGAGAAGGGAGTAAGAAAAGTCGACTGAATTCGAATAAGGAGGAAAAAGATTTAGTTATTAGATCCATGGATTATGGATTATAGCATACCATATATGATATTAATATTCAATTGAATAAAATATATTTACAAAATACATATAATTATAAATAATATGGACCTTAATCCATATCTATACTATAAATTTAAATTTTAATTTTAAGTAAATAAGATCACGACCATTTATTTTATTAATCAATCATAAACAATCAAAATTATGAATTAAATAAATTAAATAAAATTTAATAATTGAATTTTTTAAATCACTAATAAATTATTTTAAATATACTTTAAATAAATACTAATTAATTAATATTAGCACACATTAATAAAAAACAACCATTTAAAAATAATTTAATTTATAATAATAAAAATTAAATTAATTAATAAATAGTTAAACACTAACTAATTAAAATAATAATTTATTCAATTTATAAATTTTATTATCAATAAGAATATATATATATTATTTTTTATAATATTTATAAAGAAAATATGGATGTAAATTAGTTTGCTAGAAATTACTAGAATAGTGTGTAGTATGAATTTATAACAATGGATAAAATTGATAAAAGAAAAATCACAATGAACTATTTTAACATATAACTATCAATATAATATCTTTCAATATCGACTGCAAAAAGCAAAAAAAAAAAAAAAAAAAAAACCCTAGTCGTCTCTAGGCTTTCCCTCTCTAGGGTGTCCCTATGAGAGTTTCCCCATCATATTATTGTTGTTGTTGTGATATTTCTTCTCCCTAGATATCAATTGACGAGTTTTTCTGTTTTATTCTTTTATGTGAGTGTTTTACTTTCGCTTGAAAGATCATCGATAGCCTATCTTGTTAAATCTTTGGAAAAGATGGCCTATGAATTCAAATTTTGGATCCGAGAATCACTTCCAGATCTAACCTTTTTATGTGTCACGTTGCACAAAATTATCTTGCAATCAGATCTCAATTTTGAAAAAGAGAAGGATTTGGTTCGTTAATGATTTTCAATGGCATATTGAAAGCCTTTCCCTCAATAAAGTTCAACATTTGCTTGATTCAGTGATGCAAAATCTCCGTGCATTATCAATGTGATATTTTTGAGTGTGGTTGTTCTTCACATGATGTGTAAGGTATTAAATTTGTGCCATTTGCTGCAAAAACCAATGGTTCATGGATTTCTTTTGACATACTATCAACTTTTCACGGACAATTAGGGTTAAAATTTTACGTTTTGTATATTTTACTTATTTTGTTCGTTTGTTATTTTAGTATTTATTGTAATCACTGAATTTTTATTTCACTTCAACATACCTCAATTTTGAGGAGTGATTTTCGTTATTAATAAATTGTTAGGCTTTGGCTTTTTGTTCAAAAAAAGAAAAGTTAGATGAATAATAGTACCAAAATCAAAACATATATGACTTTCGAAATTCATATAGCGCATGTACAATTTTAACCAATTTCGTTTTAGTAATCATTCAATTATATAATATTTACTTCAATAAAACTCATGAATTAACACCACAACTGTATAACGCTCAATTTCCCATTACTACTACTGATAATCGATTTTCACCACCATCGTCTCTTTTCAGTAACATCTTACCGTGTAACACAAGTACGGTACTAGTAGACAATTACACACCAAAACATAATAGGCCAATCGAAACAAATACATTCATATACCAATGAAAAACTTTTCATCCTTTGATCTTGTATAACATAGTTCTAAATTAAATTAGAAGAAAGGTAAGTATGATTTATGTAAATTAGTTGTTATGTCACACAGTCTACATGAACCTTTGTCATGATTGCAAAAGTACAAGAAAGAGTATGTTGTGGGGTTTAGAGATTTACATGTAGAATCAAATAAAAACTTAGGAATCGCCATCCGTTTGTCCTTTTTTGAGTGGCTACAATTTGCGGTTTCTACAGCAGGAACCACATTGGCGGCCATCCTTATCCATAATTTATTTTACCATATAAACCTTCTTCCCTATTTTTCACATACTCTCTTTCAAATCTCCAAACATTTTTCATAAAACCCAAGTTAAGTTGTTTTGTTTTTGTTTTTTTGGGGGCAAAGATGTTGATGTTTGTGGGTCTTGCTTTCCTTGTTGGGATTTTTGTTGGTTGGGTATGGAAACCCAGATGTGTCACCTTACAAAATTGCAAATTTAATTCCTCAACTACTTCAGCTATCAACAATTCCAATTGCAGGTTATTTATTCTTGTCATTTTTTCAAGCTTTCTAATAATGAATGCTTATTCTGTCATACTAGAAATTGTGCTTATTGCATATTTAGGCAAAGCATTTTTTTTAGTTTTTATTTTATTATTATCTCTGGTGTAAAGTTCGTGTTAAGGGTAAAGTAAAGAGTTGTGACAATCTGAAATTGGATAAAACTTTCACCAAAGGTGAGAGCTATCAAATTTGAATCTTGTTGACGGACATTTACAGGCTCAAAGAGTCATTAACAAAAAAAAAATAAAAAAAAAAAATTAAAAGGCAAATTTCCCCCATTGATGTTTAGAGGGGCAAATATTAAAAATTACGTAAATATACAAAATTACAATAGGGCAAATGTCTACTCTGCCCCGATCCTGGCTCGACACATGATTTTAGGTACTTATTGCATATTGCATCTTTTAAAATGATAACACAACTTTTAAGTGTTTGAATAAAACTGCGTATTGGCTTACGTTATTGTGAAGCATCTTCCTCATTTGAAGTCTGTGTATAGGATGAGATATGCGAGTTATAAACTCAACCTCAATTCTAATATCACATGTTTTTTGGGTTAATTGCAACATCATTTCAGTTTCCATTTTATGTGTCAGTATGTTTCATTTCGGTTCAGCCAAACCATTTATTGGTTTTAATTGATTAATTGTCAAGGCCTTGATATGATATACTAACAGAATTAATGTTTGGTGGGTAGTTCGTTGGTTGTCCAAAAAGAAGAGAACAATCTTGTTAAAGATAACGATTTAAAACATCTATGGGATCTTGTGGAAAAGAAAGATGGAGGTCCACCTTGGAAACATATGATGGACTGCTCGACCCCTGATATGCACTATCAAGCATGGCAAAGAGATCCCGAGGTATTTCTTTCTTCTTTTTTAAGCTGCTCGTTTTTTACTTAAAGTTTTGTTTATGAATTTAGTGACAATTCAGTAAGATTTCTCTTTAGCCGGCCTTGCATTGTAAGACTTGTTTCTTTGCAGTCTTTTTAGGCGTGCGGTAGTGGGTAAGTGTTATATGTAGTATCTTTTTGTTACCACTGATATTTTAATAATAAAAAACAATACACTTAATAAAGAAAAAATAGGTTTTAGTAATATATGGCCACTGATGATACCTGACTCAATTCTTTGCATCTTTACTAAATCAAATCAGCATGATAAAATGTTCTATTAATCGTCCCATCTATGGATTCTAACTTATTAGGCCTAATATTACTCTTTCCCCCAATTGACACCTTGTCTCTAGGTGATTATTTAGAAACTTGTTAGTTCATCTACGACTATATATAATTCATGTTTACTCCCTTTCCAACTCCAAATTGACAAACTCAGCTCCCTCGTTATCCCTGTTGTCCACTAAGAGATCTGTAATGTTGTTGGAGCATATTCGTCATTGATAGTAGTTTGTACTTAGTATAGGACATGTCGTGTAGTTTAGAATGTATTTAGATCGAGTTGTAAAGTGTTACTCTACATTTGTGAAAGTGTTGCGCTGCGCAACACATTGTTGCCCTGCGTAACACTTGCCAAAGTGTTGCGTTTGCGTAACAATTTAGGGTTTTATAGTCACCTATAAATACCCCAACTTCAGGTCATAAATGCAGTCGTCATGGAGAGAGAATACAAGTGTTGCGCTACTTAGGAGTTATAGTTGCGTAACAGTTGTTGTTGACGGTCTAAAGTCTTGTAATCGATTGTATTGATCTTATTTCGTATTGGAAACATTACGTAAGCTTAATAATGTCAGTCATTTGGTTATTTACGTGTTCTTCACCATACATATTCACTTGTTTGTTATTCCACCACTTATAAGTGATTCGGGTCCAAATCGGGGTCCTACGAAGGCGACCAACAAATGTATTGGTAGGAACAGCGGTGTTTGGGATCATACTTTGAATTTTATTTGAAGTTCTTTACTCTCGTGTACCATAATCCGCCTCTCAGATGATGCCTAATTTAATTCTTTACATCTTGAGTCAAATTCAATCTCCTAAACTCTATCTATTTCTATAAGTCCTTAACTCAGAATCGGAACTTACTAAATATACCGATACTAATCATTATCTCTAAAAATAGTAGTAATAGTTATTCCTAATATCTATCCATAATTCCCAAATAAACAACAATATTTATACTAGGCCTAAGTCGCATTATTTCTCTAATTCTTTGCCATTAAAATGTGGAATTATTCTTCTGCTTAGTCTTAAGATGATCCCTGACTGTTGACATCCATGAATTGACTTTCGTTTTTCTTCTGATTTTGACAGACTGGCCCTCCTCAGTACTGTAGTAAGACCATATATGAAAATGCAACACCCGAATTGATGAGGGATTTTTTCTGGGATGATGATTTTCGACTTAAGTGGGATGATATGCTTTTACACGCTGCAACCCTAGAAGAATTCCCCGCCACAGGAACGAGCATAGTTCATTGGATACGAAAGGTAAACCGACCTCCCTTTATATTCTGTTCGGCTTTTTTATCCTTTATATATTTGTTTTCTAATACTTTTTTCCAGTTCCCTTTTTTCTGCAGTGACAGAGAATACACAATTGCACGCCGCATATGGGAACTTGGACGATCTTATTACTGTGTGACAAAGGTATTAAATAAATTCTAAAGCTTGATCTCAAAGATATATTTTTTTGGTTATTGTTGCGTGCCTAATTATTTTTTTTATCAACTTAACTTGCTTGTTACAGGGAGTGCCCTGCCCTTCGGTCCCAAGAAAGCAGAAACCACGTCGGGTTGACCTCTATTATTCAAGTTGGTTCATTCAATCAGGTAATCATTTATTCATACATAAATATATATGAGTTGGTTTGAAACTTGTGTGTTGACTAAATATTGACAAGATTGTTATAGTGAACTGATATGGTAGGAGATGGCAAAATCAGTGGGTTGGATAGGTTAGGAATCGGGTCTAATCAGGTTCGGGTCGGAATGGGTATTTTTTAAGTGAGGGTCGAAAAAACTGGCTGGCCTGTATACACATCTTTTATTTTGAGATTTCCAAGTGGTAATGTTATTTGATGGGCTTATTAGGTTAATCTATTTTGTAACAGCTGAAAGAAACTCCTTAACGTGTAGAAATATGACTTATAAACTTTTTAGGGATGGAAAGCATGATTTCAAAAAGCTGGTTGGAAAGTGTTTCTTGAAAATGCATAAACTATTCTCAGTAAGCTTATCCGTAGTGAGCTAAATATGAATACAAAAACTAGATTATTTAAAAAAAATCTTTAACCTTTTTAATAAATTGATTTAGGGGGTCTTTATCCACTTAATACGCTTCCGATGAATATGAGACATGTCTAGCTTATCTTATTTGACCCAATAGGACAAATCCCCAATTGACCCGTATATAAGTAAATGGGTTAAAATTGAAACATCTGTTACATGGGTATTTTTTATGACAGTGGAATCAAAAATCGGAAGCAATCAGCCTGCATGCGTGGTGACATTCTTCCATCATGAAGACATGGGAATCCCATGGGAAATTGCAAAATTCGGAGTAAGGCAAGGAATGTGGGGAGCAGCCAAGAAAGTCGAGCGTGGCTTTCGGTTATACCAAAAGGAAAGATCTTTTTCAAAAACAATATCACCACATGTAGTCATGGCTCAAACCAGTACCAAAATCAACGAAGCCCATCTGCTTTCCTTAGAAGGCAATGAAGATCAAGATATGAAAATGGTGGAAACCCAAGAGGCGGTCCGGGAAGAGAAGCAAGCAGTTGGACTGAAGGTGCCAAAATGGGTAATTATAGGTGGAGCTGTTATAGTTGCTTGTAGTATTGACCGTGGATTGTTAACGAAAGCCGCTATATTTGGAGTAGCAAAGAGGTTTGCTTCAGTAGGGAGACAAGCATGCCCAAGATGATGAGTCTCTTTTGTGTTAGTTTAAGATTAAAGCAAAAATCACATAGGTGATGTTGTATATGGGGTTTTGATACATGACCATCCCCAATACTCAAACTTAAATATATTAAATTCATGTTTCACATATTGCACCAAATCATTATTTGAAAGTTTCATTATAATTCTTTTAGAGCCCGTTTGGTTCACATAATCTTTTTTTTAAGGAATTAGAATCTATTAAAAGAATTGTTAAAAGAATTGGAATATGAGGAATCTGAATATGAATTATAAAAATTTGTGCCGTGTTTGGTTGACAGAATGGAATGCAATTCAGATTCCATTCTAGTTCCTCTACATAACTTATCTTCCTAGTTTTATTCCTAATTTCCATTTCTTCATCTTCATCATCAAACTCCGCTACTTTTTCGAGTGCTAGTTCCGCATTCACATCTTTTAAATATTTCTGTTTCCTTTTCCTTTTCTTAACCTCACCATTAACCTCTTCAGTATCATTAGCGTCATCATTATCTTTATCGTTATCGGAATCGGATAATTTAGCATTTTTTAACGAAGGATCATTATTTCTAATTTTAATCAAATTATCAAAAAACTTCAAATCATCCTCCAGTGAATAATTACCGATATCGTCTTCATCGTCTTCGGATGAATCTTCGGAATCTTCGTCTTCATCGCTGATTACGCCTTGCTTCTTTAGCTCCTCGAATCGCTGTAAATCTTCGCGTTTTTTGTTGTGTTCGAAACGACGAGCAAATTCTCCGTTGATTCCGATTTTGGAGATGTCGCCGGAGTCGGAGTCGGAATCGGAGCCGCCGCCGTCGCCGGAGAATAGCTTCATGGCTGTCATTTTAGGGTTTATGATTTGTGGCAGCTTGAATAAGCTCAGAAGCAAGTAGAGGCTGAAATATTATAGAATATGGTATATTGGTTTGAATTCCAAGGAATGTTTAATTCCTATAAATGAAGAATTTGACCAAATTTGACCAATTTCAATTTCAATTTTGGACTAACAAAACATTATGTCACTAGAATCTAAGATTCTAATCCCGTACAATTTAATCCAATTCCACAAACGAAACATGCCCTTAGTTAATTATTTTATTTTAATTTTCATCTAAGATAAACTGTTAGAGTATTCTTTTTGATCGTTAAATAAAATTTTATTTCGGATACGATATTAATATGAATATAATATATTAACTTTTACTCTGAGCGGGTACAACAAGATCGATTTTAATTTACTAGTAACCTTGTTGCTATGATTATCAAGTTATAACTAGAACTCGAAACGTTTATGCATTAAAGTAACCGCTGATCAACAAAGGAAAAACAATGAAGAAGATGAACATAAATATAATGTACAGTGGTAAAACTTTGTGTCACAATCTTGGAATGAAATACATGTATAACTAGTGTATTACTTTAAATACTATGGAATGATTGTTTCAAAACAGTTGACGCCATCCAACTCCGGGGCGAACCTGGGCCATATCTGCGCTACTTTTTGCGATTTCTTGATATCTGGAGATGGATTATGATGGCCATCTTTGGTCTTTACGCTATCCGGTGATGACGATGAATGTCTCGGAGCATTGGTAACGTGAAGTTTCAATGATTCGGCACAAAAAACATCAATGTAGCTAAATATTGACATTAACATGCTGATTTTGATTTTAAATTAGATATAAATGATTTATTTGGAAGAGAAAAGATTGGTGGTATAAATATATAATGGTGAGGAATACGTAGAAGTATCGAGAAAGAAAGGAACATACCGTGTTGGAAATGAAGTTGTTTTATTCTTTTCTTATGGAACAATCTAACTACTTCCAGAAAGTAGTAATGTATCTTTTTCTAGACATGTTCCATCTCATGTTTGTTTTTAAACGAGTTTTTGTCGGTTGTGGAAAACGTTTGGAAGTCATAGATGTGGCGCAGTTGTTAGAAATTAGGGTTTGTTTGTGATAATCTCGGATTTCTCAATGTATCGTGTAAAATCATTTTTCGTATTAAGTATTTCGACCCTATCAATTGCCCGAGGTGCACGAAATCCTAATCGGGATAAGTAAAGGAATTGATGATTTTTTTTATATCCAAAATGAAACTGAACCTTCTGTATTAGAGACAGAAATTGTGACGGTTACCGGCAGTTACCGACAGTTTTATGACAGTTAAAACTGTCAGAAAACTGTCCCAAAAGTTGGGAATATGGTGGGAATTTTAAGTAATCACCTTCAAGCTGATTAGTAAAAATCGTTTAGGTTTAGGGGCGCTGCCCCAAACCCCGCGAGGGCGGCCTCCCCTCGACCCCCGCCCGCTGACCTGGCAGCGGGATCCCACCCCTTGACCCCTACTTTACTGTCGTGGTTGAGTTCATATCAGCTCAACGAGTGTGCACTCCACACTTCCCCTGACTCGTATCCGAGCTGAATATGAAGTCACATCAGTCTCTAGTAAATCACATTACCTAAATGACCGTCAATGACACTAAATTCACCAACAACAGTAAATCACTACTGCGACACACTAAGCTTGTTCCGCATCCGCTGCGGAGCGGTAAGCGTTTACTGCGACGCACTGGAGCCAAAAACAGACTTTTATTTTAAACGTTTTACGTAATTTATGTTTTATGACAAGTTTTAATAATAACTAGAAGATTTCCCGTGCGTTGCACTGGTTCGTTCTTTGATAAGGATAACAATATAAATCTGTAGTATAAACACGAGCTAGATATTTTGGTTTGCTGATTTCATCTTGTATAAAGCAGAATTTGAGTTTTTTCACCATTTTTTTCTTCTTGTTTGCTGATTTCATCTTCTTAAATTGTTTTGACCATCATGTTCTTTCTTCGTTTCAGGGACGGAGGTCCTTGATTTGGAACTCCTTTCTTTACTTTTTTCTTATTTGACCCATTTCGAATAATTTAAGAAAAAAAACATCGAATAAGTAATAAATAAATTTACAAAAACGATGCAATTTTGCCAATGCTTAAGTTGGAACTATTATTCAGATTTGAACTATATAACCCACATGTGGCCTATTTGTCCACCATTTGGTCACAAAAAAACACAGCAAAATGTCTTGGTTAAAAAATATAGCTTACAGAAGTAAAAGGGGCGAGATTGGTGAGTTCTTGCATAGTGATTTCCGACTCCTCTCTAAGTTGTTTATTTTCTGTCTGATCCAAATCCAACCTAATCCATCAATAATCAAAATATAATCCCACTATCACAAATGGAATACAAAATAATAATATAATGACATGAAGGATGTTCAGAAATGAGATGATAAAGATTATACAAAAAAACTTACTACATCAAACCTCAGATGTGTCTCCATTGCACTGAGATTGATGTTCAGCTTGTCCCTCAACACATATGAATATCAGCCAGTGGTTGCAACGTTTACTTGACGAAGCTTTTCAAATGATTGCACGTTGTTTTCCCTTCTTTGCATCTGATTATGAATAAGAAAAGGCCAAGTGTATATTACATTTTGATATATTTAAAAGGAAAGGGTCGAATCAAGAATGAACGGGTCAGGAACTTACTCTTCTTGTGTGAAGCCGGTGAGCTTTTTCCCGTGGTCTAAATACATTGTATGGATTGGTATCGTTAACTGGCGCAAAGAGGCTGTAATCTAAATTAATTCATTAAAAACTCAGAATTAGTCAAACACGCAAGCATTTAATTATCTTACTATTACAACTAAAAAGCCCATAAAAAACTCATATGATTAATCTAAACACCTTTGACTATCTTAAATCACAATTTTAATAATAATGCTTCTTTAACTAAGAACAAATACTAACCTACAAACGACGCAAAACAGGTTTCTGCCATAAAAGATGTGCAATGTTTACAACTTTTTGTAACTTACATCATTTGGAAGAGACGACTTTTTGTAACTAAATTCTGGATTTCGTGATGTAACTTACAGAATGAAGTGAATGAAGTGATGTAAGTTATGTAACTTACATCATTTGGAAGAGACGACTTTTTGGGCCTACCAGATCTTTCTAATCTTCCGTCTAAAAGCGTATATGCTGGTTTGAATTTGTCCTTGCCACCCGTGGAATCATTTAATCGTAACAATGCGTTTGGAGTTGTGTCATAAACACTCCCTATTGATGTATATCTGCAAATATGGAAGAAAAAAGTTAAAAAGTAAAAATATATGTCGAAGTATGTGAATTATTAAATTACCCTTGATCGTAGAGACTGCAGTATTGAACCTTGCAAGTCAAAAGAAAAGCCCAAACGTCTCTGGCAAAGGAAAAAACCGAGTGGTATCAAAAACTTCTATATCACCGGATAATACTACTCGATGCATTCATGTAAGGCCGAATCATTTTTAGTTGAGGTGGCAAGATGTTACAGAGCAGACAGTTTACGTAACGGGGCATAACAGGTCGGGTTGGGTTGACCCACAAACACTTTTTGTATTTTTCAAAAGAAAAAAATAATAATTTTCGGCAGCATGTTTGGCACGTTCGAACACTAACATTTACTAACCCATTTGAGTTAAAACAAAACTCAAATTGACCCGTTTATAAGTAAATGTGTCGAACTTGTCAGTGGCCACCTCGCATCTTTAGGACTCGTTGTAAATTAACGGTAACTTTTACTATCTAGTTTTTTTTTATCAATTAGTTATTCAAATAAAAGTAATTACATTTTTATTTTCTGTAAAAGCTAGACATTTATTAGTTAAACTTCATTCTCATAAGCTGTTTTATGCTTCCTTACTTGACAGGCTTATAAATGATAAATCCCGAACAGTATACCTGTATGACCAGTCCAAGATTGGATTAACTCTCATGAAAGACGGCCATCCACGCAAGCTTGGAGAGAATTGTTCTTGACCGACCTACACAAAAAAACATCCCTTTTATATCTAATAGAATATCAAGTTTGTGTATGGTAACGTGTCAAGAATTAGTAAGGTAATTTTGCTTACAGCAATAGGATATGTTGAAATGAGAAACATATGTTACATACATCCACTCTTTCTAGTCACTGAAATGGGAGTTTGTTGCAATCAGCAAAAGGCTTGAACCACCTACCGCAAAGTGCAAATGGATTCTTAAAAAAGATAGATCCAGCTGCACCTCTGAAATGATATCACAATGCATATCTATTTCAAATGCTGACACTATTATACGTTTGCTACAAATGAAGTAAGCTGGTAACTTAAAGTTACTGTTTACATGGAGGAAGGCAGTCTGATCATTGACTTTGGTCGGAGCTCGCACTGCTGCTTGTTGCACGAAGATAGTCTGAAGCACTAATGGTCTGGGTTTTTGTTGACTCGGCTCTCACACTATACACAGAAGAAGCCTGGACTTCGGTGATCATTGCACGCATATTGCCTAGCATGCTTCGCCTTATGTCCTGCATAAGCAAAAACAAACAATATTTAAAAAGTTTATTTGCATTTATGAATCACATCTTATACATCCTTAGTTAGGCCTGTTCAAAAGTTCCGAAAACATCCATTTTCCGCAACTACAGACAGAAGTAATAGAAGAATAAGCATATATCCATTAAAAAGGAAGACGATGAGAGATTAGTGCATTACCCGCGCTTCAGCCTCGCTAATTTCTCGTGCGATCTCAGAAACCTTTTGTTTCTTTTGCTCTGAATTCAATGATTATTAATTGTTTAATGTCGTGATCACATAATATAAGCACTAAACTACTTATGCTGATCAGTCAATTAGGGTGTAGCTTGGTGATCACAGTTGAGTAAAATGTTAATCAGAACCTCAATTATGAACAATTACTAAAACCGATCAATAAAACAACATATACATATCGAATTCACTAAACATCAAAGATTAAACGATAAATTCAGTTGATAGTTCACCTTCACTTAGAAGCCTAGCAGCCATACATTTCTGCATTAAATTCGCAAAATGCTCGCAGAATCGACGCTCGAGATCTCCGTAAACCTGACTCATCTTCACTCTCTGATCATCAGAATCAGAATCGCTTTCGATATAAAATATGTGTCAGTTTTAAAACAAATTTAAAGCTAAATTTCGAATCAAATCAAGAAAATAATATAGCTATTAATATCAATTTATCATAAAAGGTAATCGGAATCTAGATTTGAAGGATTATTGATTACCGGAATTTGATCGGAAAATGATCGTAGAATATGACGATGATTTGAGGCGCAAAAACTTTAATTTCGATTTACGAACCTGAATGAAGATGAACCGGAAGAAAAAGAGAATCAGGTTCCATAGTAATAAACTGAAGAAGATAAAACCCATGTTTCCCGTCACTCACTTTCCGGCGGAGATCTCCCCGGAATCGGTCCAGACCACATCCCATCTCTCATCTTTCTCTTTCTTAACAACCGCTCCATGTTTGGATTTGTGTGAGAGTGATGAGGCAGTTTGGTGTTGGACACGTGTGTTGATGAGCGGATACGTGGCAGAAGATTTGCCATTGACCGACACGTAAAAGAAACAAAAGCAGCAACACGTAAAAGAAACAAAAGCAGCAGATCTGGCCCAGAAATAAGCCCAACCCAGAAGCCCAAAAAATTAAATAATAATATCCGGCACGCATTCATAGGCAGTAAGGAGATTTAATAAGAGAATAATGGTAACCTGTCTAAAAATGTCATATTAAGTATTATACATGTTTACAAGGTTTTATATATACCAATTATGTAATTTTTGCATATAAATTAGTCATAATATGTTGTGAGTCAAGAATATAATTTTATACATTTTTATGTCATAAATTTTCAATAACTTATAATATGAAGTTATTAAGTAATTTTAGTCAAATGAATATGTTTTCTTCCAATTTTAACTATTTTATAGGTTATTTAAATAAATTACCGAAAATTAAGAAAACATAAGAGACAAGTAGGGAAGCTTAAGAAGTACCGAAGACCTCCGCAAAACTCAACAACTTGTCGGAAATGGTCACGGAAACATGTTTGAAAGGCAAACTCCAATGGTGGTGGTGATGAGAAAATCCAACTCCAAAACCAAATAAGACACCGTTAGTAAGAGTTTTTGTAAAGTAGAAAGAAAATAGAAAATTGATGGAGGATTCCCTACCAAAACTCAAGTGAGCTCATCTTCAAGGTGGTGAATGGAATCTTGAATATGAAAGAGTGAAAGTGGTGGAAGAACCTTGTATTCCACATAAACAAACATGTTAGGAATCTCTTAACATAAGAGGAAGAAATAGAGTAAAGAAATGGAGTTTTCATGAAGAGTTACTTACCAAAAGTTGGAGGAAATCAAAGGATGATGGTAGGAGATGATTTGAAAACTATTTCTAACTTGAAAACTCCCTTGAATGATAATTATTTGTGCTCATATCTCCTGAAATTTTAGAGAGAATATGAGAGGATTTGAGTTGGTGAAAGTGTGAAATGAAAGAGAAAGATGAAAAAGAGATGTAAAAACTAAAAATGGAAAGAGAAAAGGTTGGAAATGGGTTTAAGACCTAGTCTTATGGTCAAACAACCTATTTTGGAGAGAATCCTGACCAATGTCACGTGAAAGTGGCATCATGGATCTCAAAATGTAAGAAAAAGGCTTTTTTAACTTTTTGACTCAAACCACACGCTGTGTCGCAATCAGTAGTGGTTGCGGCGTAGTAAGTGTGAACCCAAGCTTGTGCGTCGTAGCTGAAATATCACTACAGCGAGATTAGCAGAGAGGTCACTGCGTCGCAGCTGAAGGCTGGTGCGGCGCAGTGCCTATATGTGTTACAAAAATTTACGAATTTCAAAGGACGATTTCCGACTTCCGATGACGGAAATCATAAGTTAGACGGATGATTGTTATCTTTCGGTTAACGGACCAACTTTTTATATGATTAACGTTAGTCTTAACTTATATTTAAGGCATAACCACCCTAACTAAATATACGAGAATACTAACTAATCGGGAGTTAGGTAAACAAAAACGCTTCCGTCACGAAGGACGAAGCAATAAATAACATAAAACCCGACAAATAGCAAAAATCGTGAATACTCACAAGTAAAATCAAAGGGTCAAAACCAAAGCGAATATAAATAAAGATAAACGGTAACGATAAGTACCTCGAAAATACGGGATGCCACAGCCTCCCCGAGTAAGAAGAATTTTGTCCTCGAAATTACTACTGAGTACCGCTGTTGGAAAAGAGATAGGGATACTTCTGTTGCATCTCGTTCTCACGCTCCTAAGTAAACTCAGATCCAATCCGCGAATTCCAACGAACCTTCACAATAGGAATACGACTCCCCCGTAAACGCTTGACCTCGCGGTCAACAATCTCCACCGGCTCCTCAACAACATGAAGCTGATCATCTAAGCACAATCTCTCCAAGGGAATAACCAGAGACTCGTCAGCAAGACACTTCTTGAGATGCGATACATGAAAAATGTTGTGCACACTGCCCAACTCAGATGGCAACTCAAGACGATAAGCCACAGGTCCAACACGAGCCAAGACTCTAAAAGGACCCGTAAAACGTGGACTCAACTTGTTGCGCTTCTCGAAACGGAACACACCCTTCCAAGGAGAAACCTTCAACAAAACCATATCATCGATCTCAAACTCAAGAGGTCTCCGACGTAAATCAACATACTTCTTCTGTCGGTCCCTAGCAGCTAATAAACGATCCTTGATCCTATGGATCTTATCGATAGTCTCCTGAATCAACTCCGGACCCGTAATAAAGAGGAGACCTACACTTGTGACCATAAAGAGCCTCAAACGGTGTGCAACTAATACTGGAGTGGTAATTGTTGTTGTACGAAAACTCGACCAAAGGAAAATGTCGATCCCAACTCCCACCAAAATCTAATGCACAAGCACGCAACCTGAATAGTATGCTCGCTCTGACCATCGGTCTGAGGGTGATAAGTTGTACTCATATCCAACCGAGTACCCAACGCTCGGTGCAAGACTGCCAAAACCTCGAAGTAAAACGCGCATTGCGATCAGAAATAACAAACACTTGAATACCATGCCTAGCCACAATCTCATCGATATACAATCTAGCCAGCTTCTCCGCCCGGTAATCCTCTTTCTTCAGCCGATCCACAATAACCCAAATGGTGTCGTAATCTCCTGAAGATCTGGGAAGTTTCGTAAAAAAAACCCATCATGATCCTTTCCCACTTCCACCGTAGGATCTCAGGCTGCTAAAGAAGTCCGGAAGGCTTCTGATTCTGAGCCTTAACTTTGGAACAGGTCAAACAATTTCCAACATACTCTACAATCGCACGCTTCATGCCATACCACCAATAAAAATTCTTCAGGTCATGATACATCTTATCCGCTCCGGGATGAACGGTATAATTAGATTTACGACCCTCATCCAATATTAACTGCCTAAGGACAACGGGAACCCAAATACGATCCAAGAAATACAAAACCCCGTCGTCCTTTGGCTCTAACTTTCGTGCTAAACTGAATAATCCCTCGTCCTTAAGACAATCCTCGGTAAGAGCCTCCCGCTGAGCCTGAATAGTCTGAGCTTTCAAAATCGACCGAAAAGAAATAACCATGGCGCGAACTCTCACCGGCTTAACTGCTCCTTTTGACTCAACGCGTTGGAAACAACGTTCGCCTTACCCGGATGGTAGCGAATCTCAAAAGTTGTCTTTCTACAAAAGTTACTACAAATAGTAAGGTTCACAAGTTGGCAAACTTTAACACGTTTGAGTAGAATATACTCAAACGTATATTTTATGAGAAATTCCAAAGCATTAACGATGAGATCCCATGTGAGTTCCGGTTGTCAAGTCGCGAGTTTTATATACATAAAAAGTGTAAAAAAAGTTACCAAAGTAATTTCGTACAGTTGTCTTACTACAAAAGTTACTTATCAAAAGTAAGGTTCACAAGTTGGCAAACGTAACACGTAAGCACATATGAGAAAATAAAGGTCGGGTCAAATAGTCATCAAATGACACGCAAGTATAGAAAGTTCAACAAAGTCACAAACAACAACTAATAGGAGACGATCAAGGTATTCGGTAATTTAAAATCAAACCTAAAATTTAACGGGTGTCACAAGTAGGGCCTTAGGAAGTTAAAAAGTTCGGCAATTGAATATTCTAGAAAATAATGAGTCGCAAATATGACCATGACCTTAGGATTTTAGCGTTGGATTAACCTCCTAAAACTATTAATTGTATTTTGTCGATTTTAGTTCACGATAAACATCATTTTGTTTGTTTTACGATTTTAGTTCACATATTTACGTGTCTATAAAAATAAATATTAAAAGGTAATCAAGGAGTGTACAATGAAACTCGGCATGACTACCTAACAAGTTGCACCCGGGTAAAACATGTTTATATTATATATGACAGGTTATAAATATGCGCTAACAACTTCTACGAAAACGTATGGAACGCTTTAACTGTATCTAAACTCGTTGAACAAACTGAATATAGTCTTTTTGTAATGATATAGCGTACAGAGATAGCTGACTTAGAGCACCAAGAGTGATAATCACGATTCTGGTGATTCTGGAATTACTTTTGCTGACGTGTCATTGAGAATCATGATTCTAAGATTTTGGGTGGTATGATAATGAGGATTGTCGGTGATTGTGTGAGTTATGGGACCCACTATTTTATTTTTTTTGTTTTTTCTGTTTTAACAATTATATTTAATTTAAAAAACTTTTTTAAATATAGCTAAATTTAATATAAAAATAAAAAATGTAAATAAAAATAACTTTGAGATAACAATGTAAGTAAAAGAAATTTGAGATAAAAATAAAAATAGCTAAACTATTAAGTCAAAAAGATAAAAGTTAATAAAAAAACAAAAAAAGTTTATCTTCTTTCTCATCCGTATCTGCAAAATGGAAAAATGAAATTGTAAGTTAAGAAAAGAAATGAAAAAGAAACAAGAAAAGAAAGGAGAAAAAAAAAAAAAAAAATCTACAACGAATCGTTAGCATGAGAATCAAGGCGAGAACTAGTTTTCACAACAAGGGTGGGCGGTGAACGAGCCACAATCCCACCACTCCCGTGTGCTCTTATAATTATAAGGTACACAAACTTTTCCCACATCTAGCTTTTACACACCAAGTAGATGTTATTTGAATTTATTATGTCAGATTGTTCACGCTTCGATTTTGATTTTATAATACCATAAATTATAGAAAAGTGATCCATTCAAGAACCAACTTACATTTGATCATATAAATATGTAGATTTCATTCATACATACACACTACACAAACATGTACTCGATTTCATTTATAGATACATCTCACTACATACAAACCCTTCGTTACACTATTGATCTACTCATCACTGTATTTCTACATCGATCACCTTTCGCTCAACTTTCATTTTAGGAATGGAGATCAAAAGAACACCATTTTTCAAATCAGCTTTGATCTTCTCCTTCTCACAATTATCAGGCAAATCAATGCGAGTCTGATACGAGCTATAGTTCTGTCTAGCCCATGAACCATTATCTCGTCCTTCATGTTCTTGTTGCTCCTGCTTCTTATGTTCTCCCTTAATCACAAGCATGTTATCTTCCACATACACCTTTAGATCTTCTTTAGAGAGTCCAGGAACATCAAATCTCATCTTGATTTCATTCTCGTCATCTTGTACGTCCCATGGAGGACGGATGTTCCAAGCCGTAGCATTCCTTGTTGGGAACGCCATCGAGTCATCAAACATCCTGTCAATTGTGTCCAACATTTGCCGCATTGTTCTCATTGGAGACATTGGATCAAGTAAACCTGTAACACCATATGATAGAATAACGATTAAGGATATATTCTGAATTACAAACTGCTTATTATTTGAGAAAACATAACGGGGTTCTAGCTTACCAAAAGGGGATATGGTGGCCGATGAGGGGCGACGTTCTATGGAACTAGGAGCTGCAGCACCTTTGTTTTGGTTCCTACTGACCTTAACATCGACAGAGCTGCTGTCATTTTCGGCCTGTGCTCTTATGACAGGGAGTCTACTACGGGTACGTGAAGGTGGGAAGCAAGCGGAGAAACAAGGTTTGGAAGATTTAGTTAAAGGTTGAGAAACCGCGTTTGAAACTAGAGGAGAGGCCGAAATTCCGCAAGTCATGGAAGCCATTACTTAACAGAAAACTGAATACTTGGTGACTAATTTGATGATGAATGTTTATCGATATTTGATGATCTTATTGGTGACCATGAAGAGGTTTATATAGATATGGCGGAAATAGGTGGACATTTTCTTGAAGGACCCAGAGATTAAAACCAAACAAGTTTGCCTTGCCCCACATCTTGCTTGCTTTTACGCTCTATTGCTTTCCTGGGTGTTCTGGAAAATTGAAGAACCTGGAAGATTCAAACCGATCCTAAAGGTTATAGGTTCAACTTCATTTACGGACAAAAATGTAAATTTTAATTGATGTGTTGTAATATTTTCCTTTAAAAAAATTGTTTTACAGATCGGACGTACGTAATGAAAATTTTCTACATCCGTTAAAAATATCAAAATTCGACTTTTTTCGGGTTTATATAGATTATACCTCATATAATATTATTATATTTTAAAATTCATATTTGAAGTAAAAATCATGTGTGTTATTGACTTATTTGTTTTAAAATTATTCGTATATTATAATAACATATAGGATTTCCATTACTATCATATCTTATTTTTAGTAATATAACATGTGATTTCATTGAAACTTTTATGGGTTTAATTAAATTATACTAATATAACGATTTTAGAAAAATCCTCATTTTATGTTAAAATCACATCTGATATAACCTTACGAGTTTAAACATTTGTCCAAAAAAAAAAAAAAAAAAAAGTTGTCAAAATTTGATTTTTTTTTCTGCCGTTTAGATAAATTATACATTATATAACATTTTTTGTTTTTGAAGTTTACTTATTTATAAAATCAGATATGATATTAATTTTTCAATTTCAATATCCATCGGAAAACCCAAAAAACAAGTCGTCGAAAGTATATATGACCACTGCTCTAATTAAATAGGAGAACACGACGGTGGCAACGGTAGAATTTGTTTCTTCTAACGATTAACGGTTTGCAAGATAAATTAATTTAAAAAAAATATTTTAAATTGGGTATTGATTTTAATCTAAGTTATTGGATACAAAATTAATGAATGATTGGAATTACGTCTTTTAGTGCTTAGAAAATTAGTGGTGTGCCTCTTTTCTCATTTTCTCATTGCGAACCCTTCCAAATTAAAAGACACTAGTTTATTCGCCGAGAAATATATCGAAACTATAATATAAAAACATTAAAATTTATAATCACTTCTCTTATGTAATTTCTCCAACATAATTAATAGGCATAAACTATTTAGATCAAGAATCCGATTATCACAAGCACAATTGTGTTTTGGTGGGCATCGTCTAAGCAGGATTCCATGGAAGGTGACCATGACACAAATCCTAACAACATGCAAGACATACATCAGAAACACATAATAGCTATATAGAAATAGAAGAAATATACTCAACAATTGTCATTATTCAACATAAGTGCCAATAATGAAGATGAATTGTGGTTACAATATGACATGGCTCGACAATATACGACGATTGACAGTTGATTTAAGAAATTGGAGACTGATGGTGGAAATCGGCTACGCATAATTGTCAGGGAATGACGATTTTCAGTTGAAGTTTTGTTAAGGATTGATTGTTGAAACAATAAACGCCAATGAAGAACTGAACTGAAATTGAAGATGCTTAGAAAAGGGAAACTGAAAGACTTACGCCAGACGCTTGAAACGGTAAGCCGAACAAAAAAGGAAGACATGTAAATGCTGGACTACTCTATGGTCGACTACAAGGGCGTGGATGTTTATATTAATGTTTGAGGTCCAATTCAAAGAGATCAAATCTACCTTAACAAAATAATCTAGAATGGTATTTCTAGTATACCATATACTTGAACTGAAAATCTAGAGTAAGTATATTTGTAGGCCTCAAGTGTAAACTTTGTCATTTATGCTTTAAAATCTTCTCGTATTCACGGAGTACTTGAAATCCTGGTTCCATGCTTAGCCGTGATTCCCTTTGGAAGTATTTCCCGTCCTCTTTTGAATCACTTCAATAACATACTTGGCATTTTTTTATAGGAATTTTTTGTAAGTACATTGGTTAGAAATTGATCACATAACAATTGTCTGTCTCAATGACCATTCTATGGAGTATGGTCTAACACTATACGACAGTGTGGTAAGACCTTCAACTTATGATAAGCAACAACTTATTACCAAAGAACTTATTACCAAAGAAGAAGAGGCTTGAAATAGGATGGTCCAAAACTGATAGAAGACAGAAACTAGTCAAAGGACTCATTTCAAATATTATCTAACTCCTTAAGAACGTCGTCTGCTGATTAAAAAGTCTAAACTCTGTCCGGTTTATGTAGAGGTTGAGATCGTTTGTAGCAAACTCATAGATGTTGTCCCAAAATGACATTGATATATCATAAATTATCGAGCCTTCTAAGAGTACAAGCAAGAAAAACAGAACACTACTACAGTTTCATCTTTATCCATTTGAGACAATGATATTAAGCAATATAATTGAGCTTCATTTCATAAATCTGACAAGTAACAGCACTATACACAAAAGGCATTAGAACTTATATAAGCTCGAATCAAATTATATCTTTATGAAACTTTTGTTGCACATAATCACTATATGATTCTTACAAGTAAAACTGCAACGAACATAATCTAAAATTCAACCTTTTATAACGAACCTCATAGCTCAAATTCATCTTCAAGCTTCAAAGCCTCAACTGCAGCTTCCTCCTCATCATCATCAATAGCAAAGTACGGATTATGCACTTTAGGCCTAAAATTATATCCAGTAAACACATAAAACGCAAGTGTAGCCAATTCAGCCGCCAACACACTAGTCCACACATACCGATAAGAAGTAATCGTCTCCAAAACATAAACCGCCACTCTTGTGAAGTAAATATAACATATCACAACAACATAATACTGCCTAAACAACGTCAACTTCATCAAATTCACAGCCGCCTTCCCATCAGTCATCGCAGCCTCTCTCAAATTCTTAATAGACCAAATAATCGGGAACAAAACAGCACAACAACAAATAATATCAACTAACAAAAACACTTGTCTCCACGTATACGAATCTTGACCAAACGGCCCTGTTTCATCAATCACCACTTGTGCCAAATTCGCAACAACTTGCAACGGTATCACAATCATTAAAACCTTCTTTTCTTTATCTTGCAAGTAAGGTTTCAAAAACGACCAACCAGTACCAATCAAAACAATCAAAGTAAACAACGTAATACCCTTTAAAAAACTAAAAATATAAAACAAAACATCCCACCCATGAGGAGTACCAGTTCTCTTAATATACGACTTATCCTCTGTTTCGCATAACAAATTCAAAGCTTTCAACAACAAAACAGCTAACATAAAGTAATGAATCCGAAAAACCGACAACTTCCTATTATGAATAGCATAAATCCACAAACCAGAAATGGAAACATAAATCAAGAAAAACATAAAATAAATAGACGGGAGGTTTGTTTTACCAGCAGATATATACTCACGCCGGTTATTTCTACTGTTTACATTATACATAACGGAGATAACATTAACAGAGACTTTCGCGGAAACGCAATTAGCGAAAACGAGTGTGAACTGATTGGCATCAGTTACATTAAACACGACATCGTATGAAGGGGTTGTGGTGGTGGGTTTAAGATGGTTAAAAGTGAAGACTGGTTTGATAACAGGGGAATCGAGAGGGCACGTTATTTTCTCCGATACGAGCTGTTCGGAGACATGGGGCCATGAATCACGAGTACATAAGAAAAACCCGATTCGGGAAAGATCGGGCTGTGGAGGTGAGATGGTGATTTGGGTGAGGTTAAGGTTGATATGGCCGGAATGGGTGAACCCGAATTCGTCAAGTGGGATGATGGATCGGGTGTCGGAGTTCAGTTCCGTGCGGTGGATTTCGGCGGTGCTGAGTGTGACGAGAAGAGTGGCGAAGATGATGATGACGTGGAGTGAGGCCATTTATTGTTGAGAATAAATGACGATGATGATGATATAAATGGAAGGGTGGGGGATTTAGACTCCGGACGGCATTCACACGGAAATGGAGTTTTTTTCAAAGTCAAGAGTGAAGGTAAGATCGAGGAAGGAGTTATAAAGTTACAAACTACACAACTCAACGACCGTATGGAATTTATTTTATATATTTTTGAGTTAATTACATAATTGGTCCCTGTGTTTGTTCCAAAACAACGGGTCCAGTCCCTGGGTCACATTTCGTTCGGGTCCAGTCCCTGGAGCCTATCTTTGGTTGCACGTTTGGTCCCTCTTTCTAACAATCGTTAAAAAATCTCGTTAAATACCCCATGTGACTGGCACATGATGGGTAAAAAAGACATTTCGCCACACATAAATGATAAACCCCAAACCCAAATCAATAAACCCTAGTCCCAATTGCTTTATTTTTCTTCAATCTATTTTGTTGATGATTGTATGACGATTGATTTCAACTCCTCAATTTCTTCTTCTATTAATAAAATGACATCCTCTGTTACCAATTTACCTTTCTTTATATCACACAAACCATCTCGACCTGTTTCAATTTTAAAACAACAATCCAGATCCAGCTTCTTTGGGGAGACTTTGAATTTACAGATTGGGGGTGGTTATTTTAGTCAAATCAACAACAAACATGTCCCTATACAAGCTGTGGTTAAAAGAAGAAAGGAAGCTCCTTTTGATAACGTCATTCAACGAGATAAGAAGCTTAAGCTCGTTATGAAGATTAGAAAGATTTTATTATCTCAGCCTGACCGTGTTATGCAGCTTCGTGATTTAGGTAGGTTTAGACGAGCATTAGGCCTTCAGAAACGCAGACGTTTTATCTCCATGTTAAGGAAGTTTCCCGCTGTCTTTCAGATTGAGGAAGAATCTCTTCTTTTTACAGGGTTGCCAAACTTGAGATCTTGATACACTCATCTTCCCTGGTTTAATATTAAAATTAAGAAACCCTAATAAATAATTTATAAAAATTAACCAAAAACAGAATTTAAATCGGAAAAAAAGAAAATTAAAATTGGGAAAACAAACGTTCAAAGAGGGAATTTTTGGGGGTTTTGGAAATCTTGATGAAAAAGAAACAATTAAATTGAAGGGGAAATGAAAGGGGCTGAATAATAAAATAACAATAATTTAATTTATTTAATAGTTTGGAGTAATAATAAATTATAAATTATAGGCGAAATGTCTTTTTTACCCCCATCATGTGCCAGTCACATGGGTATTTAACGAGATTTTTTAACGATTGTTAGAGGGAGGGACCAAACGTGCAACCAAAGATAGGCTCCAGGGACTGGACCCGAACGAAATGTGACCCAGGGACTGGACCCGTTGTTTTGGAACAAACACATGGACCAATTATGTAATTAACTCTATATTTTTTGAGTTAATTATAAATATCGTCCCAATCGTTTATTTTATATTTTAAATTTTAAAATTTTTCTCTAAATTTAATACATGGTATAATTCATTTATATTAAAAAATTTATTTTCTATCTCTAATTTCTAACCAACATCTATTTTAGTAATAAAATATGTAATTAAATCAACAATCATTTTAACAATAATTTTTTAACATAATACAATATTTTAAACTTATAAATGAAATCCATAATTTAAAATAACTATAGGGACAATTTTTGTAATTAACTCTATTAATAAAATTGTTAAATTATAAATAATTCCAAATTAATTTGTGACAACCGTCCAATTTCAGATGCATTTCATACTCTATGTCTCTCTTATGGTCTATCTAGTCTTTAACTGTTCAATAACCGGAAACGCGAGAGTGTCGGAATCACACCCGGAATCAATTTATATAAGTCCTAATACCAAGAAAACTTCTAATGAACTTTCCTAAATTAATAACGTACCATACTTTAAAACTTTAGTTAACGAAAAGGTCCAACGAAACAATAATACAAAAACAGTAAAAACGCAAAAATTATTACAGAAATGGTCCAGGACGACGCACACATGCCTTGTGCGCCGTCCTGGCAGGACCCTTTTTGCAAAATATTTGAATTATTTGCATGTCTCGATTCCACCAACCTTTTTACCAATCAAGCACGGGAATAGGCCATAATTACTGTCAAGATTGCAGTCCCAATACACCTCTTTACTATTTTCTTTCCTTCCTTTTCATTTTATCATTTTTTTTCTTAAACAAAAACACACACACATAAACATTTTCTCTCTAAAACTTCTCAAAGCCTCCTCATTTTCAGTAAATCACAGCCCCTAAAACACCATTATTATCCATCAAAAACGTTTAAAACATCGAAGGAAGCAAGAGGAGTCAAAGTATTTCGGCAAGGACCATTTTCGTCAAGATTTTTCAGCTCTAAATCCGGCCAAATCATCATCCAAGCTATTTCCTTCGGTAGAAATCACTCCCTTTTCATTATTTACTGATTTTATTACTTGCATGTAAGGTCTAAGACAAAAAAATAAGTTTTTACAAAAATCTATGACTTTTTATGGTCAAAAACGATTTTTAACCGAAATAACCTTTGGATCTATAAACTTACGGTTAAAAACACTTTAGAAACTGTTAAAATGATGTTTTATTGAGTTTGGACCTAATGCATGTCGAGATCTATGGCTAATTTAAACGTTTTGCAAGAAAAATCTAAAAACCCGAGGCTGTGCGCCGTCCTAGAAGGCAGGACGACGCAGCGGGACACAAAAACGTGTTATGTGCGTCGTCCCTGCCTTCACAGCGGCGCACATGCCTGCTTTTCTTCCGAAATTTTGTCGTTTTGATCGTTTTAAGCAACTTTGACCCGCTGACTTTTCAATACATGATGTTTGGGACTGAGAAACATAAAAATAATAACATTTGAGACATGTATGGACTAATCGGACTTAAAATGGACTAGATTAAATATGATATTGTGTTATAGGTGATTTTGTGAGCGGAATTGGATTTTGCATTTTTGGATATGAAATTTGGGCGCGGAAGCGCTGCCCAAATTTCCTTAGAAAAATGTAAACCACTTCAGCGAACAAAAACACTTGTGACGCGACAATAATAAACGTTAAAATCGGACTTTTGGACAAAAACGTGACAATTACCATTTCGGACTATTTTGGACAATACTTAACCTTGACACTTAAAGTTTGATTAAATTTTATCTATTATATTATACAAAAATAACATGATAAGATAATAACTAATTGAACTATCTTGGTAATAATAGGCGATCCGTGATTCCCGGCTTCCATTCCGACCGATTTTCGCATTCTTACTCTTCGCAATTCGTGAGTTACAACCCCTTTTACTTAATGTATATTTTGCATGATTTTTGGGGGAAACATAAGATTAATTGTACTTTGGAAACTTTACGAACAATTACAACCTTTGTGAACTTTTGAATCTCTTACGAACTTATGAAACTATTGTGAACTTTGAAAGTATTATGGAACTATTGATCTATTTTTGACAAACTTTTTGAAACTCTTATGCGTAAACACTTATTTGCTCCACTGGCTTACTTGAACTTACCGGCTTGCCCCCTTTTCGGCTAAACTAATTATTGATACTTGTATGCGAGACCGACTCTTGATGAGATTATAACATGATTCTTAAGTGACAACTATCTTTTTTTTGAAACAAAACTACTTAGTGCCCAGCTGCTTTTTAGAACCTTACACACTATTAACTTCTGAGCCGTTTAGTAATAATGGGTATCGATACTTAGGAAAGAACCGTTCCTTGCTTAGATGGCAGTCTAAGTACATATTACTAAGATCTTGACACTCCCCGTAGGATAGGCGGGGTAAGGGGCCTCACGGTTCAAACAATCGGTTTAGTGTGAACACTTAAGTTATAGAATGCCAAGAGGTTGATACAAGAATCTAATTAGTTACTTCTACGCATAACAACTCTCTCTCTTTTAGCGACTGATTTCCGCAACTATGATTTTACTAAATTTGATTCTACTTGGTCTGTGCAAACTTTAGGGCATTGATACGCCCATTGCTTAGAAACTTTAAAAGTATATAAATTTTAAGCGACTTTCTCCGCTAACCTCCTTTTTGGAAACTTTTACTTTTATATACTTAACCGAACTTTTGCCGAGAAACTTAAACTGTAACTCACTCACTACTTTCGTAGTTGACACTTTATCTTATGTTTCAGGAAATTTAGTGTAAGCATGAGGTGAATGGCATGGACGGGTCAAGGCGGTCGCGTGAGAACCTCTTTGGGAAAAGACTTGTTCATTACTTTTGGGAATTTTAAATGGGAACCTATAAATTTATGTATTTGTGTACTGAATAACTTGGTTGTGTTGAATTTGTAAACACTTTTATTTATTAATCTATGACTTAAAGCCGTTATATTTATTATGACCCGTGCAATGATGTTCCAGCTTTTCACATCTCGTGTTTCCGCTTTAGCGGGGTGTGACAGACTTGGTATAAGAGCACAGGTTATAGTGAAAACGGTTTTAAAATTTTTTCAAAATTTTCGAAACCAAACTATAAACAAGGCTTTTTCGGAAAATCATTTATGGGTTCAAACTTTAGAGAATTAATTTCGCGATTGCATGGTTATTTTTAACTACGCATGGCCTGATCACCCATGCCTAGTTCAAAATGAATTATGCAAGGACGGAACGTAATTACTATTGTTAACGGTCTTCGAGTCGAAAATTCCCGGTTCTGTCTTTTCCCGATTCTCACGTGACTGACCCGTTCATGCATTTCATTACACATTTCCTTTATTATTCTTTTGTGTCTTCACGTACTTACGAAACTCATTGTTCACAGATCCGTCATGTCTCACTCCTCCCGTTCGCGTTCCACGTCACGATCTCAGTCTCGCTCACTACCTAGAGCCGCTTCGCCTTCCGAGGGCCGCACCGCCTCGGAAAGCCAACGCCGACACACCACCGACCCCACGGAGGACACCTCCATGGCTATCTCCAGCAGCATCGGGTCCAGCCCGAGGGCTGTGCTACCACTCCCACCACCGGTACCCGTTGCCGCGCCACCCCAGTACCGGGGGCCTCGTACCAGGTTGACCGCGCGAAATCAGGTCATCCTCCCGGGCCGCCTTCCGGACCGGATGGCCGTGCACCAGGCCGGACCATCCCGACCCGCACCATCCCACCTCCCATTTGGTCACCCTGTAGAGGAGTCCCCACATAACCCTCTCATGGACCATTACTCCAGGGAGAGACAGATGGAGCGCGAGGAAATGCAGCGCGCTAGAGATGTTGAGGCCGCTAGGCAGAGGATGCCTCCTACCCTTCAGCCTCCCCCGCCGGCCGCATTCCTTCACCTGCACCGCGAGGTACGGGGACTGGCACAGGAGACCCAGCAGCAGGGGCTCCTTATCAGTGAAGTCACCGACTCTGCACAACAGTTGTCGGAGCAGGCGTTGCGAGTCATCGTATCGACCCGAGCTACGGCACGAACCGTGCAGCACCTCGTTGGTGTGTGTCTGGTGATGGGCACATTGATTGCGGTCATGGCGGCCAAGATGTTCCTAGAGAGAAGCCATTGGTTATTTCCTTGCATTGTACTGTACCTAGCCTAGTCGTAATTTTCTCATTGTACACGACTTAAACTATTTATCTCATTTTCCTTTCTATGTATTGTAATCGTATTTTCTCATTCAGTACTTGTATCAAACCTTATTATCATTAATGGAACTTCTATATTTTATTATTGTACTTATCTTATCGTGTGAATCTTTTACTATTGACACTCATTACAGTTCTATCTCTTGAATCATTGTCATGCGTGTACTATTTGTTCATTCATATTATTCTCGTGCTGCTATTATCAATATTCACTAAATTATATTCTTATCGTATTCCAGTCGTGCGTTCTAAATTGAATCTATTCTTTTGGTTGTAGAATCATGGCACCTCCGCGCTCCAACGCTAGCATCATTGCTGAACAAGTTGCTGCTCAGTTGAATGCGGCAATGCCCAACATGATCGCTCAGATCACCGCCGGGATAAACGCCAATGTCAACAACCATCATCAACAGCAGCAACAGCAACAACAGCAGCAGCAGAACAACCAGAACCAGAATCAGAATCAGAACCAACACCCGAACCCTCCCCCGTGCAACTATAAGAGCTTTATGGCGTGTAAGCCAAAGGAGTTTCACGGCACAACTGGTGCTGTAGGACTGCTCCAGTGGTTCGAGAGTATCGAATCAGTTATACACATCAGCCGATGTGCCGAAGCCAACAAGGTAGAGTACGCCTCCTGCGTATTCCATGGCCGAGCTCTGTCGTGGTGGAACAACGTTGTCCAAACCCGAGGGCGCGAGACTGCCTATGCTCTTTCCTGGAACGCCTTTAAGAATATGCTCATTGAAGAATACTGCCCGAGAGGGGAAATCAAGAAGCTCGAGGCTGAGCTGTGGGACCATAAGATGATCGGAAACGACATCGAGAAGTACACCACCCGGTTCCACGAGCTCGCTCGGCTAGTTCCAAGGCTGGTAACCCCTGAGGAGAACCGGATCGATCTTTACATCTCTGGTCTCGTTCCGGAAATCCGTGGCATGGTCATCGCATCTAAGCCCCAATCATTGCAGAGCGCCATCATTCTAGCTCACCGCCTCACCAGTAACCTACTCACTGCTCCTACCTCTTCCAAAAAGGAGTCAGGTGAGAAAAGGAAGGCCGAGCAGACCCCGAGGAGAAGCGACCGCAACAAGAAGACCCGAAGCTCCCGAAACTTTGCTGTGACTGCCGCACCTGCACCTGCACCTACACCAGCACCACCTGCTGGATCCAGGTCCTACTCTGGACCGTACCCGAAGTGCAACAAGTGCAACTTTCACCACCACGGGAACTGCCCGTTATGCTTGAGGTGCCAAAAGGTAGGCCATTTCGCCAAGTACTGCCCGGACAAGACAACCACCCCAGCTCGACCAACCCACGTGCTTTGGGTGTGGAAGCGACCAACATCTTAGAAACACCTGTCCTAAGCTGCACCGAACACCGCAGAACCAGGGTGGACAAGGTAAGGGCCGCACCTTCGCACTAACAGCTTTGCAAGCACGTCGGGACCCCAACGCAGTTACTGGTACGTTTTCCATCAATGACCAATTCCGTACTATTCGACTCAGGAGCTGAGAGAAGCTTCATTTCCTTAGAATTTAGACCCCTCATTAACCTAGGATCTAAAGTTCTTAAGGATAGTTTTACCGTCGAATATGCTAACGACCAAGAGTTTGAAACTAAGGATATAATCTTAGGATGTTCACTATGCTTATCTGACAAAATCTTCCCCATTGATCTAATTCCTATCGAACTTTCAAGCTTCGACGTTATCGTTGGAATGGACTGGCTGTCTCGCTTTCGAGCCGAGATCGTCTGTTTCGATAAACTCATCCGTATCCCCCTTTCGGAAAAAGAGACTCTCGTTGTTCAGGGAGACAAGCCTGACGACAACTTCGCATCGTGTCTTCCATCAAAATGCGCAAGTACCTTCAGAAGGACTATGACGCGTTCCTTGCCCATGTGGTCGAGCGTAAACCTACAGAGAGCCGAATCCAAGATATTCCAGTAGTCAAGGATCATCCAGAAGTCTTTCCCGAGGATTTGCCAGGGCTGCCGCCTCAACGACAAGTGGAATTCCGAATAGACCTCGTTCCTGTCGCAGCACCGGTTGCCAAGACACTGTACCGTCTGGCACCACCCGAAATGCTAGAACTGTCAAAACAGTTACAGGAACTCATAAACCATGGTCTTATTCGCCCGAGTTCATCCCCATGGGGAGCCCCAATCCTATTTGTTAAAAAGAAAGACGGATCCTTCCGTATGAGCATTGACTATCGAGAGCTGAACAAGCTGACCGTCAAGAACCGATACCCACTCCCGAGGATCGACGATCTGTTCGACCAATTGCAAGGTGCAACCTACTTCTCAAAAATCGATCTCCGTTCGGGTTATCACCAAGTTCGTGTCAGCGAGACCGACATTCCAAAAACCGCATTCCGAACTCGTTACGGTCATTACGAATTTCTTGTCATGCCTTTTGGTCTGACCAACGCACCAGCAGTGTTCATGGACCTAATGAACAGAGTGTGTAGGCCTTACCTAGACAAATTCGTAATCGTATTCATAGACGACATTCTCATCTACTCAAGGAACAGGGAAGATCATGCGAAACACCTTAAGCTCATTCTAGAACTCCTCCGAGATCAGAAATTGTACGCCGAATTCTCGAAGTGTGAATTCTGGATCCGAGAGGTACACTTCCTTGGTCATGTGGTCAACCAAGAAGGGATTCATGTAGATCCAGCTAAAATCGAAGCGATCGAGAAATGGCAAGCCCCGACGACTCCGACGGAAATCCGTCAATTTCTAGGGTTGGCTGGCTATTATCGAAGGTTCATCGAGAATTTCTCGAAGATCGCTAAGCCCCTCACCGAACTCACTCAAAAGGACAAGGACTTCACTTGGGGAAAAGAACAGGATGATTCCTTCCAGAAGCTCAAATATCGACTGTGTCATGCACCGATTCTGTCCCTGCCGGAGGGCACGGATAACTTCGTAGTGTTTTGCGATGCATCCCACCAAGGACTTGGGTGTGTTCTAATGCAGAAGGACAAGGTCACCGCTTACGCTTCTAGGCAGCTGAAAGTACACGAGCAGAACTACGCAACACACGACTTAGAGCTGGGAGTCGTCGTCTTCGCTTTAAAAATCTGGAGGCACTACTTGTATGGTACTAAGTGTCCGGTCTACACTGATCACAAGAGCCTTCAGCACATTTTAGACCAGAAAATGCTCAACATGAGGCAACGTAGGTGGATTGAACTGCTAAGTGACTACGACTGCGAGATCAAATACCACCCGGGTAAAGCAAACGTAGTAGCAGATGCCCTGAGTCGGAAGGAAAGGGTAAAGCCATCTCGAGTTCGAGCATTTGGAATTCAAATTCAGACGAGTCTTCGATCGCAGATCGCAAACGCGCAGCAAGAAGCGTTGAAGCCCGAGAACATTAAGGTCGAAACGCTGCATAATCACGAAAAGGAATTCGAACGCAAGTCCGACGGAATCTACTACTGTAAGGGGCGAGCATGGATTCCATAATCCGAGGATCTCCGAAAACTCATTCTGGACGAGGGCCACCGATCTAGATACTCCATCCATCCAGGATCCGACAAGTTGTATAAGGATCTCCGAGAATATTATTGGTGGCCGGGCATGAAGAAGGATATCGCCTTGTATGTAGCTAAGTGCCTTACTTGCTCCAAGGTCAAGGCAGAATATCAAAAGCCCTCAGGTCTACTTCAGCAACCGGAAATTCCCATGTGGAAGTGGGAACAAATTTCTATGGACTTCGTCACTATAGTTGCCCCGTACGGCTAGGGGTAACGACACGATTTGGGTAATCGTGTACCGTTTGACAAAATCCGCTCATTTCCTACCGGTTCGAGAAAATCACTCGATGAAGAAATTTGCTCAAGTCTACATCAACGAGATCGTCTCTCGTCATGGAACACCTCTCTCCATCATCTCCAATAGGGATAGTCCATTCACGTCCCGCTTTTGGAATGCCCTTCAGAAGTCGTTAGGGACGCGACTAGACCTCAGCACTGCATACCACCCTCAGACCGATGGTCAGAGCGAAAGGACGATCCAAACGCTTGAAGATATGCTAAGAGCGTGTGTAGTTGACTTCGGAGGAAGTTGGGACGCTCACCTTCCTTTGGTCGAGTTCTCCTACAATAACAGATACCATGCCGGCATCAAGTGCGCACTGTTCGAGGCTCTATATGGACGCAAGTGTCGGTCACCTTTTTGTTGGCTAGAAGCTGGCGATCGACAACTTACGAGACTCGACATCGTCCAGGAGACCATCGACAAGATCACCACTATCCGTGAAAGACTAAAGACATCCCGTACCCGGCAGAAAAGCTACGCAGACAACCGAAGGAAACCCCTCGAGTTCCAACTTGGCGATAGAGTACTTGTCAAGATATCGCCATGGAAGGGAGTAGTCCGCTTCGGAAAGCGCGGCAAACTAAGTCCAAGGTACACCGGTCCATTTGAAGTCATTGAGCGTATCGGTCCCGTTGCTTATCGTCTCCAACTCCCCCAGACTCTCTCGAACGTTCATAATGTATTCCATGTCTCACACTTGAAAAAGTGTCTATCCGATGAGACCATCGTCATCCCTCTTGACGAGGTCAAAATCGACAACAAACTAAACTTCATTGAAGAACCGCTCGAAGTTGTTGACCGCGAGGTCAAACAACTCAGGCAGAATCGTATTCCGATTATCAAGGTTCGGTGGAATTCCCGACGTGGTCACGAATTCACGTGGGAACGTGAGGACCAATTCCGTCAGAAATATCCACATCTATTCGAGAACACTTTTTCATGATGGGACGAACTAAATTTCGGGACGAAATTTCTTTCAACCCGGGGAGAATGTGACAACCGTCCAATTTCAGGTGCATTTCATACTCTATGTCTCTCTTATGGTCTATCTAGTCTTTAACTGTTCAATAACCGGAAACGCGACAGTGTCGGAATCACACCCGGAATCAATTTATATAAGTACTAATACCAAGAAAACTCCTAATGAACTTTCCTAAGTTCATAACGTACCATACTTTAAAACTTTAGTTAACGAAAAGGTCCAACGAAACAATAATACAAAAACAGCAAAAACGCAAAAAATATTACAGAAATGGTCCAGGACGACGCACACATGCCTTGTGCGCCGTCCTGGCAGGACTGTTTTTGCAAAATATTTGAATTATTTGCATGTCTCGATTCCACCAACCTTTTTACCAATCAAGCACGGGAATAGGCCATAATTACTGTCAAGATTGCAGTCCCAATACACCTCTTTACTATTTTCTTTCCTTCCTTTTCATTTTATCATTTTTTTTCTTAAAAAAAAACACACACACATAAACATTTTCTCTCTAAAACTTCTCAAAGCCTCCTCATTTCCAGTAAATCACAGCCCCTAAAACACCATTATTATCCATAAAAAACGTTTAAAACATCGAAGGAAGCAAGAGGAGTCAAAGTATTTCGGCAAGGACCATTTTCGTCAAGATTTTTAAGCTCTAAATCCGGCCAAATCATCATCCAAGCTATTTCCTTCGGTAGAAATCACTCCCTTTTCATTATTTACTGATTTTATTACTTGCATGTAAGGTCTAAGACAAAAAAATAAGTTTTTACAAAAATCTATGACTTTTTATGGTCAAAAACGATTTTTAACCGAAATAACCTTTGGATCTATAAACTTACGGTTAAAAACACTTTAGAAACTGTTAAAATGATGTTTTATTGAGTTTGGACCTAATGCATGTCGAGATCTATGGCTAAAATAAACGTTTTGCAAGAAAAATCTAAAAACCCGAGGCTGTGCGCCGTCCTAGAAGGCAGGACGACGCAGCGGGACACAAAAACGTGTTATGTGCGTCGTCCCAGCCTTCACAGCGGCGCACAGGCCTGCTTTTCTTCCGAAATTTTGTCGTTTTGATCGTTTTAAGCAACTTTGACCCGCTGACTTTTCAATACATGATGTTTGGGACTGAGAAACATAAAAATAATAACATTTGAGACATGTATGGACTAATCGGACTTAAAATGGACTATATTAAATATGATATTGTGTTATAGGTGATTTTGTGAGCGGAAGTGGATTTTGCATTTTTTGATATGAAATTTGGGCGCGGAAGCGCTGCCCAAATTTCCTTAGAAAAATGTAAACCACTTCAGTGAACAAAAACACTTGTGACGCGACAATAATAAACGTTAAAATCGGACTTTTGGACAAAAACGTGACAATTACCATTTCGGACTATTTTGGACAATACTTAACCTTGACACTTAAAGTTTGATTAAATTTTATCTATTATATTATACAAAAATAACATGATAAGATAATAACTAATTGAACTATCTTGGTAATAATAGGCGATCCGTGATTCCCGGCTTCCATTCCGACCGACTTTCGCATTCTTATTCTTCGGAATCCGTGAGTTACAACCCCTTTTACTTAATGTATATTTTGCATGATTTTTGGGGGAAACATAAGATTAATTGTACTTTGGAAACTTTACGAACAATTACAACCTTTGTGAACTTTTGAATCTATTACGAACTTATGAAACTATTGTGAACTTTGAAACTATTATGGAACTATTGATCTATTTTGGACAAACTTTTTGAAACTCTTATGCGTAAACACTTATTTGCTCTACTGGCTTACTTGAACTTACCGGCTTGCCCCCTTTTCGGCTAAACTAATTATTGATACTTGTATGCGAGACCGACCCTTGATGAGATTATAACATGATTCTTAAGTGACAACTATCTTTTTTTTGAAACAAAACTACTTAGTGCCCAACTGCTTTTTAGAACCTTACACACTATTAACTTCTGAGCCGTTTAGTAATAATGGGTATCGATACTTAGGAAAGAACCGTTCCTTGCTTAGATGGAAGTCTAAGTACATATTACTAAGATCTTGACACTCCCCGTAGGATAGGCGGGGTAAGGGGCCTCACGGTTGAACAATCGGTTTAGTGTGAACACTTAAGTTATAGAATGCCAAGAGGTTGATACAAGAATCTAATTAGTTACTTCTACGCATAACAACTCTCTCTCTCTTTAAGCGACTGATTTCCGCAACTATGATTTTACTAAATTTGATTCTACTTGGTCTGTGCAAACTTTAGGGCATTGATACGCCCATTGCTTAGAAACTTTAAAAGTATATAAATTTTATGCGACTTTCTCCGCTAACCTCCTTTTTGGAAACTTTTACTTTTATATACTTAACCGAACTTTTGCCGAGAAACTTAAACTGTAACTCACTCACTACTTTCGTAGTTGACACTTTATCTTATGTTTCAGGAAATTTAGTGTAAGCATGAGGTGCATGGCATGGACGGGTCAAGGCGGTCGCGTGAGAACCTCTTTGGGAAAAGACTTGTTCATTACTTTTGGGAATTTTAAATGGGAACTTTAAATTTATGTATTTGTGTACTGAATAACTTGGTTCTGTTGAATTTGTAAACACTTTTATTTATTAATCTATGACTTAAAGCCGTTATGTTTATTATGACCCGTGTAATGATGTTCCAGCTCTTCACATCTCGTGTTTCCGCTTTAGCGGGGTGTGACATAATTTCACTCTTGGTTTTTGATAATGTTAGTAGAGAATGACCTTAAACAATCCTAAACACCTTGATACAAACACTAGAATGTCCAACAAACACCCGACTACGTTGTCCGAACACCACACCTGTGGACCGACTACGTTATTCGGGACACCACACATGTGGTCCGACTATGTCGTCCGGGTACCACCCTTCGTGGTTTCGGTCACGTCGTCCGGGTGCAACACTTTGTCGACCGTTTATGTCGTGCGGGTACCACACTTTGTTGCCCTATTATGTCATCTGGGTACCACGCTTCGTGGTCCGGTCATGTCATCCGGGTACCACACTTCGTGGTCCGGTTATGATGTTCATGTACTACCCTTCGTGGTCCGGTTCTGTCGTCCAGGTTTAGTTGCAAACAATTTTGTTCAAGTTTGTACAAAAAGACGTTAACAATCTCTAACGAATTTTGTTTACCAAAATGTCTAAATCAAAACAAGCTCTTCAAAATAGACATAATCTTTCTAGTTTAACCCAAACAAGCTCTTAGATTAAATCGAAAGATTGCTTTACCGTGTTGTGTAAACTTTCAAAACAAGGTTCAATACTTCTCATAAGCTCGGAAGCGTTAGAACATGTAATTTATGGTTTGACTTTAATAACAATGGTGTTCTATATTGAATTTATAAAACAATTACGGATTTTACAATTCAATATATGTTAGGTCTCAATAAGATCTCAAACACTAGCTAATCAATTACAAATAAGTATTTAGATGTTAATTGTTACGAATCGATTAATTGCTCAGTTTCTTAGTTTATTATAGCGGAAATATAATAACGAAGCAACTAAAATAACACACAGTTATATTGATTCAAAAGGGACAACAAATTACTAAGCTCAAACTCACTATTTATACACAATAATAGTGAGCTTGATAAGTACGAATCCTAGTAAATCTTCTAAGAAGATAGAAGATTTAATCTAACAAACATACCTAAAATAAAGCAATACGTTTCATTATGAAACTGAGTAGTCAGCTCCATAATGCCTTGGTCGCTTTTAGTCACTTAGACTCAAAGTCACTCAGACTCAGCAACTAAGACTTTAATAAACAGATTTATTAACTTGGGTTAAATCGTTGATTTTCCCAACAATCTCCCCCTATCTGTTTTGATTAAAGTCTTTTACAATTTATGCATAAAAAATAAACACAAACTTAAATTGTTTACATCAAACTGTTTGTGAACAAAAATACACATAATACAGATCACTTTCTCTTCTTGACAGATCTATTCTGCTTCAATGGTACCTCCCATGGACTAGGCTTCTGCACTTCTTTTGCCCACTGGAGTCGTTCAGTTTTCCACTCAAGTAACTTTTCCATTTCAGCATCAGATTTGTGGAACAGTATTTGATACTCTTTCTTGATCAGTTCAACCTTGTCCATCAAAGTCCCCATTTCTTCAATTCTTCTCAGGTTATTGAATAACCAACTAATCAGCTTCATTCGAAAGGGGATGCACTGATCAGATTCACATTCACTTAGCAGAGCAATACAGTGAAAGATAGAAGCCATATTCAATCTGTCTTTTGCTTGGAAGCATTCCTCTCCCCCACAATCAACATAACATAATCCCTCATGGTTGTCATTCTTCACATAAGTCTTATCTTGAAATATGATACCTTTGGGAACATGATGAAGATAGGTGGTTTCCAGACCCAGTGATTTAGCTCCAGCTCGTACTCTGTTTATAGTGCAGAATGCTCTGTAGTCTTCATCGGAAATCAGTTTCAGTACATGAGCCACATTCACATTTGACACTACTTCTCTTTTTACCTCAAGCCTGTGTGCAATATTTGTTATTCTTGAGCTCAGACTGGCAGTTTCTTTCCATTCTTCTAAGCCCAGAGTGTGCATTCTGTGTACCCCAACTCTGAATGAGCCCTCTTTGTGATAACAAGTCAGCATGAGGTCAGATCCACCAGTGTCAGCACAATCCAAGTCTTTAATCTTATTTGCATTCCTCCTTGTTGCAAAGTTTGACTCAATATAATCCAGCCTGGCTTCCTCCCTTAACACTTGTTTGGCCATTTGTCTGTCAACTTCAATCCTCTGTTGTTCTTCATCAATTGCCAATTCTTCTTCTTCTTTCATCTCAGCTTCAAGTGTTTCAGCTGCTTTCATTGACTGATCTTGTGGATTATCCTAAAATTTCTCCATGTATAACCCTCTGACATACTCCTTGTATTTTTCAACTATCATTCCAGAATTATGGGCATACCTTTGAAGCTTAGCTAGTTTCTCAGCTTCAGCTTGTGTTTTCTTTATTTCTATTTCTAGCTCAGTCTGAACAGTTGGCTCTTCCATTTCAATTCCCTCCTCAGCCTGATCATCATCAGTCTCAACTCCAACTTTGCCTTTTCCCTCCTTGTCTTCTTTCTCAGAATCACTACTAGATATGTCAATGTAATCAGTCTCATAGAAGACCTCAGACTGACCAGTCTTCAGATTGAATCTGGTTGTCTTGTAGTATCTTTTCTCCCCTTCATCCCTCTTTCTTTTCAAGTCTTGTTTGGGAAGATCAGACTCATCATCATCAGTTGGTGTAACTGTTTTCTCCCCTTGAGTCTGAGCATCCCCTTGTGAGACCTCAGCAACCTGTTTCCCCTTTCTCATCATGCTTATCTCAGAAGTCAGCTTCAACACCATTCCCTTCAATTCCTCCATCTCCTCATTGTTTTGACATTTCATAGCGTGTAACTCAGTCTGCATTGCACTCAGTTTGACATCAAACTGAGTTGACATGTCCTTAATTGCCTGTAACAGCACAGGGACAGTCATAGCAACCTCATACTGAGGGAGAGTAGTAACATTAGGTAGTGAAACAGGTGGTACAGCTTCACTCCCTCCTTGTTGTTTAGGAGAATGATCCTTAGCCATAGAAGATGAAGTCTGTACCTCACTCAGTTTGGGAAGTGAGGCATTGACGACTTGTGCATAGGAGTGTGAGAGATTTGGTGGTACCTTATCGTGAACTAGCACAGAGCTAGTGAAAATAGCCTTAGGAATTGGCTTTGAAACTAAGGGGGGTGTTGCCATACTAGGTACAGGGATATTCAGGAGTTGAATATCGTCTTCAATGCTCACCACATGTGTCAGTGTGGCAGCAGCGTGTTTCTCCAAGTTGACTACTCTAAGGGGGCTTTGGGTAGTCATGGTAGTCAGATTCATCTCTTGCTCTAGCAGAGGGAGAATGGTCTGATCTACAACATTGGAGGGGAGTACAGAACTCTCAGCCTCATGGAAAAGTGAATCCATTAGTGCCTGATTTATTGTGGGGCTTGATGTGAGTGCTTTTTCAAATGAACTGGGTGAGTACATTAGATTGGTCGCTTGAGTAGCTAAGACATCAAGTTGAGGAGTGGACTGCTCAGACTGAGAGGGGATATTCTCAGACTGAGGAAGAGAAAGATTTATATTTATACCTGGGTCAGCCTCAGTGCTCTCTGCCCCACCCGTTTCCACCTCAGCATCTGCAGCAGGAATGTGTGCCTCCATTTGCTCGTCAATTCCTTTAGGTTGACCATCTGAGTCTGAATGGTCAGAGTCAGTGAGTTCATGATCTATAAATGGATTTTCAATCCACTGAAGCATAACGGGGGTTAACCATGGCTCAGCTTCAGTAATATTGATGTAAGTGAAAATCTTTGGAGTCAGCCTGGGAAGAGGGCACACGTAAAAGGTTTGTTCAAGCTGCTCATAAGATTCTTTTCCCAGAGCCTCCCCAAAACTGAGTGAAAGGACAAGAATGAATGGAACATCATTCGGTCGTTTTGTTTTCAAGGCAAGGGAGAGAATCTCATCAAAATAGAGTTGTGAATAAGAGATTCTTCTACCCGTTACCATGGAATGAAACAGATGGGTTTCAAATTCATTCATCTGATTCAAACTGCCAGATTTACCCCACAAACACCGTGTGATCATGGAAAATAGGAATTTCCATCTCCCAGTAAAAAGTTTATAGTCAATTATGCCTTGGATTTCAGGCTGACCAATGAGAGGGAATGCCTCAGCTCGAGCTTGCTGTTTGGTCAGTCTGGCCTGGAATCCCCCTTCACTTGCTTCAAGAACGGTGGGAAGTAATAAGGCTGCACGAATAGTCTCCTCAGTGATGGTAATAGTCTGTCTCCCATCATTATACGTGCCAGTGAGTGCAGTCTTTTCAACATTGGCGGTGCAGGTGTACCACCACTCACACAACACTGGTGGGTACATCACGGTTTCACAAAAATAAGCGCCATAGAGTGGATGTGCCTTCATGAATTGACACATTTGCTCGAACCCCCTGTTTTGTCGATTGGCGGGAATATCAATAGTGGCCACCCTATTATTGTCTTTGATTTGAACTCGACTGTGAAAATTAGCGCCAGGAATCATGCGAGGAGTAACGTGAAGAATCATGTTCATATCCGCCATTGATGAGCTTGCAAGAAAAAGATTAGAGAAAACCAAGAGAAAATAAGAATTAGGTTACAATTTGAAATTAAGTTGTATTTAAACTAAGAGAGCGAAATTTAAGTAACTAAGTTAGGAAACTTTCCATTTAATCTATGTATTTTAACTCTATTGACAAATAGGACCCTTTAGATTAAAAAAAATTAGAACTGACCCTTTAGATTAAAAAAAATTAGAACTGACCCTTTTTCAAAGGTTAAGAAAAAAAATAATAATAATAAAAAAAACTTTACAGACTAAAGTGAAAAAAAAAAAAAATTTAAAAGAGATATACGAAAATTACATTCAGTGTGAGCACATGGTCAGACTGAAGAATCTTGAGCTGACTAACAAGTCAGACTGAAAATTCACAAGCTGACTCAAAGGTCAGCCTGAACTTTATTATTTTGACAGATTTAGGATTTAACATGCCCAGTTCTCCCAACAGATAGAAAAACCTGTCCTCACTCAGAGGTTTCGTGAAAATGTCTGCCAATTGATCATGAGTGGCTACAAACTCCAGTCTGACTTTGCCTTTCTCCACACAGTCTCGAATGAAATGATGTCTTATTTCAATGTGTTTTGTCCTGGAGTGGAAGACTGGATTCTCAGTAATTTGAATTGCACTTTTGTTGTCACACATGATTGGAGTATTTTGAATCTGGATTTCAAGATCAGCCAATTGGTGTTGCATCCATAGTAATTGTGCACAACAGCTCCCTGCAGCCACTTACTCAGCTTCAGCTATGGAAGTTGCCACTGAGTTTTGCTTTTTACTTGACCAGCTGACTAGTTTTCCTCCCAGAAGCTGACATCCTCCTGATGTACTTTTCCTGTCCAATCGACACCCTGCATAATCTGCATCTGTGTAGCCAATTAATTCAAAACCAGAATCTTTAGGGTACCATAGACCAAGATTTGGTGTACCCTTAAGATATCTGAAAATTCTTTTGACAGCTTTAAGATGGGATTCTTTTGGGTCAGCTTGATAACGTGCACATATACATGTAGAGAACATGATATCAGGTCTACTAGCAGTTAAATAAAGTAAAGAGCCAATCATACCTCTATTAGTAGCTTGACAAACTGACTTGCTAGATGAGTCTTTATGCAACTTATCAGAAGTACTCATTGGTGTTTTCATTTCAGAACATGTTTCAAAACCAAATTTCTTTACTAAATCATGAACATATTTACTTTGATTTATGAAAATTCCATCTTTCTTTTGTTCTACTTGTAGACCAAGGAAGAACGTGAGTTCTCCCATCATACTCATCCTATATTCACTACACATGAGATTTGAAAACCAAGTACACAACTTTTTGTGGATCCAAATATGATGTCATCAACATATATTTGTACCAAAATCACATGTCCATTTTCCTTTTTGATAAAAAGTGTTTTATCAATTGATCCTCTTTTAAAATGATTTTTGAGAAGAAAGTCAGATAGAGTATCATACCAAGCTCTAGGAGCTTGTTTGAGACCATATAATGCTTTGTTTAGTTTAAAGACATGATCAGGAAAGTTAGGATCGACAAAACCTGGAGGCTGCTTGACATAGACTTCCTCCTGTAGATCACCATTTAAAAATGCACTCTTCACATCCATTTGATACACCAAGAAATCTTTAAAAGCTGCATATGCTAAGAATAGTCGAATTGCTTCAATTCTGGCCACTGGGGCAAATGTTTCATCATAATCAATGCCCTCTCCCTGCTTGTATCCTTGTGCCACCAATCGAGCTTTATTCCTGATCACTACTCCATCTTTGTCATATTTGTTTCGAAAGATCCTGATATCGCATATTTTAGTCATATTATTATATGCGATATTTGTCTTTTTAAAGTTTAATTCATAACGGATTGTGGGAATTTCGGGCGATTTTGGTACTGAAATGTTATACAGGTATTAGCCGAAGTTCTGGAGAGGAAGTGACTTAATTGGAGCTGAAAGTGAAGAAAACGGGTCGATGTTGTATTCCCGTTATGTTTTGAGAACTAGAAGCAATTGGTCACGAGATATGAAGCAGAAACGAGCAGCAAAACAAGAAAACTGAAAAAAATAGCCTGGGACTCCCGTCCCCAAAATGGTACTCCCGTCCCTCTCCCTTGGGACTCCCGTCCCCAAAATGGGACTCCCGTCCCGCGGAGCCTGCAGCTGCTGTTTGTTGTTCGACGTTTTATAAAACAGTTTTTAGGGTTTATTGAGAATTATCATTATCATACGCATAGTTTTTGGAGTATTGAAACCCTAGCATTGGACCACGAATTTTTGGAGTATTTTGGTATTGTCAGACTCGTTAATTTCGTTGTTTAAGCGTTCGGATCATTGGTACTTTGAATCTTTTCGTTATTACTTTTAATATAAAGATGTTTCATTCAATTATATTGTGTTGCGTTTTTATTATTATGAGTAGCTAAATTTCTTAACGTTCACTTGGATGATGTGATCAATTATGTAGGTTATTGTTTAATTACGTAGATGTTGAACTGGATTTTATGTTTAATCGAAAAACCAATTGTAATCAGTTTTTGAATATTGTTTAATCTTTTATATAAACTGTTAGTAATTCATCATAGGTATTCGAGAGGAACTTGTGACTTTATAAAATAGTTTATGAAATAACTAATCGGTCTATAATTAGTTTAAAGATATTAGTATTCGAGAGGAACTAGTATTAAAGATATAAACAATAAAAACGTGATTGTGGTTGTTAGTTAACTAGATTAAGAGAGATCGGTTTAGTTAATTAAGAAGCTATTCGAGAGGAAGCTTTATAAGATTAAATCATAAAATCGGCTTAGGTACTTATTGCTTAGTTGTCAAACGTAGAAATTATTCACGAGAGTGGTAACTATACATGAGACAGTTAAAGTTTTAATGGGAAACGAGAGTTCAAGTTAAATACCTTTTTAAGTAGTTCAACATTGTTAGTAATTAAGTGATAACCGTAGTAATTGTGATCAAGTCCAAGTGAATGTATTTTCCATCAATCGTTTACAAACAAAAATCTTTTCAGCGATTCATCTGAATCAATTAGTTCTTAAGTTTTAGTAGTTTAAGCACCGTGACAATTCGGTCACAAACACCCACTTTTTGTTTTATTAATTATTAATTATATTTCAACCATCAGTCCCTGCGAACGAACCTGATTTACCTAAAACTATACTATACTTGATTAGGTCCACTGCCTAAGATTGTGTAGTCGAGTCGTAAGTAATTCTTGTTTTTAAAATAGACTAGATTTCGCACATCAAGTTTTTGGCGCCGCTGCCGGGGAATGTAGTTTTTGATTTTTAATTAATAATTTTTGATTCGATCCTTTTAGGTATTAATTACTTGAAAGTTATTTTAATTGTTTATCAGGTGCTTTTGACGGTTTTTATTTGTGATTTTTTTTAGAGATTTCAGGTAGTGGATGAACACAAGGGCTTCTGGGTTACCGCTTAAAAGTCCACAGTCTAATCCAGGATTTTCAAAGAAAAGGCGCAACAAGAAACCAAACACTACACCACCATCACCAGTTAAGTTAGAAACGGAGGATCTAGAAGAGAATTCCGAGGATTCAATCAGTTCAGATTCAGAAGTAGAAATAATAACTGAGATGGCTGATCCAAATGATGCACCGATGCATTAGAGAGCTAGGGTAGTACCGCCAACACCGGGTTCGGCAATTCGTACTCCAAACATGGGGAATGATTTTTCAGTGAAGGGTCATCATCTGAAGATGATCCAGGATAATTGTTTTGACGGAAGGGTGAGAAAAGATCCACATGCGCACGTGGCAAAATATGTTAAATTGTGCGAGATGTTCAAATACGGGGCAGGAATGGACGATAATGTCAAGTTATCCCTTTTTCCATTGTCTCTCACGGGAGAGGCACTCACTTGGTTTGAAGAGCTAGCGGAAAACTCCATTGATACGTGGGCGAAAATGAGGGAAGAATTTGTTTCAAGATTTTTTCCAACATCTCTGGCAAGAAGTTTATTGAATGATATACGGGGATTTAGGCAAGGAAACAGAGAGACCATTGTTGAAGCTTGGAGTAGACTTAAGGATATGCTCAGGGGTTGTCATGGGCATGGATTGGATAAAGGGCAGATTATTGATATCTTTTTCTTTGGATTAGACAGACAGTCGCAGGGGGAGTTAAATTTAGCTGGAGGAGGAAGTTTTCAGTACAAATCCATCAACGATGCGACTAAGATGTTGGATGATCAGCTGCTAATGGATTTTTCTAGAGAACATAATCAGTTTGGTAGAGAAAGAGGAGAAAAGAAGGTAGTTGCTAGTGCTGAGAGTAGTAGTGGGAATGAAGAGGTGATGGCTGAGATTAAAGCGTTATCTAGTAAAATGGATAGTAATTTTTCGAGGATAGATAATCAGTTTAGTAGAGTTGGGAAGGATATGAATGTGATGGCAAATGGTTGTGACCACTGTGGGGGACTTCACTACACTGAAGATTGCGATGTTAGAAGAGAAGCAGAAAGTGAGGATGTGAAGTTCGCGCAAAATCAGTACCAGGGAGCATTTCAGAGAACCGGCTTTCATAACCGTAATTCGGGTAATTATAACTCTGGTAATAATAATTTTAATGCTAACAATTCTGGAAATTCTCAAAACAGGTACCCAAGGAATAACCAGAATCAACAGCAGGTAGAAGAGGAATCGGGTTTGATGGACATAATGAAAAACTTCATTCAAACTCAGTCAGCGAAGAATGAAGCAACAGACAACCAGTTTAAGGTCCTTCATGAGAAATTGGAGCAAGGACAAAGGAATCAACAAGCAGCACTTAGTGATTTAGAGAAGAGATTGGATAGACTAAGTGATCAACATGCTGCTAGACCTAATGGGCAGTTGCCAAGTAACACACAACAGAACCCAAGGCAGCAACCATTTTGGCAAACTGGAGGGCAAAAATCTCAACCTCCTAACACTCGAAACGAGCATGTGAATGCGGTGTTTACAAGGTCTGGTAGAGTTTTTGGTAATGTTAATGATTCTGCAGGTGTTACTAATCCAGTTGTGCAGGAATCTAATGTTGAAGTGAGGGAGAATGAGGAAGAAGAGGGACCAGAAGTTACGCCAACTGTTCAGCCAAAACCGGCGGTGTCACCTAAAGTGAAAGAATACAAGACGGAAGTTCCCTTCCCTAAACGTTTGAGGAAGGAGAAAATGCAAGAACAGTACGGTAAATTTGTTGATATGATTAAATCTGTGCATATTAATGTTCCTTTGGTTGACTTGATTTCAGGAATGCCAAATTACACCAAATTTATCAAGGAGCTTGTAACTGGAAAAGGGAAGTTGGAGGAAGCTCAAGCGACGTTTTTAAATGCAGAGTGTTCAGCACTTATTCAAAACCAGCTTCCACCAAAGTTAGGAGACCCAGAGAGTTTTCTAATTTCATGTACTTTGAGTAAAACAATAACTTGTGAGGCATTAGCTGATTTAGGAGCTAGTATAAATCTTATGCCTTATTCATTGTACGCTAAATTGGATTTAGGGGCATTAAAACCTACTCGTATGAAAATTAGACTCGCTGACCGTTCATACCAATACCCTTTAGGTATAGTCGAAAATATGCGAGTGCAAGTAGGTAAATTTGTGTTTCCCGTTGATTTTGTCATATTAGAAATGGAGGAGGATAGCAAGGTACCTTTGATTTTAGGTAGACCATTTCTACATACTGCGGATGCTATCATTCATGTTCAGGAAGGGAAAATTTCTTTGGGAGTTAAGGAGGAAAGGATTGTTTTTACTGTAGATCGAGCTTTAAAGCATTCTTATTCTTGTGATGATACGTGTTTTCGTATTGATGTTGTTGATGAAATGCTTGACCTAGATGTGCAGGAAATACGTGGAGGACAAATTGCATTTGAAGAGGAGGAAGATCAAGAGCTCGAGGATTTTGATCCCATATTGAAAATGGAGCTGGAGAATTTTGAGAAGAATTCTACGAGCATGAAACTGGAGAAATCAGACCCGAATTTAGATTTATTAGAGATTGAATATTTAATCAACAATCTGGGTGCAACGTTGTTGGAGGAAAGGATCCCAATTAAGGAAGAGCTCGAGCAGTCAAACTCAAGTTTGGGGGAAACTTGTCACGGTATGTCTCCCGACCCTTTTGAATTATTTTATTCTACTTGTCGAGGAAAGGAAAAATTTTTGCAGGAATTTGAGGATATCGGAGATGATACGGCATGGGAGGAATTTAAGAAGACAAAATTCAACGAAAGCAAAAGTGACGATGTTTGGGAGATTGGAGATGTTTTATCACTGCTTATTGAGGCTCGAGAGTGGCATGACGCTTGGGTGAAGCGAACCAAGATGTTCGATGTCATGGAGGAAGCGTTGGCTTTTGGCGACCATGAGGAAGACGAGGAGCATGTGAAGTTAGCTGAGGATGGCTTTTATGCCATTGACAAGTAAGAAAACGGGAACACGAGTCTAGCTAACGACTCGACTGATAAACTTAGCGCTTGCGGGAGGCAACCCGAGGTAACTTGTATATTTTTTATTTTTATTTTGGAAGTACACGTGTCACGATTAAGGTACGTCTTCCGTTTTATGTTTTCATTTTTAAGTATTTTCCTTGTTTTAGTATTCGTTTCCAAAAAAAAAAAAAAAAAAAAAAAAAAAAAACGATCAGATAGGCAGGGACGCCCGTCCCAGTTGAGGGACTCCCGTCCCGAAACTTGCTCGAAAAACATCACCACTGGAACTCCCGTCCCTAAATATGGACCCCCGTCACCATCCCGGAGGACGCCCGTCCCGCGCTCCCTGGGCCTGTTTCTCGTTTCTTGTGTTGTTTGCTTGCTGCACGTTAGTATTCCACATCTCTTCCTTTTTATTTTTAACCAAAAACATTAAATTTTCTTATTTCTTATTTCTTAGTTTATTTTTCTTAATTTTCTTTATTTCTTTTTGTTTTTATTTATTTATTTGTGATAACTAATGTTAACGTACCTTGTCTTCTTTGTTTTGTCTTGTTTTTCCTTTGTTTTGATTCGTCTTGTACAATGAGGGCATTGTCTGACTCTAGTATGGGGGGTTAAGGAAAAACATCCGTTGTGTTTAGTTAGATCAGTGTATTGTATATATAAAAACAAAAAAAAAAAAAAAAAAAAAAAAAAAAAAAATGACATGTCTTGAGAAAATTTTAATTTGTTGCATAACCTAGCACATTTTATACCCTACTGAAAGAAAAGTGAGATTTTGAGCCTTGAAAGCATTCATTTTAAATGCTACTTTTTCTTTTGTATGAGTGTGCCGATGGTTGATAACTTTAGAACTTGACATAGTCATACGTTTCGAGACCATAGATGAGCATTGCATTAGGGTAACCTAGTGTAATTTGGTACAACTTTAAATAAACCATTTGATTTAGCTTATTCGTTTCTTGTTAAATTATTATAGCTTAATCACATTGGTTAGCTAATTTCCGTTTAACCCTTTGTAACACTTACTTTTAGTGTTAGATACTCTAGTTAACCACTTTGCGCCTAACTTTTTCGTTTCATTTAAATCCACTAAATAGTTTGTACTTTAGCCTTTTCTTTTCATTTTTAGATGAATCCGAACTTAGTTTTGAGATTGCTATGGAGTGTATACTTGAAGATTGAAGTTAGAAGTGTTAAGGCATTGAAATTATCGAATATCGTTAGCCTTTGTATCATATATGTAATTGTTAGAAAAAAAAAAAAAAAAAAAAAGAAAAAAAAAAAGAGAAAAAGAGTTGTAAAGTATGTAGTTTTATCTATTTTTAGTCTTTGAAGAAATAAAGTTGAAGTAATTGTATTATGAGTTATGTAATTCAGAAGAATATGAAGTTATATGGAGCAATTGGTTCATTAGCGTTTAGGAGTTCGGATTCATTCTAAGTTTAGATGTATACTACGTTTATTTGTATACTTTTATTTATTTATTTACCCATTTAACCTCTATATATTTATTCACATGCCTTTACCTGTACATTACATCCCGAATAAAAGTCCCCGTTTAGTTGTACCTAGACTCTAGTGGTGGAGAAACGATACTGTATCAAGCCTATGATAGAAAACTCACCATGACTGAGCAATTGAGCGGATTTACAGAATATTTTACATACCCTTTAGACTAGTTCGAGAGATTTGTGTGAATTACTCCCAATAATTCGTGAGGTGTTTGGTTATGTTTTTTTTAAATCATGGTTTGGTAATTAAATTGAATTGAACTGGATTTTCTTGAGGGCAAACAAAGGTTAAGTATGGGGGGATTTGATATCGCATATTTTAGTCATATTATTATATGCGATATTTGTCTTTTTAAAGTTTAATTCATAACGGATTGTGGGAATTTCGGGCGATTTTGGTACTAAAATGTTATACAGGTATTAGCGAGGAAGTGACTTAATTGGAGCTGAAAGTGAAGAAAACGGGTCGATGTTGTATTCCCGTTATGTTTTGAGAACTAGAAGCAATTGGTCACGAGATATGAAGCAGAAACGAGCAGCAAAACAAGAAAACTGAAAAAATAGCCTGGGACTCCCGTCCCCAAAATGGGACTCCCGTCCCTCTCCCTTGGGACTCCCGTCCCCAAAATGGGACTCCCGTCCCGCGGAGCCTGCAGCTGCTGTTTGTTGTTCGACGTTTTATAAAACAGTTTTTAGGGTTTATTGAGAATTATCATTATCATACGCATAGTTTTTGGAGTATTGAAACCCTAGCATTGGACCACGAATTTTTGGAGTATTTTGGTATTGTCAGACTCGTTAATTTCGTTGTTTAAGCGTTCGGATCATTGGTACTTTGAATCTTTTCGTTATTACTTTTAATATAAAGATGTTTCATTCAATTATATTGTGTTGCGTTTTTATTATTATGAGTAGCTAAATTTCTTAACGTTCACTTGGATGATGTGATCAATTATGTAGGTTATTGTTTAATTACGTAGATGTTGAACTGGATTTATGTTTAATCGAAAAACCAATTGTAATCAGTTTTGAATATTGTTTAATCTTTTATATAAACTGTTAGTAATTCATCATAGGTATTCGAGAGGAACTTGTGACTTTATAAAATAGTTTATGAAATAACTAATCGGTCTATAATTAGTTTAAAGATATTAGTATTCGAGAGGAACTAGTATTAAAGATATAAACAATAAAAACGTGATTGTGGTTGTTAGTTAACTAGATTAAGAGAGATCGGTTTAGTTAATTAAGAAGCTATTCGAGAGGAAGCTTTATAAGATTAAATCATAAAATCGGCTTAGGTACTTATTGCTTAGTTGTCAAACGTAGAAATTATTCACGAGAGTGGTAACTATACATGAGACAGTTAAAGTTTTAATGGGAAACGAGAGTTCAAGTTAAATACCTTTTTAAGTAGTTCAACATTAATTAAGTGATAACCGTAGTAATTGTGATCAAGTCCAAGTGAATGTATTTTCCATCAATCGTTTACAAACAAAAATCTTTTCAGCGATTCATCTGAATCAATTAGTTATTAAGTTTTAGTAGTTTAAGCACCGTGACAATTCGGTCACAAACACCCACTTTTTGTTTTATTAATTATTAATTATATTTCAACCATCAGTCCCTGCGAACGAACCTGATTTACCTAAAACTATACTATACTTGATTAGGTCCACTGCCTAAGATTGTGTAGTCGAGTCGTAAGTAATTCTTGTTTTTAAAATAGACTAGATTTCGCACATCAGATCCATTTGAGTCCAATGATAGTCTTAAACAGGGGACGTGGGACCTTTGTCCAAACATTGTTTCTTATGAATTCTCCAAGCTCCTCTTGCATGCCATCAACCCACTCTTCATCTAATAAAGCTTCCTCAACCTTCTTTGGTTCCATCAGACTCAAGAAATTTGTATAGAAACAAAAATTAGTTGTGGCAGTCTTTCGTCTGGTTTTGACTCCTTCAGTTAATGAACCAATAACCGATGATATGGGATGTCCCTTGACAGTCTTGATGTTTCCTATCTCATTATGGGAAACTATAGCAGCTTGATACTGAGTATCATCAGTCTGAGTGTCATCGGGCTGAGTAGTATTATCAGTCTGAGTTTCATCAGTTTCAGTGAACTCAGTGGTTTCAATATCAGGGACACTTTGGAAGGGTGATTCATCAGGTTCACTTTCAGATTCTTGATTGTGAAGGACTTGTGCACCATTCTGATCTCCAGCCTGAGAGTCAGATTCAAATGTGGTTACTAGTAAATCATCACACAGCTGATTGATAGTGGCTATGTCAGTCTGTGATGATGATTCATCTTTGTCAGACTGAGTAATGTCATCAAATGTAACATTAATGCTTTCTTCCACAACCTTTCTTCGTTCATTGTAGACTCTGAATGCTTTTGCGATGCTTGAGTATCCAACAAACAATCTTTCATCAGCTTTAGGAGACATCTTACACAACAAGTCCCTTTGATTCAGAATATAACATTTACTTCCAAAGATATGGAAATAATGAATGGAAGGAACTTTGTTATGATACATTTCATATGATGTTTTTCCATGCCTCTTCACTATGATGGACCTATTCTGTGTGAAACAGGCAGTGTTCACAGCTTCAGCCCAGAATTTTATCTTCATGTTCCCATAACACAGCATTGTTCTTGCCGCTTCAATTAATGTTCTATTTCTTCTTTCTGCAACGCCGTTTTGTTGAGGAGTCCTAACTGAGGCAAAGTTTTGGACTATTCCTAATTGATCACAAAAGTCTATCAAGACTGAGTTTTTGAACTCAGTTCCATGGTCACTTCTCATTTGTCTAACAAGAGTGTTTTTCTGTCGATGTTCTCTTTTGATCAGACTGATGATTTCTTCAGCTGCATCACTTTTAGCCCTTAAGAATATAACCCAAGTGAATCTAGTAAATTCATCAACAATTACAAGGGTGTATTTCTTTCCTCCTTGACTCTCAATCCCAATTGGTCCAAACAAATCCATTGTAGCATGAATAAAGGTTCATCAATGGAGTGCAACATTTTGGATGGGAATTGAGTCTTAGTATGCTTTCCATGCACACAAGCTGAGCAAACTTTGTCTTTGGTATAGGTCAGTTCAGGAAGACCTCTAACCAATTTACTCTTTGACAAGGCATTTATATTTTTAAA
>CAJVGC010000592.1:20301939-20324889 GCA_910822075.1 Senecio squalidus
TAAACTTGTTTAAATTATTTTTCTTCTTCCTTGCTTCTTCTAGACAGAACTGAGACATGGAGAAAGTGTTTGTGAGAGGTTTTTGACTTGGAACAATGGCAAGTGTGTTAGTGGAGGTGTAATATACATATATACAATTTTAGATGACTTTGGGAGTAGTATCACATGGGTGGAATACTCTTTGGCAGATTTTTCGCAAGAGTAAGGTATGCTTGCTTATTGTCTTGGACCTCTATGAGGTGTGTACAAGTGTAAGTGTATGTATACTAGTATATGTATGTGTTATAAGAAAGGTGAGAAATAGATTTTTTGTGAGAAGGTGAGAAAAAGCATTGATTCAACATTTGTTTATTTTGATTCAAAGTTTTATACTTTTAAAAATATCATTTTTATGTAGTTATGATTCAATATATCCATAAAAATAGTTATTATATTACGAATTCTAACTTCGATTCACACTTTCTATGAATATTTTTTTCCGAAAATTTTGAATCAAAATGAAATCAATGTCTTTTCTCACGTTTCTCACAGAAAATGCATTTCTCACCGGATCTAGATCCAGTGTTATAATATGTATTTGAATAGCGTATGCATATGTATTTTAATTTTTGGTGTATTTATTATTATGTATACATTTTTAACTTATTTAAATGTATTTATTCGTAAACATTGGTTAATAATGAAATACACTTTTAATAATCGTTTTCGAAAAACCTCTTTTAGATAAAGAGAGTTTTTACATTATACATTTTAGTCGGTTTTAGTTATGTTAATGTTTTGTAATTACGTTTAACGTTTTTTAAATTTTCCGGATATTACAACAATCTTGGAGGGTTGAACAAAATATCGTACCGCATAATCTTTTTATAGTCAAAGGGCCGACTAGAAACTGTTAGCGCAAAATCTTTTTTATGAATCAAAAAACAAATGATAAACAAACACGAAACCATTACCCTATATAAATAATTCTTTTTATAACATAAAATAGCACATAAAAAAGATGTTCTAAAAGTTAAAACATAAACATTTAGGGCATAATTCTTTCTTTAACAAATGACATAACCAAAAACTAATAAAAAATGCCATATATATCACAAGCAGAATGTGAAAAAACAAGAAACCGTTACCACAATTAATTTTGTCGAAGATAAATATTTATTGTCGCTAAACCGCGAGTGTTCTATACTAGTTGGATTTAAAAGAAATAAAAGATCCAAATTGAATCTTTTGATATTTAGAAATTAGTATTAGGGTTAAGGTAAATAATTACCAACGAATTTTTCACAGTGTATCGTTATAACCCGTGATCTTATTTTAATACTAACGTAATTCTTCAACTCTCAAATTACCTGTCGATGTAGGTAATTATGAACTTGTTACCTACAAACGATCTACATGGCATGCAACGTTACATTTTTTTACACGTTGGATGCCTAGTCAGCAGGGGTTTGTTTTTATACTTAACGATACCAGTAGCAGCCATTTTTCCCCAAATCTTATTAGCCCTAATTTTTCCCCAATTCGATACCTTGAATTCGATTTAGCCCTAGTTTTTCCCCAATTGGTGTTCTAAACTATCAATTTCAAATGACGTCCTCATCCAACACGAATCTTCATGGAGAAATCTCAAGTCACTGCAATTGTCTGAAACCACTTAAATTAAGAACATCATGGACTTTAACCAACCCTGGAAGACGTTTTTTTGTTTGCCCGAATTCATTGGTAAGTTCCTGTTTTTTTTACTGTGAATGATAAATGTTATTGAATTGGTGTTTGATTTTACAGTCAAATGGGAAGAAATGCAAAACATTTTACTGGTTTAATCCTGAATTGGAAAATGCTAGATACCGAGATATATTATATAATCTGTACACAATGGTGAACCAAGAAGAGAAGCAACAAATTGGCACACAAGGTGAAATGGAAATAAACTTGCAGAATTTGGAAAAGGAGTTTGACTTGTATAAGTCAAAGATGAAAAATGAGATATTGGTGTTGCAAATGCAGTTGAAGAAGACACAATCAAATGTAAGGTTTTATAGAAAAGTTGTTTTAGGTTGTGTTTTGTTTGTAATTCTCATGTTTTTAATGTATTTGTAAAACATTTTACTGGTTTAATGATAAGTACCTTTTTAAGCTTCATTTGGGTTACTTGAATTTAGTAGTGTTGTTTCATATTTGAGTTACATAAAGGCCACTTTATTCCATCACAAAAGAGAGAGGAAAAGAACAGATTACATGCTAAAAGGAGGACAGTACAACAACAGTTTACAAGCTAAAAGGACTTCAAACCTACAACAGTAGTGGCCAATTTCCAAGTTCAAACTTAGGTGAGCTCTTGAACTTTGAAAAGCAACTTGTCACCCTTGTTACTTGCCACAAGCACCTTGGTGAAAAGCAAGACATAACCATATTTATGTCACACCCCGCTAAAGCGGAATCACGAGATGTGAAGAGCAAAGATATCATCACACGAGTTATAATTAAAAACATACGGTTTCAAGTCATTACGAATAAAACATGAGTTTACAGTTTAAAGATAACCAAGCATTTAACAAGTACATAACATAAGAACATAGTAAATCGTTTAACAAAATCCGCAAATATAATCAAAATAGGTCTTCTCCCGATTCTTGAATCCACATGACATGCCTGACCCATCCACAGTATGCACTTCGCGTCTTACATTTGGTTTCCTGAAACAAGAGATAAAGTGTCAACTACAATAAAGTAGTGAGTGAGTTACAGTTTTCTAGTCCTCGACTAAAAAGGGTTTTGAGTTAAGTATATCTATACTTAGAGGTTTCTAAAAGTAGAACAATACTTAAAGAATAGTTTCGATCCAAAAAGTTGCTTAAAAGATAGTTGCGGAAATCGTATAACCATATACGCGCAATTGATTGAAATCATGTATAACGACTACTTGGCATAATATAACTTAAGTGTTCACACTAAACCGAATTACCAACCGTGAGGCCCCTTACCCCGACTATCTACGGGGAGTCATGTCTGATCAAGTAATATGTACTTAAGCTGCCGCCTAAGCAAGGAACGGTTATTTCCTAAGTATCGATACCCATAATTACTAAACGGCTTATCAAAGCTAATAGTGTGTTGCCAGATGGGAACTAATGTTTCATTTTATATCTGATAGTAGTCACTTATGGTTAGCTATATCCCTCAAGAGTCACGTTAGTTATACGATCAATCAAAGTTCATACAAGAGCCGAGAGTGGCATTAAATAAGTTTATCATAGTTTTGAACCAACAAGCCGATTAAAGGTGGCAAACCATTAAGCCGAATAAGGGTGGCAAACCATTAGTTTATAATATGCCAAACGGGCAATAAAACTATTTAGGCATAAGTTTCACAAAAACGTTCAATAAGAGTTCATAATAGCACCAAAAGTTCATAACAGTTCCAAAGTTCATTTAGATCTCTTGTTTCCCCCAAAAATTATTTGAAAACAGTAAATAAAGTGGGGTTGTAACTCACGGTTTGCGAAGATAAGCTACGAGTGCGAAGAGTAATCGAGACGGATAGGAAATCACGGGAATCCTATTGAAATACCAAGATTTAATGAGTACCAATGTTTATACGTTTATTGGATAATGAAATGCTTTTATTTTAAGTGTCGGTTTTAGGTCTATTAAAAATCGGGCAGCGCTTCCGCGCCAAAATCATTAAGTCCAATTTTAATACACTTTCCCGCTTAACAATTTCAATGAACATATTTCATATATTTGCCAATAATGTCATATAAAACTTGTTCATTTAATTCATCTATATGTAAGTTACTCTCATTACAGATTATAGTTCATATATTTCAGTTTCGAACAAAAGTTTAGATGACAAGTTTAGAGTTTCGATTCAAAACGTTTTAAATTAGAATCTGGAACCTGTCTGTGTCACGAGCGCGCCGCGGTGGGAGGACTGCGCCGCGGTCAGAGGTTTTACCTCGACCGCCTCGCGGTGGAGTGACTGCGCCGCAGTCAGTGGATTTACCTCGACCGCCTCGCGGTGGGATGACTGCGCCGCGGTCAGAGGATTTACCTCGACCGCCTCGCGGTGGGATGACTGCTCTGCGGTCATGGGACAGGTTCTTGGCCAAAACTCGTTTTTGAAGAAATTTGATGTTTTTGAGTTGGATTTTGACATGCAACCAGAGATACACCTAAATAATGGATGTCTTATAGTTTATTTAGTGTTTTTAACCACAATCTATAGATCTAACCATACATTTTGTAAAATCCCGTTTTTGTTCATAAATGGTCAAAAATCTTCATATAAACTCATTTTTAATTGTTAGATGATACATGCAACGAGTATAACTTATAAAGACAGAAGTTTTGAAGGATTTTTACCGAGAGTAAGATGGTTTGAAGGTGATTGGAGTGAACCCTTGATGATTTTGACCCAAAAAGCTTAGTAATGAACTTTTAACCCAAATATGTGCAACCCCTTTCTTCCTCCTTACTTGATGAACGATTTGGTGTGTTTATGTGTGTTTAAAATATGTGTTTTTGGTATGAACACTTCTGTAAATGAAGAAGAGTAGAGAGGGTGTTTGTTGAAAACTTCAAGTGAGAGAGAGAGCTAGAGTGTTTGTGTTTAGGTGTGTGTGTGTGTTTGAATGTGTTATGTTTGTGTTATAAGTGAGTCAAAATAGAGTCACTGGACTCATATGAAGGCTTTTAACGTGTTTAACCCGGAGCCAAAGTGTTGGGCTCGGGTTTGGGTCCATTTGTTTAAGTTTTTGAGTTTAACAAAAATGGTTGGTCTGTACCCTCCACCGCGGCGCACTGGCCTCATCGCGGCGCGGCTGGAGGGCAGATTTCTGCCTTTTTCGTTTCTCGTTCGTTCCAATGTTAAGCGTTTCGTTAGTTGAAAGTTTCCGGTTATTTTAGATAGGAACTTAGACAAGTTCACTAAGTGTTTTCTTGGTATTAGAATTCATTTTGTGATTCCGATTTCGATTCCGACACACACGAGTTTACGAGACAAGTAACGACAAGATCAATTCAAAGTTAAGTCAAAGATAGAGAATACGGTTTTCACCTGAAATAAGACGGTTGTCACATTCTCCCCTGGTTGAAAAGAATTTCGTCCCGAAATTTAGTTCGTCTCATCGGGAGGAAGGATCTCTGAACAGATGTGGATACTTCTGACGAATCTGGTCTTCACGTTCCCAAGTGAATTCGTGACCTCGTCGGGAATTCCACCGAACCTTGACAATAGGGATACGACTTTGCTTGAGTTGTTTGACCTCTCGATCTACAACCTCAAGCGGTTCTTCGATGAAGTTAAGCTTGTTATCGATCTGGACCTCGTCCAGTGGGATGACAATGGTCTCGTCCGATAAGCACTTTTTCAAGTGCGAGACATGGAAGACGTTGTGGACGTTAGAAAGAGTTTGCGGAAGTTGAAGTCGATACGCCACTGGGCCGATTCGCTCAATTACCTCAAAGAGACCTGTGTACCTCGGGCTTAACTTGCCGCGTTTCCCGAAACGGACTACCCCTTTCCACGGCGATATTTTTAGGAGTACTCTATCGCCCACCTGGAATTCGAGAGGTTTCCTTCGGTTATCGGCATAGCTCTTCTGCCGAGTACGAGATGTCTTCAGCCTTTCCCGTATGGTAGTGATTTTGTCAATGGTTTCCTGGAAGATGTCGAGCCTTGTTAGTTGTCGATCGCCAGCTTCTAACCAACAAAGCGGCGACCGGCACTTGCGTCCGTATAAGGCCTCGAACGGAGCACACTTGATGCTGGCATGGTAACTGTTGTTATAGGAAAACTCGACTAAGGGTAAGTGAGCGTCCCAACTTCCCCCGAAGTCAACTACACACGCTCTCAGCATATCTTCAAGTGTCTGAATCGTCCTTTCACTCTGACCATCGGTCTGAGGGTGGTATGCAGTACTGAGGTCTAGTCGTGTCCCGAGTGATTTCTGAAGCGCTTTCCAAAACCAGGACGTGAATCGACTATCCCTATCGGAGATAATGGAGAGGGACGTTCCATGACGAGAGACGATCTCGTTAATGTAAATCTGCGCGAACTTCTCCATCGAATGGTTCTCTCTTACCGGCAGAAAGTGTGCGGATTTAGTCAATCGATCCATAATCACCCAGATTGTATCGTTACCCCTTGCCGTACGGGGCAGTTTAGTGATGAAATCCATGGAGATCTGCTCCCACTTCCACATGGGGATCTCCGGCTGTTGCAGTAGCCCAGAAGGTTTCTGATATTCTGCCTTGACCTTCGAGCAAGTGAGGCACTTAGCCACATACAAGGCAATGTCCTTCTTCATGCCCGGCCACCAATAGTATTCCCGTAGATCCTTATACAACTTGTCGGATCCCGGATGAATAGAGTATCGGGATCGGTGGCCCTCGTCCAAGATGAGCTTGCGAAGGTCTTCGGCTCTCGGAATCCATGCTCGATTCTTGAAGTAATGGATTCCGTCCGGTTTAAGCTCAAATTCCTTTTCGTGATTGTGCAGGGTTTCGCCTTTAAGGTTCCCAGGTTTCAATGCTTCCTGCTGAGCTTTAGCGATCTACGTTTGGAGGCTAGTCTGAACCTGAATCCCCAATGCTCTAACTCGAGATGGTTTTGCCCTTTCCTTACGACTCAGGGCGTCAGCTACTACGTTTGCTTTACCCGGGTGGTATTTGATCTCGCAATCGTAGTCGCTTAAAAGTTCGATCCATCTCCGTTGTCTCATATTGAGCATTTTCTGCTCGAGGATATGTTGAAGGCTTTTGTGATCCGTGAACACCATGCACTTAGTGCCGTACAAATAATGTCTCCAAATCTTCAATGCGAACACGACAGCTCCCAGCTCTAAGTCGTGTGTTGTATAATTCTGTTCGTGAACCTTCAATTGTCTCGAAGCGTATGCGATGACCTTTTCCTTCTGCATAAGGACACACCCAAGTCCTTGGTGAGACGCATCGCAAAACACTACGAAATTATCTGTACCCTCCGGTAGGGACATAATCGGTGCGTGGCACAATTCATGCTTCAGTTTCTGGAAGGATTCATCCTGTTGTTCTCCCCAGGTGAAGTCCTTATCCTTCTGAGTAAGTTCGGTCAGCGGCTTAGCGATTTTTGAGAAATTTTTAATGAATCTCCGGTAATAGCCCGCCAATCCCAAGAATTGTCGTATTTCCGTAGGAGTCGTTGGAGCTTGCCATTTCTCAACCGCTTCGATCTTTGCTGGATCGACATGAATTCCCTCTCGGTTGATCACATGGCCAAGGAAGTGTACCTCTCGGAGCCAAAATTCGCACTTCGAGAATTTGGCGTACAGTTTCTGATCCTTAAGGAGTTCGAGGATGAGTTTCAAATGTTTCGCATGGTCCTCTTTGTTCCTCGAGTAGATGAGAATGTCATCTATGAATACGATTACGAATTTATCCAAATATGGTCGACACACCCTGTTCATCAGATCCATGAACACCGCTGGTGCGTTGGTCAGACCAAATGGCATGACGAGAAATTCGTAATGTCCGTATCGGGTTCGGAAAGCGGTTTTTGGAATGTCGTTCTCACTGACTCGAACCTGATGATAACCCGAGCGGAGGTCGATCTTAGAGAAGTAAGTTGCACCCTGCAACTGATCGAACAGATCATCGATCCTCGGAAGCGGGTATCGGTTCTTGACGGTCAGCTTGTTCAGTTCTCGGTAATCAATGCACATTCGGAAGGATCCGTCTTCCTTTTTAACGAAGAGGATTGGGCTCCACAGGGGGACGAGCTTGGACGAATAAGACCGTGATCCAAGAGTTCCTGTAGCTGCTTAGATAGCTCTTGCATTTCTGGGGGTGCTAGACGGTACGGCGTCTTGGCAACCGGTGCTGCGCCAGGAACTAGGTCTATTCGGAATTCCACTTGTCGGTGTGGCGGTAGCCCGGGTAGATCCTCAGGAAAGACCTCTAGGTGATCCTTGACTACGGGGATATCTTGTACTCGGTTCTCCTTAGGCTTACGCTCGATGACATGCGCTAGGAATGCATCGCAGTCCTTTTTGAGGTACTTGTGCATTTTAACGCTGGAGACGATGCGGAGTTGTTGTCCAGGTTTATTGCCTTGTACAACAAGGGTTTCGCCGTCTGATAGAGGGATACGAATAAGTTTGTCGAAACAGACGATCTCGGCCCGGAACCGAGATAACCAGTCCATTCCGACTATAATGTCAAAGCTCTTCAGCTCTATCGGGATTAAATCAATGGGGAACGTTTTATCAACTAGGCATATTGAACATCCTACGATTATATCCTTAGCCTCAAATTCCTGACCGTTGGCATACTCTACGGTGAAGCTATCCTTAAGAACCTTAGATCCTATATTAATGAAGGGTCTAAATTCTAAGGATACGAAGCTTCTTTCTGCTCCTGAATCGAACAATACAGAAGCATAATGGTTGTTCACAGAAAACGTACCATTCACCGCATTTGGGTCCTGCCGGGCCTCTTCTGCTGTAAGCGCGAAGGCACGTCCGCGACCCCGCCCGCCTTGGTTTGGTTGAGCGTTCTGAAGCTTGGGGCAGGCGTTACGGAAGTGTTGGTCACTTCCACACTCGAAGCATACCGGCTTCTGACCTTGAACCACTGCTTTCTCTGGACAATACTTGGCGAAGTGCCCCACCTTCTGGCACTTTAAACATACCGGGCAGTTCCCGTGGTGATGGTAGTTGCACTTGTTGCACTTGGGGTTCGTCCCCGTATAGCTTCGGTTTCCAGCTGGTGGTGGTGGTGGTGCAGCAGTCACCGCAAAGTTGCGGGTGGTTTTCTGTCTCTTGTTCCTGTCACTTCTCCGGGGGGTTTGATCGGCTTTCCTTTTCTCTCCTCCCTCCTTCTTGGAGGATGCTGAAGCGGAGAGGAGGTTACTGGTGAGTCTGTGCGCCAGAATGATTGCGCTCTGAAGGGTTTGGGGTTCAGCTGAGATGACCATTCCCCGGATCTCGGGGACGAGACCGGACACATAACGGTCAATGCGGTTTTCCTCGGGAGTCACTAGTCTCGGAACCAGTCGGGCCAGCTCATGAAATCGGGTGGTGTACCCTTCGATGTCATTCCCGACCATCGTGTGATTCCACAGTTCCGCCTCAAGCTTTTTGATTTCTCCCTTAGGACAGTACTCCTCAATCATGAGGTTTTTGAATTGTTCCCAGGAGAGAGCATAGGCGGTGTCACGCCCTCTGGTTCGAACCACATTATTCCACCAAGTTAAGGCCTTCCCATGTAGTACGCAAGAAGCGTACTCTACCTTGTCGGCCTCGGCACACCTGCTAATGTGCAAGACTGATTCGATGCTCTCGAACCAGGACACAAGTCCTATAGATCCTGTGGTGTCGTGGAACTCTTTAGGCTTGCATGCCATGAAGCCTTTGTAATTACAGGCGGGATGGTTTTGGTGCTGGTGTTGGTTCTGATTCTGGTTGTTGTTGTTGTTCTGATTCTGCTGTTGTTGCTGCTGCTGCTACTACTGTTGCTGGTGTTGTTGCTGTTGCTGGTGGTTGTTGACGTTAGCGTTGATCCCAGCGGTGATCTGAGCGATCATGTTGGGCATAGCTGCGTTCAACTGAGCAGCAACTTGCTCGGCAATGCGGCTAGCGTTAGTGCGTCTAGGAGGCATGATTCTACAACAGACGAAAGAATCAGATTAGAACGCACGATTAGGAATAAACGATAAGGACAATTGAACAACAACAATGATACGCAAGATTAATAAGATAGAATAAACAATACACTCACGACGATGATTCAAGAGACTCACACTACAAAGAGTAATAATTCAACGATAACTAAAGATTCACACGACAATGGCACAAGTAGATAATAAAGATAGAATTCCCATTCATTAATAATAGAGTTGAATACAAAGTTCATAATGAGAATGAAGTACAAGTACAATACATATAAAAATAGATATGGCTTTGAGTTGTGTACAACGGAAAATTACAACTCGAGCCTACAGTACAATAAATAAAAGGAGATAACTAGTGGCGCTTCTCGAAAAGCATCTTGGCGATAATAACCGCCAATAGGGTCCCCATCACCAAACACACCCCAACCAGAAGCTGCACTGTCCGGGCTGTGGCCTGAGCCGAAGCGAGATGTCGCAACGACTGTTCCGACAACCTATGCGCGGCGTCAGAGACCTCGCAGAGGAGAAGCCCTTGTTGTTGGGCCTCCTCGGATAGTCCCCTTACCTCGCGGTGGAGGTACAAGAATGCGGCAGGAGGGGGAGTCTGTAGGGTAGGCGGCGTCCTCTACCTAGCTGCTTCAGCGTCACGGGCACGCTGCATCTCCTCACGCTCAAGCTTTCGCTCCCACTTGTAGTGATCATGCATGGAGGTGCGTGGTGCCTCGGGAGGTGTGAAGGTGCGGGTCTGGACGGACCGGCCTGCTGTCCGACCATCCTATCAGGTAGTCGACCTGGAAGGACGACCTGCTTGCTCGCCGTCATAACGACACGGGGTCCACGCCGCTGGGGCGGTGCTGCAACGGGCGCCGGTGGTGCAGCTGGTAACACGGTCCTCGGGCTGGAGGTACCAACGCTGCTGGAGATCGCCATCGTGCTTTCCTCAGTCGGGTCAGTCGTCTGGTGACGCTGACTCTTGGACGCTGCGTGATCCTCAGATGCTTCGCGAGGGGAAGCAGCTCGAGAAAGTGAGCGGGACTGAGATCGTGAGTGCGAAGACTGAGACATGGCGGATCTGCGAATAAGACGTTACGTGAGTACAGGAAAATAAGGAAAAATGTAAACGAAAATGCATGTATGGGTCAGTCACGTGAGAATCGGGAATGGATAAGACCGGGAATTTTTCGACTCGAAAACCGTTTAACAATAGCAATTACTCTCCGTTCTCGCAAAATTTATTTTGAACTAGGCATAGTTGATCAAGTTACGCCTAGTTAAAAGCAAACCATGCAATTGCGGAATTAATCTACTAAAGTTCGAAAGCTCGTGAAATGATTTTTCTGAAAGAGCCTTGGTTATAGTTTGGTTTCAAAAATTTTGAAAAATTCTTAAAACCGTTTTCACTATAACCTGTGCTCTGATACCAAGTCTGTCACACCCCGCTAAAGCGGAATCACGAGATGTGAAGAGCAAAGATATCATCACACGAGTTATAATTAAAAACATACGGTTTCAAGTCATTACGAATAAAACATGAGTTTACAGTTTAAAGATAACCAAGCATTTAACAAGTACATAACATAAGAACATAGTAAATCGTTTAACAAAATTCCCAAATATAATCAAAATAGGTCTTCTCCCGATTCTTGAATCCACATGACATGCCTGACCCATCCACAGTATGCACTTCGCGTCTTACATTTGGTTTCCTGAAACAAGAGATAAAGTGTCAACTACAATAAAGTAGTGAGTGAGTTACAGTTTTCTAGTCCTCGACTAAAAAGGGTTTTGAGTTAAGTATATCTATACTTAGAGGTTTCTAAAAGTAGAACAATACTTAAAGAATAGTTTCGATCCAAAAAGTTGCTTAAAAGATAGTTGCGGAAATCGTATAACCATATACGCGCAAGATAAGTAAACTATTGATTGAAATCATGTATAACGACTACTTGGCATAATATAACTTAAGTGTTCACACTAAACCGAATTACCAACCGTGAGGCCCCTTACCCCGACTATCTACGGGGAGTCATGTCTGATCAAGTAATATGTACTTAAGCTGCCGCCTAAGCAAGGAACGGTTATTTCCTAAGTATCGATACCCATAATTACTAAACGGCTTATCAAAGCTAATAGTGTGTTGCAAGATGGGCACTAATGTTTCATTTTATATCTGATAGTAGTCACTTATGGTTAGCTATATCCCTCAAGAGTCACGTTAGTTATACGATCAATCAAAGTTCATACAAGAGCCGAGAGTGGCATTAAATAAGTTTATCATAGTTTTGAACCAACAAGCCGATTAAAGGTGGCAAACCATTAAGCCGAATAAGGGTGGCAAACCATTAGTTTATAATATGCCAAACGGGCAATAAAACTATTTAGGCATAAGTTTCACAAAAACGTTCAATAAGAGTTCATAATAGCACCAAAAGTTCATAACAGTTCCAAAGTTCATTTAGATCTCTTGTTTCCCCCAAAAATTATTTGAAAATAGTAAATAAAGTGGGGTTGTAACTCACGGTTTGCGAAGATAAGCTACGAGTGCGAAGAGTAATCGAGACGGATAGGAAATCACGGGAATCCTATTGAAATACCAAGATTTAATGAGTACCAATGTTTATACGTTTATTGGATAATGAAATGCTTTTATTTTAAGTGTCGGTTTTAGGTCTATTGAAAATCGGGCAGCGCTTCCGCGCCAAAATCATTAAGTCCAATTTTAATACACTTTCCCGCTTAACAATTTCAATGAACATATTTCATATATTTGCCAATAATGTCATATAAAACTTGTTCATTTAATTAATCTATATGTAAGTTACTCTCATTACAGATTATAGTTCATATATTTCAGTTTCGAACAAAAGTTTAGATGACAAGTTTAGAGTTACGATTCAAAACGTTTTAAATTAGAATCTGGAACCTGTCTGTGTCACGAGCGCGCCGCGGTGGGAGGACTGCGCCGCGGTCAGAGGTTTTACCTCGACCGCCTCGCGGTGGACTGACTGCGCCGCGGTCAGAGGATTTACCTCGACCGCCTCGCGGTGGGATGACTGCGCCGCGGTCAGAGGATTTACCTCGACCGCCTCGCGGTGGGATGACTGCGCCGCGGTCATGGGACAAGTTCTTGGCCAAAACTCGTTTTTGAAGAAATTTGATGTTTTTAAGTTGGATTTTGACATGCAACCAGAGATACACCTAAATAATGGATGTCTTATAGTTTATTTAGTGTTTTTAACCACAATCTATAGATCTAACCATACATTTTGTAAAATCCCGTTTTTGTTCATAAATGGTCAAAAATCTTCATATAAACTCATTTTTAGGTGTTAGATGATACATGCAACGAGTATAACTTATAAAGACAGAAGTTTTGAAGGATTTTTACCGAGAGTAAGATGGTTTGAAGGTGATTGGAGTGAACCCTTGATGATTTTGACCCAAAAAGCTTAGTAATGAACTTTTAACCCAAATATGTGCAACCCCTTTCTTCCTCCTTACTTGATGAACGATTTGGTGTGTTTATGTGTGTTTAAAATATGTGTTTTTGGTATGAACACTTCTGTAAATGAAGAAGAGTAGAGAGGGTGTTTGTTGAAAACTTCAAGTGAGAGAGAGAGCTAGAGTGTTTGTGTTTAGGTGTGTGTGTGTGTGTTTGAATGTGTTATGTTTGTGTTATAAGTGAGTCAAAATAGAGTCACTGGACTCATATGAAGGCTTTTAACGTGTTTAACCCGGAGCCAAAGTGTTGGGCTCGGGTTTGGGTCCATTTGTTTAAGTTTTTGAGTTTAACAAAAATGGTTGGTCTGTACCCCCCACCGCGGCGCACTGGCCTCATCGCGGCGCGGCTGGAGGGCAGATTTCTGCCTTTTTCGTTTCTCGTTCGTTCCAATGTTAAGCGTTTCGTTAGTTGAAAGTTTCCGGTTATTTTAGATAGGAACTTAGACAAGTTCACTAAGTGTTTTCTTGGTATTAGAATTCATTTTGTGATTCCGATTTCGATTCCGACACACACGAGTTTACGAGACAAGTAACGACAAGATCAATTCAAAGTTAAGTCAAAGATAGAGAATGCGGTTTTCACCTGAAATAAGACGGTTGTCACAATTTAAGCCCATGGCCCCTCATGAATGCCTTCCATTCTCCCTTGATCAGCACATGGTTAGTAGGTCCACGCCTCATTCGGTCAATATGCTTGCTCAACTTGAACCACATACCATATGGACCATGTTTTGTGAAGTTGATAGTGAATTCATCAAAACGAGTGAGGTTGTGGTCCCTTACAAATGGAGCTGGTATGGTCTGCAAAAAGAAATATCATTATGACAGGTACATTAGCAAAGTTTCTAACAAGGTTATGCATACTTACCAGCCTTTGGTGCTTCACTTTGTTCCTTGCAAGTGTAGTCACAAAGGTGTCTTCGCTTTCAGGGACATGCTCATCGTCACTAGTGTCTAGGGCAACATCAACCCCATCGCTTAGTTCATCTTCACTTTCATCACTTGAATTGCTTGACAGGATTATCACAACCGGCTGGTTGGGGTTGGGGTTGGGGTTGGGGTTGGGTTCACCATCACTTTCACTGCTAGACATTGTTTTGATTTAGATTTTACTAGTTTAAACTGTAAATTGTGTTTGGTATACAACTTCATTGAAGACTACTCCTTTTTATAGCCAAAAATATGTTCACTGTTTCAACTTCTTCACTGTTACAAGCTAGAAGTAGTCTTCAATGTATTGAACTGTCATTCAATTTTTTCTCTTTTTCTGCATTTGATTGACATGAATCTGTTGTTGCATTGAGTTGTAAAGTAATATTGATGGATGGATGGATGGATGAATGGTTGTATATATTTGTATATGTCTTCAATGCTTTGAATGGATGGGTAGATGAATGGATGAATAACCATTTGTTTCTGCTTTTGTGCCTCCCACTTGCATTAAAGCCAAAATATTAAACACATTTACCAAAACAAGAATATATTGAAGATGTTGAACACATTTACCAACCAACCACTTGCATTAAAGCCAAAATACATAATGCATTAAACAAGTATTCTCCACATGTATGCATGTGGTCAAAAGATTCTACGACAAAAGGAAGATTCTAACAATTCATTACACACCATTACAAACCAACAATAGTACACAAACCTAACCCCCCACCTTAACACCCTAGATACCCTAGATATCCATAGGCTTCTCGGCTGAACTCCCTACACCATCTTTGGTGACCACATTCTGTCAAAGTTTTCTCTTGATTATCCTTTCATATTTTGGTGTAAGTGGAAAAAGCTTCCTCTTAGTTGGTCTAGAGGATGGACTTCCTTGCTCATTCACATGTACACTTGCATCAACATTTGCATCTTCTGTTACATCTTCTGTTGCATCATCACCTGCATCATAAATTGCAGTGTTGGAGCTTCTGTTCAAACCCATGCCTGCACTTCCTTGAGTTGGTACTTCTGGACAGTCCATTGTAACTTCTTGGATTTCAAGTATTCCACCATTTGCCACCAAAGTTTCCAACTCGTCTTCTGGTTTAGGTAGTTCATAACCCCCATTTGCCCAGATTTGTTCTTCCCTTTTGTTGTTCTTCCATGACCCTCTGCCAGTGTTGCTCCTCTTCAGTTACCTCCCTTAATGCTTGCTCATCCATCAACTGGTAATATTCCTACATGTAACATTGTAATTAATAAGTATCTATGGTAAGCATCAATTTAATGTAATACACAAATATACACTTTGTAATAGGTAAGAATCAATGGTAAGCATCAATTTAATGTAATACACAAATATACACTTTGTAATAGGTAAGAATCAATGGTAAGCATCAAATATACCTCATTTGACAGATTCACAAATGGATCATTTGTTGTGTGCACACCTTTTCTGTCACCTCTAGTACCAGTGTGTCCACCTCTTGGTGCTTTAGAACCACCACCTCCTCTAGGTGCTTTAAAACCACCCCTGGGAATCCCATTTGAGCCACTTTTAACACCTTTAGAACAACTTTTAACACCCCTAAGAATCCCAACTTTAGGTGCTTTACAACCACATGTAGTTCCAAATTTAGGTACAAGTGTTATGCCACCAATAGATACCCCTGGTGTACCACTTTTCAGTCCTTTTTCACCACATGTTGAATCCACTGTTGTACCAATCTTCAGTCCTTTAGAACCACCTGTTGAACCACCAATTGTAACACCTTTTTGACCTTTGGAACCACCTGTAGTTGAACCACCAATTCTAACACCTTTAAGAGCTTTGGAACCACCAATTGAACCACCAGTTGAACCACCAACTATTGAATCAAAATTAGTTGATTTAGCTACAGAACCACACCTAGTTGAACCACCTCTAGTTGAACCACCAATGGATGAACCACCTCTTGTTGAAACACCCCTTGTTGAAACACCCCTGTAACCACCTCTAATTGTTACACCCTTACCTCTCAACCTATCAACTATCTGACCACTACCCTCAAGATTGGTTGAACCACTTGGACCACCAACTTCTCTTCCCCTTGGACAACCAAAAGCAAGAGACCTTATAACTGAATGTTTCACCCCCTTTTTCCTACTAGGTTTACCCTTTTCCTTAAGTGGGTTAGGAACATGCTCATTAGTACAACCAAACTTGTTATGACATTTAGACTTACAGTTACTACAAGTCATACTCCTACCCAATCTAGACACTACATGCATGTTTTCAGTTGGATCTTTTACCCTTTTGTTCTTTGGTCTACCAGGCATCTTCCTATATGGTGGTGGCAATGGTGGTACATCATCAGTTCTCCTCCACATTGTTGAACCAAATACTGGTCTGATGGAGAATTGGTATGTATCAACCCACCTTTCTTGGTTAAACCAATGCATAACTCCACTAACTGGATCAAGCTTCATATCCATGTAAGCTGCAACTACATGTACACATGGGACACCACTGAGTTGCCACATCCTACATTCACAACTTTTGGCTCTTAAGCTCACACCATATGCCTGATCAAGTCTTCTCACCTCAACCTCTTGAAAACCACTTTTAAATACAACCCAACGCCTACAAAACATGATAGTTAAACTTAAGTCAATTTGTTTAAAAATTAAAAAATAAAAATAAAACATGTAATACCTTTGTTCTTCTTTTAACACTTCAATTTGTTTCCTAACACTTGGGCATATTGAGTCATTCAAATCATTAGCTAGCTTACTCATGGCCCATGTCCTTTGCATAACATAAACTCTGATATCCTCAAGCATTGAAATTAATGGCTTAGCTCTTGCAGCAAGTAATGCCCCATTAAAACTCTCAGATATACCATTCTCAAATGAGGCACAACATTTGTCCATCCTAAAAAATGCCCTACACCATGTCCTAGGATCCCTCTGTGTCAAGTAGTTGTAAGCTTCCACATCCAAGTTCTTGAATCAAAAATTTCCTCCACACATGTTGATGCAGCTGTCCAAAACAACCTTCTATACTGCAATCCAGACCACCTTTTCCTGAAATTTGCATAGATATGTCTTGTACATTGTCTAGGTTCTGCATCTGGCAACCATGTCCTCACTGCTTCAATGAGTCCCTGTATACATATTTAGAAAATATATTAAACAGATATATAGTGAAAATATAGTATGACAATGTACATTAATTACCTTATGACCATCTGAAATAATGGAAACTGTTTGACCATTTCCCAAAGACAAATCATGCCTTAGTAACTCCAAAAACCAACACCAGTTATCTCTGTTCTCTACTCCAACAACTGCCCATGCAATGGGATACATCTGATTGTTACCATCCCTTCCCGTAGCAGTTAGTAACTCTCCTCTACATGTACCTTCTAAAAAACAACCATCAAGTCCTATGAATCTCCTACAACCAGATAACCAACCTTCCTTTATACCTTTGAAACACATGTAGATTCTGCTGAAATATATTTGACCATCATGGAGTTCCTCAACATTCAAGTGACAAGTTGATCCTGGATTAGACTGTAAAACAGCTTGTCTATACTGCCACAACCTTGCATAATGTTCAATTAAACCTCCCTCATAATCATAAAGAGCCCTTTGCATGCTAACATCAATCATATACCTCTCTCTGATTTCAGAAACCATGAACCTCAATGTTATAAATGGGTTGTCAATAATCTCCGTTGCAAATCTAGCTGCTATCCATATATATGTAACCAAAGAACCATAGTTAAAGTTCCTTCCACAGTTGTGACCTGGGATTAATGACTTGATTTGGAAAGATCTCTCAGTGCTCATCCAGGATGCCCAAAGTCTAAAAGGACAGTTATGAGCCTTCTTTTTACCTTCTTCTCCATTAGATGTTTGTTCTTTCTTTGCTAAGATTCTAGCATCTTTGACTTTCTTCCTTATTATGGCATTTGCACATCTGCCTTCTTGAACATTTCTACCACAAAAAACCAACAAACAGTTTTGATCACTCTTTAAATACCACAATTGATACCCATTTGCAACCCCATAGTTAGCCAATGCCATCCTAAGTTGCTCAGGGTGTTCATACCTCATACCAAGAACATGTCTCATACTATCCCATGGGCTATCTGGATCATGAGCAGGATACTTAATACATTGTTTAATCTTAAACCTATCATCTAATTCATCATCATCAGGATCTTCAAGTGGTACATCATCACTGTTTGGAACAGGGTCAGACTCATATTTAACATACCCTATATTCCCACATAAACGTGTTAAAAATGGGTCATCAACACAACCTTTTCCAAATACTACATTCTCTTCTCCCTCAAACTCACCTTTCACAAACTCCTCTAAAATTGGGTCTTTTTCTTTTTCCTCATTTTCACTTTCATAGTCAAAATCATCAACTAAACCTACATCATTTGCAACATACTCTAAGATATCATACCCATCATGTTCCACATACATATCTATTTCATTACCATTTTGATAACCTAAATTAACAAAGTAAATTATATCTTCATCATTTGAAATTAATTTTATTCCTTCAGAAAGAGGAATGCTAGGAAGACAAACTAACAAACTACGGATTTCAGGAACAATACATAACCTTCTGACAAGTTCTTTTAGGTTTGGAAAACTAATACCTTCGAATTGAATGTCATCAATCAATGTAACTTTACCCTTCAAATACCGCAATGGGTTTGGAAAGAATAAACCTTCATGATGCAAATAAACAACCAAGTTTTGGATTGATTCACTCATATTGTTTGAATTTAACTTTTCAATTTGGGGGTGATTTAGGGTTTTCGATTTGGGGGGAGAAGACACTGAGATTATGAAATTTACTTTGTAAAATTTGGGGGTAAAATTGACGTGTAAAGGAGAATAATTTGGGGGTAAAATTGACGTGTAAAATCAAGGATACACACATGGCATTTTTAAAAATTAGAAAATCACCTATTACCGGTTGTTTAGGTTAGAAGTCATTTTTCTGACAATATTGGTTATTGTGGGACGATATTTGAGAGTTCAAGGATTACGTTAGTATTAAAATAAGATCACGGGTTATAACGATACACTGTGAAAAGTTCGTTGGTAATTTTTGACCTTAACCCTTTGTTGGGAAAAACAATGATTTAACCCAAATTAATAAATCTGTTAATTAAAGTCTTAGTCTGAGTGACATGAGTCTGAGTGACTGAGTCTGAGTGACTTGAGTCTGAGTGACTGAAGCTGACTACTCAGACTCATGAAGAGACGTAGGGCAGTATTTTAGGTATGATAGTTAGATAAAATCTTCTATTCTTTTAGAAGATTCTCTTAGATTTATACTTATCAAGCTCACTATTATTGTGTATAAATAGTGAGCTTGAGCTTTGTGATCGGGGCATCTTTTCAAGTAATATAACTGTGTGTTATATCTATTCTTTGTTATTATAATTCCGCGATAATAAACAAGAAACTGAGTAATCAATCGATTAATAATAATTAACGTCTAAATACTTATTTGTGATTGATTAGCCATTGTTTGAGATCTTAGTGAGACCTAACAATTGGTATCAGAGCAAATAAGATTTAAATTTTAATAAATTTATAAATCTTAACGATCAATACTTAAAATCTCAAAACAATGTCATCATCTTCAAACTCAACTGCAATGGCCGGTAAAGGAATCCCTGTTTTCAATGGACACAACTTTGCCCACTGGAAGCTTAAAGCTGAGTGGCATCTCTCAGGAATCCATGAAGAAATGATAAGAATAATAACTGAAGGACCCATAATTCCTGGAAAGCACATTGATGAAGTAAAGGAAGGTGATAAAGTAGTTCAACGTGCCAGATGGGTTCAAACCGCCAAATCTCAATGGACAGATCAAGACAAGCTGTTGTTCAATCTTGATCCTAAAGCCAGAAGTATTTTAGGAAATGCAGTATCTGAACAAATCTTTTCAAAGATAGCTGGATGCAAAACTGCTAAAGAACTATGGGACACCCTAATTGTGTCCTATGAAGGTGTTCCAGTAGTGAAAGAGCAACGATTGAACAGTCTTATTAGAAATTATGAAAATTTCTATATGAAAGAGAAGGAGACTCTAGCAGACGTCCACACACGTTTTCAAATTATGCTGAATGATATGTCAGCTCTAGGAGTGACAAAAGACGATGATGAAATTTGTAAGAAATTTGTTGATATCTTACCTAACAAATTTGAATCTGTCATTACATCTCTTGTAGTAAGTGAGAAGCTGTCCACCTACAAGCTGCCAGGACTCTTTGGTTTATTGTTAAATTTTGAAGAATCTCAAGAAAGGAAAAAGATTAACAATAGACGAACTGCAAGGGATCCTGAAGCTGCATTAGTTGCAACTAGTAGGAGGAATAAAGAAATTTATTCTAAAGCTGACTCATCTGAATCTGAGTCTCACTCAGACTCAGAATCAGATGATGAAACTGAGGTCAAGAAACTGAAAAGTCAGCTTGCTCTACTAACAATGAAGCTTGAACAGAAGACAGGATACAAAGGAAAGAAACCTTTTGATCTGAAAAAGGTGAAATGCTTTAAATGCAACGAATATGGTCACATGGCTGCTGATTGTAAGGTAAAGAATGCTCAGACTGACCATATGGACGAAGTTGCTGAAAGGGCCCAAAGATATCGACAGAAGTATCTTAAATACAAGAAAGGCAACAGTTCGAACACACAGAAGCCTCAAACTGAACAAAAAGCATTCTTTGCTGAAGAATGGCTAGATGAGGAACTATCATCTGATGAAGATGAAGTGGTGGATAAATGTTTGATGGCACTTACAGAAGAGGTGACTGAAGCTGAGAAATCTGCATCTCAGTTTGAAAAGGATCTGAAGGAAGCTGAGAGACTGAGTTGTAACTCAGACTGGAACAAGTCAAAGCTGTATCAGGTACACAATTTTAACTCTTACACTAATGAACAAAAACTTCAAATGTTTGAATATATTTTTGTTGACTTGACCACCACTTTAGAAGAACAAACTGAACTCAAACAAAAATTCAAAGATTTTGAAAATAATTTGAAAATTAAAGATGATAAAATAAGTGAACTAGAAAGCTACAAAGTACTTTTAAATGCTCAGACTGAAGCTTATAGTGATCTTGCAAAAGAAAATCATAAACTTAGAGAAGAAACTGAGCATTATAAAAGAATTTGCAAATCAATCCTTAAAAAATGAAGATTGTTTGAGTAGACAGGTACCCAACCAAGTTCAAGCAGTGTTGGGGAGGGATTCAGTTTGAAGAGAATTATATGACTGAAGAAGAAGAAGAAGCTGAAAAGGCAAAAAGAGAAAAAATTATTTCAAACCAGAAATTCTTCCAAACACTTTCACTTACTTGAAAAGGCGAAAAAATAATGATGTCAAATGCTTTTGTCAAACCTGTAATTTCAAAAGTCTATAATAAAAGTGATTCGTCATCTTCTTCTCAGTCTGATTGTGTTGAATTGTCTGGAACTGAACAAACTGTGCAAGCTGGAAAAGCTTCTGTGCATCTAGCTAATAGAGTGCCCAAGGATGTGAATAAATCCAAGATTCACCATCCAGTCAGTCCCAAGAAACTGAATAAAAGTCATGAAACTAAAACTATTGATAAACTGGGAAATCAATTGTTGGAACTGACCAATATAGTCAAAACTTTAGTCAGGAACAAATCCCCAACGGCCCAAAACTCCTCCCAATAGAATTTGCTACAATTGTGGTGAAAAAGGGCATGAAGCTGTATTTTGTAAACAATTAAATCAGTCTAGACCACAGAAAATTAATGTTCAAAAGTCAGCTTCACCAAAACCTTGGACTGCCTCACATAGGTCAGTCTCATCAAAGTCAGTTTCTCCTCAAAAGCAAAGGAACAGTTCTCCATTAAAGAAACCATCTGTGCAACCCAGTAAAACTAAGTCAGTCCCATCTCGAGTCAGTCTCAAGGACACTCCATGTAAATACTGTGGCGTTATAGGTCACTATTCTATTAATTGCATGAAGGAAATCAACAAATGGAACTATACCAGTCCCAAAACTGACTGCAAGATTAAACCTGAACTTAAACATGCTCCAGTTCATGGATCCACTCTAAAGTGGGTACCCAAAAGGAACTAACTTCTTCCATTTTCATGTGCAGGACTCTACAAAATGGTATCTAGACAGTGGAGCATCAAGGCACATGACAGGAATGAAGTCTTTTCTACAAGACTATAAGGAAGAAGATGGGCCTCAAGTAAGATATGGTGATAACGGAGTATCAATGACTCGTGGATATGGAAAGATTCATGCTGGAGCTGTTACATTCAAGAGAGTGGCATATGTAGAAGGATTACAACATAACTTACTCAGTGTGAGTCAGATTACTGATGAGGATCATGAAGTCGGATTCAGGAAACAAGCTGGAATAATCTATAGTGCTAAGGGAAAACCATTACTGCTTGCCAAGAGAGAAAGAGATGTATTCTGTCTGGATCTGAGCACAGCAAATGATGAAGCTGAGACGTGCTTGTTCACAGAGACAAAGGAAGAATTAAACTGGCTATGGCATCGAAGGTTATCTCATTTAAACTTCAAGAACATCAACGCTTTGTCCAAAAGCAAATTGGTACGAGGTCTGCCTGAATTGACGTATTCCAAAGATAAAGTTTGCTCAGCCTGTGTTCTTGGAAAGCAAACGAAGTCTCAATTTCCATCCAAAATGCTGCATTCCATTGATGAACCTCTGTTCATGTTACATATGGATCTATTTGGACCAATTGGAATTGAAAGTAAAGGAGGAAAGAAATATACACTTGTCATTGTTGATGAGTTTACTCGATTTACTTGGGTCATA
>CAJVGC010000592.1:20324989-20418567 GCA_910822075.1 Senecio squalidus
CTTTTGCTTAGTTTGAGGCTTTTGAGTGCTTGAACTATTTCCTTTCTTGTATTTAAGATACTTTTGTCGGTATCTTTGGGCCCTCTCAGCAACCTCATCCATGTGTTCAGTCTGAGCATTCTTTACTTTACAGTCAGCAGCCATGTGACCATATTCATTGCATTTAAAGCATTTAACTTTCTTCAGATCGAAAGGTTTCTTTCCTTTGTAGCTTGTCTTCTGTTCAAGCTTCATAGTTAACAGGGCAAGCTGACTTTTCAGCTTTTTGACCTCAGTTTCATCATCTGATTCTGAATCTGAGTGTGACTCAGACTCAGATGAGTCAGCTTTAGAATAAATTTCTTTATTCCTTTTGCTGGTAGCAACTAATGCAGCTTCTGGGTCTCTTGTAGTCCTTCTTGTGTTTATCTTTTTTCTCTCTTGAGATTCTTCAAAATTCAGCAACAATCCAAAGAGTCCAGGCAGCTTGTAGGTGGACAATTTTTCACTGACCACAAGAGAAATAATAACAGATTCAAATTTGTTGGGCAAGATGTCAACAAACTTTTTGCAAATTTCATCATCTTCCTTCATCATTCCCAGGGCTGACAGGTCATTCAACAGAACTTGAAACCTTGTATGCACATCAGCTAAGGTTTCTTTATCTTTTACGTAGAAATTTTCATAATTTCTAATCAGACTGTTCAACCTTTGTTCCCTTACTATTGGAACTCCTTCATAAGATACAATTAAAGTATCCCATATTTCTTTAGCAGATCTGCATCCGGCAATCTTTGAGAATATTTGCTCAGACACAGCATTTCCTAGAATGCTTCTTGCTCTTGGATCTAGATTAAAGAGTAGCTTATCTAGATCTGTCCACTGTGACTTAGGAGTTTGAACCCACCTTGCACGTTGGACAACTTTGTCTCCTTCCTTGACCTCATCAATATGCTTTCCTGGAATAATTGGTCCTTCCGTTACAGTCCTCATCATTTCTTCATGAATTCCGGACAAATGCCACTCAGCTTTGAGTTTCCAGTGAGCAAAGTTGTGACCACTGAAAATAGGAATACCTTTTCCAGCCATAGCAGGTGTAGTGGATGAAGATGATGACATTGTATTTGAGATTTTATGTATTGGTCGTTTAAGATTAGTAAATTTATTAAAATTTAAATCTTATTTGCTTTGATACCAGTTGTTAGGTCTCAATAAGATCTCAAACACTAGCTAATCAATTACAAATAAGTATTTAGATGTTAATTGTTACGAATCGATTAATTGCTCAGTTTCTTAGTTTATTATAGCGGAAATATAATAACGAAGCAACTAAAATAACACACAGTTATATTGATTCAAAAGGTACAACAAATTACTAAGCTCAAGCTCACTATTTATACACAATAATAGTGAGCTTGATAAGTACGAATCCTAGTAAATCTTCTAAGAAGATAGAAGATTTAATCTAACAAACATACCTAAAATAAAGCAATACGTTTCATTATGAAGCTGAGTAGTCAGCTCCATAATGCCTTAGTCGCTTTTAGTCACTTAGACTCAGAGTCACTCAGACTCAAAGTCACTCAGACTCAGCAACTAAGACTTTAATAAACAGATTTATTAACTTGGGTTAAATCGTTGATTTTCCCAACAATATTACATTAGTGAACCAAACCCTAACCCAAATGATCCATAAGAATTAAGATTGTAATTCAACATTTCCAAGTATATTCATAACCAAATTACTAACATAAGCATTGAAATAAACATCAAGTCGTTGCTTGATAAACATAAAGAGTGTACTTCGAAACCGAATATAAGTTTATTAGCCAAACATGGCTAACACGCAAGACATCATAACAGAAATGAAATACAAATGTTCAATCTTACAAAAATTAAACGAAATGATGTTTTCCAAGTATTTGCAGCTTCTCGAGTGTATTCCTCTTGTCTCCAATGGTCTCCAGGTGTGTAAGATCATGAAAAACTGCCTTCTTTGTTTTGTTAAAACGTCCATCAACAAGCTAACCGAAATCCCGAATTTAAAGGAGCCCGGGCGGACATATATTCAACACAAAAAGGTCGGGGCGGGAATTTCCTTCAACCAACTTTTCCCAAGCGCGCGTGACCTGGAAGTGCCCAACAACTCACTTTTTCTTTTGTTTCGTCGTTTTTGCTCAGCTCCCGTTTTACTTTATTTCCTTTTCCAGTTTAGCTCACGTGTCCTCATCTTCTCCTTTGCTCCATAACTCGCATTACCTACACATATACCGCATAAACCCGCAATAAACTAAAGTAATACTAAAACGAATAAAATGCGAAAAAGTAAACTAAATGCAATGCATTATGGACAAAAACGAGCCTAAGAGACTAAGAAAAGATGCGATAAAATGCATCTAACAAACGTCCACACACAAATTATATACGATCAAAAGAACCATTATTGCATAGTTGTATTATACTTTAAATGGTCGGACTAGAAACTACCATAATCAATATATATATAAATAATTTTGAGTCCAAAAGGCCGAACCAGAACCATAATTGTAACACCCCTATTTCAAACATAACTTTCATAAACGTGATTAAGTCTTAAACATACATTATTATGGTGTCACTACGATTTTACATAACATAAGGTGCGGTAAAAAACATAATCATAAACAACTAGGAAAGATATCTAGGGTGCTAAGCTCTCTAACGCTCTCCGTAAACATTCCGTTAAGAATTAAAACACATAAACGGCTGAGCAAAACGGATCGGTGTTCGGATAAGATAACAGCAGAATAATATAAAATGAGACGTAATAACACGGTTTAAACATTCATTTTAAAACAGTAAATCATAAATCACTTATCGATCCAATATTAGCATTTCAATCCGTCAAGCATACAATATCCGTCAATTCATCATACATTATGTGTATAAATAATATGGAAATACGGGCAACTACTCCCATATTTCCGGTGTCAGCGGAGTGTATGTCATTACACAACCGATCTCCCATGTAATATAAAATGCTAGGTACAATACCACACGCCCTTTTCGATTTATTTTGGCCACGTAACATTTTCAATACGTTTTAAAAAGACGCTGTAGAAAAATGCTCATCTACAGGTAAAGCCATACTATATATGACGCTATAATATGCCCAAGGATCCCCAAGGGTGGTTAGTAATATATATATAGTAATAATATTCTCGATTTAACCGTCAACGTATATTGGATCGTAAGTTTAAAAGAGTTTTGACCTTACGTTTTTAATGAACGAAACTTAAATAAGTTGGTTTGACCACTTTATAACATACCTTTTTTTTTTTTTGTTAAAAAAAAACAACCCTCATTTTAAAAGATATATACTTTGTATTATCTTCATGAAATATTTTTTAACATACGACTCGGTTGCTAAGATTTACCACACACACACACACACACACACACACACACACACACACACACACACACACACACACACACACACACACACACACACGTGTATATATATATATATAGAAAGAGTTATATATATATATATATACTCTTGCTCCGTGATTTTAGGGCGATCAAAATCGCCGGCAGTCTGCCGGCATCGTGGTTTCATTGTTCTAGCGGTTTATGGTAGGAGAATTACGGAGTAATCGTAAACCTTATACTAAAAAACAATACGAATCAGTTCCTAGGGTTTTACGAGGGAGGGTTGTTGCAGCTGGTCGATCTAATATGGGGAAAAAGAAAAAAGGGAAAGGTAAGGGTAGCGGTGGAGGTAACTCTCCTCAAAAGGACGGAACATCCTCTGAATCAGAAGTAGGTCCGCACGGAGGTTCTGAGATATCTTCGCCGGTGACAGGAACTCAGGTGGCGGATAAACATGGTGCTTCTAATGACCTGCTGTGTACTCCGGTGCATGGTAGTCAGGTGGAAGCAAGGAATCAAGAGGGGTTGTTTGATCAGGGTTTGCATGGGAGTAACGACGTAGGTTTTGGATATACAACTGGGGGTTTGCATGGGGTACCTGCTGAACCGGATTTGATTTCAGATAATAGCCATAAGCAGGGTTCTATGAATAAAGGGCAATCTACGTGTCTCTCTAGTTTGAAGGGGTTTAATAAGGATGAATTTGTTATTCAGTCACCAAGCTCAACTATGAATTTAGATGAGGAATATGAACTGCATGTTCTTCCTGGTGAATCGATGGAGGATTTTATGCGTCGTTGGAACCACAGACCGAGGGATGCTGCTGACCCTAAACCTCAGGATACTGGGACTAAAACTCCCTTTGTGGAGGTAGCACAGGAGAAGAATCAGGCTAGAAGGGTGAACTTTCGGTTTTTTCCTACGAATACTGGGATGAATGGTGTCGATTTGGAAATACCTCGGGAAGCAGTTAAAATTGCCAGTAAGCGTTATGAACATACTGTATATGGTTATTTTATAGGGAAACGTTTGCCTTTTCCTGTTGTTGACCGTTATGTATGGAATGTTTGGCGGAAGTTTGGGTTGGAGAAAACAATGATGACCGCGAAGGGTTTTTTCTATTTCAAATTTGCGAATGCAAAAGGGGTTGTTGATGTGTTAGAAGGGGGACCCTGGTTGATACGGAACATGCCTATTATCTTGAATAAATGGTCTCCGAATATAAATGTGGTGAAAGAAGATATTACTTCTATTCCGGTCTGGATTAAAATGCATGATGTACCGTTTGTGGGGTACACGGAGGATGGTTTGAGTGCTATGGCTACTAAGATTGGAAAACCATTGATGTTGGATTCTTACACGAGCTCTATGTGTATTGATTCCTGGGGGCGACCAAGCTATGCGAGGGCAATGGTTGAGGTATCTGCAGATGTGAAACTTAAGGAGAAACTCATTATTGCTACGCCAAGATTGGATGACTTGGGAAGTACCACACATGAGGTGCGAATTGAATATGAATGGAAGCCGCCCCAATGTCTTGGGTGTGGCGTTTTTGGTCACTCGGATGGTTCGTGTCATAAAAAAGTGGTAGAAATAAAGAGCCAAATACCATGGACTCGGAGGGTTTTCAAGAAGTAAAAAAGAAGAAGGGTAAAGGTTTCAATGTGGGTTTTCCAAAGGCGCCAGTTTATGAGTATCGGCCAAAAGTTAACACTAAAATTCCGAGTTCTTTGAGTTCGGGTGCAAAGTTTGGGGGGGATATAACTCTAGACGGTATTGGTCATTCGGGGGAGATGAGTAAGGCAGCGGATAAGGCAGCGGATAATGTGGATAATGTGGGTACCTTAGCAAAACAGATTGTTGATTCGGTGGTGGGTTCTGCAAAGGAAAAACATAAAAATCACGCACCACAAACTGGTTACAATGGTGAGGGGGCAGACTTGGACATGAGCAGCGTTCCAGAAACTCAAAAAGAAACTCAGGCAGCGGCTATGGTGAGGAAGGTTACTGGAAGTCCAGCAGCTGGTGTGGGTGGTTCGGGTATGTCAAAATCTGAAGGGGCAAGCACTCCTGGTACACATGGTTTAGATGTTTAGTACAGCCGCATGGAATATACGGGGATTGAACCTATCCCTTAAGCAAACAGAGGTTCAGGAGGTTGTTAATGAAAATCGTTTAAAAGTGTGTGCAATTTTAGAAACTCATGTGGGTAGTCAGAACTTGCAACATATTAGTAATACTGTTTTTAAGGATTGGAGTTGGGTGTCAAATGCTCAAGCTTGTAACGGGGGTACGCGGATAATTGTGGGTTGGGATTCTTCTTTTGTTGATTTAATGGTTCTAAATATTTCTGATCAGGTAGTTCACTGTCAGCTCAGGTTGCTAGATGACGGGAAATCATTTTATTGTTCTTTTATTTATGCTGGTAATCACTACTTGCATCGTAGAGAGTTGTGGAAAAGTATTCATCTTCATCAGGGCTTTGTTGCGGGAAATCCTTGGGTGTTAATGGGGGATTTTAACGTGATACTTAATACGAATGAGACTACTAGGGGAAGCTCAAATGTGTCTATTGGCATGCTGGAGTTTAAAGAATGTGTTGAGACCATGGGATTTGAGGATTTAAGTCAATCGGGGCTGTTTTTCACATGGAACCAAAGGCCGAATTCGGATGATGGTATCTTAAAAAAGCTTGACCGGGTGATGTGTAATGGTGCTTTCTTGCATTATTTTAACAATGCTCATGCTGTTTTTAAGCCATATAGGATGTCGGATCATTGCCCTATTCTTCTTAATATTCCGTTGGACTTGAGGAGAAAACCGAAGCCATTTAAATTTTCGAACTTCATTGTTAATAAGCCGGAGTTTTTGGACCTAGTGAGGTCGTCTTGGTCAGGGGGAGCGGATGGTTTCCATCTATATAGAGTTGTTACTAAATTGAAGCGTTTGAAACCTATCATGCGGAAGCTTACATGGAAAGAGGGCAATATTCATAAAAGGGTTGCTCGTCTTAGAAAAGAATTAGATGTGATCCAGTCCGCGTTAGACAAAGAACCAGATTCTAATGATTTACGGTTTGAACATAGTGTTTATCTTAACTCATTTAATAATGCAAAGCTGGAGGAGGAATTATTTTTAAAACAAAGAGCGAAGGTGAGATGGTTGAATGCTGGTGATGGGAACACAGGATACTTCCACAAGGTCGTTAAGGGTAGGCGTCACAGGAGCTCGATCCATGCTATTCAGGACTCGGCTGGTGTAATGTATAATGGTGATGATGTCGCTGATGCTTTTGTTCGGCATTATGGTGCTTTTCTGGGGACCTCCGAAAATATTGAGGGAGGTCTTGGTATTGCGGGTCTGTTCACTAAGGTTATTCCAACTGCTAAATCGTGTAGTATGACTCGTGAGGTGGTTAACTCGGAAATAAAGGATGCTATGTTTGCGATAGGGGAGGATAAAGCACCTGGTCCGGATGGTTTTACATCAGCATTTTTTAAGAAGGCTTGGAATGTGGTTGGCGATGATGTGTGCTTGGCAGTAAAGGAATTCTTTCGGAATGGTAAAATGTTAAGGGAACTTAATAGTACTATTATTGCCTTAATTCCGAAAGTTGCTTCTCCTGTTAAAGTCACAGATTATAGACCGATCTCGTGTTGTAATGTTTTGTATAAATGCATTAGTCGCATTATTACAAATCGTTTAAAGGAGGGGTTAGAAGACATTATTAGTGATAACCAATCGGCTTTTGTTCCGGGTCGTAGTATTGCGGATAACATTCTTTTATCGCAGGAGCTTGTTAAGAATTACCATATTAAGAGGGGTACTCCGAGATGTGCGTTTAAAATTGATATTCAGAAAGCATACGATACGGTGAACTGGGTTTTCTTGGAATCGATTTTGGTTGGGTTTGGTGTTCCTAGCTTAATGATTAAGTGGATTATGGAGTGTGTTACGTCTACGTCTTTTTCTATAAGTGTCAATGGTAATCTCCATGGTTTCTTTCGAGGAAAAAGGGGTTTAAGACAAGGGGATCCTTTATCTCCGTATTTGTTTACAATGGTTATGGAGGTTCTTACTCTTCTTTTAAAAAGACGGGTTCGGGATGCAGAGTCTTTCAAGTATCATCCTAAATGTGCTAAACTAAAATTAATAAATTTATGTTTTGCGGATGATTTGATTATGTTTTCGCATGGGGATCGCCAATCTGCTTTGGTTCTTGTGGAAGCGTTAAATGAGTTTAGGCAGATGTCAGGTTTAGTTCCTAGTATTGCTAAAAGTACTGCGTTTTTCTCTTGTGTGTCTGACAGGGTTAAAGCGGCTATTCTTGATGTTTTGCCTTTTGACGAGGGTACTTTTCCTATAAAGTATTTGGGGGTTCCATTGATCTCTTCTCGACTTTTAATTGAAGATTGTGTCTCTTTAGTGGAGAAGGTTAGGAAGCGTATTAGTGACTGGCGGAATAAATCATTATCTATTGCAGGGAGATTACAGTTGGTGTTATCAGTGTTGTCTTCTATGCATGTCTACTGGGCGTCAGTTTTTATCCTTCCTAATTCTATTATTTGTGATATAGAGAAATTGTTGCGTGGGTTCTTATGGTGTCAAGGGAGTCTAAAACCGGGTAAAGCGAAGGTTTCGTGGGTGGAAGTGTGTCGGCCGAAAAATGAAGGAGGATTGGGTATTCGGAATATTTTTGATTGGAATTCTGCGTTGATGTGTGTTCATATCTGGAATATTTTAACTCGTAAGGATTCCCTATGGGTTAAGTGGATTCATTCGTATTATCTTGATGGTAGGAATTTTTGGGAAGTCTCGATTAAAGCTAATGCAAGTTGGTCCTGGAGGAAAATATTACTTTTAAGAAACAATGTCCGTATGCATTTCAAGAGTAAAATTGGTGATGGAAGATCTATCTCGGCTTGGTTTGATACATGGTGTGAGCTAGGTCCTTTACATAAGGTTGTTTCTAATCGTGATCTAATTTCAGCAGGCTGGAATTTCCAAAGTAAGGTTGCGGATTTGTTAGCAAATGGAACGTGGCGATGGTCGGTTAGCTGGGCTCGGAAATACCAGGCCTTGTCGCAGCTTCCTGTTCCGAGCCTTGCTAGTTTTCGAGACAGGTTAGTCTGGGTAGATGCAAATGGCGCTGAAGCTGGGTTCTCGGTGGCAGGCGCATGGGATGTTATTCGTGATCGGGCTGATGTCGTGGCTTGGCGCGATGTGGTATGGTTTCCAAAGGGGGTTCCGAAACATTCTTTTTATGTTTGGCTCCTTGTGCTGCGGAAACTAAAAACTCATAATCGGTTACATGATTGGGATAAATCAAACAGGTTTAATAGAATAAATTGTCTATTCTGTGACACTGTTCCTGATTCTCATACCCATTTATTTTTTGAGTGTACTTTTTCAAAGGAGGTTTGGAAAAAGGCTTGCGTGGAAGCTAATATCCCAATACATTTGAATTATTTTATTGATGTCATCGAGTTTTTGCTATCTCGTGCTAAAGGGTCTGCGTGGGGGTTTAGCAGGTAGATTGATGTTTGGTGCTGCGGTTTACTTTATTTGGCAGGAAAGGAACAATCGGATGCATAATAAGGGGTCCAGAAGTGTTGATCGGCTGTTTGATGTTATTCTTAACTCGTGTCGGTTAAAATCCTTGTCTATTCGGATTAAAAATATAGCTAAATGGAAGGAGGTTTGCTTCAAGTGGAAGATTGTTGACATGGTTGGAGACTAGTCTGCTAGTTTTGTCTGTTTTTCCGTTTTGCGGGTGTGGTTTTTTTGTGGTTTTGAGTCCAGTTGAAAGCCTGTTTTCATCTTGGATTTCTTTTTAGAAGATATATTGTCTTCTTGTTTTGTAATTTTATTTATATCAGTTTTGCCGGGGTACCGTCCCCATTGAGCGAAAAAAAAAAATATATAGAAAGAGTTTCCTATAAAACAATATTTAAAGTAAAATAAGTAAAAAAAAAAATGAAAAAATAATTTATGATGTGTGTATTTTTGTATTATATTTATTTACTCAATTATAACAAGCTTTATAAAAGCAAGTTTTGATATGCATCAAAATATATGTCGTTTAGGAGTTGTGAATCAAATTCATGGTTTTTGTGTAGTAAATATTTAAATTTGATGCACAACAATAAAAGTATCAATGTTTTGATGTACAACAAAACTTCATTTTTTAAAGTTTGAAATATGATTAAAATGAACGATAATACAAAAATTCTAACATTATAATTTTTTTTTTTAATTTTTATTTACTTATTTTATCTTAAGGTTTGGTTTACAAGAACCAACATATATATATATATATATATATATATATATATATATATATATATATATATATATATATATATATATATCTTGTATTAGCATCATAAAAATCACTTTTAATATATTTTAACTTATTTTATAACAAAAATATGTCTAAAGAATTATTTTGACAAAAAAATGATTTTTTCCATTTATTATAAAATTAGACACTCGGTTTGGTAAAGTCTAAGAAGATAAAAATACAAGTAGGTTTTAAATATAATAGACTCATTTTTAAATTTTGAAAAGATATTATTTGGTATGGTTTATAGAATTTCATAATTTTCGTTTACATGGTTTCAATGTTTGGGTGGTAAAACCGTTCAATGTTTGTATACATACCCGACACAAAACTTTAAGGAGAAAGTGTAACATATAATTACAAATAATCAGGTTATAAATATTTTTCAAAACAGATATTTCGCACCACAAAAGCTATGAACATTAAGCACCTTCAAACGAGTTAGATTATCCATACCTTTCCAAACTAAAACACGAGATATGAGTGGAAATGAAACCCTACGATTTACAGAGGAGCAACTAGCATGAAAATGAAGATAAAAACATAAGGAAGAATAGAGATGAGCAATAGTCCGGGTTTCGGTTCATTTTAGCTTATTTACTCATTTTGCGGCGTTTATCCATTTGACCCGTTTCAACTTATTTTTTTTCCCATCTTTTTACCATTTTTATATATCATACATAATAATAAAACTTATAATGGGAGTAGTGTACTTATTTTGGTGGTCTTTAGCTTATATTCATTTATTACCCATTTTTACCCGTTTTAACCACGCACTTGCCCTTAATCCGTTTTCTACACATTTTTTTTGTACATACAAATAAACAAGTGAGTGTTCTATACCTTATTGATGATGTCTAAATGTGTGGAAGTTAAAATGATGCTTTTGGGTGTGATTTAGACGCTTTCGGGGGTTTCAGCTCTTGAAAGTGTGTGTTTGGCTATAAGGCTATGTTACCTGCATTCTTGTGAATTAGTAAACTTGTTTAAATTATTTTTCTTCTTCCTTGCTTCTTCTAAACAGAACTGAGACATGAAGAAAGTGTTCTTCCTTGCTTCTTCTAAACAGAACTGAGACATGAAGAAAGTGTCTGTGAGAAGTTTTTGACTTGGAACAATGACAAGTGTGTTAGTGGAGGTGGAATATACATATATACAATTTTAGATGACTTTAGGAGTAGTATCACATGGGTGGAATAGTCTTTGGCAGTTTTTTCGCAAGAGTAAGGTATGATTGCTTATTGTCTTGGACCTCTATGAGGTGTGTACAAGTGTAAGTGTATGTATACTAGTATATGTATGTGTTATAAGAAGGAAGATCAGGTAAGAGATAGATTTTTTGTGAAAAGGTGAGAAAAGACATTGATTCAACATTTGTTTATTTTGATTCAAAGTTTTATACTTTTAAAAATATCATTTTTAGGTAGTTATAATTCAATATATCCATAAAAATAGTTATTATATTACGAATTCTAACTTCGATTCACACTTTTTATAAATATTTTTTTCCAAAATTTTTGAATCAAAATGAAATTCCGTTGAATCAATGTGTTTTCTCACGTTTTTCACAGAAAATGCATTTCTCACCGGATCCAGATCTTGTGTTATAATATGTATTTGTATACTGTATGCATATGTATTTTAATTTTTGGTGTATTTATTATTATGTATAGGTTGTTAACTTATTTAAATGTATTTATTCGTAAACATTGGTTAATAATGAAATACACTTTTAATAATCGTTTTCGAAAAACCTCTTTTAGATAAAAAGAGTTTTTATATTATTCATTTTAGTCGGTTTTAGTTATGTTAATGTTTTGTAATTACGTTTAACGTTTTTTAAATTTTCCGGACATTACAACAATCTTGGAGGGTTGAACCAAATATTGTACCGCATAATCTTTTTATAGTCAAAAGGCCGACTAGAAACTGTTAGCGCAAAATCTCTTTTATGAATCGAAAAACAAATGAGAAACAAACACGAAACTTTTACTCTATATAGATAATTCTTTTTATGACACAAAATAGAACATAAAAAAGATGTCCTAAAAGGTAAAACATAAACATTTAGGACATAATTCTTTCTTTAACAAATGACATAACCAAAAACTAATAAAAAATAGCATATATATCACAAGTAGAATGTAAAAAACACAAGAAACCGTTATCGCAATCAATTTTTTCGAAGATAAAACAAGTGTTCTATTCTAGTTGGATTTGAAAGAAATAAAAGATCAAAATTGAATCTTTTGATATTTAGAAATTAGTATTATCTCCGTCACACATACACACACACACACATATATATATATATATATATATATATATATATATATATATATATATATATATATATATATATATATATATTTCATATAAACTTATATGTGTAACAACTTATACGTGTAACAGTTCCATATTCACTTTTTCCATATATATATATATATATATATATATATATATATATATATATATATATATATATATATATAGGATAAGGTTCAAATGAGATCCTCAATTCTCTAGAGATCTAGGGATCCACTTCCTAGCCATACATTTTTCCCTTAATATATTTTTTTTTTCATTTTTTTTTTTCGGTTTTTCCTTTTTGCTATGTTTTACTTAAATTTTTTTTTTTTTTTTTTTTTCAAAATCACATGTGATTTTTTTGTAAAAAATTGAAATCACATGTGATTTTCAAAAACCAAAATTTGTAAATTTTAAAATCACACGTGAATTTTTTTTTTGTCGAAAATCAAAAACCAAAATTTATAAATTTTAAAGTCACACTTGAAAAATTTGTTTCTCGAAAATCACATTTGATTTTATAAACAAAATAGTTTGTAGGTTAAAAATCACATGTGATTTTGGTAAAAAATAATCAATAATTTTTTAAAATGAAACGTGATTTTACCCATAAAAGATTTGTAGATTGAAAATCACATGTGATTTTTAAAAAGTAAGGTTGAAAATCAATTTTCGGAAGAAAATAAAAATAAAAAGTAAATAAAAAGTAAATAAAAAGGTAAAAGAAAAAAGTAAAATTTTTTTTAGAAAAGAAGTAAAAAAAAAAGAGCAAAGATATAAGAAAAAATGGGTGGTTAGGAAGGGATCCCTGGATCTCTAGAGAATTAGGATCCCTTTTGAACCAAAATCTCTCTATATATATATATATATATATATATATATATATATATATATATATATATATATATATATATATATATATATATATATATATATATATATTATCATGTTTTGAATTTTAAAGTTTTTTATTTTCAATTTTTAACTTAAATAAGTTTTTTTGTGTTATATAATATTTGATGTAAAATATATGAATAGATTGAATTTTAATTATACGTTCATTAATATAAATTTAACAAATAATATATAATATAAAGAAAATATTTAAAATTAAAAATGATAAAAATAGATTTGAAAGTCAAAGTAGAATAATAAATAAGGGGAATGAAGTAATATATAGTCAATACCAAGGTTCTAAAAAGCGCGTCATGGCGTCAAAGCGTGATTTGTCTTCACGAAAAAACTCGCGATTTAACGCGAGTTTTTTTTGTAACGCGTTACGGAAATTTAGAAAAGAAAACCCTAAAAATAGTTTAAAATGACTATAAAGATCATTTAATTATATATTAGTGACTACATCTTAGATTAGATGTATATTATAACGTGAAAACAACGATTTTTTATAGTTATATAATTTAAAAATAGTAAAAACATATAAAAAGTTATATATAAAATTATAAAATATATTAAAATTATACGATATTGTTACGTGTTAAGAAACGTCATGTCTCGCCATATTTTGTCATGTCTTGAGACTTTACCATGCCATCACGACACACCTTTCGTTATTTACAATCTTGGTCAATTCTAGGTGTTTACAATAGTTATTTAGATGTGAAATAATTTTAGGAAATTTGAGGTTAGAAATGTAGTTGTATGTACATCAAGTGTGTTGAAGTTGAGAGTGGTGTTGGGTTGTGTCGGTTTGTCGGGTTATGTGTCATAAGCAAGGGGCTGAAGTTTGAATTTAACAAATAAATCTCATCATCTGTTTCAATTTTCAAAAAATCAACCCTCTTTCTCTCTTCTTCTAAACCACCTTAATATTTTCTTTTCAATAAAAGCGTGAAGATGCAGCAGCAGCAGCAGCAACCACAACAACCGCAACCGCCGACCTTAAACTCCGGTCCTTCATTTTCTCCTAATGCTATTTCCACTGAGCAGATTCAAAAGGTTTTTATTTCTTTTTTATGTTTTTATTTATTTATCTTATAGACTTAAGAGTTTAGGGGGTGTTTGTTTCGGCTTATTAAACGATAAGCTCATAAGCCCATTTTTTCCGGCTTATGAGCTTATGTAGTTGAGCTTATGGCTTATTTAAAGTCATAAGCTCAACTTGATAAGCTCATAAGCCGGAAAAAATGAGCTTATGAGCTTATAAAAAATTTCATAAGCTCATAAGCCGGTTACATAAGCCGAAACAAACACCCAGTAAATATAGTTAATAAGCTCGGAAGTCACAAAATGAGTCGCCATATATGGAAATGATATAGTTACTCCCATTTATCATGTTTGACTACCTTTTCAAACACTCCACTAAACTATAAACCAAGTTCTTTGTTGAATTTATTAATGTTCGTTTTGTTTATTGACAAGATTCTGCTTTTTTGTGAGGGCTATTAGCATCCTTGTCTTCTAAATGGTTTACTGTGACAAGTTCTAAATGGTTTTTTGTTGAATTTATTAATGTTCGCTTTTCTTTTTACTAGGCTTAAGCAAAAACATTAAAAGCGTGTCTCTTCTTATTGTAACAAAGTGTAAAATGGACCACCTAAACGGTCACAAACTAGGCATATCCGCACGTGAAATGTAACCAAACCTAAATCAATTCAAAAGATGTTTTTTCTTGGCTTCGGGAGCTAATTTTCTCATGGTATGGGAGTATAGAGCTATGTTAAATGTGTAATGTTTCAAAAGATTAAAGAGTGGTGGAAGCTCAGTTAACACTTTGTGTTTATTTCTAGGTGATGGTCACGTTTCTGATGTGATAATACTTGTCTTTTTGCAGTGTCTTGATGATAACAAAAATTTGATTTTGGCCATTTTGGAACATCAAAATCTTGGGAAATTTCAGGAATGTGCTCAGTAAGTTATTTCTGTAAAAATATATAATGTTCTTTTTCTTTTTTGATAAGCAGTGTGGTTTTGTTATAAACTGCATACTATTGAATGGGCAATTTTGGCTCAAATTTACAGAAGTTGGTCAATTGGGGATTATCTTGTCAAGCGTTTGAGTTTGTTTGGGCAAAACAACATATCCGAACAAGTTAAAATGGGCTATAACTAAAGAATCCTTAAACACTTAGAACTCAAAACGGGTCTGATCGATATATGTTGACCCACTGACACATTTATCTGTTTTTATTTGATTATTGAAAGTAATTAATATTATTAAAAACTATACTATTAATGAAATGATTTATTATTGTTGTAGATGTTTAGTTTAATATTTTTGGTGCTACTGTTTATCAATTTCAATGATAAATTATGAGATGAAATTCATATTTTGGTTATTATAAAGTTCAACAGAAAATAAAAAGTTTCCGGCCTTACGGGTCAATCCAACCTGAACCCCTTTGACCTGCTACCCAAACCACACAATCTGCGACGTCTAGTTCAGACCTTCAAGAACTTGTCACTTAATTAAAGATAATAGCCAAGGATATAGCTACTTAAACTTTCTTAATAGTATGGATAGGATATCCCTCCTCTTTTCCCAGTCACATAATGATTTGTTAGGCCTCTTATAATAGACTTACTGTAGTTGTTAATGAGTGAATCACCACCTATTGACTATTGAGGTTAATTTTACTACCATAAGTGGGTAAATGTGAAATCTTATGAAACTCTAGTCTTTTGTCTTCCGTTCTGCAATATAAATACAGGTGACACGGTTAACTTTAGCATGTCTATTTGGTGTTTAAATGTAAGGCTCGGCTACCAAATTACTAGTAGCCCAATAGGAAGTCGTCAATTTTAACAAGGGTGTGATTGTTTTCACGCAGAATGTTGCAACACCTTGTGATACATGTTGTTGCAACAATCACTATATTGTTCAAAATGAATTCCCCATAACTAAAGCAATCACATAGCGGCAGCTCACTAGAAATTGTTAAAGGACTTCACTGTAACATACATAGTCTCGGAGGCCACGCTCATAGAGATCCAATTAACTATATAATCAACAAGTTACAAGACTAAAGGGTTTACCCCTTCTTGTAAATTTTATGTCAGGATCGATTAAGGTTTATGTAAACACAACCACACTTATGTAGATCAAGATTTATCAAAGAAGTTGCAGCGGATAAACACGTTGATATTCACTAGTTTATGATAATCGAATATTGTATATATAAAATTAATAAGAACAATAACACAATAACGATTACCAAGCCTCAATCTATTAATCGATGAACAAATTAACAGACATGTTTCTCTTAATACAAGGATCTATAAAAGACCTTGAGGCTAAACCTAGCTTTTCTAGGAAACATCTAACAACACCAACCTTAATCTATTTGATCAGAATAGACGTGTTTCTTCTCTTTACAAGGATCAATCTTGACTTTGAGGCTGAACAAAGGGGAACGATCTCAAGTGGTGAGATCGTTTGGTGTTTTCCTAAAGAATAAACATGATGAAAACCACACCTTTATAAAGTTTAGGGATCTTTTTATATATATAGTCTCCTACGACTTACATAAGGAAACCTAGTTATATTAGGAGACTAATTCTTTTAGATCTTTATCTTGAAAAGCAAGTCTTCCATAACCACAGCCGCAGTAGTAACTGAGTTGCAGTAGTAATCGTGCAGTAGTAATTGGCTTTTGCAGTATTAACCAGATAACCTTGCAGTACTAACTGTTGTATGCAACACAACTCTAGAATAACAATCCCAATTTAATCCTAACAATCTCCCCTAAACTTATGCTTTCTATACACAAAGCAATAAGTTTCTTCAATGCAAATTGTTATTTAGAATGTTATCAAAACTACTATTTCTTTTTGTCTTCTCCATGTTTGCTTGATGTAATTTATCAGTTTATATTTTGTCTCATCAAATAATAGGATGGATAATAAATTATCCTAACAATCTTCCCCTATTTGATGATGAACAAGTTGATACTTCTTCTACCTTTGATATTTCTATCAAAACACGCCACTTTTTTTCTTAAGTAGACTTTTGATACCTTGAAGCCTTCAATTCTTGTTCCATGCCACCACACTTCATATAAGTTGCAAATCATATCATGTATGCAATATCTCCCCCTTTTTGTATCATCAATTAGGAGAACTTTGAAAATATGCAACTTTGAACATCTCTTTACGAACCACGAACCATATTAATCTCCCAATCCCAAGCTTTCCAATGTCTGAAATTACCCTCCATGACGCACAATACTGATAATGAATTTGAACAGTAGAAATTCAAAGTAGAAGTTGTAATAAAGTTAAAGTAGTATACCTTCTTCTTTGAATCAAGAGTTGTCCTTCTTATATGTATAAGATACATCCAAATGTTCCAGTTCTCATATTCACTTTTGGAACATATTCTTCCCCTTAAACCAATATTACCGGTTGGTTCACCAACATAGGAGTAGTACTAAATTCATCATTGTATAAAAAAATGTGTATTGTAATACTAACAGCGTAGCAGTAACATTGACAATATAAGAGCAACACTAGGTAAATATTTGCAGCAGATTAAAAATTAAATAATTTCTCTAAATAATTTCTCCTTGACAAATCCGATCATGCTCAAATTTTTACACATAGTAGGTATGTGTCTGTCGAACCACATATCCAAAAATCAAGACGATCCAACGGTTAATAAATACAAAATGACCTTTTCACCACAGTTGCGCTCTGTAAACAATAAACATTAAACATCCAACTTTGAAATTTTACATCTCCTTGAGAATACCAATGATAACGATCAAATTTTAACACAACATAGATCCATATTCCTTGAAGCACATATCCAAAAATCACGAAGATCCAGTGTGTAACGAATAAACAACGATCGTTTCAGTATACATAAACACAATAAATCTAACCTTACAACAACTGATTTGAAAAATTCATATCTTTCGATCGGAGACTCAGATCGACAATTCCTTTGGTACGATTTTGCGCTTATGCGTGAAGAATCTACGACATAAATTTCGTCCAAATCCGACCAGAATTTGATGAACATAAAACCTAATTTCCAAACTTGTAGATCTCCTTCTTTCTTCTTCTTCTTCTTGTAAACTTGTGGATCTTTGATCTAGAGCATCTCCTGTGATCTAATACCACTTGTGAGGATTGATTAGGTTTATGTAAACACAACCACACTTATGTAGATAAAGATTTATCAAAGAAGTTGCAGCGGATAAACACTTTGATATTCACAAGTTTATGATAATTAAATATTGTATATATAAAAACAATAAGAACAATAACACAATAACGATTACCATCAAGCCTCAATCTATTAATTGATGAACAAATTAACAGACCTGTTTCTCTTAATACAATGATATACAAAAGACCTTGAGGCTAACCTAGCTTTTCTAGGAAACATCTAACAACACCAGCCTCGATCTATTTGATCAGAATAAATGTGTTCCTTCTCTTTACAAGGATCAATCTTGACCTTGAGGCTAAACAAAGGGGAACGATCTCAAGTGGTGAGATCGTTTGGTGTTTTCCTAAAGAATAAACATGATGACAACCACACCTTTATAATGTCTAGGGATCTTTTTATATATAGTCTTTTACGACTTACTTTTTGATCTTTATCTTGAAAAGCAAGTCTTCCATAACCCTAGCCGTAGTAGTAACTGAGTTGCAGTAGTATCGTGCAGAGTACTGGCTATTGCAGTATTAACCAGATAACCTTGCAGTAGTAACTGTGCATTACTAACTGTTGTATGCAACGCAACTCTAGAATAACAATCCCAACAATTTAATCCTAACAAATTAGACCTCCCGTATGTCTATGACTGAGTCGTCCTCCAGAAGGCGTGTAGTGAACTTCTCTAGAAGCTTGTGTTCAACAAAATAAATGTTGAATATGATGTACCAACATTATAGAATATTAAACACTGTTCAAGCATATTGTGAAAGCTCTTTTACACACGTAATTTGCAGAACACAAAACAAATATTTTGGATAAATTTGGATTCAACGAAGACTCAAGTTCATTCGTCAGTTTACAATATGGATTTTGTTTTACTTAATTCTAACCTTAAGGGTTGAAGAGATATATGTGATGACATATTTTCTTGTACAGAGCCTTGTTCGCCTTCTTCCATATGGTGTCAAACGAATCCAGTCACTAATTCTCCATTTATATGAAATAATGTTGTAATAAGTGAATTATTGATACTTATGGTGCCTATATTCTCCATATTTAACTATGGGATACTTTTTGTTGTAATTGAATTATTTTGTGGAACAGAGATTAATTATCCTTCTTGAAAATTGAAATGACTAAGGTACCAAGCCGTTCTACAAAAGAATCTAATGTACTTGGCTGCAATTGCTGATGCTCAACCCCCAACACAAACACCGGCACCACAAACGTCAAATCCTCAAGTTAGTTCCAACTTCTAACATGAAATTTTAATATTTTGATGTGGTACTTTTGACCCATATATTTTTAAACGGATCGATTTGGGTTATTTTTAATCTCCAACGGGTTGAAGAAAAAATTTATGTGAAAGAGAACAAGTCAAAGGGTTTGAAAGTCTCCAGAAGTATATTTAATGCATACAACGTTCTAAATATTTTATTTAAAGAATCTGGTTATTATTGTAATCTTAGTGTTTTGGAATCATATTTAAATGCATTAATTGTTCACAACTCATTTACTTGTGAATGAGTCAATATGTGTTATTTTCAATCTCAGACTGGTCAAACAAACATTATTAGCTAAATTGGGAATCCGTAGAAGGAAGTTGTCTGAAGTATATTTGTAACACATATACGTCCTAGATCGTTATATATTCAAATTTTAAATTATTATTGTCCATAATGTTGTTCCTACGTGATTCAGATGCCACCCAATTCTATCGCTCAACAGGCAAACAATTATATGCAGCAGCAGCAACAGCAACATCAGGCTGCAGCCGCTCAGCAAGGTGGCGGTGGTGTAATTCCGAAACTGCCATTTCAGCTTAATGCCTTGCGAACACAAGATCAGCAGCAACAATTACTCCAATTTCAGCAACAGCAACAACAGCAGCTTCAAGCACAGATGGGGATGAGGGCGGCTGCTGGTGGTGGTGCCCCGAATGGTATGCTGGGGATGCATCAAGTAATGCAATCTGCACTGGCCGGAAATCCAATGGGAATGAAGCAAGATGGATCTGACGCAGCTTCTGGTGGTGATGCCCATGGCCAAGGCAAATCACGTTCCTAAGACACGGGTCTGGTTTTCTCATGTACTCTTTTTGTTTTGGTGTATTAGGGTAAAAATAGTTGGAAAACAAACAAGTGATACTGATGTAGCGCGGTGGAAGGATAAGTAAGATACAAGATAAACTCCGTTGATTCAACAATGAATAACCGATAAATCACAAACAATCACTATTCGTTGATTCCATAAAATATCGTATAATGATTAAATCAAACAATTGATAAAACTATCAAAGAGTTTGTTTTGAAAGCAAAGCTTTTTTTTAATTCATATCAAATCTACATAAACCTTAAACAATAGAGATGTTTAACTTAATTAACTAGCTTGGAAAGAAAGCTAATAAAACACACGTTGGTATGAAACCTTATAAAATAAAGACACGGTCAAATAAACCTTAAACATAAAGACAACTGCATCATTCTCTCCATCTTGAGAATGACTCGACCTTGAGTCTTCTTTAAACTTCGCTTTTTGCTTAACGTTTAGCATCCAAACTTGTACTCTTTGCATTAAGTTTCCGCTTTTCAAAAATACTCGACCTCGAATCTTGATTGTTTTCATACCCAATTTTGTGACCTTGTGTGCGGGATTCATATTCTTAACTAGATTACTTTTACTAATAAAAAAAAACTAAACATATTATACTTATTGATCACATCATCTTTTTCCAACCTAATTAACCCAAATGAATCTTGATAATAATGTTTAGCAAATTAATACCTGATACGCTTTCTACACGATCACCATACAAAAATACTTCATCTTTATATTTATCTTCTTCATCGGTATCGGTATCATAAATTGGATCTCATTCTTCCTCAATAATATCTTCTTTTTCTTTGTTATCAGTATCATAAACCGACAACGAGTTTTCTTCTTCCAATATGTCTTAAATAACGGTGTCATCCCATATGACATCCTTTGGGTCAGTGTCTTAGATCATGCGATCTTGCGAATCAAACACGATTTTATCGCTGCTTCGGTCGGTGATTCGACGAGTAAAAAGGTAGTTCTCAACACGCAGAGACATTTGAATTAACCAAAGCGGATGCATGAATGTTGCGAATGAATAGAAATCACACCAAAAGAACAATAACAATAGGAATTTCGATAAACCCTAAAAGGGTGCCCAAACGGGACTTCAAGAGAACTCTCTCTTTTCTTAATTCATCATCAAAACTTCTTAAAACCCTAAACCTAAACAACTATATATAACTATAAACCCTAAAACATAACTTGAAGGAAAAAACAAATAATTAATATTAAAAGATAGATAATAACAATTAAAATTGTCATCTTTAACCCGTCATCTTCTCGAACGATCAAAACTTGACTTCATAACGATCAAAACTTGACTTCACATGTTAACCAGAACCGACGCTAAGCCGGAGGAGTTGGAGGCTTGAAGGCATACCGCATCATTCTTCCCCTCTTGGAAAAAGACTAATCGAGTATTGTTTTTCTCAAGTCTCTAACTCTAAAACTTTCTAACCCCCCCACCCCCCCCCCCCCACCCCCCCCCCCCCCCCCCCCCCCCTCATTTTCTTTAACTTGGATCCTAAAAAAGGACCATGTGACATCATGATCAACCATTCAATACAAATATACCGGGACATCATCCTCAAATTACGCTATCGGAGGGAAAAGGATGCTACTATTCCTCCTCACCTTCGTCCCAGTCGTTAGGTTCAGATTCAGTTTCCTTTATTCAGCAACTCAACGATTGGTTCATTCTTGGAATCTGTTTGAAGTTCCTTCCTTGTTTATGGAGGTCTTCATTCTCTACAAGCTGTGTGTATCATTGGTTGATGGTATCGTTGCCTCTTCCGACGAATCTACGATTACCTAAATCAAAAGCCTTGCGTTAGTTGATCCAAAATTTTGCACAAAACTGCCGCAACTTCGGACAATAATATCTCACGGTAGAAACATTCAATCGAAAATACCTTCGATCAGATCGTGCGTCGATGAGTCTTGAACCACATATCCAAAATTCAGAGCGATCCAACGGTAAACGAACCTGTGCCGCCATTTTTCCCACAACTGCGTAGATCTGGATGGACATGAACCAATTTGTGGGTGTTTTTCGAATTGACATCTTCTAGTTGTGTGATTTCTTACCTCTAATCTAAGCTCTGATACCAAATGATGTAGCGCGGTGGAAAGGTAAGTAAGATACAAGATAAACTCCGTTGATTCAACAATGAATAACCAAAATAAATCACAAACAATCACTATTCGTTGATTCCAAAGAATATCGTATGATAAAACCATCAAAGAGTTTGTTTTGAAAGCAAAACAAAATTTTAATTCATATCAAATATGTATAAACCATAAAAAATAGAGATATTTAATCTAATTTACTAGCTTGGAAAGAAAACTAATAAAACACAAATTCGTATGAAACCTTGTAAAATAAAGACACAACAAAATAAACCTTAAACTTAAAGATAACTGCATCAACTACCCTTTTGTTTAATATGGTCTACGGTCTTATCATTTTAGCTGCATGTAACTTTCCCATGTATCTTTTCATCGGTGTTGGAAATCAAAACAAGTGTGACCTTATAAGTCCTTTTCTTGTGAATCCTCGTTACCAATATCTGGCTGAGTCTTATTCTTGCATAATAACAAGGAGCTATTGACCAAATATCGTAAGCCAAGTGGTACGCTAGTTAGCTAATTGACATAGAGGTTGTAGGTTGAAGTTCGGTATGGGATAAAATTGTGAATAATTGTGTGATGGTAGTATATGCTTTTCTAAAGAAAATATTACACTATGGGGACTAGGACTAGGAGCTGGTGGTTTACTTCTGTGGGCTACTTGTTGTCACACCCCGCCAAAGCGGAAACACGGAATGTGAAAAGCAATAGCATTCGATACACAAGTTTATAATCAACCACCAAGTTATATTAAATAAAATGTAACTTCAAAAGTTACAAGTGTTTAAAACAGCGTTTACATGTCCGAATACAAAATAGGTGTTCATAGCCAAACCGCCCGAACCCATTCCCGTTCTTGAAGTCATCAGCCCAAAGCATAAAGTCATCATCGCAAGCTTAATCGTAACCTGAAAATACGAGTCAAGTGTTAACTACGGGAGACGTAGTTAGTGAGCTACAAAGTTTAAGTATTCAAAGCGTTGACGCATAACAATGCGTAAAGTATAAGTAATCAAGTTTCGACGCATAGCAATGCGTAAAAATATAGCATTCATGTAGTTGTCGCATAAGCATGCAAAAAGTATAGTATTCAAAAAGTAGTTGCATAATCATGCGTAAAGTTTAGTATTCGTTTTCGTAGGCATTGACCACATAGCGCGACTATGTGACAATCCTATGTATTGCCCAATGATCGTTGCTAAGCCTAAAGCCTACCCATTTAGTATTATGCACCATCGTTATAAGTCGTTGTGGTGAGGGTCAATCTACCCTAATAGCGCTATCCATATCTACTAACGGTCCTTTCCAAAGGGATTAATAGCAACTAATGTCCTTGGTAGTGTCGGGAATTTTAGTGGTTTCTCACGTCCATGTTGTACAAAGTCCGCAACATGACGATCGATTGTTTTAGTCATTGGCAAATATAGCTTTCGTATCCTCGGCATTGTTGGCAAAACCCTCAACAATGCCGGCAAAATAGTCATTCGTTTTAGTATTCAAAATATCAAAGCATTTCATAGTAGCATTCAAAATACATAAGTGTTTTCGTAATAGCATTCGAGTTTCAAATCGTTTTCATTATAGTATTCGAGTATCAAAGCGTTTCACAATAGTTTTCGAGTATCAAAGCGTTTCACAAAAGTATTCGAGTATCAAAGCGTTTCACAATCGTTTTCGAGTATCAAAACGTTTCACAATAGTTTTCGAGTATCAAAGCGTTTCACAAAAGTATTCGAGTATCAAAGCGTTTCATAATAGTTTTCGAGTGTCAAATAGTTTTCGTTTAGCATTCAAGTATCAAAGCATTTATCAGCTTAAATGTAGTGTTTAAGCCTAAGACTCGCATTTCACCCCAAAAAGTATTAAAAGCGTTTAAAAGAGTAGGGGTTTGTAACTCACTGGTTGCGAAGATAATCGTAAGCGGGAACGGTCGGGAAGTGTGCCGGGAATCACCGAAAGCCTAATAATACCAAGTTTTGTTCAAGTGTTATTATGTTATTGTATAATATGATAATTAGTCTTTAGTTAAACTTTAAGTGTCAAGGTCCAATTTGTCCAAAAATCGTCCGAAACGGTTATCGTTTTGTTTTAGTCCAAAGGTCCAAAATTAGTGTCATTGTTATTATGTCAAATATGTTTTGTTTGCTAAAGTGTCTTTTATTTTCTAACAAAATTTGGGCAGCGCTTCCGCGCCCAAATTCTATGTCCAAAATACAAATCACTTTCCCGCTCACAAAACACATATACATACATAAAATATTTAAACATGTACATTTTAGCATATTAAGTCCAATACAAGTCACCAATGTTATTGTTTTAACCAATCTCAGTCATATATATTAAGTCTCGAAAAAGTCAGCGGTGTAAACAAACTCAAAACGGCCAAGACGACGATTTTTCGGAAAAACAACAGGCTGTGCGTCGTCCTGGCCATAGGGACGGCGCACAGCTCGGGCAGTTTTGTGTTTTCGGGTTTTTCTTGTAAAATCGTTTATTCCAACCATAGATTTCGACATGCAATCGGTTTAAACTTCATAATATGTTATTTTAACAGTTTATACATAACTTTTATCCATAAAAACAAAGATTTAAGCCTCATTTCTTATAAACCCGTTTTTGCATAAAAATGGTTATAAAACTTCATCAAAACTTGTTTTTATAACTTAGATCATACATGCAATGAGTTATATTAGTAATATAAGTAAAAAGGAAGAGTTTCTACCAAATGAAAGTGTTTAGATGATGGTCTAGGCGGATTTAGAGCTCCAAAAGTGTAGAAAACGTTTTGAAACCGAAACTAACTTGATTCCCTTGCTTCCTCTTGATGTTAAATGTTTTTAGATGGTGTTTTTATTGGGTTTTAGTGGCTGTATTTTTGAGGTGTTCTAGAGAGAAAATGAAGAGAAATGGGAGAGTGTGTGTTTTTGGTGTTTATGAAAATGAAATTGAAAAGAAATGAAAGGAAATGATGGTATGGGGGTTTGGGTTCTGCTAAAAGCAGTAATTGAGTGGTCTAGGACGTTTTTGATTAGTGGTTGGTAATATAAAAACGAGACAAACAACAAAAATACAAAAACGAGACAAACAACAAAAATACAAAAACTTTTCGGAAACACATCCAGGACGTCGCACAAGGGGGTTGTGCGGCGTCCTGGCCCCTTTTCAATTATTTTTGTGATTTTTCGTTTTTGCGTTTTGCTTCGTTGGACCCTTTTCGTTAAATGAAAGTTATAGATTATGATACGTTATGAACTTAGGAAAGTTCCTTAGGTGTTTTCTTGGTATTAGGACTTACCTAATTTGATTCCGAAGTTGTTTATGATTCCGATCCCGATCCGCGCTTAAAGGTTTAAAATGGAGTAAACTTTCGTTTAAGAGTTTTGTGAGAGTTACAACGAGCTTAGCTTAAGAGTGATGTCTACGTAACCACATAGCACATAAAGTTAGTTATAGCCAGAAGCAAGTATAGCGTATCGAGGTTAAAAGTTAGCGTTGTCGACTAGAAGTTTTGACGGTTGTCACATTCTCCCCACGTTGAAAGAATTTCGTCCCGAAATTTCAACTTGTAGCATTTGTTGTGGGAGAAGTGAAGAGATGAGGATCCTTAAGCATCATTCGATCCTATCATCCCCAGGTATATTCGGGGCCTCGTTTTGCGTTCCATCGCACCCTCACTATGGGGATTTTACTGTGCCTTAGTTTCTTAGTTTCGCGATCTATGATTTCAATTGGTTCTTCGTCGAGTTGAAGTTTTTCGTCTAGTTGCACTTCTTCTAAAGGTGTGATAAGTGTTTCGTCCGCTAGGCACTTTTTCAATCTCGAAACATGAAAAGTGTTATGCATGTTACCGAGCTCTTGCGGTAGTTCTAAACGATACGCCACGGGACCTACCCTTTCGAGTATCTCAAATGGTCCTACGTAACTGGGGTTAAGTTTTCTAGGGTTTTCCGCGGCGTATTTCACCTTTCCAAGGTGACACCGTAAGAAGTACTTTGTTGCCGACTTGAAATTCTAAGTCTTTTCTGCGCATCTCAATGTAACTCTTTTGACGACTTCTAGCAGTCTTAGTCGTTCCTTTATCGTTGTGATTTATCAATCGTTTCTTGCACTACATCCATGCTAATTAGTCGTCGATCTCCTGGTTCCAACCACACAGCGGAGATTCGCACTTCTTTCGTAAAGAGTTTAAAAGGCGCATACTTGATTCTAGCGCGATAATTATTGTTATAGGAGAACCCTGTTAGTGGTATATGGTTATCCTGACTTCCTCCGAAGTCAATAACACATGCTTAGAATATCATATAAGATTTGTATTGTAAGCTCGCTTTGACCATTGGTCCGTGGATAGTAAGCCGTGTTTAAAATATAATATAATCGTGTGCCAGAAGATTCTTGGAATGCTTTCCACAATCTGGGAGTGAAACGTCTATGTCCGAGATAATTGACGTGGGAATTCCGTGGCGAGTCAATACTTCGTTGGTGTATATATGGACAAGTTTTTACACGTTAAAACTTTCCTTGATGGGGATAAAGTGTGCTGATTTCATCAGTCGATCTACTATAATTCAAATCATGTCATTACTCTTCGACGTACAAGATAATTTAGTAACAGAATTCATTGTAATCTGTTCCCATTTCCATTTCGGAATTTCGGGTTTTTGTAGTAATCCAGATGGCTTTTGATATTCGGCCTTCACTTTCGCGCAGGTGAGGCATTTTTCTACGTATACACCAACGTCTCTTTTCATTCCAGGCCACCAATAATGTTCCTTGAGGTCCTTATACATCTTGCTTTTCCCTGGATGAATGGAATATCGCGTTCGGTGTGCTTCATCCATAGTGGCTTTTCTCAATCCGTTAGTCGTAGGAATCCAGGCTCGATCCTTAAAGTAATAGACATCGTCACCCTTCCTTACAAAATCCTTATCGTGGTTGTGCAAGGTTTCGACCTTTATGTTATCTGCCTTCAAAGCCTCATGCTGGGGCACTTGCTATACGTGTCCTCAAATCGGGTTTAAGGTAGATTCCTAATGCACGTACACGAGTAGTCTGTTGCCTCTCCTTCCTACTCAAGGCATCTGCTACGACGTTCGCCTTGCCAGGGTGATACTCAATATCGCAGTCGTAGTCGCTAAGGAGTTCCAACCATCTCCTTTGCCTCATGTTGAGTAGCTTCTGATCTAGTATGTGTTGTAGACTCCTATGGTCCGTGAATACCGTGCATTTGGTTCCGTAGAGATAATGTCTCCAGATTCTTAAGGGCAAAAACTATCGCTCCCAATTCTAGGTCGTGCGTAGCGTAATTTACTTCGTGTTTCTTGAGTTGTCGATATGCATATGCTATAATTTTGTTTCGTTGCATCCATACACAACCTAAGCCTAGGTTAGATGCGTCACAATATACTACGAAGTCTTCGTTTCCCTTAGGAAGAGTTAGAATTGGAGCATTGCACAGTTTTGTTTTTAGGATATTGAAGGCTTGTTCTAGTGCATCTCCCCAGTTGAACTTCTCGTTCTTTGGCGTTAACTTTGTTAGGGGTTTAGCTATCTTAGAGAAATCTTAAATGAATCGCCGATAATATCCAGCCAATCCTAAGAATTGGCGGATTTCTGTCGGACTTTTGAGAGTTTTCCAATTCTCTATAGCTTCGATCTTTGATGGATCAACATGAATTCCGGATCCGTTAACTACGTGATCTCTTTTGCTACGCGAGAAGATTAAGATGTCGTCGATGAGTACAATAACGAATTTGTCTAGATACGGTCGGCATACCCTATTCATCAAATCCATGAATTCCGCTGGTGCATTTGTGAGTCTAAACGACATTCCCAGGAACTTATAGTGTTCGTATCTAGTGCGGAATGCGGTTTTCGGTATATCTTCTTCCGGAACCAGATCTTGATGATACCCACACCTTAAGTCAAACTTTGAAAAGTAGGTTGTGCCTTGAAGTTGATCGAAAAGGTCGTCGATTCGTGGAAGAGGATATCGGTTCTTGACGGTTAGTTTATTCAATTCTCGGTAGTCGATACACATGCGAAACGATCCATCCTTCTTCTTTACGAATAGAATCGGCGCTCCCCATGGTGATAAGCTTGGTCGGATAAATCCTTTATCCAATAGTTCTTGAACTTGGTTGGATAATTCCTGCATTTCAGTCGGAGCTAGTCGATATGGCGTCTTTGCCACTAGTGCTGCTCCAATAATTTCTTCGTTTCTAAACTCTACTTGCCTCAGTGGTGGTAGTCCTAGTAGTTCTTCGGGAAATACCTCCGGATAGTCTCTAACTATCGGTACATCCTTAAGGTCTGCTACTTTTGTTTGTTTGTCTTTTATGTTTACTAACAATGCAAAGCAGCCCTTATTCAGGTATTGGCGCATTTACATCACCGATATAAGTTTCGAAGTTTGTCCCGGCCTATCTCCTTGAGCTAACAATTCCTTTCCATCTCCTAATGGAATCCGAATCGTCTTATCTAAGCAAAATATCTTTGCATCTTGAATAGTCAACCAATCCATTTCTATTACTTCGTCAAAGCTGCAACTTCTCGGGGGTCGTATCTTGCTTCCTCGGTTCCATCACGAGTTCTCTAACTTGTATGATGCTCTGGCCGCATGGGTTGTGCTGAGTATTGAGTTAATGTTTAAGTTTACTAGTGGACTAGTAATAGTTCGGGCAAGTCACCAGGAAATACTTCCGGTACTTCCTTACTACTAATCGGTTTCCTTGGGAACCTTCTTGGTTAAATAGCAACGAGCTATTACCTCGGTTGTGAGTGTTTTTCGGGTATAATGTTTAGCCTTGTCCTTTCCATGTCGCCTTGTATGAATGAGGTATTATTGTAGAGCAGGTGTTTAGATGATTTCCTTGTAGAGACATGACTTCAACATGTTTGACAAATAACTATTCCGTGGTTTACCGTAACATAAGAATGTGATCATATCTTCGTGATGATCCTTCGTTTTAGGATATACTTTCAAAACCTACCTTGGTTTGAAGTTACCTTAGATTCGAATTCAAGTATAGGAATCCACACTGACCAACGATTCCCTAGATAACTTTGCGATTTCCTTGCGATTTCGTAAATGCTAGCCCCTTAATCGAGTACGATCAATTATTGTACATTATTTTGCATAATAATAATGTCAATAAATGAAAGTAAGGTATGAGATATACATGTTTATGCTAGGGGCATATCATGTAGTTAAGATTAAGAATAAGTGCGCGACCGAAGTTTACAACATTGTATATACTAAAGCGAACGAATGAGAATAGTGATTTTCAAAACTCTTATGTGTAGCAATTCCACAACTGGCATCGAGTTGTCCGGACTGCCCTATGTATCGTTTATTTGGTATTAAGCATGTCGAGTGATAGTTTTCGAATACGAGTGACATGATACATCGGCTTCTGGATCATTTCTGGAGATCCGTAAACTTGTCGCGTTAACCCATCATGTCTTCCAGTGTCAATTCTTAGTTATCGGATATCTTGGGTGCATCACTTAGTATGTCGAGTTGTAACTGCACTCCTGTGTCTTATCTGGGAATACTTCCCAGTTGCCATAAAAAGGTATCGCGTAAGGATTAGTGGGATAAGGCGTATACGGTGTCGATAGTCGAGAATAGGTTGTCTCCGCCTAAAGAACGGGAGAAATAGTCGGCATGGGACAGTATAAACCAGCCCCGATCCGATTCGTTATACGGTAATGCAATAGTTTACGATTGTATGAATGGCTTTCGATAATGTTAATTCAACGCTCCTATACCTTGATAACGTATCACTATCGTATATCAGATTCGTAGGGAAATGTGAGTTTTCAAGAGTATGTGTCGGGTATCTACCTCGTTGTCTGACACGGTTGTAGTCGTTCCCTTCATCGCATCAAAGAAAGGTGAATGGGATCAAATTCCCACTAAGTCTTAATGTTATCTTAGTATCAGTCTAAAGCATGTAGCGTTTCGTGTCGAACGTAACTAACTCTTTCCTTCTCGGCGAAGCCTAGACCGGAAACGAGTTAATCGAAGATACGGCTCATGTTAGTATTAGTAATAAGCTGTGCACATAGAGTATCTTAAGTTTAGCATCTAGGTCTGTGGGTCTGACTTCAAGAATTTCCCGGGAAGGTTCGTTTAATGTTTACCAATCCCGTTCTAGCATAGTTTAGTCCAAATTATTCATAGGTGATCAGGCTACGAATAATTCAAGTTAAACAATGCCTTCACGTTTTGGTTAAATAAAATCTTTCGTTTTTAGAAATTGGTTATAGTTTGATTTTTGAAAAATCGGTATTCATTATAACCTTGCGCTCTGATACCAAGTCTGTCACACCCCGCCAAAGCGGAAACACGGAATGTGAAGAGAAATAGCATTCGATACACAAGTTTATAATCAACCACCAAGTTATATTAAATAAAATGTAACTTCAAAAGTTACAAGTGTTTAAAACAGCGTTTACATGTCCGAATACAAAATAGGTGTTCATAGCCAAACCGCCCGAACCCATTCCCGTTCTTGAAGTCATCAGCCCAAAGCATAAAGTCATCATCGCAAGCTTAATCGTAACCTGAAAATACGAGTCAAGTGTTAACTACGGGAGACGTAGTTAGTGAGCTACAAAGTTTAAGTATTCAAAGCGTTGACGCATAGCAATGCGTAAAGTATAAGTAATCAAGTTTCGACGCATAACAATGCGTAAAAATATAGCATTCATGTAGTTGTCGCATAAGCATGCAAAAAGTATAGTATTCAAAAAGTAGTTGCATAATCATGCGTAAAGTTTAGTATTCGTTTTCGTAGGCATTGACCACATAGCGCGACTATGTGACAATCCTATGTATTGCCCAATGATCGTTGCTAAGCCTAAAGCCTACCCATTTAGTATTATGCACCATCGTTATAAGTCGTTGTGGTGAGGGTCAATCTACCCTAATAACGCTATCCATATCTACTAACGGTCCTTTCCAAAGGGATTAATAGCAACTAATGTCCTTGGTAGTGTCGGGAATTTTAGTGGTTTCTCACGTCCATGTTGTACAAAGTCCGCAACATGACGATCGATTGTTTTAGTCATTGGCAAATATAGCTTTCGTATCCTCGGCATTGTTGGCAAAACCCTCAACAATGCCGGCAAAATAGTCATTCGCTTTAGTATTCAAAATATCAAAGCATTTCATTGTAGCATTCAAAATACATAAGTGTTTTCGTAATAGCATTCGAGTTTCAAATCGTTTTCAGTATAGTATTCGAGTATCAAAGCGTTTCACAATAGTTTTCGAGTATCAAAGCGTTTCACAAAAGTATTCGAGTATCAAAGCGTTTCACAATCGTTTTCGAGTATCAAAACGTTTCACAATAGTTTTCGAGTATCAAAGCGTTTCACAAAAGTATTCGAGTATCAAAGCGTTTCATAATAGTTTTCGAGTGTCAAATAGTTTTCGTTTAGCATTCAAGTATCAAAGCATTTATCAGCTTAAATGTAGTGTTTAAGCCTAAGACTCGCATTTCACCCCAAAAAGTATTAAAAGCGTTTAAAAGAGTAGGGGTTTGTAACTCACTGGTTGCGAAGATAATCGTAAGCGGGAACGGTCGGGAAGTGTGCCGGGAATCACCGAAAGCCTAATAATACCAAGTTTTGTTCAAGTGTTATTATGTTATTGTATAATATGATAATTAGTCTTTAGTTAAACTTTAAGTGTCAAGGTCCAATTTGTCCAAAAATCGTCCGAAACGGTTATCGTTTTGTTTTAGTCCAAAGGTCCAAAATTAGTGTCATTGTTATTATGTCAAATATGTTTTGTTTGCTAAAGTGTCTTTTATTTTCTAACAAAATTTGGCCAGCGCTTCCGCGCCCAAATTCTATGTCCAAAATACAAATCACTTTTCCGCTCACAAAACACATATACATACATAACATATTTAAACATGTCCATTTTAGCATATTAAGTCCAATACAAGTCACCAATGTTATTGTTTTAACCAATCTCAGTCATATATATTAAGTATCGAAAAAGTCAGCGGTGTAAACAAACTCAAAACGGCCAAGACGACGATTTTTCGGAAAAACAACAGGCTGTGCGTCGTCCTGGCCATAGGGAAGGCGCACAGCTCGGGCAGTTTTGTGTTTTCGGGTTTTTCTTGTAAAATCGTTTATTCTAACCATAGATTTCGACACGCAATTTGTTTAAACTTCATAATATGTTATTTTAACAGTTTATACATAACTTTTATCTATAAAAACAAAGATTTAAGCCTCATTTCTTATAAACCCGTTTTTGCATAAAAATGGTTATAAAACTTCATCAAAACTTGTTTTTATAGCTTAGATCATACATGCAATGAGTTATATTAGTAATATAAGTAAAAATGAAGAGTTTCTACCGAATGAAAGTGTTTAGATGATGGTCTAGGCGGATTTAGAGCTCCAAAAGTGTAGAAAACGTTTTGAAACCGAAACTAACTTGATTCCCTTGCTTCCTCTTGATGTTAAATGTTTTTAGATGGTGTTTTTATTGGGTTTTAGTGGCTGTATTTTTGAGGTGTTCTAGAGAGAAAATGGAGAGGAATGAGAGAAAGGATGGAGGGAGTATGTGTTTGTGTGTGTTTTTGGTGTTTATGAAAATGAAATTGAAAAGAAATGAAAGGAAATGATGGTATGGGGGTTTGGGTTCTGCTAAAAGCAGTAATTGAGTGGTCTAGGACGTTTTTGATTGGTGGTTGGTAATATAAAAACGAGACAAACAACAAAAATACAAAAACTTTTCGGAAACACATCCAGGACGTCGCACAAGGGGGTTGTGCGGCGTCCTGGCCCCTTTTCAATTATTTTTGTGATTTTTCGTTTTTGCGTTTTGCTTCGTTGGATCCTTTTCGTTAAATGAAAGTTATAGATTATGATACGTTATGAACTTAGGAAAGTTTCTTAGGTGTTTTCTTGGTATTAGGACTTACCTAATTTGATTCTGAAGTTGTTTTATGATTCCGATCCCGATCCGCGCTTAAAGGTTTAAAATGGAGTAAACTTTCGTTTAAGAGTTTTGTGTGAGTTACAACGAGCTTAGCTTAAGAGTTATGTCTACGTAACCACATAGCACATAAAGTTAGTTATAGCAAGAAGCAAGTATAGCGTATCGAGGTTAAAAGTTAGCGTTGTCGACTACAAGTTTTGACGGTTGTCACACTTGTGGTTGAAACGCTTCAGACGGTTTGAATGGTTGTGGTTGGGGTTGATGGAATGATTGGGGTTGGGGTTGATGGAATGATTGGGGTTGGGGTTGATGGTATGATTGAGGTTGGGGTTGATGGTATGATTGTTGTTGGGGTTGAGAGAACGATTGTTGTTGTTGTCGTTGTTGGAATAATTGGAATTGTTGGAATTGTTGGAATTGTTGATGGGGTGGTGTGTTGGTGTTTCCGGCGAGTAGTGAAGTAAAACCACCGGGTTGGGTTTGGAAATTTGCGAAGCCCGGTGAGTTAGGCGAATTGGGATCGGATGACGGAAACTCGTTGTATTGAGACATTTTTTTGGGGGGTTTTGTGGATAGAATGAATATGATTGTAGAGAGAAAGAAATGGTTTGGTGTAAATATTTTGTGTTTGGGATTGGGTATTTATAGGAAAAAAAAAAATTAAAAAAAAAACTATCCGTTGAACGGAAGGAAAAAAAAACAAAAAATCGTTTTTTTTTTAAATACTCAACGGTCGGAATTAAAAAAAAATAAAATAAAAAATTAACCCAACGCGGCGTTGCCTCAGCAACACCGCCCGGAAAACGCCGCTATAACGCCGCCCCCAGCCATAACGGCGTTATGGGGGGGCTTAAACGCCGGTATAACGCACGGCTGCGGGTAGTCTTAGAGATTCTATAGGTGTCCCTACGAAGTACAAGGTCCCGAAAATCTAAGTATAACGGTCAAAACGTGTTTGATTTTCATTTTAGAATGTGATTATTTGATAATGAATATGAAATCTAGCTGATAATATTTTTTTATGATAAAAACATGATTCATGTATCATGTGATGGTGTTTGGATGTGTGTGAAGTTGAAAGTATTATTTTTGTTTATAGTACAAATACATTGTTACGATCTTAATAGTTGGACCTCAACAACTTAAATAACAGAGTGTGATCGAGTAATCAAAACATGAGACCCGATTGAGAACAAACCCAACATATGCACAAGGCTAAACCAAATCAAATTAATCTCGAAATATAAGTTTGTTGGAGAAAAATATAAGATACATATCGTGCATCTACGATGTTTGGGTTGCATACAAAAGCAATGCGGAAAATTCTCAAGAAAGGTTGAATGCTCAAATGTGAAACGAAGAGTATGGCATAGACGTTTGATTTGTTAAATATTGATTCGGGCATATTATGTTGTACATGTGTAAGAAAGATACTCTAGTTTATAATGGACATAAGTCAAATGAATACTAATATCAGCTTGGATTATTGGAAATTAATTTTTAAAATGTTAGCATATTATATCTACCATATGAAATCCGTATTATTGCTGTTAGAAAAAGAGCATTTGTATCTAATAACTAGTTTATTTTTTGTGTATACACGGATAACGATATTGAATTTTTTTTTATGTATTATTAACAATGTAACACGATATGAGTTATGATGCAAAATATTTTAGGTTCACTTTTAAATTCACTTTTAAATTCGAATACGTAGAAAACCTTATCGAATGTAATAAAATTATAACAAATAGAAAATAACATAAGTTGCGATGCCAAATATTTGTCGTTTTGTTTATATATACGTGTTTTAAAGGTTCATTTTTAATTTCGTATACGTACAGAACTCTATCAAATATAATACAATTATAACAAATAGAAAATAACATGAGTTGTGATGCTAAATATTTGTCGTTTCGTTTATATGTACGTGTCTTTCAAGTTTACTTTTAAATTCATATACATAGAAAACTCTATCGAATATAATACAATCTATAACAAATAGAAAATAAAGAGAACGTTGTCTACAAAGAAAATCATTAACCATGTACTACAACATGAAATAAATTTGAAATTTATGTATTTTTTTTCTTCGCAATTATATGTTTTATCTAGTTTTATTTTATTACAAAAAAAAAAAAAACCAAAACAAAAAAAAACAAAAAGAAAACAGAAAAAAACAACCTTTTTTTTTAAATCTAGTCTCATACTAAAAAGTACAAAAGACGATTTTAATGAATAATTTATATGAAAAAATGTTTACTATATTGAATATATTTTAGATGTACAATAATGTTATCAAACATATTTTATTTTAATGTTATATTAAAGTTAAAGGATTAAAATTAAATTTAAAATATAAAAGAGTTAAAATTAAAATAGTTAATAATGATATCATATCACATCATTATTTTGATCTAAAAGTCTAAATTTAATCTTGAAACACATCTAATGGTCTAGACTGTGCCATATGCCTTTTAATGCATCTGTTTTAGTATGTATATTATAGATTATAGATCATAGATGTGGAAAGGTTACAAAAGGACTACCCGTAGGACAAGGTTTCATACAATTGGCAAAAATACATATGTCATAAGCATATCAATAGAATAATGTTTGAAAATGATATATCAAAGGTTGCAACAAACTCTAAGGAAACATAAGGGAAATAGTAGTGTTTTGATATGGACCTTTCGAAGCAAGTTAACAAGCCAACGACACCATTTGTTAGTCAAACCTATACATTTAGCTTTTATCTCTATTTCACTTGTAATGATAAATATAAATAGAATAACGGAATACAGAATACTCAGTTATGAACTCACCGCAAAGTTGTTAGGATTCTCTCTCTCCGGTTCAGCTATTCTGGTGGTGATGATTCGTATTAGACCTAATTGTAATATGTGATTGTTTGTCAGGTCTTGAAATCTTCACAGCTTACAATCAATGAATGGATACAATTACTAATCGCGGAATTATTAGCAATTGATCTAAGCTTTGACAGATTCAGAATACGAAATCAATGAAGAATGAAAGAGTTTATTAGAAAGCCTTTGATGGCGGGAAAATCAGTTACAAATATTATATTTCATAAACGTGTACATTCTGCATGATTCTCTTACCTATTTATAGGCCTACTCTACCTAACTATTACATTACTAACACCCTTATGTTTATTAAAAAACATTTCGGGTGAATGAGAAAATTACTACTCAGTTAGATTTAGTTCGGGTAAACTTAACTTAACTCTGGTGAAGAGTTAGTTCACCCGACCTAAATCCTTCATAAGTTTACACTTTATTATTCAATTCAGGTGATGAACACAGTTCACCCGAATTGAAACTAACACTACACTAAACTATGACTTGAATATTTGGAAGCTTCACCATCACTCTAGTCTGCTCCAACAATCTCCCCCTTAGATGATGTTTCCAAAATCCTTATCTTGCTAGGAGTAAGCTCCCTTCCCATCTTCTAAACTTCCAACAGACTCTATCTCCTTTCCCTTTTACCACTTCTGATTTTATCCAGTTCAAATGCAACACATTCCACTGCCATCCTTCCTTCTTTATCATCAGGCCTCATCTTTTCCAATGGAAGTTTGAACAGTGTAGTAATGTCTTCATTGGTAAGCTCTTTGATGTCAACCATCTCATATAACCTCTGCTCCTCTTCATCTTCTATAACAAGCACCCATTCATCACTTGAGTAGTCAACCCACCACCTTAGAACTTTAGCTCTATGTTGAACCACTTTTATTCTCTTCAGGGGTGTTATATGCATAATCATTCTCTTCCTCTTGGCCATGAATCTATTTCCAAAGTTTACAAATCCAGTTTTGTCACATTCATGACTGAAATTTTCATATTCATATCCATGAGAATAACTACCATGGTTGACCATCTTTAGTTTCACAGTTGTTTGGCATCTTCCACTGAAATTTCTCTTAGTTCCTCAGTTGTTTTGAAATATTTTGTCATTACACCTATCCTGCTTTTTCTCTTTATAACTATTTCTCTTGTGTAGTGATCAAATCTCAATCCAACTATTGGTGGAAGAATGCCTTTCTTGAGATTCATTAACCCCTCTCTTTCTGCTCTCAGTTCATCCTGAGACACATCTTTAATCCTTGACTCTGAAGAACTCCCCTTTCCTTGAATAGGAGTATCAACATCAACACGAAATCCATAATGGTCAAGATCCCCTCCATCATATGCAATTTCCTCTATCCATTGAGATTTATTCTATCATTGCAGTTGCTGTAGGATCATCCATGTAGTAGTCTTCAGGTAAAGTGGATGGTTGAGATTGAGAAGTTTGCGCAGATGCTTGTTCTGTTTGTTGAGGAGATGGTTGAGATTGAACAGGAAGATCCTGCTGTGAGGATTGTGCTGAGACTTGTTCTTTAATGTTGAGATGATTGAGTGAACCAAGACTCTTTCTCCATGTACTGAGCAAATGGAGAGTCTTCTTGCTTTACTTTAGTCTTGGAGTGAACATCTTGAAACTGTTTTTCAACTAAAGTCTTCAATGTTACTCTTTGACTTTGATCAACATCTTGAGTAGAGGAATCTTCAACATTTTTTAGCAATACCTCCTCAATCTTCTTCTCTCTTTTGGATTTTAAGTCTTTTATCATTACTTTTGTTTGAATATCCATCCAGTTCTTTTCAAGGGTTTCTATCTTCATTTGTCCTACTGACCTGGAATTCATTCCTCCATCAGTGACCATATATCTCTTCAAATGGATCTTGGATTGTTTTTCTGAAATTTTCTGTTTGAATTCAAGCATTTTCTTCTATAAGCTCAATACTTTGGAAGGAACCAAGGCTGATGATTTAACAACAAAGCTCTTCACTCTTCCTCCAACTTTAGCAGTGCTTGTACCAGCAACTGTTGCTTCTTCAACTACCTTTTCAACTACAACTTCTTCTTCTTCTTGTTTTACTGATATATTTTCACTCACATCTTCTTCCACATCACTATCTATTTCAATAATCACTTTATCAACTTTCTCACCACCCATCTCTTCATTCCACATATCATGTTCATGAGTAGATTGTGGATCTGTTTCCTTAATAAAAACTGGAAAGCATTCTTCAGCTTCTTCATCAAACAACCCTTCATAATATCTTTCAAAAGTAACCTGGTTGACTGATTCACCATACTGATCAACTGCTCTAAATCTCTTTTCTGTTTTCTCAGTTTGTTCACTTTCCTTATCACCCGAACTTTCTTTTGCTTCACCCGAACTGAATTTTTCTTCACCCAAAATAAAACCTTCTTCACCCGATTTCTTTTCTACTTCACCCGATTTCTTTTGTAATTCACCTGAACTTAACTCTTTCTCCCTAGACTTTATTTCCTCTTCATCCACCTTCTCTTTTCCTTTACTGCTTACAGCTTCCATTTCCACATCTTTGACTATTTTTCCAATTATTGACAAATCAATATCCATGCTTTCATTTACACTTACACTTTCACTCCCCCTTACTCCAGATTCACTCTCAACCTGCACATCAGTCACTCTCTCCACAACAATATTATCTCCCCTATTTTGGATGCATCATCCATAGGAGAAGATATCTTGGTTTTAGCTCTTAAACTACCCATAATCACACCATTCATTGCTTGCTTCCATCCCAGTTGATTGATCAAAGTAGCCTGTCTCTTTACCAATTGTTCCAACTCCCCAGTCTTCTTTTTTAACTCAAGAATCTTCAACAAATTACCCCCTACACCTTTTGTTCTAGAATTATAAACTTGAACTGGAGGATCTGAAGGCATAGCAGTTTGCACAACTAGAGAAGGAACAGTTTGAGAAACTGTTTGAGAAACCACCACAACAAGAGAAGAAGCTGATGGAGAAGCCAAATTAGGCACTATTTCAGTTTGTTCAATAATGGGTGATCTTGGAGGAGGAGAGGGAATGGGAATGGGAATGATAGGAGAACCAGGTTGTTCAAGTTCTGGATGTGCTTGTTCAGGTTTAGCTTGGTGTGGACCACCTTGTTGTTGTTGTTGTACATTTTTTTGCTGAATATCTGCTACCATCTCTCCCTGTAGCTCCAAAAATGTATTGATGGCTACCCTAGCTTGCTCAATCATATGGGGAAAGAATGGTGTGGTGTGAATCTCCCAGAGAATACAACCTTAGCTTTGGAAAAGGATTTCTTCATGTTGTTCATTATTTTCCAATTCATGTTTTCATCCTTCAAGATAGGACCCTCAAGCATCAGCCCTTGTATCTCTGAATGAAGAATAATCTGAATGAATCTTGGGTATAGAAGAAACCTTGTAGCACTACCCTCTGTCATTCTCTGCATGTTATCCATGATATACCCATAAAAATTGAATTTTATTTGAGAAATTAAACACCCAAATGCAGAGGCCAGCGTCTGATTCATCTCATCAAAGCCACCGGATCTCCAAGACATACAACAGACAAGAACATGTATCAGATACCTCCAATTGAAAGAGACCCTTGTCTTTTTTACCATGCTTTCTGGAAAGTCTCCTTCATACCCAATTTGTCTGCATACAGTTTTTATTTCATCCATGCCAAGCTTTTCAATCCATTCAGCATCATCTAGAACCAATACCCTTCTAATGACATCTTCAGTAACAATCACCTCCTCTCTTCGAACACTTAATGAAATAGTTTTTACACCATCTATTACTCCAAATCTAGCATTTGCCCAAAATTCTGAATCATGTCACTGTATAAAACTGGGGCTTTCAGAAATAGCAAATCTTAGATTGGAATTTATCAAGAACCCTAAGATCAGTCTCCGATCTTCATCCACTTCAGTGTGGCGCATGTCAAAAATGTTGAGACGTTATGTTTGGATTTATAGTTAAGAGCCATCTGTAACAATTTCATATCGTTAGTACTTAAATTACAACAGTAAAAATGAATGAAATCAAATGAATAAATCACCAAAAATTGAAAATACCTTAAAGATATAGAAAGCAGAGAGAAAAACACACTTAAAAACAGAAACCGCTCAAAAACACGCTAAGAGACTCTAGAAATTCTTAGAAGCAGTTCTAATCTTAATCGCTCTGGGAATAAAGAATAATAAACTTTTATTGAGATTAGCAATTTAGAACCGACTTAGAGCTGCAATTTGCATGATTAAAAATGATTATTTAAATTTAAAAGAATTAAAAATGAATTAGGGAAAATAATATATTTAATTTCCCAGCAAAAGTCATCCGATTTAATGAATAGTATACAAGAATTAAAATTAAATAATAATATTTTTATCCGACTTAAAAATATGAAAATCCAATTTAAAAATTTAAAGAACCCCGACTTAAAAATAAAAACCCCCGACTTAAACCTTAAAGTCAACAAAGTCAACACAACCCGAAATAAAAATATACCTAGAATTAAATAAAGAACAATATTCGAATTTAAAATAACTCAAAATTAACTCTTTAAAGCTGTCTGAGTTAAATTCTTAACTACAAAACTGATTCAATTCAAATCATTAGTTAATCTTGAAATAGTTTATAAAATAAAATTTCAATTTCTAAATCAAAAACTTATATTCGAGAATTTCATAAATTAGTTCATAGAGGAAAATTTTCAACAGAAATGAAATGTTTTATAAAATGTAGAAACCTATATTTCTATTAGAATTCATCCTGTGTCAAAAATTCATTCACTGCAGGTTTTAATATTTTAAAAAGGACATAATATACAATCAAACTTTTCAATTCTTGTCAAGTAGAAATAAATTAAATAATATTTTAATTAAAAATGACATTTATATCATATTTATTAAAAAACAGACAGTTTTTGTGACATATTTTACTCAAATTATTTGACTGAACACATAATTAATCTTCAACCTTTATTGAGAGTCCCCTAAATATGATTTCTCAACCTTATAAACTGCTTTTTCTCTCAAGAAATTTTTGATTAAATGCATGTTTTTTATGTTCAAATTAGACTTAGTACTATTGTTCAACTCCGTCCCCTATCTCTATCGTTTATCAAGTTAGCACCAAAGATCTTAGAGGACAATAGACTAGTTTATTAAAAGTTTGGACTTATTCACCTGTCTTTGCCGTTTATCAAGTTAGCATCAAGGATCTCAAAGTCAATAAATTATTCAAAAGCCACTTTTAAAAACTTTATAGTTTTATAATAAATAGATTTATATGCTCATACTTACTGAAAATATGACTTTCCTTTGTTTTTCTACTTGACAGTTACTGAATTCCCATTTGAAAGTTATTAATTTTAGTGATTTTATGCATGAATAAACCACAGATTGTTAAAGTTTTCAAAATACAGAAATATGTGCATTTATGAAAACATTTGGTTTCAAGAAATTCTTTAAATACTGAACTATACTAAATTATTCTGAAATTTATGTTTATGACTCATTTCTTAGAAATTTCGTTTTGTGAAACATTTTCAAATTTTATACTGTTTTTGATTTTTCATTTCTAAAAAAAATATTCAAAACCTTGCAAATAGAATAGAAATAAAATCTTTTTGAGTTTTATCTTTACAACAGAAATCATATATTTTTGGATTTTATCTATACAAACTGAAAACACATATTTTTGGAGTTTTTCTGAACAAATTTATTACCAGAATTAAAAGAAAACATTACCAGACTTAAAAAATATAAAGAAAAACTACCCGAAATAAATGAAAAATATTACCAGAAATAAAAAATAACAACCATAAAGACTACCCGAATTAAAAGAAAAACACTACAGGACTTAAAAAATAACCAAAAAGACTACCCGAATTAAATGAAAATTAATACGAGAATTAAAAATATTTTTGGATTTTTCCATTTTCTCCCCCTCTTTTTGTATTTTCAAATAAAAATAAAACAAAATGCAAAAAGATATGTTCAAAAATAATTTAAAAAAACACTCAATCAAGATTTATTAGACCAATAGCCTGAACAAGAAAATTAAATCTTGTTACATCAAATGCCTTTGTGAAAAGGTCTGCTAGTTGGAGGTCTGTAGGAATCTTAACTAAGTGAATCAAGTGTTTTTCAAAACAGTCTCTTATGAAGTGGTGTCTAATCTCAATATGTTTAGTCTTAGAATGCTGGAATGGATTCTTACTTATAAACATGGCAGCAGTGTTGTCTATGTGTATAGGAGTGTTCATAAAATTAAGGCCATAGTCTAGCATCTGGTTCTGAATCCATAAAACTTGAGATGGAAAAGAACCAACATCAATATATTCAGCTTCAGCAGAAGACTGAGAAACATAGGTCTGTTTCTTGCATTGCCATGATACTAGCCTATTTCCTAAGAAATGGCAACCTCCTATAGTTGATTTCCTATTTAAGTTGCAACCTCCATAATCAGTATCAGTATAGGCATAAAAGTCAAAGGTAGGATTCTTAGGATACCAAAGGCCTAAAGAAGGTTGTCCCTTAAGATATCTAAAAATCCTCTTAACAGCAACTAAATGAGAAACCTTAGGAGCAGCCTGAAACCTAGCACACATACACACTCCAAACATAATATCAGGTCTACTTGCAGTAAGATACATCAATGAACCTATCATAGACCTATATAAATGTTGGTCAACACTATCACCATCTAGATCTGGATGTAATTTGGCCCTAGTGTCAACTTCAGTGGAAGCAGATTTACAATCAGTATATCCAAATTTGGCTAATATATCTTTGACATACTTTGACGGATTGATAAAAATGCCATTAGCTAACTGCTTAACCTGTAAGCCTAAGAAAAAAGACATCTCCCCTATAGAGCTCATATAAAATTTTGAATGCATGACAGACTCAAAATCTTTACATAAATCATCACAAGTTGAGCAAAAAATTATGTCATCTACATAGATCTGAACAAATATTGATTCTTGGCCAACTGTTTTAATAAATAGAGTGTTATCTATTGTTCCTCTTAAATACCCATCATCAATCAAATAATTGGACAATGTCTCATACCAGGCTCTAGGAGCCTGATGTAATCCATACAAAGCCTTGTCCAGTTTGACTACATGGTCAGGGAATTGAGGATCCAGAAAACCATGAGGCTGACTAACATAAACTGTCTCTTCAATAACTCCATACAGAAAGGCTGATTTAACATCCATCTGATAAACCCTAAAGTTCTTAAAGGCAGCTTAAGCTAAGAATAATCTTATTGCCTCTATCCTAGCAACTGGGGCAAAGACAGCATCATAATCAATACCATCTTCCTGAGTATATCCTTTCACAACAAGTCTTGCCTTATTTGTCACTATAATCCCCCTATCATCTCTCTTAACTTTGAATATCCATTTTACTCCAGGCACACTCACACCTACCGGTCTTTCTACTAATGTACTTACCTCCTGAACCTTAAATTGTAACAGTTCCTCTTGCATAGCTTCTACCCAGCTATTAATGGTCAAAGATATTTCTACATTCTTAGGCTCTATCTGGGACAGAAAGCAAGAAAACAAGCACAAATTGGCTAAGCTAGAACTACTTCTAGTCTTGACCTCATCATACAAATTTCTTATAATATTACTTAGAGGATGAGTCTTGTGAACTTCTAAAATTGAATGGATTTCCTCAGTAATATTAGTAGAAAGATTTGTTTGATTGGGGACAATAGCATCAAAGAATAAAAATTCAGAATTTGGTTCACTGGGTTGTTCATGGCTTGGTTCAGTAGGAAGAGTCTGAATTTCTTTACTAGAGTTGAATTGTGCTTCATCCGAATTAATCATTAAATTAGCTTTTTCACCAGAATTGTGTTGATAATGCACTTGAGTTATCTTCAAGATCAACTTGTGCCCCTGAATTGAATGGTAAATCACCAGAATTTTTTTCCATTTGATCTTGACCACCCGAATTAAATTCCCGAGCACCCGAATTAAATTCCTGAGCACCCGAATTACTTTCCATGTGGTCTTGGTTACCCGAATTGAATTCTTGAGTACCCGAATTGTTTTCCAGTTGGTTTTGATCATCCGAATTAAATTCTTGAGCACCAGAATTTTCTTCATTTGCAGGATGTGCACCCAAAATTTCTTGATCATTACCATAAATAATTTCTTGAGCTTGTACAACATTGTCTTGGTCTTTAGAGTTTACTTGAATGTCTTCTTTTTGAAGAATGTCTGCATCAGTTTGAATCTCTGAATTATCTTCACTCACAATCGTTGTAGCCTCTGAAGAACTGGAATGATCATGATCAAATGATGAAGGGCTTGCACTTGTACTTGCTGGATTTCCAAATTCAAACTCATGAATATCCTCAACATTTGATCCAACTCCTGTTGATTCCTGCACTTGGTCTGAAACATCTGGACAGAAACCATTAAATGAATTCACAAATGTATCTAAATCAAACAACCATTGAATTCCTAATATTCTGTGTATATTCATTGAATATCACATTTATGGATTCTTCTATGGTTCTAGTTCTTCTGTTATATATCCTATAAGATTTAGAGACACTAGAATATCCAAGGAAGTAACCATCATCAGTTTTAGGATCAAATTTTCCTAGGTGGTCTTTGGTGTTTAATATAGGACACTGACAGCCAAAAGTTTTGAAGAATCATATAAAAGGCTTTCTTCCATAAAATAACTCATAAGAAGTTTTTCCTAAGCTTTTAACTATATGAATCCTATTGTTCACATAACACATGGCATTTATTGCTTTAGCCCAGAATGTAACATGTCATGAACATGCACTTAACATAGCCCTAGCTCCCTCAATTAATGTTCTATTTTTCGTCTCTGCAACACCATTTTGTTGAGGTGTTTTAGGTGAGCTATATTGTCTAGAAATGCCCTTAAGTGCAGAAAACTCATTCATGGTAGCATTTTTAAACTCTATGCCATTATCACATCTGATAACTTTAACCTTTTTATCACAAAAATTTTCTATTTGAATAACAAAGTCTTTAATAATTTCAGATGTGTCACTTTTATGAGCAAGGAAAAAGACCCATGAAAATCTTGAATAGTCATCAGTGATAACTAACCAATAAGATTTCATGCCAAGACTCTTCACACTTATTGGGCCAAAAAGATCCATGTGTAGAAGGTGAAGGACGATATCTACTGAGTTTTGAGTCTTAGGTTTAAAACTTGATTTATGCTGTTTTCCTTTAAGACATGAAATACAATGATCAAGTAATTGAAAATTCTTTTTAGGTAATCCAGAAACTAGATTATCTGTGACCAGTTTATTCATGCTTTTAAGGTTGACATGACAAAGCCTTCTATGCCATAAATCAGACTCATTTACAATAGTTTTAGATATAAAACAGTTGGAAGATTCAGTTGATTGTATAGTGTTCATATCTAAAATATGCATGTCTTCACATCTTGGTTTTTTCAAAACAATCATGTCTTCTAGGATGACATATTTTTGTTTAAAAATATAGAAAAAATCTTTTGTGAAAGCTGTGGTATAATCATTATCACATACCTGAGACACTGAAAGCAAGTTATAGTTTAATTCCTTTACAAAGTTGACCTGCTCCAAAGTCAAAGGTCTATTTGTCACCTTTCCTTGACCTGTGATTAAACCTCCCATATCTCCACCAAAAGATACATTTCCTCCCATAAAAGCAATGAAGTCTTGGAGCAGCTTTATATTCCTTGTCATATGTCTTGAGCAACCACTGTCTACCACCCATATGTTGTCTTCTGAACTAGTGGATTGCCCCTGCACAGATCATTTTTCAGTGAGATTTTGGAATCCAAATTTTGGTAAACTTGGAATGCATTCCTTTAAATTTGTTAAACTTGAAATGATCATGCATTTTTCTATTAGGAATACAAGTTTGATAATCCGAATTAAAGTTGTCATCACCCGAATTAAATTTATCAATACCCGAGTTAAATTGTGAACTTAAAATATTACCATACTTAAAGATTTGTCTATCCGAACTAAATTTTGTTCACCAGACTTGTTTTTGAAAATATGTTTACCAGATTTAATTTTCATTTTACCCGATTTAAACATATCATCACCAGATATTAAACTTTTTAACTCGGATACAGAATATTTTAACTTGGGTAACTTCAAACTATTTAACAGTTCATGATTAATTCTACCAAATTTCATTACATTCACATCTTTAGATTGTTCATAATCACTTATGCACTTTTTAAAATCTACTCTCCCAAATTTCAACTTTTCAGATTTTAACATACAAGCAGAAACACATTTTTCTTTAGAGATTAGCCAACATTCTTCCAATTTATGTTTCTTTTTGCATGTCACACATTTTTGTTTCCTCTTTGATTTATTAATCTTGACTTTTTCTTGTGTAACATTTGAACATTCAATTACTGACTCATTCAAACAAACAGGCATACAATCATTCACACATTCAGTAACAAGAGTATTCAAAACAACTTCATTCAGTACAAGTTCATTCACAAAAACATTTGACAATTAAAATCATGAAACAGAAAGCATCTTTCATTTTTACAATCATGAATAGGTGCAACATACTCATCCTCTATTTCTATGATTTCTACATTATTACACACATCCACATTAATTGCTTCACAAACATCCTCTTTGACTCTTGAACTCTCTAAATTTCTACCTGCTACAAAATTAAGAACTGTATTTAGACTAGAAACAATAGGCAGATTGTTCACATTATTCACAGAAGAACAAGTTTCAGTCAATTCTATTTTAGCATTTAAAGCAGATGAGTCATCAAAGCAATTTTCAACAAGTAAGTCACTCTTAAATGTTGTAAGTTCAGTCTTAACTGGGTAGTTTTCATTGAATGGAGGAGGTACTGCATTGAATCCAATACATGCCTTTGCTTTATTCACCATTTGATGCTCAATGATACCATTCAAAGTCTTTGATGTCAGCTTGAACTTCTCAACATGAATTTTTGACTATTTAAATTCATTTGACACTTTTTTAAATCTTTCAAACAAGTTTTCATGTTGAGTTTCTAACCTTCCCGTTTTTACCTTATATGCATCAAAATCATTTATCAAAGAGTCCGTTCTTTCTTTATACACCTTTTGTTTGTTCAAAAATTCTCTTTGATGAAACTTTATTAAGTCTATCTCTTTAATTAAACTGAGGTTATGTTCTCTTGTATAATTAAACAGGCTAGAGTACAAGTTTTGGAAAGTACCTCATATGTGGTGACAGAAGAAATTTTACTCATGAGGGCAGAAACTGACTTGTACTTGAAGTCCTCCTCAACAACTTCATCCCATTCACCAAAAGTGATTAAAGCTTTCCCACTTGAACTCCCCTCTTCTTTACCATTCTTCATTTCAGTTCCAGTTATCTTTTTCTGCTCAGCTTGATGATTGTTCCTTTGATAACCATTGTTGTTGTTCATTCTTCTTGGGGCCCTGCATTCCCTTGAAACGTGCCCATAGTCTTCACAATTATAACATTTTACCTTAGACTTATCAAACCCTATCTTCTCACCAGTTTCCTTCCTGAAGTTATTTCTCCCAGTCCTCTTGAAAAATCTGTTTGCCCTCACACTGACCATAGCCATCTGCCATTTAAGATCTATCTCTTCCAAGTCATCTGGGTGAAGCTGTTCCAGATCTTCTCTTGCCAATTCTGCTTGATTAAGACTTCCAACAACAAAAGCTTCATAGCTTGCTACAAAGGCCTTGTATAGAATCTCCTTATCACCCATTCCAGATGCTACTGAGTTTGCAGATGATTTGTGATGCATGCTAGCTTCATTGTTCTGACAGGTCCTGAATTTCATCTAAGCTCACTACACTCAGTGAATCGAATCGAAACAGGTCATGATGCGGAATCTCATGACCTGAGTTTGGAATCAAAATTGAAGGAAATATGAAGTCGAATTTGTGATTGAGTAATTGAAAGAACTGATAGAACAACAATATGTGTAGCTGTTTAAGATTTCATTAATAGTGGTGACAGGTTTTGGATCGATCTTGTTACAACTGACATTCAAGCTCAACGGAACCTCTTTGAGAGTGTTCCGGGTTCAAAAACAACAAACTCTAACAAACTATCACACTATTTACAGACAAAATCTAAGAACAAACACTCTACGAACTAAACTATTACAACATTATCATCATCTTAATTTCAATTCGGGGAGTTCACTTCGGTTCTGAACTAAAGTATTCATCTTCCGAATTGATATCTTCAATGTTGACTTCTGTTGACTTAAGTTATTCTTCAGCTTATTTTCAGTTCGGAGGAACTTCATATAGTTCAGAGTATCTGAACTAACATGTTCCCCGAACTGAAAACTTCACTTCGGATTATTTTTGATGATTTTAGTTCGGACCCTCCACGAACTAAAATCATCTTTATTCCTTCACACTGAAGACTCCATAGCTTCATCCATTCCAGTTCTTGGCCCAACATGTTCTTACTAGGAAAACCATTACAAGCATTTTGTTGTAACCAGCAGACACTTGACTTGGTGGACAACAGTTTGTAGAATGGTAGCTTCCTGAATGATATCTTGCATAAGATTGAGGTTGAGACTGTGCTTGACTTGAGTAGTGTGGTGGATTCATTGGTGTTGAATCCTTCAATGCACATCCAAATGAATTATGTGACCGTTTCTTCTCATCCAGTTGCATATCCACTTCATAGGATTGCAGGAGTCCAATAAGCTCCACTAGAGTCATAACATTGATTTTAGTTGTCCTCTTGATGATCATCACCTGAAGGGCCCATTTCAATGGAAGAGATCCCAAAAGCTTCTTAACAATGTCATTATCCTTCATTACCACCCCTAAACTCCTCAAGTCACTCACCAATAGAGTGTACCTACTGATCTGATCAGACAGACTTTCACCTCTAATGTGCTCAAATGCCTCATACATCCTCTTCAGCATATCCCTTTTACTCTCTTTTAACTCCAAGCTTCCTTCATACCTCGGTTCCATAGCATCCATCAACTCCTTTGCTGAAACACAGTCCTTGAAATTATTATAGATCTGTGTTGGTAATGCTAGAATGACTGCTCCCAATGCCCTGAAATCTCTATCAATAAGCTTGTTATCAGCTTCTGTATACCTCTCAGGATCCACATCAATCATTCCAGTACCTTCTGTCTCCTGAATCATTGGTCTATGAGGTCCATTGACAATAGAAGTCCAAATTTTTCGATCAATATAGTATACAAATGCCTTAAACCTCAGCTTCCACATCATGAAATCCTGACCAGGTAGAAATTTAGGAGGTCTACCACCAGATCCAGTCTCATTATCATAGTTGACTGCCGGAACGTTTGTTGGAATAACAGACATGATGATTATGACTGATTGATTTTATCTCGGGGAAATGAAAACTTAATTCGGATGAACTAAACAACACCAAATTGAATCTAATTCTCTTAAATTTACTGAAACCTTAACAATTACCTCAAAACAAAACTCCTTAATCCACAAAAACACTTAAATCGATTATTCTAATACAATATCTCAAAATCTAACTCTTACCGCCAAAATTCAAATATATGAAACTCTGACTGAACGTTGATCTTAATACTCTAAATATTCAAGCAATTCCAAACACTTCGACTGTAGCTTAAGCTGAATCAAATTGAATTGATAACCAGCTCTGATACCACTTGTCAGGTCTTGAAATCTTCACAACTTACAATCAATGAATGGATACAATTACTAATCGCGGAATTATTAGCAATTGATCTAAGATTTGACAGATTCAGAATACGAAATCAATGACGAATGAAAGAGTTTATTAGAAAGCCTTTGATGGCGGGAAAATCAGTTACAAATATTATATTTTATAAACGTGTACATTATGCATGATTCTCTTACCTATTTATAGGCCTACTCTATCTAACTATTACATTACTCACACCCTTATGTTTATTAAAAAACATTTCGGGTGAATGATAAAATTACTACTCAGTTAGATTTAGTTCGGGTAAACTTAACTTAACTCTGGTGAAGAGTTAGTTCACCCGACCTAAATCCTTGCTGAGTTTTACACTTTATTATTCAATTCGGGTGATGAACACAGTTCACCCGAATTGAAACTAACACTACACTAAACTATGACTTGGATATTTGGAATCTTCACCATCACTCTAGTCTGCTCCAACATTGTTAATTTAATTTCTTCTACCTTGACAGTTGTATCAGACCGTATCTCCCCGCGCCCGTGAAATTGTTAATCCGCCATTAACGTACCCGTGAAAACTCAAATTCCTTCGTTATTCGTGTTACGTTACTCAAATTTCATTCAATTGAGTACAATTCGATTCAATTCACAATATATTCAGGAATTAATTGTTCAATTGTTGATTAGCTTCGGTTCATGTTCAGATCAAAAGTATTGTTCATTTTTGATCACATTGAAATTTGTTCATTGATTTATTTAAAAATGGAAAAAAAAAAAAATAGAGGAGATCACTACGAGGTTGGATTCACATGATGCTGCTATGATCAATGTTTTCAAAAACTTCCAGGAATTGCAGGATAAAATGGAAATTTTACCTAAGTTGATTGAAAGAGTAGGACCAATCGTAGATCATCATGCTCCTAAGTTTGCAAAAATAGCTGATAAGCAACCTGAACAAACAGTTTATGACGATGGAGAAACTAGTAACTCAAATCATCATGTATATAATTTGGTCAACATGTTGACCAAATTGGATTTTCCACTATTTGATGGTTGTGATTTCAAGGATTGGTTATGTAGATGTAAACAATTCATGGATATGGATTCTACTCCTGATAACATGAAATTTAGACTGGTTGCTATGCATCTCAGAGGGAAGGATTTGCAATGGCATCAAACATTTATGACGGACTTTTAGGGTACAAGTATTCCATGGAAAATGTATGTGGAAGAACTGGAAGAGCACTTCCATGGAGGTATGATTGTTAAACCACTTATTGCATTGAGAAACTTGAAATTGACTACAATTGTTCATGATTACAATGTTGAATTTAGTGCATTAAGAAATCAAGTGGAGTTAACTGTGAATGTAGGGTTACCAAATAAGTTGTTGCATACAATTCAACTGCTAGAACCTAAAACCATTAGTCATGCCATGAAGTTAGCCAAATTGCAGGAAAGTGCTTACTATTCCTTCTGGGGATTAGAACCTAAGTCTGGCTGTTCAAGTCAAAGTGAAAGTTTTAGCCAAACAGGGTACTCTAACAAACCTTATTTTGCAAAATCTAGTTTCTCTAATTCCAATGCTTTTTCTCCTGCTTAAAATGCACTACCAGTCCCAGATTTGCTCCATTCATGGCTGCTGCCCAACCTGGCAGAGAGCAGTTTCGCTAAAAAACCTTTCATGCCTCAAAATTCCTTTCTAAAGTCACACAGACCCTTCCAAAGAAATGTCAATACTACCCAAGCTTCTAGCTCAAGTGTTAACATTCCTGTTAAAACTGTTTCAAGAAAATACTATGATGAAAGGAGAAAGAATAACCTTTGTTTTAATTGCACCAAAAAGTTTTTTAGAGGTCATCAGTGTGCCAATGGAGGAAACAAAGCGTACATGGTGATTTGTCCCGATGGAATTGAGGAAGAAGATGAATTAAAGGTTGTTGGGCTGATAATGAGCAGGAAATACAAGAGGAAACTGAGATGACTATGTCTATCTATGCTTTAATGGGCACACAGAGTAATCACACTATACAGTTACAAGGGCATATTAAAAGAAAAAATTTCTTATGCTAGTGGATAGTGGTAGTACTAGTAACTTCATTGATCTTTCTTTAGCCAGAAAATTGGGATTGCAATTTTGTCCAACTAAAAAAGTGGAGGTGGCTGTAGCAAATGGATTCAAGATTCAAGTACAATTTGGAGGTTATAAAGTGAAATGGATAGTCAGGGGTATTGTTTGAATGTGATTTCTTAGCAATGCCTATTGGTGGTTATGGAGCAGTACTTGGAATCCAATGGTTAGAAGGTTTGGGAGATATTAATACTTGTCACACCCCGCCAGTGGCGGAAACACAGGGTGTGGCCGATTGGCTATCGTCATAACACAATAGTAAATAAAGATAGTCTATATGATAAAAATAAAGATAGTATGTCATGACGTCGCCATGTCCAAGGTAAAAATCCTTGGTACACAATTACGTCAATCACTACATAAAAGAAATATTCGAATAATCCAATAATGAAACGAATACTTAGGCATGCAAGCCCGAAATACAAACCCAATATAAAAGTATGAAATGTTTTAAATAAAAGCCACGAATACAAATGCAATCCAAGTCTAGAGTCTAGTTCCAGCTAGATCCTATGCTTGATCATTACCTGAAAATAAAACTTAAAAAGTCAACACAAAGGTTGAGCGAGATCATCGAGTAGTAAGTAAAAGGTAATAAATAAGTTTCAATCTCAATCACAACATAAGTATATTGAAAAGTGTGTAACTAATGCATAAGTAGTAAGAAATAGTAAGTTTCAACCCATCAAAACAGTGACCCGCCTAGGCACTTCCCTGTGAGTGATACGCCTCGGCAGTATCGAAAATAGTAACCATATCCAACCAAGATAGTGACACGCCTCGGCAGTGCCATGTGAGTGATATGCCCGTTGGAAATATCGAATCTGAATACTGCCCTTGACGCGCCTTGACAACGTCAAGCCAGTATGACACGAATCCGTTGTGTCAGGTCCGAACGCTACCCTTAGTACGCCTCGGCAGTACTAAGTTAGCTAGAAAATGTATAAGTACAATGAAACCAACCATAACCCGCATCTCGTATAAGTTTTAAAAAGTGCATTAGGTTTTGTTACACGTTTGATGAAATCCAATTTGTAGTAAGTTTCCGTAAATGGGAAGTTTCAAAAAGTACTAACTTTCCATAAATAGAAAGTTTTATTTATAATAAGTTTCTCATAAGTAGTAGATTTCCAAGAATAGAAATTTCAAAAAATAGTAAGTTTCCATAAATAGAATATCTATATATGGTAAGTTTGAAAATGACATTCATTTTCTCAAAATCCGTATTGTTTAGTTTTACATTCCCCCGTTTTGTTTAAAGTAAGAACAACAGTAAAATATGGGGCGATGAACTCACCTTATAGAGCAAAGCGACACTACACGAGCAATGTGAATATGTGTATGTGTAAACAAGTAGGTAGGTCACAAGTAATGTCTCGACTAGACCTAGAGCTCCCTAGATAAAGGTAGTAACAATCGTAAGAATAAGATTAATGTGATTTAGTCTATAGATAAAACGACTACATTTTCAGCGAGTACCTGTGTTCGTTCCAACTGAAATATCTAGAGTTTTAGGAAAAGTTAGAAGATGAATTTTATATATCTGAAAACTAGATTCATAGGGATACGTATTAGACTAAGAGTATGATCCAATTGAGTTATTTATGAAAGAGGTACGACTGAAATAAAACATGTGAAGTAATCTGTCTAAACTGTCATTTTGATTAGTTTAGGTTTATACCGAATTTAAAACATTCAAAGAAGACACAAACAATCCCGAAACTTAATAATAATGATTTAGACCATTTATGAAATTATGTAAATCAGTTTTAAATATATTTAAGATTACTAAATCGCTACACAAAATTCAAATTACCAAAACCTAACAATGTCGTTTAAAAATCTCAGATTTGACCAACGTTCACAAATTTGCAGTTTCTGAGAGTTCTATAAAAATTAGACGATGAGGTTTATATTTTCAAAAGGTATATTCCGAGAGCTATAAAGAGGAATCAAGATTCATCTTAAAAGCATCTATTATGACAAAGATATGATCCGAACAAGTTAGACAAAAGCTTGTTGACCCGTTCAGTACTTAGTGTACCCGAGTTTGTAAAAACGTTTTTAAATATCAAACGACAGCGTAAATTTACCATCACCACCATATCAAGCATTTGACATATAAACAAGGGTTTCATGTTTTAAAATCTCCATTTATATGCTTTTAATTCACACAACAAGTGAGCTCATATTCGGATATAGAAACTCAGCTCAACACACAGCTTAGACCCACGTTTACTAAAAACTCTTTTACAGTGAATTAGAATACGAGCCTTACGTTTTTGAAAACTAGATTCCATGACCTATAATATTAGTTTAGATCACGGATTCTAATTCAATACCAAAACAAAGTTAAACACTGATTAAGACAGATCAATATATAATTACAGAAACTGTCCAAAACATTATAAACATGTCCAATATCTTAGGGTTTTTTACCGATTAAGGTTACAAACGTAAAGACAAGATTTAGGTGACGATCAATCAACTTAGCATGATTTATAAAAAAGTTTAAAACAATTCACAATGAGTCGCCAACAGATTTCACAACAATGAATAAGATAGAGTAGTAAGATTAGGGTTTCATACCACGAATTGCAACGGTTTGATTCCAAGCTTTGACAAATGTTGTTTCAAGCAAACCAAACCAAAACGAAGACACTAGGAGACGAAAGATTAGTGATACTTGAGGCTGAATATGACTCGATCAAGTTCGATTTACGATCTGCAATTGAGTCCTAGGATGATGAATTTGTGATTATTGAAACCGATTAGGACTTGATCAAAGAAAGGACGACTAGCTAAATGTACACCCTCCTTGATATGATGATCTCGAACAGAAGATGAATGTGATGAACCCCAATTGCAAGTGACTTGATCTATGGCTTTAATTGGGATTAGAAGTTTGAATGATTATATTGAGGCTGCACTTGAAGGATGAGTGATGGTTGCAATGTGGTGGCGAGAACTCGGGATCCAAAAGGGGAGAGAATGAGGTGACGGTTTGTAGAAATGAATATCAGATTAGGGTTTGTTGGTGTGAAACAAGTGAGTGTGTGAAATGTGTAGATTAGTCACTAGTTAGGTTTAGGCTAGGATCATTAGAATGTGGTCTAGGATCGGTTTGTAGCACCAAGGAGTTAACCCAAAACGATTAGACCATGACTCGCACTTAACAGCGAAATAGAAAAAACGCTGACCTGGGTTGCGACTGCGGCGCACCAGGTGGTAACTGCGACGCAGTGAAGTAACAAAACAACGGTTTTGATTTTTCTACGCATAAGCAACGAACGTTTCTCAATAACGTAGATCTTAAGATGAAAATAATCATGAACTGAGTAAGTACATCGTGCACAAGCATCGAACACGAACACTCAATTAATTTAACATTGCTTACATAACGAAATGAAAAGTTCACGAAACACGGAAATATCTCGTCAAGTTATCTAGGAGCTCGTCTAGTGGGAACTAAATATTGTGCACCTAAACTAACGGTATCAACACATATAAGGATATACACACATGTACATATTTTAATCCCACAATAACAGTAATAAGTAAGTTTTAAATTTTTCAGCAAATTACGGTAATGATCTACATGCATACTAGATTAACTAAGAACGGAGAGCGTGACGGTTGTCACAGTATCCCCCACTTAAGAGAATTTTGTCCCGAAATTGAAGTGGAAAGTACCGTCACGAAACAAATCATTGAAAGATAAGGGCATATAATCAAGAAGTATAATATGAGCACACGATTGGATTAATATCAGAGAATTGTATAAGAAAAAAAATACCAGCGTCGACATTCGGATTCTGCTGCTCCTCCGCAACTCCCAGTATGTATGCTCTAGCACGAGCTCGAGTGTTTGGACCACCCTGATTTCCCTGATTTCCTAGAGCTTTCTGGGGTGGGTTAGTGTGACCAACAGTCCTCTGTTTGTAAGGACAATCTCGAAGAAAATGATCGGTACCTCCGCAACCAAAATAAGAATTAGGCCTCACTGCATTCACTGGCACGGCAACAACAGGACTGGAACGGCAATCCTTGGCCAAATGGCCCCTCCCACGGAATAGTGAACAAGTGCATGACATGTGCTCCTCATGGTGATGATTATATTTCCTGCAGAGAGGAATTAAACCATTATACCCTAACGTCGAACCGCAGCTCGAACCACGTTTAACATTCTTCGACTTCTCCTGCTCCTCGTCACTGCCACTCTTCCTCTTCTCTGAAGTAAAGACGCCATCTCTGATCAAGTCTTCGGTAATGGACTCGTCACGGTGAATAGCATCCTGAAGTGTAGGGGGATCAATTCCCCTAATCGAACGAAGAACCTTGGAATGTAAGCCATGAATGAAACGCTCAACAAGACGAGTCTCGGTTTTAACCATCTATGGGCATAAACGAACAAGATCGTGAAAACGTCCAGTGTACGCGGTCAACTCGGGTCCTTCCATAGTATGACCCCAAAGCTCATCCTCTAGCTTCTTCATCTCTGTCCGAGACACAAACTGATCCAACATAAGAGTCCTGAAATCCTCCCAAGGTATAGCCATATCAACGTCCCTTCCACGAGTACGGATCACGGAGTTCCACCATGTAAGGGTCTTGCCCTTCAGAAGATGGGTGGAATAGCAAACTCGGTTCTAAGCACCACAGTTGCTGATGGCGAAAACTGACTCAGCTTGCTCGAACCATTGACTGAGAATAAGGGCCCCACTTTTTCCATCGAACTCGGTGGGCTTATAGTTTAGAAACTCCTTGCAAGTACAGCCCTGAGGAGGTGGAGGTGGATGAGGTGGTGGTAGTGGGGGTGGAGGTGGTGCTTCATGAGGTTGCTGATTAAGAGCGTTCGTGACCTGTGCCATGATCGTAGGCGCCACTGCAGCTAACTGATGACCGATCAACACGGAAATCTCGGGCTCCGAAGATATCGTCGAGGAGCCATCTACATAAGAAAAGGAGCAAGCATACGTTAGTATAAACAAAATGGTGAATTTTAAGTAAGGGACATGATAAACAATTCAACCATGAGAACTTTAGGTATGTTTTTTATTATAACTACAAACATGGTCATGTAAACATATATATGTATAATTACGTCGTACGCCCATAATTATATTCACCTCGTCTCATATACATATCCGCTCCCCATGTTCACTATCATAATATTAACATATACACATGAAGGGTTAATATAAGAGAGTTAAATCGAGGTTCCAACAGTAGTAAAGATGTAATCAAGAAATATAATTGTAAAGTATAAATCAAATAAGGAATTATTCCACGTCGAAAAGCGGATATTGGTCGCCGTCTTCCTTAGGCGAATGAGTCGTCGCGTGCGAGTAGTGAGAAGTAATGAAATAAATGAAAAGATCCTAAAAAGAATCTATATGAGGACTCCTAGTTATAGTCTAGGCCAAACCACCTAGTTCTCTATAACCATGTGCTCTGATACCAATCTGTCACACCCCGCCAGTGGCGGAAACGCAGGGTGTGGCTGATTGGTGATCGTCATAACACAATAGTAAATAAAGATAGTCTATATGATAAAAATAAAGATAGTATGTCATGATGTCGCCATGTCCAAGGTAAAACCCCTTGGTACACAATTACGTCAGTCACTACATAAAAGAACTATTCGAATAATCCAATAATGAAACGAATACTTAGGCTTGCAAGCCCGAAATACAATCCCAATATGAAAGTATGAAATGTTTTAAATAAAAGCCACGAATACAAATGCAGTCCAAGTCTAGAGTCCAGTCCCAGCTAGATCATACGCATGATCATTACCTGGAAGTAAAACTTAAAAAGTCAACACAAAGGTTGAGCGAGATCATCGAGTAGTAAGTAAAAGGTAATAAATAAGTTTCAATCTCAATCAAAACAATAGTATATTGAAAAGTGTGTAACTAATGCATAAGTAGTAAGAAATAGTAAGTTTCAACCCATCAAAACAGTGACACACCTCGGCAGTGCCCTGTGAGTGATACGCCTCAGCAGTATCGAAAATAGCAACCATATCCAACCAAGACAGTGACACGCCTCGGCAGTGCCCTATGAGTGATACTCCCGTCGCCAATATCGAATCTGAATACTTACCTTGACGCGCCTCGTCAACGTCAAGTTAGTATGACACGCATCAGATGTGTCAGGTCCGAACGCTACCCTTAGTACGCGTCAGCAGTACTAATTTAGCTAGAAAATGTGTAAGTACAATGAAACCAACCATAACCCGTATCTCGTATAAGTTTTGAAAAGTGCATTAGGTTTTGTAACACGTTTGATTAAATCCAATTTGTAGTAAGTTTCTAAAAGTAGTAAGTTTCTATAAATAGAAATTTCTATTTATAATAAGTTTCTCATAAGTAGTAAATATCCAAAAATAGAAATTTTCAAAAATAGTAACTTTCCATAAATAGAATATCTATTTATGGAAAGTTTGAAAATGACATTCGTTTTCTCAAAATCCGTAGAGTTTAGTTTTACTTTCCCCCGTTTTGTTTAAAGTAAGAAAAACAGTAAAATATGGGGCGATGAACTCACCTTATAGAGCAAAGCGACACTACACGAGCAGTGTGAAAATGTGTATAAGTAAAAATGTAGGTAGGTCACAAGTAATGTCCCGACTAGACCTAGAGCTCCCCTAGATAAAGGTGGTAACAATCGTAAGAATAAGATTAATGTGATTTAGACTATAGATAAAACGACTACATTTTCAGCGAGTACCAATGTTCGTTCCAACTGAAATATCTAGAGTTTTAGGAAGAGTTAGACGATGAATTTTATATATTTGAAAACTAGCCTCAGACGGCTGCGTTTTAGACTAAGATTTTGATCCAATTGAGTTAGTTATGAGAGAGTTATGACTGAAACTAAAAAGGTGAAGTAATCTGTCCAAACTGTCATTTTGATTAGTTTAAGTTTATATCGAGTTTAAAACATTCAAGGAAGACACAAACGATCCTTACAATTAATAATCATGATTTAGACCATTTATGAAATTATATAAATCAGTTTTAAATATATTTAAATTTACTAAATCGTTAAACAAATTCAAATTACCAAAACCTAACAATGTCGTTTAAATATCTCAGATTTGACCAACGTTCACAAATTTGCATTTTTTGAGAGTTCTATAAAGAATTAGACGATGAGGTTTATATATATATAAAGTATATTTCAAGATCTACAACGAGGAATCAAGATTCATCTAAAAAGCATCTATTATGACAAAGATATGATCCGAAGAAGTTAGATAAAAGCTTGCTGGCCCGTTCAGTACTTAGTGTACCCGAGTTTGTAAAAACGTTTTTAAATATCAAACGATAGTGTAAATTTACCATCACATCCAGATCAAGCATTTGACATATAAAAAAGGGTTTCATGTTTTAAAATCTCCATTTATATGCTTTTAAGTCACACAACAAGTGAGCTCATATTCGGATATAGAAACTCAGCTCAACACACAGTTTAGACCCATGTTTACTAAAAATCAGTTCCGAGGAGTTTGACAATGAATTGGAATACGAGCCTTACGAGTTTAAAAACTAGATTCCAAGACCTATAATATTCGTTTAGATCAAAGATTCTAATTCAATACCAAAACAGAGTTAAACACTGAGTAAGACAGACCAATATATAATTTCAGAAACTGTCCAAAACATTATAAACATGTCTAATATCTTAGGGTTTTCTACCGATTAAGGTTACAAACATAAAGACACGATTTAGGTGACGATCAATCAAATTAGAACGAGTTATAAAAAAGTTCAAAACAATTCACAATGAGTCACCAACAGATTTCACAACAATGAATAAGATATAGTAGTAAGATTAGGGTTTCATACCACGGATTGCAACGGTTTGATTCCAAGCTTCGACAAATGTCGTTTCAAGTAAACCAAACCAAAACAAAGACACTAGGAGACGAAAGATTAGTGATACTTGAGGCTGGATATGACTCGATCAAGTTCGATTTACGAGCTGCAATTGAGTCCTAGGATGATGAATTTGTGATGATTGAAACCGATTAGGACTTGATCAAGGAAAGGACGACGAGCTAATTGTACACCCTCCTTGATATGATGATCTCGAACATAAGATGAATGTGATGAACCCCTATTCAAAGTGACTTGATATGTGAATCTAATTGGGATTAGAAGTTTGAATGATTATATTAAGGTTGCACTTGAAGGATAAGTGATGGCTGCAATGTGGTGGCGAGAACTCGGCAGCCAAAAGGGGAGGGAATGAGGTGACGGTTTGTAGAAATGAAAATCAGATTAGGGTTTGTTAGGGTGAAACAAAGCGAAATAGAAAAAGCCTGACCTGGGCCGCGACTGCGGCGCACCAGGTGGTAACTGCGACGCAGTGAAGTAACAAAAAAATGGTTTTGATTTTTCTACGCACAAGCAACGAACATTTCTCAATAGCGTAGATCATAAGATGAACGTAATTAGGAACTGAGATTTAAGTACATCATGCCCAAGCATCGAACACGGACACTCAATTAATTTAACATTGCTTACATAACGAAATGACAAGTTCACGAAACACGGAAATATCTCGTCAAGTTATCTAGGAGCTTGTCTAGTGGGAACTAACTATTGTGCACCTAAACTAACACGGTATCAACACATATAAGGATATACACACATGTACATATTTTAATCTCACAACAACAGTAATAAGTAAGTGATATCGCATATTTATATAACTATTTATATGCGATATTTGGTCACATTTCATAGTAAACACGGTGAATAGGATAGGATTTTCACATTTAATTGTGTGGAAAAGTGTTTTTGTCCAATTTACAGGTTTACATGTTCGGGAAGTGGAAATGGTGGAAGAAACGGGGTTAAAAGAGAAGAAATGGTGAAAAATCTGTTTAGAACGGCGCACAACCTGACCAGAACGCCGCAGTCAATGCTTTAAGCAATGACAACGACGCACAAGGGCTTCCAACGACGCAGTAACACGAAAATCCATACGTTGCGTCGTCCTAGTTGATGACAACGGCGCAGTCAGCTGTTTTTGGCAGATTTTGTTTTCGAGTCGAATACGTTTTCTATCTTATTTTTGCCTATAAATACCGAGCTTTTCCAGCCAGAAAATTCATTCAATCATCATTATTCGAAGTCTAGAGCTGGAGTTAGAGTTTGGAGGCAAGGTTTCGAGCTAGGAAGTCGTTTTCATTCAACGTCGGTCACGACACGTTTTCGGTTTCTAGTTTGTTTTTCGTTCCCTTTTTAGACTTTAATTTTCCAGTATGTTTTCTCTTATTATTAGTTTTATTTTGAACTCGATAATGAGTAGCTAAACTATTTTTACATTTGTTTGATTAACGGATCTTGTTTGAAGTTTATTTTTGCGTTATTGATTGTTTAGGTATTTGTTTTTTAACCGAAAATCCTTAATTGTCTAAGTTTTAAAATATTATTATAAAGTTGTTTATACATAAGTTAATTAATCAATATTCTAGGTATTCGAGAGGAGTCTAGATAGGTTAAATAATTTATATGAAATAATCGGTCGGTCTATAATCGGTTCAAAATTGTTAGGATTCGAGAGGACCTAATAATATCAACTTAAATAATTAAACTTAGATGAATGAGTCTAATTGTTAATATTCGAGAGGAATTAATATTTAGATGAGTTATTCGAGAGGAAACTCTATAAGGTTAAATATCTAAATACCGGCTTGTTACTTACTGCTTAACTATTAATAATTATAACTGTATTCGAGAGGAACGGTATAATTAGAGGTAGTTAAAGTTAATAAAAGATTCGAGAGGACTTTTGTTATATCTTAGAAGTTTTATAATCAATCAATTTCGTAAATTTAAATGGAAAACAAGTGAAGTGTCAAGCAAGTGTATTTTCTCTAATATTTGATAATTTTGATTACTTTTTCTCACTCGATTTTATTAATCACTTTTTGCTAATTACTTGCAATTTTAATCAATCTTTTGTTACAATAAAAACCCCAAAAACAAATAGTATTATTAATTTAAGACTTAAAAACAAATTAGTCCCTGCGAACGAACCTTTGCTTGCTTTTAAACTATATTACATACGAATAGGTCCACTGTCACACCCCGCTAAAGCGGAAACACGGAATGTGAAGAGCTGGAAGATCATTACACGGGTTATATAAAACATAACGGCATTCAAGTCATTAAACAAACATAAAATGTTTACAAGTCCAAAAGTAATAACCAAGTCACAACATTTAGTACGAAATACATAAGTTTAAAGTTCCCAAATAAAATTCCCAAAAGTAGTGAACAAGTCTTTTCCCGAAAAGGTTCTCACACGACCGCCTTGACCCGTCCATGCCATGCACTTCATACTTACACTAAATTTCCTGAAACATAAGATAAAGTGTCAACTACTAAAGTAGTAAGTGAGTTACAGTTTAAGTAGTTCGGCAAAAATATAAGTAAAGTATATAAAAGTAAAAGTTTCCAAAAGGAGGTTAGCGGAGAAGAGTCGCTTAAAATTTATATACTTTTAAAGTTCAAGTAACGGGCGAATCGGTGCCCTAAGTTCGTAAAGACTAAGTAGAGTTAAATTTAGTCAAATCGTAGTTGCGGAATCAATCGCTAAAAAGTTCGTAAATTTATGCGTATAAGTAACTAATTAGATTTCTTGTATCAACCTCTTGGCATCTATAACTTAAGTGTTCACACTAATCCGATTGTTCAACCGTGAGACCCCTCTTCCCGCCTATCCTACGGGAAGTTGTTCAAGTTCTTAGTAATATGTACTTAGACTGCCATCTAAGCAAGGAACTGTTCTTTCCTAAGTATCGATACCCATAATTACTAAACGGCTCTGTAGTTAATAGTGTGTAAAGTTCTAAAAAAGTAGCTGGGCACTAAGTAGTTTTGTTTAAAAAGAGATAGTTGTTCCGTCACTTAAGATCATGTTATAGTTCCATCAAGGGTCGGTCCGCATACAAGCATCAATAATTAGTTTAGCCAAAAAGGGGGCAAGCCGGTAAGTTCAAGTAGAGTAAAAGTGTTTTACGCATAAGAGTTCAAAGAGTTTGTTCAAAATAGTTCCATAAGTACCAGAGTCAAAATAGTTCAATGAGTTCCAAAGTCAAAATAGTTCACATAGCTCCAAAGTCAAAATAGTCCAATAAGTTCCAAAGTCAAAATAGTTCAATATTTGTAATAAGTCAAAGTTCATAAGGTTGCAATTTGATTCATAAAGTTTTCAAATACAAATAATCTTATGTTTCCCCCAAAAATTCATGCAAAATACATATAAAAATAAGGGGTTGTAACTCACGGATTGCGAAGAATAAGATACGGAAACTCGGTCGGAAATGGAAGCCGGGAATCACGGATTGCCTAATAATACCAAGATAGTTTAATTAGTCATTATATTATTATGTTCTTTATATAATACTATAGATAAAATGTTATTAAACTTTAAGTGTCTAGGTTAAGTATTGTTAAAATAGTCCGGAAAGGTAATTGTCACGTTTTTGTCCAAAAGTCCGATTTAACGTTTTTGATTATTATGTCTTAAGTGCTTTTGCTCGCTGAAGTGGATTACATTTTTCTAAGGAAATTTGGGCAGCGCTTCCGCGCCCAAATTTCATTTCCAAAAATGTACAATCCACTTCCGCTCACAAATCACCTAAAACACGATAACAATTATAATATAGTCCATTTTAGTCCAATTTAGTCCATACAAGTCTCAAGTGTTATTACTTTTACATAATCACTCCCAAAGTGTCATAAGTCAAAAAGTCAGCGGTCACAAATGGTCCAAACGTGCTAAAAACGACAAAAACGACAAGTTTTGGAAAATCCAGCAGCTCTGTGCGCCGCTGTGAGCACCTCAACGGCGCACAGAAGCTGAAATTGTTGCCCGCTGCGTCGTTCTAAGCCTTAGGACGGCGCACGGTTCGAGTGGTTTCGGGTTTTTGTTGCAAAACGTATTTTAAGCTTTAGATTTCGACATGCAATAAGTTTAAACTTAATAAAACATCATGTTAACAGTTTATAAAGCATTTTTAGTTACAAAATCGTGGATCTAAAGCTTATTTCGTTTAAAAACGTTTTTGACCATAAAAGTCATAGATTTGTATAAAATCTTATTTTGAACCGTTAGATCTTACATGCAAGTGTTCATTTGTATAAAAGTAGTAAAAAGACAGAAATCTACCGGAGGAAAAGCTCGGATGATGAGTTTTGGTCGGATTTACGCTTCAAAAATCTTTGCAAGGTTGGTCCTTTTTCGAAATAATCAACACCCCTTACTTCTCTTGATGTTTGGAACGATTTGTATGGTTAGAAAATGGATTTTGATGGCTGAAGTTACTGGAAAATGAGTAGCTAAACTATTTTTACATTTGTTTGATTAACGGATCTTGTTTGAAGTTTATTTTTGCGTTATTGATTGTTTAGGTATTTGTTTTTTAACCGAAAATCCTTAATTGTCTAAGTTTTAAAATATTATTATAAAGTTGTTTATACATAAGTTAATTAATCAATATTCTAGGTATTCGAGAGGAGTCTAGATAGGTTAAATAATTTATATGAAATAATCGGTCGGTCTATAATCGGTTCAAAATTGTTAGGATTCGAGAGGACCTAATAATATCAACTTAAATAATTAAACTTAGATGAATGAGTCTAATTGTTAATATTCGAGAGGAATTAATATTTAGATGAGTTATTCGAGAGGAAACTCTATAAGGTTAAATATCTAAATACCGGCTTGTTACTTACTGCTTAACTATTAATAATTATAACTGTATTCGAGAGGAACGGTATAATTAGAGGTAGTTAAAGTTAATAAAAGATTCGAGAGGACTTTTGTTATATCTTAGAAGTTTTATAATCAATCAATTTCGTAAATTTAAATGGAAAACAAGTGAAGTGTTAAGGAAGTGTATTTTCTCTAATATTTGATAATTTTGATTACTTTTTCTCACTCGATTTTATTAATCACTTTTTGCTAATTACTTGCAATTTTAATCAATCTTTTGTTACAATAAAAACCCCAAAAACAAATAGTATTATTAATTCGAGACTTAAAAACAAATTAGTCCTTGCGAACGAACCTTTACTTGCTTTTAAACTATATTACATACGAATAGGTCCACTGCCTATAAGTAGGGGTGTTCACTATTCGGACAAAACCGAATTGTCCAATTGGACATTTTAGATTGGACTATATGGTTTGGATTTTTGGATTTTTGGATTGGTTTGGTCCTTAACCGAATTGTTATTTTGGATTTTGGTTTGGTCTTGGTTAATATGTTAAGAACCGAACAGTCCAAAAAAACCGAATAAAAATTTAGTAGTTTTTATTTAGTAAATATATATGTAATCTAATAGCATTCTTTAAAGTTATTATATTTACCTCCTTTTTGTTTATTTTTTTTATTTCCTTTATTTTCTTTTACCCTTTCCCACCCATTTTTCATCCTTTCTTATTCCCTCTTTTTTTTCACCTCTTTCCCACCTTTTTCTTCCACCCATTTTTGTTTTCCACCGATTTTTTCCATCCAATATATATAATAAAATATCTTCCTCTTAACTTTTTGTAGAGACACTCACTTCTCAAATCTATCCCAATTTACTCAATTATCTTCTAAACCCTAACATTTAACTAGTTCATATCACACAACCATTTCTTCCATTTAAGGTATAATCTTAACAACCTATTTCTGTTTGATGTTTGATTAATTAATCTACAATATATTTGTTGTGTATTTGACTCGACTAATCTTTTTTGAGCTGCAAATGAAATCAAAAGAAAAAGTCTTATGATAACTTTAATAATTTTTAATAACTGTTAAATGTTTAGTATTATGATGAAATCTTGAGTCGTTATATTATAATATGTATATCTGATTTCAAAACAAGTGTTAGGGACATTTAATTGCTACAAACAAATACATAGGAAATAATGTCATCCTCTTCAAGTATTTCATTAAAAATATATTAATAATTAGAGTAAATTACACCGTTAGTCCCTGTGTTTGTATCGAAATCACTAGTTTGAGGCTTTTTTTTAAATAATTACACCATTAGTCCCCATTGTTGTAAATCTCTTACGTCGGTGGTCCATTTTTCTAACGACCGTTTATTTTTAACGATTACTCCCCCATGTGAGCTGCACACGAGGGGTATTTTCGTCTTTCAATTATCTTTGTCTAAAAAAATAAAACAAAAAAATAAATAACCTTTATGTAATTAAATAATACTTCTAACCTAAAAGAATAAAAAAAAAAACAACAAATTTTAATATCTAAAGCATCCCTACCAATCTCACCCAAAAATTAATTCAAACCCATTTATTTTCACCCTATAATCTCTCTTTCCCTCATTTCTCTCACACGCCGCCATGACCACCGACCACCACCTTCGTCTCCGACCACCATTTTCGGCTCCGACCACCACCACAACTTTATATCTCCACCATTCAAAAACCATCTGCATAACAACCGTGATACTGCCAGATCTAATGTTAATTCGAGATCTACAATACCAAACCCCCTACCCCTAAATTCAAGAATCAAGATTCTTTAACGAATCAAAAAAATCATATTTGATATTTTCTAGTAATAGTAATCTTATGAAAAGATATCATCATCGTGTTCCATTAATTATTATTAAAATTAATCGGCGGTTAAGATCTCCGTTAAGATCTCCTCCGATAATTTTCGACCGATCAATAATGTTGTCGCCACAGATCGATCCAAGACAGGTTTCTAGGGTTTCGTATAGTAACGGAGATCATCACTGTGATTGAGGGCGAGGTGGAGATGGTGATTAGAGATGATGATGGTGGTAATGTGAAGGTGGTGATGGTGATTACAGCAAAAAAAAACCCAACATTAATTCCAAGATTAATAGGCCCATTTGTGAAGTTGAAGGATCCTATTTCTAACCTATCGGAGCAATCCAATATTGTTGTTAAACCCAGCCAGTTGTTTATGTTTTTGAGTAATATATCGTAAAATAATAAATTGTAAGGAAATGACTAAAATACCCTCACATGCGTGGCACATGAGTTTCAAACCGTTAAAAATAAACGGTCGTTAGAAAAGTGGACCACCGACGTAAGAGATTTACAACAATGGGGACTAATGGTGTAATTATTTAAAAAAAAGCCTCAAACTAGTGATTTCGATACAAACACAGGGACTAACCACGTAATTTACTCTAATAATTATTTGTTTTTCTTGTTGACAAATGTAAAGATTATTTGTTATAGACTAGTTTGACATTCTTTTAATCAGCTTTAGAATGTATACATACATATTACATGTTTGGTACATGTCATGGACATGTTTGGTACATTAGAGGGTACTTTTGGTTATGTCCAAAATATAAAAATGATATAAGCACCGATATCTTATAAAAATATATATTTTTTTAAACATTTGTTAGCTTAATAAAAGCATAAGAACAATAAGTTGGTGTCTTAATAACAATTATTCTACCGTTAGAGAATGACATTTACTTTGTCTATTTCAAATGTCTAATGTACCAAATCCGACCAATGATGCACCAATACATCCGGAACATCCACAAAACCCCGTAATGATGCTTAAAAGAAAGAAAATGCAAGAAAGATCAAGTGGCTGGGATCATTTTGTCAAATATACCGCCGAAGATGGTTCAAAGCGAGCAAGGTGCAAGTATTGTCCCAACAAAACATTTGCATGTGATAGTACAACCAATGGAACTACCAATCTTCTTAAGCATTCCAAGGCATGTCCCAATGACCCTTCTCGTGCCACTGCTAAACAATCTGTCTTGAATTTTCAACTTAACAAAGAGGGTGAAGCTACACTTTCGTGTTGGAAATTTGACCAGGATGTTGTAAGGACTGGGTTGGCGCGTATGTTAATTGTGGATGAGCTTCCGTTCAGATTTGTTGAAAAAGAGGGCTTTAGGAGTTTCATGTCGTTGTCTTGCCCAAGGTTCCAATATCCCTCTCGAATTACTATTGCTAGAGATATCTACCAGCTTTACCTAGGTGAACGAAAACAATTAAAGCAATGGTTTACTACTTCTGGCCAGCGGGTTTCTCTTACGACAGATACTTGGACGTCATTGCAACGGGTCAATTATATGTGCCTTACAACACATTTCATTGATCCTAATTGGAAAGTACACAAGAAGATTTTGAACTTTTGTCCCATATTAAGTCATAAAGGCACTCAAATTGGTGAAATGATTGAAAAATGTTTATTGGATTGGGGGATAGATAAACTCTTAACTACCACGGTTGATAATGCAAGCTCTAATGACACAGCCTTAGTTTACATGGAAAAAAAAGAGTAGTTCAATGGGGAACTGATATTTTGAAAGGAAAGCATCTTCACATGCGATGCATTGCACATATCATCAATTTGGTAGTGGCTGATGGTTTGAAAGAAGGAAGTATTTCAATAAATAGGATTAGAGCTGCTGTTAAATTTATTAGAAATTCTCCATCTAGGTTGGCAAAGTTCAAGACTTGCATAGAATTTGAAAAAATTAAGAGTAAATGCTCTTTGTCTCTATATGTTTGCACAAGATGGAACTCAACATACTTGATGTTGAATACCGCTCTAAAGTTTAAAAGAGCATTTGTGAGATATGAAACTGCTGATCCTCATTTCAAAACTGAGTTGGAACCAGTTCCTGGAGTTCCGGTTGAGGAAGATTGGGTAATGGCTGAAATGTTTGTAAAGGTGCTTAAGAGTTTTTATGATGTGACCCAAAGAATTTCTGGATCTTTGTATGTCACTTCGAATAGTTTTTTTCATGAGATTATTGAAGTTGATGCTAGTTTAATAGAGTGGAATCAAAGTACAAACGCTAATCTGTCTACAATGGCAAAAAAAATGAAGTTAAAGTATGATAAGTATTGGGGGGATATAGGAAAAATGAACATGTTGATTTACATTTCAGTTGTCCTTGATCCGCGTCATAAGTTACGATATGTGAAATTTGTTTTTTCTGAATTGCTAAGTCAAGAAGAAGAAACCAACGAAGAGGGAGCAACTCTAGTTGACGAGATAACTCCTGATGAAGAAGCAACCCAAGATGAAGAGACGGGTAATGGTGACAATCAAGGAACCGAGAATCTTATGAGTAAGCTTGTAGAAAAAGCTACCGAAGAACTCTTTCATGCATATCAAAAGAAGTTCGAGTCCAACAAGTCCAACAAGTGTAATGAAAAAACGAATGTGCAAGAAACTCTTGTAACTGACATGAAAGAGAGGTATAAGAAGTTCAAGAGCTCAACAAGCAACATGGAGGGACAAACTGAATTGGAGAAATACTTAAAGGAAGAAAATGAAGATGACGTTAATGATTTCTGTATTTTGACTTGGTGGAAGTTTAATAGTAATCGTTTTCCTGTTCTATCCCAAATGGCTAGAGATATATTGGCTGTCCCCGTTTCTACTGTTGCATCAGAATCAACATTTAGCACCGAGGGACGGGTTCTTGATTCATTTAGGACATCATTGAGCCCTAAAATGACCCAAGCCCTTATATGTTCCCAAGATTGGATTCGTGAATCTCGTCATCCTCTCGTTGTTGAAGAAGATATAAACTACAATGATAAGGTTGAAGAAGGTATAACTTTTATCTATTACTATTTATTCACATAAGTTTGGTATTATAATTTAACTAACACATTTCTCGCTAATAACTTTATTCTCAGAATTATCTCAGCTAGCAGGGGATCTAAGCATCCTTGATTTGTGAACATCAAACTTATTAAGGTTATACCATTTGCATATAACTGATATTTTATATACGGTCTCATATAAAAAGACAACTTATTTGCTGAACTAATTTTTGTCTTTTTAAATATTTCAGTTGGCAGCGATCTTATATTTTGGGATTTTCATGAAGATCATGCTAAGGTCCTGCTATTTTGATACAGATTATGTGAACGTATTTCTACTTTTGGAGAACACGATGCCACGGGTTTTTGGAAATATGATTGAAAACTTCACAAATCTGTTTTATGTATGTATGGCCAGTAAGAAACTCTATGGATAAACTCGTGTACTCATACGGATAGTAGTTTGTCGTTTTGTAATTACATGACTGAAGTCTAATATTATCGATGTACTTTGGCCATTCCGAAATTTTTTTATTGTTGTTTTTATACTTTTGCATGATTAAATATACCTATGTCAAAAACCGAATTGTCAAACCGAACCAACCGAATTACAATTTGGTTTGGTTTGGTTTGGTTTTTAAGGTAGTTTGGACGGTTTGGTTTTATACTTTGTGTTTGAGCAACGATTGTCAAACACGAAGGTGAGGTGATATCAACCTTGGATCTCCTGTGATGATCACAGTGCAAACCCAACAAGCCCTTGACGAACCTAGGGTGATCAAGGTTGAAGATGAAAGCAAGAGTATATGAACTCTGTGTGTGTTGAAGTGAGATCCGATCCTGTCGACAATGGTTTGGACTATGTATTTATACGACCAGTTTAAGTATAGGGAACGTCCATCAATTAATGACGATCATGAATACTTAAACTGCCTTAATAATCAATCAGTGGTATATGAATTGTCTTCCATCTTAATTATTGTTAAGATGCGACGTCTCACTATTACGACAGTAGTAAAGTGGTTGTCAAGCGTCATTATGACTGTGGTCCAAGACAAGGGCAAGCACCTTCAAATATGGTACGACAAGCGTTGACAACCAAAGACAACCTGACAGGCGGTACTTGGCAAGTGATGACATATGTCGACTACCTGACAGGCGATGACAGCCTGACATGCGATGACAGACAACCTAAGACAACCTGACAGACGGTACTTGGCAAGTGATGACATATGTCGACCACGGCTGACAGGCGATGACAGCCGGTCAGGCGACTGACAGGTGATTACAGCCTGTCAGGCGATGGCATACAGGCGGTACAATCTTGACAGGCGATCATATCTTGCTCAATGAGCTTGCTTGTAGCAACGGACTTTAACAGGGATTACCTATATATACATAGGTAATCCTTACTAACCTCATCATGCCCCCGAGTTAGGATTTGCCAAAACAACAGTTTGCAAGTCGTAACTATCTGTACTCGCAAGTCTTTTTTTTTTTTTTTTTTTTTTTTTTTTTGCCGTTACATCTAACATAGACATCTTATATATTTTTGTAACTTTCTCGATGCCATGACACGCATTATTTAAAAACTTGGTTGTATATAAAAGTTTGGTAGTAAAAGTGGAGGAGAAAAGATAGGTAACCCCTTATGAAGGACATGACAAGTGAAAGGCATGGTGCCATACATAATACATAGATACAGTAGTAGACTAATAGTATAGTCAACAATGATGGGGTAAAAGTGGCCAACTAGTAACAAGATTACAAGACCAAATCTTACCAAATCCAACTTGTACACCACGCAATAACACTTGTATTATTTGCTGGCACCAATCAATTTTTTGGTCACTTTTTTATTCTCAAACTATGTGCTGATCCTCAAACATTGAAGGCCAGGAGTGAATGTCCAGCTGAAATCATAAGGCATGTTCTGCTTGGCTACTCTAGTCAGAAAATCGGACTCATAATTCACATGGATTGATGCTTGTACGAATTCTAAGTCATGGTCATGATTTCATCTGTGAGCTTCAAGGAATTTATGCCAACAGCTTGAAACACCTTGGCATTATGATCCTCATTTAGTCGAACTAACATCCAAACAATCATGATTCTAAGGATTGTTACATAAAACCCCATTTATCATCTTTTTTTTCGAATCCCGAGTAGCGAGCCGGGTACCAGGGCATTAGCCTAGTACCGGCGGTATGTAGGGTACCGGCGGTATATAGCCGGTAGTGGATCGAGGGGACAAAGCCAGGTACCGGTTGTTTAGGCCAGGTACCGGCGGTATCGAGGGACAAAGCCGGGTACCGGCTGTTTAGGCCAGGTACCGGCGGTATCGAGGGAAGCGGACGCAAGCAAAGCTGTTTAGGCCCTAGTACCGGCAGCTTAAGCCTTTAACCGGCGGACCGTTGTGACATTTTGAGCTTGAACCGGCTGTAAGCCTGAACCGGCTGTAAGCCTTGAACCGGCTGTAACGACATGGAAGTCATCAAAGTAGAAGACTTGATAAAAAGGTGGAAGAATGAAGCTTTGAGCAAGATATCGGTGAAAGCTTTTATGATGAATTCCTTCCAGACGAAGAAAATTCATCCATGTTTTAATGTTGCCATGGAAACCGGAAATAGCATTGGAGTGCCTAAACGTGAGGGAGGAAGTTTGTCCGCTGACTGCAACTCACAAAGCCAAAGTTGTTACGTTGTTGGTGAAGAAATTGGTGATTAATTGCATGTAGGAATCAGTTGAAGAAATGTGTGAAGTTTGAACGAGAGATGTTTCTTTGCTTTGAGATTCGGCAGGCTTAGGGGGCAGCCATGTTCATGGTCGACATTGCTGGTGTTCGTGTACTCTACACTGGTGACTACTCACGTGAGGAAGACCGGCGGTAAGGATGAAGGGACCGGCGGTGCTTAATTTTTTTTACTTGTACCGGCTGTACCGGATGTACCTGAACCTGTACCGGCTGTACCGACGACTGTACCTGTTGTACCGGCTGTTGTACCTGTACCGGCTGTACCGGCTGTAAGTCACCATGACCGGCGGTCATGTGACCGGCGGTAGGAAGATGGGACAGGCGGTGCTTTTCAACATCAAGCAACTCTGATCATGCTCTTTCCGGTGTTGAACCCTGAGATTGCTTGATATTGGGAAGATCGATTTGGGTCGAACGATAGAGAAAGATTTAGAGATATTGGTGTTGGGTTTGTTTCGTATGTCGGATTTAAATTAAGATCCATCCTTGTTGATGAATTTGATGTTGGAAAGACAGGCATTGGGAGTGGTGTTGACATGATATTGACTTGTCATTATTTATATGTTGACATGTGAATAAAGTGGAGCCACCTATATAATATATATCCATGCATTCAAGAGGCATGCCATGTCTTGCTGCTGATCACGTATATACTTACATACACATATATATATGTAACCCTTATTTCTTTGACTAATTCACATTATAGACAAAATGGGATATATGTACTTATAAATGTATACATATGGGGAGTCACCTACTTACACCGGCCTAGGTATTAATCCGCAGTACCGGCTTAACTCCTGTCCAATGGGAATAAAATCTTTAAACTGAAATACTAAAACAAACACCAAGTAATAGTATTAAATTTATGGTGACAAGTTGATCGGCGGTAGCCAACTTTTTGTACGCATAAATGATTAATTCCATTGTAATTGTATGCCTAGGCTTAGCCTTGCTTTGTGACATTGTCTAGCTTTTAAAAATAATGTTTTATTGGATGATCAAGCCAATAACACATTTTTGTTTTTTATCTTTTTATTATGGATGTTGTGTCCATGACACCGTCTTGGGTGTGCATGACAGCGTGTATATTTGGTTGTGCATATGACACTTTCTTGAGGGCCCATGGTTCCTTTGCATGCCAATGACATAGGTAGATTTGGGTATCTCTGATGTATGTTTCATATTGTGCCTGTGACACTGTGCCAATGGCACTTTTGTTGGTTAACCTTTACTTTGTTTACTCGCGAGGATTGTCGCTTCCCAGTGAGAAGTGCTTATCTTTTATCAAGTAGATTAAAAGACGAATATGATTGTATGTTATTTGGCCAGACAAGGTTGTCTTTCTTGGCTTCATACATGTTGTATTGAACTATGTTTTTAGTTGTGTACGTGCGCATGCGTGTTCAAGTTGTAACATTGTACGTAATGGAAGTGCATGGTTGGCTTTAGACTGAGATGTCTATTGTGGCCTTATGCTTTTTGTATTGAATCCTTACTTCAATATTTATTTGTTTATGCAAATACCATAGAAAAATGATATTGTGAGATAATATTGGGATACAAGATCAGACCAAATGCTATTATTGCCAGTTTCATACATGACCATGACATTCCATGTGCTTGGAAATATTTATTGAAAACATAAAGGGAAAAAAAAAGGAAAATGACAGTAAAGACTATCGCACCTTGATAGGTCAGTTCATATTGGCTCCCTCGTGTATCATGAAGACATGGCCATCAGGTGGTCCGGGGTGTTCTGTGTCTTCCCCCTTCTTTTGCCAGGCATAATTCTTCTTAGGTGGAGTTTTATTTGCTTGCTGCTTAGCGCCAGGGACAAGGTGTTCTAGCTTGCCTTCTTCCAAAGCCCGCCTGATTTCCCTTTTGAGCTCTCTACAGACATTTGTGTCGTGTCCATGGTCTTCATGGAAATCACAGTATTTATTCATGTTTTTCGTACCTGACCTATGCTCCATCTGGGGTGGAGGTGTGAAGGTAGCGCACACCTGCTCTGTTATCAATATTTCTTTTGGTGTTTTGCTAAGAGCAGGCTCAGACGCATGTTTATCGTATGGGCCAAACCTCCTGTTGCTCCTTTCATCTCGTCGAGTGTCGGTCCATGACCTGCCGCCTACCTCTCTTGTCAGGGAGACAGTTTCCTTTGACCTTAGATAGTCATATGCCCTGTCCGTGGCTTCTTTGAAAGTAACTTGAGTTCTCTTGATTAACTTTTCTTGAAGTTGTCCTGGAAGTAGGGAAAGAGTAAAACCAGAAATTTGTTGACTCTCTGGTAACATGGTGATCTTCTGGCATTCTTGTGTGTATCGCTGGATAAAGTCACGCAACCCCTCTCCTTCTTTTTGACGTATCAAATGAGCCTCTATATGAGTTCTATGTTGCTTCTTTTGTTGTACAAATTGAGTCACAAACCTGGCTTTTAGATCTGCGAAATCTTGAATACTCCTCTCAGGCAAGTCAGCAAACCAATCACGAGCGAAACCTTGTAATGTTCCAGGGAACATGTGGCAAGCGACTGGGTCTAACCATTTCTCCGTCATAATAGCCTGTTCAAACAGAGCAAGGTGGTCGTCTGGATCTCGAGTACCGTCGTAAGTACCAACAACAGACGGGACTTTTTGCTTATCTGGGAGTGGGAATCTGGCAACCCAGTCACAGAACTTTGAACTAACCACTGACAAAGGCATAGTGGCTGCACAAGGTGGAACTGCTGCTGTCACTAGGGTTTGCAAGACTCTGAGCATGTCGTTAGATGTGTCTTGTGGTAGAGGTGTTGGTGGGGTGTGTGTGCTTGGTTGCCTTAGCCGCTCCAGGAGTTGTGACAACGGATCCACTAGCTGTACGGGCGCTGGCTGAGGCGTTGGGCGCAATGCCACCACTAACTGTGACAACAGATCTGACGAAGCAGGTGGTGGTGGGGTGGGGTGGTGGCTGAGTGCTCTGAGCCAACCTTCTAAGCAGTTCCACAATGGGATCCTCCTGAACCCCTTGAGTAGCAGGCTGGGAAGCCATCGAAACAGGTTGTCTTACAAGATCCGTGCCATCCTCCTGAGAGCTTGTCCCGTGGGACAAAAGAGGCTGAAATGGAGGGATGGATGTCACTGGTGGTGGTGAAGTAAACATACTTGTTCCAGCCAGCCTTGTGGAAAAAAGGGGACTTGTTAAAGAGGGATACCCCCGTGTCGTCCTTAGATCCGACACTGTATACTCAGAATCGACGTATGATTCTGGGATTGTGGTATGAACAGGTGAAGTCATCACCGCTTCCGGTGCAGTGGTAATCACAGTAGTGGTTATTTCTGGCGCTGAAGAACTGATCTGCGTTGGATGTGTTGCCTCCATGGAAACGGTTGATTACTGAGAAAAAAAAAATTTGGAAAAGTGAAACGCCGTTTAAAAAACGTGTCCCACGGATGGCGCCAATGTTTGAGCAACGATTGTCAAACACGAAGGTGAGGTGATATCAACCTTGGATCTCCTGTGATGATCACAGTGCAAACCCAACAAGCCCTTGACGAACCTAGGGTGATCAAGGTTGAAGATGAAAGCAAGAGTATATGAACTCTGTGTGTGTTGAAGTGAGATCCGATACTGTCGACAATGGTTTGGACTATGTATTTATACGACCAGTTTAAGTATAGGGAACGTCCATCAATTAATGACGATCATGAATACTTAAACTGCCTTAATAATCAATCAGTGGTATATGAATTGTCTTCTATCTTAATTATTGTTAAGATGCGACGTCTCACTATTACGACAGTAGTAAAGTGGTGGTCAAGCGTCATTATGACTGTGGTCCAAGACAAGGGCAAGCACCTTCAAATATGGTACGACAAGCGTTGACAACCTAAGACAACCTGACAGGCGGTACTTGGCAAGTGATGACATATGTTGACTACCTGACAGGCGATGACAGCCTGACAGGCGATGACAGACAACCTAAGACAACCTGACAGGCGGTACTTGGCAAGTGATGACATATGTCGACCACCTGACAGGCGATGACAGCCGGTCAGGCGACTGACAGGTGATGACAGCCTGTCAGGCGATGGCATACAGGCGGTAATATCTTGACAGGCGATCATATCTTGCTCAATGAGCTTGCTTGTAGCAACGGACTTTAACAGGGATTACCTATATATACATAGGTAATCCTTACTAACCTCATCACTTTGCAAACCGAAAACCGATTGGTTTCATCTAATTGGTTCGGTTTAAACCGATCCAACCGAACGAACACCCCTACCTATAAGTGTGTAATTACGTGAAATAGTAGGTTTAAATTAAGACTAGATTTTACACGTCAAGTTTTTGGAGCCGCTGTCGGGGACTGATTTTTCGTTTTTTTTTTGTTTCGAGTTTGTGATACGATCCTTTTGAGTATTTATTTACTTGGAAGTTACTTTTAATTGTCATTACACCGGTACGTTTTACGCTTTTCTTGTTTCTATCTTTATAGGTATTCAGCTAGTGGATGAACACGAGGGCTTCGGGATTACCACTCGCGAGTCCAAAGTCAAACCCAGGAGTATCGAAGAAGCGAGGCAAGAGGAAAGGAAACTTATTAGTTCAGACACCACCAGGTTTTGGACAAGTCTCACCAGTCAAATTTGAAGATATCACATCTTCAGAAGGAGGAGGGAGCGATTCAGAATCAGAGTTCGAAGAATTAATTTGTGAAGACAAACCGGAACCGCAACCAGCTATGGATCCTTTGGACATGCCAATGCACCGACGGGCCGCAGCTGTAGCAGTGCCACCCACCCGAGGGTCGGCAATCACCACCCCGGACTTGGGTGATGATTTCGTTGTCAAGGGTCACCACCTCAAGATGATCCAAGACAACACTTTCGATGGACGATACAATTCAGATCCGCATAAACACATAGCCAAATTCAACGAGCTTTGTGAGATGTTCAAATATGGTCAAGGTATTAGCGACAGTGTCCAGCTGAGGTTGTTCCCTTCGTCTCTCACCGGAGATGCGAAGGTCTGGTTCGAGGAGCTAGAAGAAAATTCAATAACAACATGGGCACAGATGCGCGAAGCCTTTATCAAACGATTTTTCCCACCGGCCTTGGGTAGGAAGCTACTTAGAGACATCAGAGGATTCCGACAAGAAGATGGAGAGACTTCCACTGAAGCATGGGCTAGACTGAAGGAGATGCTGAGAAGTTGTTACGGTCACGGTCTGGGCAAGGAAAACATCATAGAGATCTTCTTCTACGGATTAACCAAGGAGTCACAAAACGAACTGGATCTAGCAGGAGGAGGAGATTTCATGTACAAGACCACTAACGAAGCATACAACTTAATGGAAGACAAGCTATTCATAAGCCTATCCAGGGAATATGGAGACGATGGTCGAGGCCGAAAACATAGGGGCCATGTTGCTCAAGCTAGGAGTAACCACGAAATATCCTCTGTTGTTCAAGAAGTCAAGTCACTAGCGGATAGGATTGATAAACGCATGGGCAGGATAGAGAAATACATGCACTTGGTCAAGAATGGATGTGAAGGATGCGGAGGACCTCACTACGCTAGTGAGTGTGATCGACAAGTGGAGGATGCCAACTACGCACAATATGGTTATCCTAATCGGGGACCAAATTGGCAAAACCGCGGAGGTAACTACAACCGTGGAGACAATCGAGACAACGGATGGCAAAGAAATAATACACGATCCCCACCACGACAAAGATACGATCCACCGAAGAACGAAGATGAAGATCAAAGCCTAAAAGATCTTATGAAATCGTTCATCCACACCCAAAACTCGAAGAATGACGCTTTTAGCAACCAATTCAAAGTTTTAAATGACCACATCGAGCAGGGACAGAGAAATCAGCAGGCAGCCATGCAAGACTTGGAGAGACGATTCGATAGGATGAACGAGCGGAACTCAAACCGGCCACCGGGCCAATTACCGAGCAATACGCAGCAGAATCCACGACCACAGAACCAGGGAAACAATTCTAACAATCAGGTGCCAAAATATCAACCTCCTGGAAGAAATGATGGGATTCCGCAATGCCCAAAACACAGAGACGAGCACGTGAACGCAATTACCACACGATCGGGACATGCTTACGGAAAAGATCAGGAAGAAACCGGAGAGAAACTGTCAGATAGGACGCCACCTTCCAGTACAGAACCAGTTGTGGATGATTTCGAGATCGAGGACGATGAGGATGAGGCACCACCAGTTCAATCCAAGGCTAAAACACCTGAACCAGTGGAGGAAGTTCCAATCAAAGCTTACCAACCACATGTTCCATATCCTCAACGATTAAGAAAAGCGAGAATGAAGGAGCAGTACGGTAAATTCTGTGACATGATTAAATCTGTTAATATTAATGTTCCTCTTGTGGATTTGATTGCAGGGATGCCAAACTACGCTAAATTCATCAAGGAGTTGGTCACAAACAAGGGAAAGTCATCGGAGGAGCAAGTCGCCTTCCTAAACGCTGAATGTTCAGCCTTGGTGAAAAACACGATACCACCCAAGTTGGATGATCCAGGGAGTTTTCTGATCCAGTGCAACTTCAGTAATACATACAGTTGCAGTGCCTTGGCAGACTTAGGAGCTAGCATAAACCTGATGCCGTATTCACTATATGCTAAACTTGCCCTAGGAGTATTAAAACCCACCAGGATTAGTATCCGACTAGTAGACCGTTCATTTTAATACCCGTTAGGAATTGCTGAGAACATGCTAGTAAACGTATGAAAATTCACCTTCCCGGTTGACTTCGTGATTTTAGAGATGGATGAAGATGTCACGGTTCCACTTATCCTCGGACGACCATTCCTAAACACAGCTGACGCAATTATTCGTGTGAAAAATGGGCAAATTTCATTAGGGGTTGGGGAAGAAAGAATTGTCTTTACACTAGACAGAGCCATGACCCACTCTTATTCTACTGATGAAACTTGTTTTGGGATTGATGTGTTTGATGATTTAGATTGGCAGGAAATTCTCGAGATAGAAACAAGCTTGGAGGAGGAACTGAAGGACGAGAAGATCGAAGAAGTGGAGACTGAAGTCAAAGAGGAACTAAAGCTGGACCAGAGCATGAGGATCAAGTCTTCAATTGAAGAACCACCTACCGACTTGGAGCTGAAGCAACTACCGGTACATTTAGAGTATGCTTTTCTTGAAGGTACCAATTTATTACCAGTTGTTATTTCGTCATCACTTTCGGGTGACGAAAAAGCTCGATTATTGACAGTCCTTAAAGGTCATAAAAAGGCCTTTGCTTGGCGTATATCTGACATACCCGGAATTAGCCCCGAATTTTGCAAACATAAAATTAATTTTCTTGATAACATAAAACCCGTTGTTCAAAGACAACGGAGGCTAAATCCGAATATGACAGATGTCGTTAAAAAGGAAGTTGTTAAGTTGTTGGATGCAGGAATTATTTACCCAATCTCAGATAGTCCGTGGGTGAGCCGAATTCACTGTGTTCCAAAGAAAGGAGGTATGCTCGTGGTGCTGAATGACAAGAATGAGCTGGTACCAACGAGGACAGTCACAAGATGGAGAGTTTGCATCGACTACCGCAAACTGAACGAAGCCACCAGGAAAGACCATTTTCCACTACCATTCATGGACCAGATGATCGAGAGACTAGCAGGGAATGAGTTCTACTGCTTCCTGGATGGATTTTCGGGGTACTTTCAGATACCCACTGCTCCCGAAGATAAGGAAAAGACCACCTTCACATGCCCTTTCGGAACATACGCTTACCGGAGGATGCCATTTGGTCTATGCAACGCGCCAGCCACTTTTCAACGGTGTATGCTAGCCATTTTCCAGGACATGGTGGAGAAGACAATGGAGGTGTTCATGGACGATTTTTCAGTGTTCGGAGATTCTTTCGATGCTTGTTTGAAGAATCTGGATCAGAAGCTGGGAAGATGCGAGGAAGCTAACTTGGTCCTAAACTGGGAGAAATGTCACTTCATGGTTCGAGAGGGAATTGTACTGGGACACAAAATCTCAAAAGTTGGGATAGAGCTAGACAAAGCAAAGATCGAGGTCATCGCCAAACTACCACCACCAACAAACGAGAAAGCAATTCGGAGTTTTTTGGGACATGCGGGATTCTACAGAAGGTTTATCAAGGATTTATCGAAGATTACTCGTCCGATGACGAAATTATTAGAGAAGGAGGTAGCTTTTAAATTCTCGGAGGAGTGCTTACAAGCTTTCGAGTTACTCAAGGAGAGGATCACCAATACACCCATCTTGGTAGCACCAGATTGGTCTCAACCTTTTGAACTCATGTGTGACGCCAGTAATTTCGCAGTGGGAGCTGTTTTGGGGCAACGGATCGACAAACATTTTCAACCTATCTACTTCGCCAGCAAAACACTGAACGAAGCCCAACAGAATTACACCACTACGGAAAAGGAACTTTTGGCTGTAGTAATTTCTTTTGACAAAACAATTGTTTTCACGGATCATTCTGCCATAAAATTCTTATTTTCTAAATTAGATGCTAAACCTAGATTAATTCGTTGGATTTTATTGTTGCAGGAATTTGACATCGAGATCAAGGACAAGAAAGGAGCTGAAAATGTAGCAACAGATCATTTGAGCAGATTGGAGAACCCAAGTTTGGGGGAGTTGAAGGAGGGAGATATAGATGACGCATTTCCAGGGGAAATGTTGGCCTGCATCAGCAAGACGGACGACAATGCTCCATGGTTCGCGGATATTGCGAACTTTCTAGCAGGAAAAATTGTCAACAAGAGCCTGACCTATCAACAGAAGAAGAAACTAATCGCGGATGCCAAATACTACTACTGGGACGCACCGTATCTGTTTCGTAGGTGTGCTGATGGAATGGTGCGAAGATGTGTATACGGAGGAGAAACTCGGAGGATTTTGGACGAATGCCATCATGGACCCACCGGAGGACATTATGGACCAACGGTAACTGGTAAAAAGGTTTTTGATGCAGGTTTCTACTGGCCAACAATCTTCTAGGAAGCCTATACACTCGTGAGCACCTGTGACGCGTGCCAACGCCAGGGGAACATCACCAAGCGAGACGAAATGCCACAGCAAGGGATCCAAGTTTGTGAAGTTTTTGATATTTGGGGAATCGACTTCATGGGACCTTTCAAACCTTCAAATAGAAATGTTTATATTTTAGTTGCTGTGGATTATGTTTCTAAATGGGTTGAAGCTAAGGCATTACCTACTAACAACGCTAACGTGGTTGTTGATTTTCTTAAAAATTTGTTTTGCAGGTTTGGAGTGCCAAAGGCATTAATCAGCGATCGAGGAAGCCACTTCGCAAATGCTCAGCTAGCAAAAGTTTTGAAGAGATATGGAGTCAATCACCGGTTTGCTACCTCATATCATCCTCAAACGAGCGGGAAAGTGGAAAATACAAACCGAGCAATCAAGCGGATTTTGGAAAAGACAGTCAACAACAATCCGAACATATGGTCGAGGAAGCTAGAAGACGCACTGTGGGCATTCAGGACAGCGTACAAAACGCCAATTGGAACCACCTCGTATCGACTACTCTACGGGAAAACGTGCCACCTTCCGGTCGAAATCGAGCATAAGGCATACTGGGCATTCAAGAACTGCAACATCGATATGGACTTAGCTGGAGATATGCGGTTCTTACAGCTTCACGAAATGGACGAGTTTCGGTTACAGGCCTACGAAAGTTCCCGACTTTACAAGGAAAGAACAAAGGAATTTCACGACCGAAAAATTCGTCGTAAAGAATTCAAGGAGGGCGATAAAGTATTTTTATTTCAGTCGAAGTACAAATTTAAAGCTCCAAAATTGAGATCAAAGTGGACAGGGCCGTACACCGTAAAACGAGCATTTGCCTCAGGCTATGTCGAGCTATGGAAGGAAACAGAAGATTCATTCATCGTCTCGGGACAACGGGTCAAGTTATACCACGAAGAGGACGATGAAAATGGAATGATGATCGAGGATGGTTTCTATACCATCAACACCTGATCACGAGGCGTATTGAGTCCAGCTAACGACTCATTCGTAAAAATTAGCGCTTCTCGGGAGGCAACCCGGGTTTGTTTTTCTTTTCTTTCATAGTTAATTTTTCATTCATTTATAAAAATACAAAAAAAAAATACAAAAAAAAAAATATATATATAAAAACCGAAAAAATTCAAAAAAAACAGAGTCAGATTTTTAATGTTATTGTTTACATTTGTCCTCTATTAGAAAAAAAAAATAATTTACTATTTTTTTATTCCGTCGTAACTTTTTATTTCCATTTTTATTTTTATTTCGTCATCTTTTCTTTTCTTCTTTTAGGACTTTTTAACATTTTTTTTTTCTTTGAAGTGTTATTCCGATAGGTAAAAAAAAAAAAAACGAAAAAAAAAAAAAAAAGTAAAAAAAGAAAGAAAGTAAAAAACGAAAGAAAAAAAATCAGCAGCAGCATCCAGGACGCCGCACAGGCGCGTGTGTGCGACGTCCTGGCAGGACGACGCAGATACCACTTAGAACGACGCAGCGATTAAAAAAATCAGGTTATATCCTTTTATTTTTCATTACTGCACACACACACTACCTCCTATAACAGCAGCGGCGACCAAGTAAACCACCACAAACACCTCCGAAATCGTTACTTTTGCTTAATTTGTTCCTTTAATCTCACACACATGAGTAATCCGGTATGTTTATCATCTTTTCCCTTTTAATTTCGTTTTAATTTCGGTATAATTGCAGAAATCAAATTGGGGGAAAAATTAGGGTTCATTAAATTAAGTTTGAATCTTCAAATTGATTGTTTAATTCCCTTCTACTCACTGATTAATACCGTGATTGATGCTTATTTGTTGGATTTTTGGGTGAATTCCTTGTTAGCCGAAATTAATTGCTTTGACATCCGAAATTTAGCATTTTTTTGGGGGTTTTGGTAATTACGCTTTACAAACAGGTTATGGCCGAAATTTTGACTTTACTGCCCCTGTGGCAGCGACATTTTGGCCGGATTTTGTTGGTTTTGGCCGGATTTTGGTTGTTTGACATTTTGGTTGTGTTTGTTTTGGTGTTTGTGATGTGCAGGCAGCAGGTGGTTCCCGTAGACGTCGGGCTGCCCCACGAGCCCCTCCGGCCGATGACCAGGTAGTTGAGGTTGGGCCTCCCGAGAGCCACCCTTGGCTACAGTGGCCGGGCAGCACTCCAGCTCGGAAAGCTATTCTAGACGGGCGACTGGAGGCACTACGGACTCGCACAGTTATTGCACCCCGACATCTGAACTGGGGTCTTTTGCAGGACCTTCAGATTGATATCAGTGATTTCTTTCCTACTGCCAGTACGACAGCTCAGGCAGTGATCCCGATCTGGGAGAGAGCTTTTCAGGTGGATGAGCCCGTATTTCGGGAATGGGTTTTGGAGTTCTACTGCACCATTTCTGTTCAGACTACTTATGCTCCTGACCGGTTTCTTAGTACACCGCTGATATCTTTTAGATTAGGGGGCGTGGCCCGCCAGGTGACAGTGGTGGAGTTCGGGAGATTACTAGGGTTATTGACAGATGCTGAGGCTGCGGACCAGGACATGATGACAGGGTACTTCGGGGACGCAGCTCTGGATTCTTCGAGGTTTGACTTAGAGAGTGCCTGGTTCGAGCTTACAGGAAAGGGGGGTCGTCACTCTACCAGCCCAGTGAAGGATATCCAGTCTACACTCCTTCGATTAGTGCATAAATGCATCTCCTACACATTTTTGCACCGATCGACCCAGCACGACAAGTGCTATAATGAAGACCTGTGGTTACTACACATGTTCAGTCATCGGGATCCACAACGGTACGTCAATGTACCATGGACTCTTGCACGTTATATGGGTGACAGGGGTGCAGGACAGCAGTCTGCGAGCAGTCTCGTTTGCGGTCACTGGGTTACACGGCTCGCGAAGTCGTTAGGGTTATTCACCTCGGAGAACATTGCTTTATGTTCCCGTCCTGTGCAATGCAAGGTGGTAAACCAAAATGCTTTAGTACGGGCTCAGATTCTGAACATCATCGGTAATGCGTTGATGCCTGATGGCCCGACACCGCGCGCAGCCCCACCCCCGAGACCGCAGGCTATGTCACAGCGGGATTTTAAGATCAGGTGATCTCTGGCATGCATCATTTACGGTTTGGGCAGGACCAGGATTTGAGACAGTTCACCCAGTATCAGGCTCGACAGGAGTATTTCCACGACCGTTACCAGCCTTATTGGGAGAACATGTACACCCAGGGCCACCAAGCTTCGAGTTCTGCCGGTCCACCTTCACCATATGCTCCCCCTGCCCTCTACTATCCAGAGCCTTATCCCGGTTATATCCCACCTGCTTACCAGCCACATCCAGATGCTGATGATGATGATATGGAGGATGCTGACTGAGTGATTATTTGTATTTTGTATCTTATTCTGTACTATTTATTTTTGTACTATTTATTATTCCTAGATTTTTTTTATTATGTATTATTTTTCCTTTATATTGCTAACATGTGTGGTTGCATTTTTTTTAGTTTTTTTTCTAAGACTGGCAGTAAGTTCAGCACCCGCTCATAAGCCTGGCATTCAGTTCAGCAACAGCAGTTCAACGCTTTATTTCGTTATTTGACGACGGGTTATACTTTCTACCTTTCTATTTTTTTGTATTTATTTTTTCTTTTTAGGTTTTTTTATATAATTTCCCTTAGTTTTTAGTCGTTAACACATTAGGGACAATGTGTTACTTAAGTTTGGGGGGGGTCATCGGGAAATTTTAAATTTTATTTTTCGACCCTTAGCTTAGTTTCCATCATGTTAGGTTGGTGTTAATTTGTATATTTTTGAGTCAGAAAAAAACAGAAAATACAAAAAAAATCAAAAAATTGAAAAAACCAAAAAAATATAACGTGTCTAGTCGGTAAATACCTTAAACTTTAAGCATAACCAGACGCATTTTAACCCTACTCAGAAAAATAGTGAGAATTTGAGCCTTTGAAAGCATTTATTTTTAATGCTACTTTTTCATTTCTTTGAGTGTGCCGATGGTGATGACTTTAGAACTTGACACTGTTATACATTTCGAGACCACAGATGAGCAATTACATTAGGGTAACTTAGTGTGATTTGGTACAATGATAGGGGCACTTAGGATTAACCCATTTGATTAGCCTTTTCGTTTCTTTTTATATATATTTTCCGCCTAACCCTTGTAACACTTACTTTTAGTGTTAGAAACTCTAGTGAACCACTTTGCACCTAAACTTTTTTCGTTTCTAAACACTACTATATAATTTGTACATTCGCCTTATTTTCGTTTCTTTTTAGATTAAATCCGAACTTAGTTTATTGATTGCTATTATATATGAAGTGAAGTTAGAGTATATTAAGGTATAAAAGAAAAGTTATACTATTATTGCCTTGTATTATTTTGTATTTGGAGAAATAGTTGAAAAAAAATAAAGTTAGCCTTTTGAGCATGTGTACTTACCACGAGAAATATTATATTGTAAGGCATGTACTAGGTTAAAGAAAAAAAAAAAAAAAAGAGAAAAATCGAAAAAACAGAAAAGCGAAAAAAAAAATTAGTTGTAGAGTTTAAGAGAAAGAGTGTATACTGAGTCTTGTATTATATACGAAATTTGTATATTCGGAGAAAAAAGTAAAAGTTGAAGAAAATTGAGCAATCCAGTTCGTTAGAGAGTTTATTTAGTTCGGATTTAATCTAAGTTTTGTATTATTTTTATTTAACCCATTTACACTCCATTATATATTTTCACATGCCTTTACCTGTAAATTATAACCCAAATAAAAGTTCCCGTTTAGTTGTACCTAGACTCTAGTGGTGGAGATTTGATACGCTATCAAGCCTATGATAGAATATTCACCATGACTGAGCAATTGAGCGATTCTACAGAAATATTTTACACACCCTTTTAGATTAGTTTGAGAGTTTGTGTGATTTTACTTCCCATAAAAATCGTGAGGTGTTTGGTTATGTTAATTTTTGGCTTTGATAATTACTTTTAAAACAGTTTTTGCTTGAGGGCAAGCAAAAAGGCAAGTTTGGGGGGATTTCATATCGCATCTTTATATAACTATTTATATGCGATATTTGGTCACATTTCATAGTAAACACGGTGAATAGGATAGGATTTTCACATTTAATTGTGTGGAAAAGTGTTTTTGTCCAATTTACAGGTTTACATGTTCGGGAAGTGGAAATGGTGGAAGAAACGGGGTTAAACGAGAAGAAATGGTGAAAAAGCTGTTTAGAACGGCGCACAACCTGACCAGAACGCCGCAGTCAATGCTTTAAGCAAAGACAACGACGCACAAGGGCTTCCAACGACGCAGTAACACGAAAATCCATACGCTGCGTCGTCCTAGTTGTTGACAACGGCGCAGTCAGCTGTTTTTGGCAGATTTTGTTTTCGAGTCGAATACGTTTTCTATCTTATTTTTGCCTATAAAAACCGAGCTTTTCCAGCCAGAAAATTCATTCAATCATCATTATTCGAAGTCTAGAGCTGGAGTTCGAGTTTGGAGGCAAGGTTTCGAGCTAGGAAGTCGTTTTCATTCAACGTCGGTCACGACACGTTTTCGGTTTCTAGTTTGTTTTTCGTTCCCTTTTTAGACTTTAATTTTCCAGTATGTTTTCTCTTATTATTAGTTTTATTTTGAACTCGATAATGAGTAGCTAAACTATTTTTACATTTGTTTGATTAACGGATCTTGTTGGAAGTTTATTTTTGCGTTATTGATTGTTTAGGTATTTGTTTTTTAACCGAAAATCCTTAATTGTCTAAGTTTTAAAATATTATTATAAAGTTGTTTATACATAAGTTAATTAATCAATATTCTAGGTATTCGAGAGGAGTCTAGATAGGTTAAATAATTTATATGAAATAATCGGTCGGTCTATAATCGGTTTAAAATTGTTAGGATTCGAGAGGACCTAATAATATCAACTTAAATAATTAACTTAGATGAGTGAGTCTAATTGTTAATATTCGAGAGGAATTAATATTTAGAGGAGTTATTCGAGAGGAAACTCTATAAGGTTAAATATCTAAATACCGGCTTGTTACTTACTGCTTAACTATTAATAATTACAACTGTATTCGAGAGGAACGGTATAATTAGAGGTAGTTAAAGTTAATAAAAGATTCGAGAGGACTTTTGTTATATCTTAGAAGTTTTATAATCAATCAATTTCGTAAATTTAAATGGAAAACAAGTGAAGTGTCAAACAAGTGTATTTTCTCTAATATTTGATAATTTTGATTACTTTTTCTCACTCGATTTTTATTAATCACTTTTACTAATTACTTGCAATTTTAATCAATCTTTTGTTACAATAAAAACCCCAAAAACAAATAGTATTATTAATTCGAGACTTAAAAACAAATTAGTCCCTGCGAACGAACCTTTACTTGCTTTTAAACTATATTACATACGAATAGGTCCACTGTCACACCCCGCTAAAGCGGAAACACGGAATGTGAAGAGCTGGAAGATCATTACACGGGTTATATAAAACATAACGGCATTCAAGTCATTAAACAAAGATAAAATGTTTACAAGTCCAAAAGTAATAACCAAGTCACAACATTTAGTACGAAATACATAAGTTTAAAGTTCCCAAATAAAATTCCCAAAAGTAGTGAACAAGTCTTTTCCCGAAAAGGTTCTCACACGACCGCCTTGACCCGTCCATGCCATGCACTTCATACTTACACTAAATTTCCTGAAACATAAGATAAAGTGTCAACTACGAAAGTAGTGAGTGAGTTACAGTTTAAGTAGTTCGGCAAAAATATAAGTAAAGTATATAAAAGTAAAAGTTTCCAAAAGGAGGTTAGCGGAGAAAAGTCGCTTAAAATTTATATACTTTTAAAGTTCAAGTAACGGGCGAATCGGTGCCCTAAGTTCGTAAAGACTAAGTAGAGTTAAATTTAGTCAAATCGTAGTTGCGGAATCAATCGCTAAAAAGTTCGTAAATTTATGCGTATAAGTAACTAATTAGATTTCTTGTATCAACCTCTTGGCATCTATAACTTAAGTGTTCACACTAATCCGATTGTTCAACCGTGAGGCCCCTCTTCCCGCCTATCCTACGGGAAGTTGTTCAAGTTCTTAGTAATATGTACTTAGACTGCCATCTAAGCAAGGAACGGTTCTTTCCTAAGTATCGATACCCATAATTACTAAACGGCTCTGTAGTTAATAGTGTGTAAAGTTCTAGAAAAGTAGCTGGGCACTAAGTAGTTTTGTTTTAAAAAGAGATAGTTGTTCCGTCACTTAAGATCATGTTATAGTTCCATCAAGGGTCGGTCCGCATACAAGCATCAATAATTAGTTTAGCCAAAAAGGGGGCAAGCCGGTAAGTTCAAGTAGAGTAAAAGTGTTTTACGCATAAGAGTTCAAAGAGTTTGTTCAAAATAGTTCCATAAGTACCAGAGTCAAAATAGTTCAATGAGTTCCAAAGTCAAAATAGTTCAAATAGCTCCAAAGTCAAAATAGTTCAATAAGTTCCAAAGTCAAAATAGTTCAATATTTGTAATAAGTCAAAGTTCATAAAGTTGCAATTTGATTCATAAAGTTTTCAAATACAAATAATCTTATGTTTCCCCCAAAAATTCATGCAAAATACATATAAAAATAAGGGGTTGTAACTCACGGATTGCGAAGAATAAGATACGGAAACTCGGTCGGAAATGGAAGCCGGGAATCACGGATTGCCTAATAATACCAAGATAGTTTAATTAGTCATTATATTATTATGTTCTTTATATAATACTATAGATAAAATGTTATTAAACTTTAAGTGTCAAGGTTAAGTATTGTTAAAATAGTCCGGAAAGGTAATTGTCACGTTTTTGTCCAAAAGTCCGATTTAACGTTTTTGATTATTATGTCTTAAGTGCTTTTGCTCGCTGAAGTGGATTACATTTTTCTAAGGAAATTTGGGCAGCGCTTCCGCGCCCAAATTTCATTTCCAAAAATGTACAATCCACTTCCGCTCACAAATCACCTAAAACACGATAACAATTATAATATAGTCCATTTTAGTCCAATTTAGTCCATACAAGTCTCAAGTGTTATTACTTTTACATAATCAGTCCCAAAGTGTCATAAGTCAAAAAGTCAGCGGACACAAATGGTCCAAACGTGCTAAAAACGACAAAAACGACAAGTTTTGGAAAATCCAGCAGCTCTGTGCGCCGCTGTGAGCACCTCAACGGCGCACAGAAGCTGAAATTGTTGCCCGCTGCGTCGTTCTAAGCCTTAGGACGGCGCACGGTTCGAGTGGTTTCGGGTTTTTGTTGCAAAACGTATTTTAAGCTTTAGAATTCGACATGCAATAAGTTTAAACTTAATAAAACATCATGTTAACAGTTTATAAAGCATTTTTAGTTACAAAATCGTGAATCTAAAGGTTATTTCGTTTAAAAACGTTTTTGACCATAAAAGTCATAGATTTGTATAAAATCTTATTTTGAACCGTTAGATCTTACATGCAAGTGTTCATTTGTATAAAAGTAGTAAAAAGACAGAAATCTACCGGAGGAAAAGCTCGGATGATGAGTTTTGGTCGGATTTACGCTTCAAAAATCTTTGCAAGGTTGGTCCTTTTTCGAAATAATCAACACCCCTTGCTTCTCTTGATGTTTGGAACGATTTGTATGGTTAGAAAATGGATTTTGATGGCTGAAGTTACTGGAAAATGAAGAACTCTTGAGAGGTTTTTGAGAGAAAATGGATGTTGTGTGTGTTTTTGTTTAATGAAAATGAAAAATGAAAAGGAAAAAGTAAAGGAGTAGTAATGTGTGTATTGGGACAGTAAAAATCAGTAATTATGGACTGGAAATCGAGTGTCATTGGTTGAGAAAGTGGTGGAATCGAGACATGCAAGAATTTCAAAATTCTTACAATTTTCGTCCTACAGGACGGCGCACAAGGCATGTGTGCGCCGTCCAGGACCATTTTTGTAACAAAATTTGTATTTTGGCTGTTTTTGTATAAGTGTTTCGTTGGACCTTTTCGTTAACTAAAGTTTTAAAGTATGTTACATTATGAACTTAGGAAAGTTCATTAGGGGTTTTCTTGGTATTAGGACTTATTTAATTTGATTCCGGTTGTGATTCCGACGCTGTCGCGGTTCCGATTTATGAAAAATTAAAGACTAGATAGACCGAAAGAGACATAGAGTATAAAATGCACCTGGAAATTAGACGGTTGTCACATTCTCCCCGGGTTGAAAGAAATTTCGTCCCGAAATTTAGTTCGTCCCATCATGAAGAAGAGTTCTCGAATAGATGTGGATATTTCTGACGGAATTGGTCTTCACGCTCCCATGTGAATTCGTGACCACGTCGGGAATTCCACCGAACCTTGATTATCGGAATACGGCTCTGCCTGAGTTGTTTGACCTCGCGGTCAACAACTTCGAGCGGTTCTTCGATGAAGTTTAGCTTGTTGTCGATTTTGACCTCGTCAAGAGGGATGACGATGGTCTCATCAGACAGACACTTTTTCAAGTGTGAGACATGGAATACGTTATGAACGTTCGCGAGAGCCTGGGGGAGTTGGAGACGATAAGCAACGGGACCGATACGCTCAATGACTTCAAATGGACCGGTGTACCTTGGACTCAGTTTACCGCGCTTTCCGAAGCGGACTACCCCTTTCCAGGGCGATACTTTGAGGAGCACTCTGTCGCCAACTTGGAACTCGAGGGGTTTCCTTCGGTTGTCAGCGTAGCTCTTCTGTCGGGTACGGGATGTCTTCAGTCGTTCACGGATTGTGGTGATCTTGTCAATGGTCTCCTGGACGATATCGAGTCTCGTAAGTTGTCGATCGCCCGCTTCTAGCCAACACAGCGGTGACCGACACTTACGTCCGTAGAGAGCTTCGAATGGTGCGCACTTGATGCTGGCATGGTAGCTGTTATTATAGGAGAACTCGACCAAGGGAAGGTGAGTGTCCCAACTTCCTCCGAAGTCGACTACACATGCTCTCAGCATGTCCTCAAGTGTTTGGATCGTCCTTTCGCTCTGGCCGTCGGTCTGAGGGTGGTATGCAGTGCTAAGATCTAGTCGCGTACCTAAAGACTTCTGAAGGACATTCCAAAAGCGGGAAGTGAATCGACTATCCCTATCGGAGATGATGGAGAGAGGTGTTCCATGACGAGAGACGATCTCGTTGATGTAGACTTGAGCGAATTTCTCCATCGAGTGATTTTCTCGGACCGGCAGGAAATGAGCGGATTTTGTCAAACGGTCCACGATTACCCAAATCGTGTCGTTACCCTTAGCTGTACGGGGCAACTTGGTGACGAAGTCCATGGAAATTTGCTCCTACTTCCACATGGGAATTTCCGGTTGCTGAAGTAAACCTGAGGGCTTCTGATATTCCGCCTTGACCTTGGAGCAAGTAAGGCACTTGGCTACATACAAGGCGATATCCTTCTTCATGCCCGGCCACCAGTAGTACTCTCGGAGGTCCTTGTACAACTTGTCGGATCCCGGATGGATGGAGTATCTAGATCGGTGGCCCTCGTCCAGAATGAGTTTGCGAAGGTCTTCAGATTTTGGAATCCATGCTCGACCCTTGAAGTAGTAGATTCCGTCGGACTTGCGTTCGAATTCTTTTTCATGATTATGCAGCGTCTCGACCTTAATGTTCTCGGGTTTCAGCGCCTCTTGTTGCGCGTTTGCAATCTGCGTTCGAAGGCTCGTCTGAATTTGAATACCCAATGCTCGAACTCGAGATGGCTTTACCCTTTCCTTCCGACTCAGGGCATCTGCTACTACGTTTGCTTTACCCGGGTGGTATTTGATCTCGCAATCGTAGTCACTCAGCAGTTCTATCCATCTACGTTGCCTTGTTGAGCATTTTCTGATCTAAAATGTGCTGAAGGCTCTTGTGATCAGTGTAGACCGTACACTTGGTGCCATACAGGTAGTGCCTCCAGATTTTCAAAGCAAACACGACGGCTCCCAACTCTAAGTCGTGCGTTGTGTAGTTCTGCTCGTGAACTTTCAGTTGCCTGGAAGCGTAAGCGATGACCTTGTCCTTCTGCATTAGAACACACCCAAGTCCTTGGTGGGAGGCATCGCAAAACACTACAAAGTTATCCGTGCCCTCTGGAAGGGATAGAATCGGTGCGTGACAAAGTTGGTACTTGAGCTTCTGGAAGGAATCCTCCTGATCTTTTCCCCAAATGAAGTCCTTGTCTTTCTGAGTGAGCTCGGTGAGGGGTTTCGCGATCTTCGAGAAGTTCTCAATGAATCTTCGATAATAGCCAGCCAATCCTAGAAACTGGCGGATTTCCGTCGGGGTCGTCGGAGCTTGCCATTTCTCGATCGCTTCGATTTTGGCTGGATCTACATGAATCCCTTCTTGGTTGACCACATGACCAAGGAAGTGTACCTCTCGGAGCCAGAATTCACACTTCGAGAATTTGGCGTACAATTTCTGATCTCGGAGGAGTTCTAAAATGAGCTTAAGGTGTTTCGCATGATCTTCCTTGTTCCTCGAGTAGATGAGAATGTCGTCTATGAATACGATTACGAATTTGTCTAAGTATGGTCTACACACTCTGTTCATTAGATCCATGAATACAGCTGGTGCGTTGGTCAGACCAAAAGGCATGACAAGGAATTCGTAATGACCGTATCGAGTTCGGAACGCGGTTTTCGGAATGTCGGTCTCGCTGACACGAACTTGGTGATAACCCGAGCGGAGGTCGATTTTGGAGAAGTAAGTTGCACCCTGCAACTGGTCGAAGAGATCATCGATCCTCGGGAGAGGGTATCGGTTCTTGACGGTCAGCTTGTTCAGCTCTCGATAGTCAATGCACATGCGGAAGGATCCGTCTTTCTTTTTAACGAAGAGGATTGGGGCTCCCCAGGGGGACGAACTCGGGCGAATAAGACCATGGTCTAAGAGTTCCTGTAACTGTTTTGACAGTTCTAGCATTTCAGGTGGTGCCAGACGGTACGGTGTCTTGGCAACCGGTGCTGCGCCAGGAATGAGGTCTATTCGGAATTCCACTTGTCGTTGAGGTGGCAGCCCTGGCAAATCCCCGGGAAAGAC
>CAJVGC010000592.1:20418667-20548801 GCA_910822075.1 Senecio squalidus
ATCCGGTGTGGGGCTTTATTCTAACCCAATCACGCCGCCATGTCATCAAATAACGCCCCATAACGCCCTGTTACCACACCGTAGGGGGCGTTATAGGCGATTTTCGGGCCTGAGCGTGAGCAGAATCACGACGTGAGGGGGGAGAAAAAGGGCACCAACGGTCGAAAAAAAGCAACGGTAGGAAAGAAGGCAACGGCTAATTTAAACCAAAACCAAAACAATCCTCTATAAAAACCAACTCATTTTTATAAAAAAAACCACAACAATCTCTCTTTCTCTCTCAATTTTTATAACAATCTCTCCATTTTTATACATTCTTTCAATTATCTCAAATGGATCCCAACAACAACAACAATCAAAACAACCCCAACCCCAACCAATGGAACCAATGGTTCAACCCTAACCAATATCAAAACCCAAACCAATATCAAAACCTAAACCAATATCCACCATTTCAAAACCCTAACCAATATCAACACCCAAACCAATTTCAAAACTTTACCCAACTTCCAAACCCTAACCAATTTCCCCAATTTTACCAACAAACTCCACCACCACAACGACCATCCCAAGACCCGCTATACCAAAGCGGGTCGTTCCAACAATTGCTTAACCAAGACAATTTCCCCAATTTTCCGCAAGTGCCTCCATTTGACGTTGACGATTCTGAAGACGATGAGGTTGTTCCGGAAACTCAACCTCAAAGAATGCCGGCCCGTGGGAAGAGGAAACATAAGAAGAAAGAAACCGAATCCCAAAGAGGCAAAACCGAAAAGAAGAGGTGGACCGAACAGGAGGAGGTCGCACTTGCTTCAGCGTGGTCATCGACATCCGAGGACCCCATTTTGGGAAATGATCAACATTCACCACTTTACTGGGATAGTGTTCGTGAAAAATTCTTCGCCAAGATGCTTAAAGATGATCCCTCTTACTTTCGTACCAACGACTCTCTTTCGAGCAAGTGGACCGACTTACGAAGAAAGGTCAAAAAATTCAACGGGATTTTTCGACAAGCCCAACAAACTAGACCAAGCGGTCATAGTGATCAACAAGTGCTCGAACATGCTCTGGAGTTATACCGCACCATAATGCAAACGGGTTTCCTACATTAGCGTCTTGGCAAATATTGAGAAGAAGCCCGATTTGTCAAAATGTCCCAACATTTGGAGGGTCCTCAAAAGCGCGTAGAACACTGCCCGCCACTCCGGTATCGCCTTTTGCTGGAATCGATCTCAACGATGATGATGATGATCTTCACTTGGAGGAAGAGCTTCCAAGACCGATTGGTAGAGATCAAGCAAAGGCAAAAGCGCGCAAAGGAAAGGGCAAAGCCGCTGCTTCTTCTTCGGGGGCCGAAGAATCACTCAAGTATATTGGGGAAAAGTTCGGGGCATTTGCTGATACTGCTGAAGAAAAAGTGCGAGCAAGAGCGTTAAAGACGATCATGCAGGACACCAGTCATCTCGGGGAGCCTTACAAAACAATAGCGGAAGATGAAAAGAAAATGCTTATCGAGAATTTTTTTCCTCAATATATGTAGTATTTTTTGATTGTAGTATGTTTTTTTTTTAATAAATTGTAGTATTTTTTTTTTTAAATAAATTGTAGTGTGTTTTTTTTTATTTTTAATAAAAATATAACTTTTTAAATAAAATTATATAATAAAATTATATAATAAAATAACAAAATAAACTCAATCACTCCACATCATCATCACTTACACACAACCACACCACCCATTTTTATCACTCCACATCATCACACTCTTTTTCCTACAAATCACACTCTCTTTCCTACAAATCACCTCTATCACTCCACATCATCACTCCCAATCACCCACCACACCGCATAGTCTAATACGATCATGATTGCCTTGGTAACCGTATTAAAAACGATTAATGACATCATCAATCATATAGTCTTTCTTATTAAAGAATTTGTTTCTAATATTTTTTCGATAAACGAAATTCCTTTATTAAAAAAGTTTTCATTTGTGACTAAATTGATTTACTATTATCTTTTAATATTTTTATTAACTTTATATAAGAGCTCGTACGTTGTACAGGCCTCTATAATTAAAATCTTAGTTCATCCTTAATCATAAAATATGATGATACATGTAATTTATGCATTCTCTTTTGTTCTATACTGTTAATTTAGCTATGGGTAAATATTTTATTATATTGTAAAAGGATAAGTTTGAATATTAACAATATAAATGGAAGGAATTATGTCCAAATTAAAAGTCACGCTCATATATAAATTTAAATATGATGATTATTACATATTATAAAAGGGTGTAAAATGAAAATAAAAATAACATTGCTGACATCATCAATTTAATCTAATGGTTGAAATTAAAGAAGTTTATCTATCAAATGACTTTACTTCGTCATGTAACATCTAAGACCTCTATGTAATTATATATTAAAGATGATTCAACTCATACGAGCATAACAAATGTGTTTATAGCATACGCAGGCGTGTGTTATAGCACCCGCGTTATGGCCCCATGACGGTTGTGTTACCTGGCTAATGCATTATCATATTTATTCTTTTCTTTTTTTTTTCTTTTCTTCCTTTTTAATTAATATTTAAAAAGTTAAATATAAATACGTATGGGTCCAAATTTTAATATTATAATTGAAAGGTATTTTCGATATACTGTTATATATTAAGTTATATTAACGTGTCCATACATAAGATATTTTAATATCATAATTGGTTGTGGTCTTTACTACAAACAAACATTTTACTTTATTTACTTACTATAAATAGGTAAGAATTGAATTTCAAAAAGTAATACTATGGAATGCAATGGGTGGTTAATGAATAACCCCGATTTGGACTATAATGGAGTATTACCTATTATTGTGCAATGATTAACTACAGGACAACAAACCAACCTCCATAAATCATTATCATTAACCCCTATTACCCCCATTACCCCTAACCAAGCACCCCTAAAAAGTAGATGACACGTATATAGTCGTTGATCTAAACAGAAGACCAGAAATAAAGAAATGAATAAAATCAAAGAGTAGAGAGAGATTTAAGTTAGTTGTAATATGTAAACCTTTGCCTGTTCAAACCTTCTTGCTTTTTATTTATTTATTTTTATAAATCTTGACTTCTTATTAATTACTTTATTTACTTACCATAATTAATCCAATTTGAATTTTCTTCTATAATTAAAAAAAAAAAAAGAATTTATTGATCGCCAATTTGCGTTTTGTAACAACTAACCTACAATTCAACCTTCTGTGTGTGTGTGCAGACTTTTTGAATCAAAATCTTTTTTTTTTTTAATTTTTTAAATTTTTGGTAATTGACCGGAAAACCCAAGATGGGTCATTGCTGTAGCAAAAACGCCGTCGTTGTAAAAGACGATTATGCCCCTGGATCCACCACCATCGCCAACCAAAACCAAAACCACCCACCTCGTACGACACAATCATCATCAACACCAACTACTGTTAACGGTCGGTCTAGTAGTAACAATACTCCTAATCATTCGTTTACCGGTAGTCCATGGCATACTACTTACCCTGCCGGAGTTCCACCTACTCCGTCACCCGCGATGACTCCGAGACGGATGTTCAAGTGGCCTTTCCCACCTCCCTCTCCGGCCAAGCCGATCATGTCGGCTTTATTGAGACGGCAGGGTAAGAAGACGAGTCCCGCGACCGCGGCGATACCGGAAGATGAAAGAGCTTTGGATAAAAGCTTTGGGTATAATAGTAATTTTGGGTCGAAATATGAGCTGGGGAAGGAAGTTGGGAGAGGGCATTTTGGTCATACTTGTTGGGCTAAATGTAAGAAAGGGGTTCTTAAGAATCAATCTGTTGCTGTTAAAATCATTTCCAAAGCTAAGGTATATCGGAATTCGTTATTAGTTTATACTTTATATGTTGATTGATTTGAACTTTAGCGTTATTTGCTATAGGTGATATCAAACCGATGGTTTTAGGACTTTGGTTCTTGAACTAGAAATTATAATGTTGTTATCGGAATTCAGTGAATTCGTTAGTATATATGTAGATTGAAATGATAAGGATTTAAACTTTTGCATTTTTTTTACTACCGGTGACATCAAACCAATGGTTTTATGACTTATGGCATTAAATTTTTGTGTAATTTCCCCTACCAAGTAGGAAAATTTTGTTTGTTTCTAAGGTAAAGTGTAATTCTAGCGTGGGGGTGTAGATTTAATATAATTGGTTTTGTTTTGATAGATGACAACGGCTATATCAATTGAAGATGTACGTAGGGAGGTAAAGTTATTGAAGGGATTATCTGGACATCAACACATGGTCCAGTACCATGATGCATTTGAGGATGATCAGAATGTTTATATAGTTATGGAGTACGTATTTCATCTCACCCATGTTTGATCTAAACATATACGATACGTGTTATGTTTTTTCTAATATATATTCAACTGATCTCAACAAAACTATGTTTTTATAGATTGTGTGAAGGGGGAGAACTTCTTGACCGCATTTTAGCCAGGTGATTACCGAATGCCATAGTTTTCTTCAGTTTATATGTTTTATTAGGTTATAGCATATTGATCGTAATTCTTATTATTGCAGAGGTGGAAGATATACAGAAAATGATGCGAAATCAATAGTTGTACAAATTTTAAGTGTAGCTTCCTTTTGTCATCTTCAAGGTGTTGTGCACCGTGATTTAAAGCCAGAGGTAAATGTTGTTTATTATCAGTTTCAATTGGTTGATAATTAAACCTCTTGAGACGTGAATAGTTGGATGCTATTATGGGTAGGTTTCTCGTTTAACATAGATATTAATGCAATGACCTGATTTTTGGGCAGAACTTTCTTTTCAGCACACGAGATGAAGATTCTCCAATGAAGGTTATAGATTTTGGTTTATCTGATTTTGCACGACCAGGCAAGTTGTAGTTTTTACATATATTCTTTCCTTCTTCGCTATGCTATTACCTTTCCTTAAAAATTGAATGAGAATCTAATCTTGACACACATGTTTAGTAACCATTTTCGTTTTAATATTCATATTTTTTCAATTAAGAAAGTTGTTAAGAGATGCTAGAGTTGTTCCTGAAATCTTTATTTACTTCTAGTGTTCTCAATTATGTGCGCTCATTGTTAGATATACGAGAAAATCCCATATCTTCAAATAGCCGGATAAAGTTACATAGGAAGTGTTTGGATTTCTAACTGATTGCATTAATCAATTTCTAATGTTTGAATAGATAGATTGTGCTTCTTATTATATGACTAGTGTGAAACCCACGCGATGCAGCGGCGGAAAAAGAGTTAAGTGTAATAGTTTCTGTTCAGACTTTCGTGCTCTAAAAAGATTTATGTAGTAAAAGTTTATAGTACGTCTATTTGACTCATATAAAGCATTTTACGAAATTTTTCAATAGCCTAAAACCAAAGAGAAAATATAAATTAAAAATTGGGCACACATATTTTAACTTCAACTTCGGCAAATTCAAGTGAAGCCAACCGACACCCAACCGAAGTTGGTGGTGCCATCGGTTTGGTGAACCGATGATAACCGAAGCTCCCTGTTGGGAGTGGTCTTAGATCATTTTGAACCGAATCATTATACAATTTAACTTGTGTTTTCCATAAAAAAATATTGAACTTTTCTTTAAAAACCCATGTAATATATGTTGCGTGTAACAACTTATGTGGTGTCAAAATTTGTGTATTCGTGTTTCGATGCCCACATTGAGGGACACGACGGAAAGTGTACGTCAAATATGTTTGAAACGTGACATATTGTGAATGATGTGCATTTAGCGTATGGAACTTAAACCTACGTTGACATATTATATTTTTAATTTTTGTATAGATTAAAGTTAATTAATTCGCGAGTCTATTATTTGGCGTCTAATATATAAAATAATAGTTATTAACGTATAGTGTAAGTTTCTAGTTTGAAATATGTTGTATTACGAAAGACAATTGTTTCTTGTTTAAAACTCCAATTTATCATTAAAAGTCAATGTTATATATTATGGCTAATAGTTTCTGATTTAACTTGCCTTTCGACTATAACATTCGGCCATTTAAATTTATCCCATTGTCTATAGTTTATATTCGTTTGTTTATTACATAACTAAAGTTATTTAACTGTTTATTGTTTAAATAGTGTTTTATTTCAAAACAAAGTTTATATCCCTTTAAAATAAAATAGGTTTATTTTTTTATGAATTCTTATATGTGTGTTTTCTTTTCGGACCATGTTTCTCATAAAAACCATTATTCGTTAAGGGATCATAATCGTTATTTTAACATATTGAAAAGTAGTTTATCTTTATTTTATATGTTAGTTTTAATAATAATCATGTACAAATAAGTTTTTAAGGTTAGTCATATGCTAATAACTTAAGAAACACAAAGATCAAATAATGTAAATTTTTTTAATTTTGAGAGACATGTTGTTATAATCAATTAATTTACATATGGTATAATAGTCTTTACTAAAAATATCTTTTAGAATAATGTTTGACTATCATTTATTTAGAGGGTAAATTAGTAATTCAATTTTACTTAAACTTTCAACTTTAAGTAAAAGTATCAAATGCTTTATATAATAGTCTAGATTATGTATTTGTTAGATAATCAGTTTCATACTAGCCGCAACAAACATGAGTATTCAGTGGTTATATAAAACTACATATTCACCCTTTCTTTCATTTAAAATTTATGTCTCCTTATTTTAAATGACCTAATGGTCATTCAGTTAGATCGGGAATTAATTAATGTTTGCCAAATACTTGTCCATTTGATATTTAATGTTATAACCTTACACAACAGAAGCACGTCCAAAGCCTATCTCCGATAACCTTAAATACTTATCCATATGGAGTACAAGTCCATGTTTTCGTAGATGTCATTAATTAAATATTTTTAAAGAATTTCTTTGTGATAAGATAAAAATCTGAAAGCGTTGTTTCTCTACCTATTATAAAGCTCTAAAAATGGTCATTTCTTGGGCAGCTGCAGACCAACGGCTCAATGATATTGTAGGCAGTGCATACTATGTTGCACCAGAAGTACTCCACAGATCATACAATGTTGAGGCTGATATTTGGAGTATCGGCGTTATAACATACATATTATTATGTGGAAGTCGTCCTTTTTTTGCGCGCACTGAATCAGGAATCTTCCGTTCCGTGCTAAGGGCTGATCCTAATCTTAACGACTCACCTTGGCCTTCTGTAACACCAGAAGCTAAGGATTTTGTCAAGAGACTTCTAAATAAGGATCATCGGAAAAGAATGACTGCTTCTCAAGCCTTGAGTAAGATTTTTACTATATAAATTTTGTTTTCGTAATCATTACTAGTGGAAGCGTATATAGAGTGTTATTATGTTCTAAGAACTGGTTGATGACTGTATTTGCAGCTCACCCTTGGTTGAGAGATGAAAACCGTGCGGTCCCTTTAGACATTTTGATTTACAAATTAGTCAAGTCATATCTCCGAGCCTCACCTTTAAAGCGTGCAGCACTGAAGGTATCTTTTATGTGTGAAAAGATTTTCAAGTTCTAGGGTTTGTTTGGATTTGCGTTTTGGAACTGGTTATCTGAGTCTTTCATCTTTAGATTGTGATAATCAGTTTTTAATAATTAGATAAATAGGTTCCTGGCTTCTGATTATTTAATTATTTAGGTAAATAATCAGTTTTGGAATTATCTGTTTCATAAAAGCTGCAGATGAACTGATTATATAAGGTTAAAACCTCTATTGACCTAATGTGAGTTTTACTCATTTAAAAGGGGTCTCATTTTTAACACGTGTCGTTTTTGGTTATAGCATCTATTAATTCCTTAAATGAATAGAATCTTTTCAGATACGCAAAATATTCTGGTAGGTATTATTACCACTTCAAACAAAAAAAATCGCAACAAAAGACAACACCTTTTATTACAACTGAAAATGATTATATGCTACTGATTATTTGATATTATATACTATTTTTGAAACGCACATCCAAACACCCTCACAGAGGGACAGGACACTTCCTTAGTTCCTTCCATTCTATAGTTGATTTCAAATTGATTTGTATAATTAAGTGCTTGTATATTTATGTTTGCTAGGCACTCTCGAAAGCTTTGACCGAGGATGAACTCATTTACTTGAGGGCTCAGTTTAATCTCTTGGAACCAAAAGATGGATGTGTTTCTTTAGACAATTTTAGAACGGTAAGTTGTTTTGAAATTATGTTTTTTTTATGGATTTTAGTAAATGAAAATTTCATACTTAACATAGATGAAACGTGTAGGCCCTTGTGAAACATTCCACAGCTGCCATGAAAGAATCAAGGGTCCTTGATATCTTGGATACAGTAAGAAAAATTTCTTGAATTTATAAGTTTTATGTTGACATATTTGACTTTGACTCATGGTAATAATTATTGGGTTTTTTTAATGAATAAAGATGAAGCCTCTTACTTATACTCGGATGACATTTGAAGAGTTTTGTGCTGCTGCAATTAGTCCACATCAACTCGAGGCTCTTGAAGGATGGGAGATCATTGCCAGTACAGCTTTTGAATTTTTTGAACTAGAAGGAAACCGAGTCATTTCAGTAGATGCATTAGCACAGGTGCTTGTTTATCTTTGTTTGTTTATGATTGAAAATGTAGATTGGGTAAGGGGTCAAAACAGGTAATGTTAGTAGGTGTCAATATGGGTAATTTTGGCACGGGTTAAAACGGGTTTGGATGGCTGAAACACTTTGTTTACTTAATTTTTTTTTCCTTCTAAAGTAATTTTTGTTAAATATAATTTTGAAAAATTATTTCTGCAATAATAATCTAACCTTTTAAATAAATTAATTTAGTAAGTTATATTTGGTGGAATTTTAACCAAGGTTCTAAATAACGCGCCATGGCGTCGAGGCGTGGCGAGAAAGTTACGAAAACATGCAAGGCGTCTTTGTTAGGCGTGGCGGCAAAAAAACATGGCCATGACGCGCCTTAACGCGAGTTTTTTGTAAAGCGTTAAGGAAATTAAAAAAAAAAAAGTTTAAAAATAGTTAAAAATGGCTATAAAGATCATTTGATTGTAAATTGGTTTGATTGTAAATTGGTGACTATATCTTAAAAATATATATATACTTAAATGTTAACACAAATTTTTTGATAATTTATTGATATTTATATAACTTAATAATAGTAAAAATATATATACAAGTATATAAAAAATTATAAAATATATTAATTTTTTTGCCGCCTTGTCACGTTTTGAAAAACGCATGTCTCACCATTTCTTGCAAAGCTTGAGGCTTACTCATGCCGCCACGCCACGCTTTACGTTATCTATAACCTTGCTTTCAACCCATGTGACCTTTTTTTTATTTAACCTATTTACCCGTTAGAAGAAAAATAAATCTAATTGACCTGTTTATAAGTAAATGGGTTGGAGTTGCCACCTCTAATCTTTTTTATAATTGAACATGAATATCGTTTTCCATATTATTAATGTTAAGAAATAACGGATGCAGGAAATGAACGTGGGGCCAACAGCGCACTCCATACTTAAGGATTGGATAAGTACAGATGGAAAACTCAACTTTCTTGGATATGCCAAGCTTTTGCATGGTTTGACGATTCGTAGCTCAAACACAAGGCATCATTAAGAAAACTCAGTTTAAATAGGTGATTCTTGTTTGTTTATTCTTAATTTGTTACCGCTGCATAAACAAAAAAGGGCGGCAATGGTATTGTTTACCTGACCTTCCCCTAAAGAATGAAAAAGATAGGGTGAATACCCATGAGATGACTACCGATAGCATGATGTTGGTGACTTTTGATGGTTTTGTCAAAATTTATTTATTTTCAGCCCGTGTTTAATGAAATTGTAAAGGTCAGTTTATTTATCATTCTATTCGATGCTATATTTTTGTTTTTTATTATGCACTAGTGCAGAAGGTTTAATTAAAAAATATAGGTGTCACTATAGTTTTCCTCTTGACGACATCTTATTTAAAATGTTCATTAGGATTAGGATTACGATTAGGCAATTGCACTGTGGTCTTAATCTCTTGATTTCATATAATCTTGCACGAGTCATGAGGTGCATATAATACTAATATTATTATGTTATGTATGTGAGAGTTGGTCAATAAGTGATGCTGCTCAATATAATTAAACAATGCATGCTTTCGCCTAACACTAAATAAACAAATGAACCACCCTGTTTACAATTGTAAGATATGATCGAGGTATCCAACACCTTTTCTTATGTACAAGCTTTATCATACACAGCTCAGCATGGCTAGCTTGGTTAATATGTTACGTGATCTCCATTAACGGTGCAAAATTGAATTGGACTGAAACCGAGATTTAAAACTATATAGAAGGGGCTTATTAGCTTATTAGCTTATGTAAGATAGATAAGCCCATTTTAAGTGTTTGTTTGAGGTTATTAGCTTAGGCTTATGAGCTTATGTAAGGGGGTTTTCATAAGCTCCTTTTGTGTGGCTTATGGGCTTATCAAACATTTTTACCTTGTCATAAGCTAATAAGCTCATAAGCTACTCCAAACACTTCATAAAAATTTAAAAACTTATATTTCATAAGCCATAAGCTACTTATAAAACATAAGCCTAAGCCTAAAAAATAAGCTTACACAAACATCCCCTTAGAACTAGATGGTATGGTTTCGGGTTGATTCAGTTTGTCAATTTATTAAAATAAAAATAAACACTTTTAGTTTTTGGTTGATGATTAGTTATTAATGGTTTATTTCAACCCAATAATATGGGTTTTGTTGGGGAAATATATTTTTTTGACAAAATTATTGAAATTGGTTACACTCAGATCTGTTGAAAATAACTGAAAAACAAAAAAGCCCATAGAATCAGGCTGGTTTTGAATCGAAACCAAATCGAATAATGCAAATCGGTCCGGTTTCCGGTCCATTAAATACCCATAATCTGGTCCTCGATAGTTCTGGTCGAGAATTGGGCTGAATCGTTGGTTCATCCGAAAAGAACCGAACTGAATGAATGATTTGAAACTTTTTTTTTTATAGTGGACGTTAAGGTGTTTGATTTTGTTGGGTTTAAATTTTTTTGATTTATTTTTGGTACAAAACGTTTTATAAGTAGTAATAATAAAACGTAATTTTGATTATATAATAAATTGTATTAATTTAGTTAATATTTTGGTCAAAACAACAATTCACATGTCCACTTCGCTCATAATTAATTTTTGTCTAGGAATTAATAAATGTAATCTAGGCAATACTATGAACTCTTTTTCTGTTATTATTCTTGAACATCAAGATTTAAAAGGATCATAATCTAATAAGGTATAATATATCAAATAATTAAAATACAACTTAAATTTAATATATATATATATATATATATATATATATATATATATATATATATATATATATATATATATATATATATATATATATATATACCCATAGGGTTTGCCCAAGTAATTATAGCATGCTGTCTATTTGTGGGAGGTAAGAGGCACCTTCCAATAAACCTCTTTTATATATATATATATATATATATATATATATATATATATATATATATATATATATATATATATATATATATATATATATATATATATATATATATAGAGAGAGAGAGAGAGTTGGTTTCAAATGAAAACCACATAAATAGAACCACTTTTTAACCATTTATTTAACAAAACCCACTTCATTTTCAAAAGTAAATATCTTTTAAATTGCAAACTTTTACGAAATAAAAAATATACCGTTAGAACGGGTATTAATTCTCTTTTGGAAAAATATAAACTTTTTAAATTTTGACGAATTTTTTTTTATTTTTTATATTCACTGGTGTATATACTACAAATTTTGAATTTTTCTAAAACTATGTATATACACTGATGAATACCATCTTATACACTTGTTTATACGTATGTATTCATTGGTGAATATATGGTTAGAATGTAGGTCACGTACTACTTCATACACCGGTGAATAGAAGTGTATTCACTTGTGTATACATACGTATTCACTAGCAAATATATGGTTCACATGTGTTTTTGGCGAATTAGTATATTCACCGGTGTATATTTAGTATATACACTAGTGTATATACTGGGAAAAAAAAGTCGTCAAAAGTATATTAAGTGGATGCTCGTTGGAAAGAGTATTAAATTCTTGTTTTAATGGTGTAATTAGTTTTTCCTAAAACCTAGTTATACTTTAGATTTGTCAATTTAAAGTTAATTGTTAATTTAAAGTGAGATTTAAATTAGTGGTTAAAAAGTAGATCCTATGGTTGCTAAATATTTAATAGTTTCTATTTGAACTCACCTCTCTCTCCCTCTCTCTCTCTCTCTCTCTCTCTCTCTCTCTATATATATATATATATATATATATATATATATATAGAGGTGGGTTCATTTAGGAACCATCAATTATTTAGGAACCATTAGGAACCATTTTTAGGGCAAGGTGGCAATTTCGTAATTAAGTCAAATCCCCAAATTGGAAATCAATTAAAACTCACTTTAAAATACTAATTAACTTTAAATTAACATATCTAGAGTATAACTAGGTTTTAGGAAAAACTAAATACACCATTAAAACAAGCATTTAATTATCTTTCCAACGAGCACCCACTTGATATACTTTTGACGACTTTTTTTTTTTTTTTTTTTTTAGTGAGTTTCGGTATATACACTAGTGTATATACTAAATATTCACCAGTGTATATACTAATTCACCAAAAACACATCTAAACCATATACACTATACACTAGTGTATACACTATATTCACTAATGTATACGAATCTTTATATTAATTTCCTTTTAATTGTGAATACGCAATATACAAAAGTGAATATACAATATATATATACACAAGTGAATATACAATATACACCAGTGAATACGCAATATACACAAGTGAATATACAATATACACCAGTGAATACCATGTATTCAATAGAGAATACATCTTATACATTAGTGAATATAGTGTATACACTAGTGTATATTGTATAAATACACTAGTGTATAACTATACATTAGTGAATATAGTGTATACACTAGTGTATAAATACACTACTGTAGTGTATAAATACACTAGTGTATAACTATGCATTAGTGAATATAGTGTATACACTAGTGTATAGTATATATGGTTCAGATGTGTTTTTTGTGAATTAGTATATACACTGGTGAATATTTAGTATATACACTAGTGTATATACCGAAACTCACTGTAAAAAAAAAAAAAAAAAAGTCGTCAAAAGTATATCAAGTGGGTGCTCGTTGGAAAGATAATTAAATGCTTGTTCTAATGGTGTATTTAGTTTTTCCTAAAACCTAGTTATACTCTAGATATGTTAATTTAAAGTTAATTAGGATTTTAAAGTGGTTTTAATTGATTTCCAATTTGGCTCTCAATTTTGACTTAATTACAAAATTGCCACCTTGAGTTTAATTACAAAATTGCCACCTTGCCTAAAAATGGTTCCTAATGGTTCCTAAATAATTACATGGTTCTTAAATGAAACCAACTCTATATATATATATATATATATATATATAGTAGGATCAAATAAAAAATGTTAAATTTGTAAAAAGTGTGAGAAATATTGTGGCAGTGACATGTGGCAAACTTGGAAAAAAAAAAAAAATTAATAAAAAGATATTTAAAAAAATAATATTTTTTTAAAAAAAAAAAAATTTGAAATTCTTTTTGATAACGTCATCTGTCACGTCATATGATGCACACACAAAATATGATGCACATTAATGATGCACAAAAAATATGATTCATATAAATGATGCACACAAAAAAACTATGATATTCAACTATGATGCACACATAAAATGTTCATCATAGATGTGCATCATAAATGTGTATCATATTTTTTTTCGTACATAACTTTTTTCGAGCAAAACGAAAAAAAAAATTCTCGAAAAAAAAAAAATTTCGATTTTTTTTTTAAATATTTTTTTTTATTAAAAATATTATTTTTTTATTAAAAAAAAAATAATAATAAAAAAAAATTCAAGCTTGCCACATGTCACTCCCACAATGCTTCTCACACTTTTTACAAATTTAACACTTTTTACATGAACCCTCACCTATATATATATATATATATATATATATATATATATATATATATATATGAAGAGGTTTTTATGAAACAAAACTTAAAATTAAGTAAAAGAAATTTGAAAAATAATTTATTATATGTGTAATTTTATATTATATTTATTTATTCAATTATAACAAATTTTAAAAAAGCAAGTTTTGATATGCATCAAAATATATGTTGTTTAGGGGTTGTGCATCAAATTTATTGTTTTTGTGCAGTAAATATTTAAATTTGATTCACAACGATAAATATATATATATATATATATATATATATATATATATATATATATATATATATATATATATATATATATATATATATATATATATATATTTGGTTTCAAATAGGAACCACTTAAATATTTAGGAACCATATGAACCATTTTATAACCAATCATTTAACAAAACCACTACATTTTAAAAATTAAATATCTTTTAAATTATAAACTTTTACGAAATATAAAACATATCGTTAGAACGGGTATTTACATCTCTTTTTGAAAACCCTTTTTAATTTGACGACTTTTTTATTTTTTATATATACCGGTGAATATACTACATATTCTGAATTTTTCAAAAACTATTTGTATACACTAATGAATACCACCGTATACACCTGTGTATATATGTAGTCAGTGGTGAATATATGGTTAGAATGTAGGTCACGAACTAGTTAATACACCGGTGAATAGAAATATATTCAGTTGTGTATACATAGGTATTCATCTATAAATAATAGGTTCGAATGTGTTTTTGACGAATTTAGTATATACACTTGTGAATATACTGAAACACACCAAAAAGAAAAAAAAATCGTCAAAAGTATATCAAATGTGCTTCTTTGGAAAGAAAATTAAATGCTTGTTTTAATGGTGTAGTTAGTTTTTCGTAAAATCTTGTTATACTATAGATAAATTAATTTAAAGTTAATTATGAATTTAAAGTGAGTTTAGAATGATTGGTTAAAAGGTGCTTCCTATGGTTCCTAGAACAATAAAGGTGCTAGCGATACAATTTTATTGTTATGGTTATTGTTAATTAATATCGGTTTTAAAATTTATTGGTTTTAATAATAACTGCAAATCCGATAGTTTACAAAGATCTCAAGTATTTTTTTTCTAATAATAATTGCGTGCAAATTATATGTTTATAAAGTTATTGTTCCATTCAATTTTATAATAAAATAAATATCCAACATATTCTTGTACAGTATAAAACAACATAGAACGATAAATTAATTTAGGTTTGGACCAAGAACCGACCGGACTACCGTGAACTGAACTGTATGCAGAACCGAGATTTCCAGTCCGGTTCTCAGTCCGAAATATTTCCACTTCCCGGTCCGATCCAATTCCGATTCAGTTCGGTTCTAGACCGTTGAACACCCCTAGTTATACTCGCATGGTATTTAGGGTCAGTGGCAAATTGTTTTTCATGAAGGAATGATGAATAACCAAATCGTGCATTGCAATCTTTTTTCGTTGGGATAACAATAGTGGTCGTGTTTATTGTTGGGAAATTCAAGGTTTAAGCGGAAAATGTTGTTGAAGTGTTATGGAGATATGGTTATTGACTTGAATATGGAGTAGGAGTGTACGAAAATATAGCAAGGGCCAAGGGGCATGAACTCCTTGTACGGTCATAAGGGTTGAGCTCTTAACAGGGTTCTATAGACATCGATAACTGAAAACATAATTTTCACCATGGATGATGCAGGCTCACTTCGTTGAGTGTAGACCCCTTCAATGAGTGCGGTTGCTAAAGCCGAAGCATATGAAACTGAAGCAACTTAAGTTGTAGGCACTACTGAAGTTGAATTGTTGAAGCAGTTTAACACGTGTTGATTAGTTATTTAGTTGATGTTAAATCCTTTGACTGAAATTGTTTGACCAATTAAATAGTCCTTATAAATGCTTTTAATGTCGTAGTCATATAATCCTTTAACGGTGATTGAGAATCAAATCGGAGATTAAGAGCCATAATATTTTTATTATTTGGAAGCAATATGTAATTTTAGGAGATTAGGGTTTAATGTGTGATTTCTAGTAACTCAATATATATATATATAATTACAATACGAGGACCTTCGTGGGTCAATAACTATAAACAAGCATAAACAATAAATGGACTAATTAATAATACATACAAATACAATATATGCTAAATCCCCCTACAGTTTGATTGGGAGAAGAACTCCGAACATTTTCAACTAGACTTAAAATCTATGAATAATGTAGTGGGGAGTCCCTTTGTGAAAATATCGGCATATTGAAAACACGGAGGGACATGAGAACGCGAACCTAACCAAGAGCTACCTTATCTCGAACAAAATGAATATCAATCTTTATGTGTTTCGTCCGTTGATGTTGAACCATGTTCGATGTCATGTAAACTGAGTTGATGTTATCTCAGTAGACAATAGTATCCTTTGTACGCAACACTTGAAGCTCACGAAGAAGGTTGCGAAGCCAACATGTTTCGGCCATGATATGCCGTTTTTAGAGCGAGAAACTACATGTTGACGCTTAGAACACCATGATAAACGATTATCAACCAAGAAAACACAGTAACATGAAGTCGATCGATGAGTGGACGGGCACCCTCCCTAATCTACGTCAGAATATGCAATAAGACCATCGGAGGAAGCGACATGAATTTGAAGTCCGTGATGTAAAGTACCACAAAGATAACTGAGAATGCGTCTAAGTGCATTCCAGTGTGTTTCCTAAGGATCATGCACAAATAAACATATTTGATGTACCACATAAGAAATATCAGGTCTAGTAAATGTGAGGTATTGCAGAGCACCTGCTAAGTTGCGATATAATGTAAGATTCGAAAAGGGGTCCCTGTAGCTTCCAATTTAGTTTTTGTTTCATCTCGAGTACGTCAAGGATTACAATTAAGTATATGTGCTCCCTCGAAAATATCAGTAACATATTTATGTCAAGATAAGAACAAACCAGATGCAGTGTGTGTGGTAGAGATTCCCAGAAAGTAGTGAGAGCTCCAATATCATTTATATGGAGAACTCGTTACTACGAAAATATGTAGAAATTATGTACAAGAAGCAATGAGTATAATATCATCAACATATAAGAGAAGATATGCACTGTAATGCTCATGATGATAAACAAACAGTGAATAATCTGATCGACCGCATTAAAACCTCTTTTGCATACAAAGTTTGCAAATCACTGATTGATACCGGACTCGAGGAGCCTGTTTAGGACCATATAAAGAGCGCCGAAGCCAACATAAATGATCGGGAAATATGGATAAACACTAGTTTGATGCATGTAAATAGTCTCTTGTAACTCGCCATGTGGTGTTCTTCACGTCAAGCTGATGAATTGGAAAATGACGTGAGACCGCAAGACTAAGAAATGTTTGTATGGTAATAGAGTAATCTTTGAAACATGAATATGGTACTCGAAGTCGGTCTACAAAATATTTGAGAAAGATCGTAAATATATAAAAGAGCACATGTTGAATGTTCATACCCAATCATGCCTCTATACGAAATGACCTAATTCGGATCATCTGATAATGAATTCGTTAGTATAGCCTTAGTCAGTTAAGCTATTCGGTTTTAACCATATAAGAAACATACTTAAAAGCAATTAAGAAGATGTATAGTATGTTCCGCCAAGATTAAACACGTTGAAAATATTTTCACACATCGAATGGCATCTAATTCTCTATCAGCCGGTCTACACACAATCTCTTACACCAACACCCCTGCCGCTATTTCATTTCCATCTCAATCTCCATTCTCGTTTTGCCCGGTCACCAACCGATCTGTCCGTGCCGGTATCTCACTAATATCCGCTGCCCACAATCCGGCAAAATTCATCTCTTTTAAAACAAAAGCGTCAACGTTGCCAAACATGACAACTCACAAAAAAGTAGAAATATTTGATTCCGAAGAAGCCTTGTCGGCCTCACTTGCCAAATACACCGCCGATTTGTCCGAAAAGTTCATTAAACAAAAGGGTTCTTTCACTGTTGTTGTCTCCGGTGGATCTCTCATTAAGTCACTCAGGTCAAACATTCAAATTCCCGTTTTCTTGAATTCTACAGGGTGTTTGGGATAACATGTTTTAAAAGTGCGTTATCAAATAAGTGCGTTCTAAGGGGTGTTTGTTTGAGCTTATAGGCCTTATGAGTTTATTGAGTTTCGGCTTATGTTTCATAAGGCCGAATTTTATGGCTTATGTAAGGGCTTATGGCTTATTATTGTTTATTATGACTAAATAAACAGTAATAAGCTCATAATCCCTTACATAAGCCATAAAATTTGGGGCTTATGAAACATAAGCCGAAACTCAATGAGCTCATAAGCCCCTTATATAAGCTCAAACAAACACCCCCTAAAAAGGTTTCTACTTAAAAGTAAGTGCCTTTTTCCCAAAACGCATTTTTACCCAAATACTTAAAACCTGTTTTACGTTTTAAAATACGCTATTACGCTATATACAATATGCACCTAAAATATGCAATCCCAAACACCCGTTAGTGCTGAAAGAGTCGTTCAATTGTGGTTTCTTGATTATGATTTTTTTGTATTTATAAAATGTGATTTAGTTTTGTAATTGTGAATTTGGGAGTAGTGATATGTATTGTTGGGTTTTGTTTTACTGATGATTTTGAAATTAAAGGAAGCTAGTGGAAGCACCTTATATTAATTCGATAGATTGGTCGAAATGGCATATGTTTTGGGTCGATGAACGAGTTGTTCCTAAAGACCATCCAGATAGTAATTATCTTCTTGCCTTTGATGGCTTTCTTTCTAAGGTATTTTTCTATCTACGGATGATGTTTGTCAATGCGTTTAAGACATTTATTGCGTAGGTGAACTAGTTCCTACTTATTTGTTACTTTCCAACATTATATAAGGTTTAAATTGGTGCCAAGTTTTAAACTTTGAGATATATTGTTGAATCAAAGTCTTTGTATTTTATTGACAGGTGCCGATTCCTTCTGCAAATATCCACGCCATTAACGATGCTTTGTCAGCTGAGGCTGCAGCAGAAGACTACGAGGCTTGTGTCAAGAATCTGGTTCACAAAGGGGTAATCAGCACATCTGAGGCAAATGGAATTCCAAAATTCGATGTTATGCTATTGGGTATGGGCCCAGATGGACACGTGGCATCTTTATTTCCTGGACACCCGCTACTTGAAGAAAAGAACAAGTGGATTACCTTCATCAAGGAATCACCAAAACCTCCTCCAGAAAGGATCACTTTTACTTTCCCGGTCATCAATTCATCTGCAAATATCGCCCTTGTGGTTGCTGGGGCTGGTAAAGCACATCCGGTTCATGTAGCTGCTGGAAATGGTCAAGATTCTAATTTGTTACCGGTTCAAATGGTGGCACCGGAAGGTGAGCTAACATGGTTTTTAGACAAAGATGCAGCTTCAAAGCTCTAGAAGAAGATGCAAGTGCATCCCTTCATAATGTGAGTCGATCCAATTGTCTTCGAGCTGCTTGACTAAAAGTACTCGGCTGCCCATGACTTTTGATGTCAAAGGGCTTTTTTGAGCTTCAAGATTGTAATGTACTTTAAGTAAAGAATTAAGATTTTAACTGCTCCAGTTTCAAGCAAGAATAAATTAAGGATAAAGATACCAAAATGACATTCTCAAACTTTTGTTTATGAGTTTATTCTCAAATTTCTCTTTTTAAAATGTAACCGGTATCGTGTTTTCTCTATATCGAGTACAAGAAAATCCCATTAGGGTCCAGTCCAAATGTCTTTCCTTTACTTAAGATCTGGTGAGTTTCAGTCAGGTACTGCATTTTGGGCAAATTCATTATTTCCAAATGGTTCTGTACTTTTAGCCATCTTTGCCTTGGCTGGGGTTGTTTTGGCCATCATGATCCGACTCACTGTTAGGTATGTCAACGTTTAATGAGTCTTTGATTACGTTTCGAAAGTGATTCATATGAGTTGTAAAATATGATGATCAGACATGTTTTTGGTTTTTGAAGATGCAATAAATAATAAGATAAATAGCTAATTAAGATGCTTATGTAACACGATGAAACATTTTAGATTGAGAGAGTCTCAAATTAACTTTAAAAATTAGATAAATAGGTAATTCATTTTACCACTCGATACTCGTGTTGGTTACAGTATGTACTAATAAGTTATGTGACTTTTACATGAATAATAAAATTAATCATTACGACTATGGTAATTGTATAATCAGCAAAACTGCAAATCCAAACACCTATCAAGCTTTGAATAGTTCTATCATTGTTCGAAATACGAGTGTCTTGCCAATTTTACTCGATGTGATGTCTAACTGGACAGCCAACATATCAAGTGTATAAATAACTTTGCTAGTGTCTTCAGAAACCTTTTATGTTGTATTTTGTTCGTTTTAGGACCATAACATCCCTCCAAAAGCCGAAAAGTCAAAAGGGGAACATCGGTGTTCTCAGATTCCAATCTGAGGAAGACGTAGCAGTAGCTCTTGCAAAATACATTGCTGATCTATCTGCTAAATTCATAAAGGAAAATGGTTCTTTCTCGGTTGTTTTATCTGGAGGTACCCTCATTGATACTCTCAGGTAACATACCGCTAATTCTCTTGATGTATTCCACTTCTTAACTTGCTTCATTATTACTACTTTAATAATATTGTGTTTGTAATCATAACGAACGAATTAATTATTTATATGAAAAAAAACTGAGTTTTTTCGGGTCAACCTCACCCGCCACACCTAAACCTAATTTATAATGAGAGATCGTGTTATGTCAATAATGCCTGTGAAGAAGCAGATTAGAACATGATGTCGAGTTTGAATCAGGAAATTACTTGAGCCTCCTTACAAAGATTCAATAGAATGGTCCAAATGGTTGATTTTCTTCGTGGATGAAAGAGTGGTTCCGCTGAATCACCCTGACAGCAACTATAAACTTGCTTTAGACGGTTTTCTGTCCAAGGTAATCCATCTCTACATGCATGTTTTATATTTGTGTATTAACGTGTGCTGTTTACAAGTTTACATATAACGTGTCATGGTAGGTGCCAATACCCAGGAGTAACATATACGCCATCAACGACAACTTATCAGCTGAGGGTGCAGCCACTGACTATGAAAAACGTCTAAAGCAATTAGTCGATAAGTTAAAATTAAAACGATCTGGAACTAGCGAGTTTGCAAACTTTGATCTGATGCTGCTTGGAATGGGTCCAGATGGGCATGTAGCATCTCTATTTTGCTGGCATTTCCAGCGGTTTGAGAAAACAAGATGGGTGACTTTCATTAAGGACTCACCTAAACCGCCTTCTCAAAGGATCACATTCACCTTTCCGCTCATTAATGCAGCATCTGAAATTGCAATGGTGGTGACAGGAAATGATGCAGCAGATGCCGTAAAGAGAGCATTAAGGAAAACGTCTGATTCTAGCAGTTGTTTCCCTCTTCCTGTTGAGAAAGTTTCACCAGAAGGAAATCTCACTTGGTTCCTAGACAAGGATGCAAGTTCAGGATCAACCCGTTAACTACATGTATTACTATGTCGATTTAAAATACTAAAAGGCAGAACTGTCACATAATTTGAAATATCACTTTTATCCTTAACTAATTATTTAATGTTTCGTAATATAATACATATAAAGAAACATATTAATATTAACAAGATAAGCTTTTATAGTATAGTAAAAGCAGACTAATAAGGAAATATGTTATTACGATTATAAAAGTTAATGATTTAAGATGTAATTTAAGTAAATATAATAATAAAAATGATTGCTTTTTGCAATTAATTAATTTTAAAGAAAGTTTAATCTTATGAATGACAAATTCCTTTACCCAAAGGAATTCTCAATAAAATCCAGCAGAATTTTGATAATGGAATTCAGAGGTTTTCAATTCGATATAGTAGTAAAAACGAACCCGACATTCATTTGCCAAATAAACAAAAACAAGACTGAGCATGACACAAGTCTAACGGAACAAAAAACAGCAAACTCAACATTGTTTAATATCATAGCTAGAGTCTCGACACAAACATTTGTTTTATAACTTAATTTCAACACAATAAACCACCTAAACATTCAATATGAATACGGTAGACTTCTCAAGCAGACTTCTCTTTTGTGTATGATCTCACTGCGAATGCCAATCCCAAGATCACAAGAGGCACGAGAAACTGTAGTATCTTGACAATAAAATCCGAAGTCTTGTCAGGGTTGTACTTCCTGTCAGCAGGGGCAACGTATGTACGTTTCTTAGGAACAGTTGCCTTGTCTACCTCCCCGATGAAATATTTGTGCATCATATCTCGTGCATCATCACTGTGACCCACATCCTCAAAATCATCAGTTGCATCTTTCCCTGCGATTAATTAATTCATATACATCAATATCTCACATCTATCACTCCCAAAAACGAAACTCAGAGTGACGTTTCAAGCTTACCAGTTGCTGCTAGCAGAACTTCATCACCTCCGGGATGATCCTCCATAAACGGGGTTACATCATAAACCTGATGTAATTTAGTAAAGAATAAACGTTTATATAGAATTAAATGAGCCTGATATACGAAGTACGGGTATGATTCCGGAGATAAATGTAGGATCTGGACAACACTTTTGAAAGGGACAAGTCAAACACTCCTATTGTGTGGGGTTTTAGAGGCAATGAGAAAACGCTGTTAGGTAGAAACATCAAACATACCTTATCAAGAAAACAAAAACTGTGAACCAAACATATCGATCAGTTCGATTACTGAATATTTTTTTGAAGGTACAAATTTATCCTTGACACCAAATAAGATACTTTGGATAAGCTAATTAAAAATCCCTAAATTGTTATTGTTAATTCGATTCAATCAAAAACCCTAAGTAAAGTGAAGTGACAGATGATGCAATTAAGATCAGATCGGAGAGTGTAAAAACAGAGGACATGCATAATAGATCAGATCAGAAAATTGGATAACCTTTCCGTCGATGATAAGCCAGCAGTCCTTGGTTTTGTTATGCTTAGAGACATCGTCAAATAGGAAGGTTTTCGAATCGGATGCCATTGATATCTGCAAACAAATAAACCAAAATTGAATCACTATATTAACTAAAAGAATTCCATCTGAAAGAAATCAGAATTAATCGGAATTTACGCCTTGCTTTCGATTCGATTGAATTATGCAAAAAATAAAGGGATCTCTTTCTTCTTATTGTTGGACTTGTAGTACCCTTATCTTGACCACCAAACCTCTCTAATTTACCATATTGCCCTTCCATGCAATACTAAAAATACATTTTTCTTCCTATTCATGTTACTAGGGTGTTCAAAATATCCGAAACTCGAAAATCAAACCAAATTTTTAGGTTAATCTAACCGATGTTTGTTAATTTTCAGTTCGTTTAACCGAACGAATAACTTTTTAGGTTTTCCCAATCAGTCGGTTCATATTTTTAGGAACGAAAGGTTAACCCAAAAACCGATTTTTGAAAATACCCTATAATATATATTTATTTTCACGTTTAATACAATAAATATTTTAATACAACCTAACGGAATGAATACCTTAATAGGTAACCTTAACTATGTTATGTTATAGAGTTAGGTTGTTTATGACTGAAATGCAAATTCCAAAACTAGTCAACTATAAACAATATGCTTTACAATGTGAAGTTACAAGTATAATTAATAATTTATATATGGACAAAGTGAATGTGGTGTTGTTATACATGTAATCTTATATGCGAAACTTATTAAAAACTTATCGTTTTGTTAAAAATTCTTTATCTATATAATTTTAATCATATTTATTAAACTAACTTCATTAATTTTTAACTATTTACATATTTTTCTTCATTAATCGCATCTTTCTACAATATAAGTTTTTTTCTTATCACTAGGCATCTATCGAAGAATTTTTTTAATAACTTGTTCATAATAAGCAATGGCCCCCTGCATTTTTGTGATCATCTCTACCTTGATTAATATAAAACAAATCAAACGTTTAATAACATTTAAACCACAAAAAGACATAATTTTTGATAAGTTACGCATGTAATCTTACATGCGTAACAACCACATATTCATTTCCCCTTTATATATTGCTTCTTATAAATATATTAATATTAATTAATCTGTTAAATGGTTAACCGAAAAATGATTATAGGTTAACCATTTTTTGGTTAACCGATTTTAGGTTAACCTGTCTTTTAGGTTCATTAAATTGTTGAACCGATGTTACTAGTTAACCAATTTACGGTTAACCATCCATAAACACCCCTACATGTTACACTTACACAAGTTAAAATATAGGTATCATTATAGTCAAAATAGTAACTTCCACCCCTAAAATGATAAGACGCTACATCTTAGCTCACTCTCAATCGTTGTATCAACTGACACAGTCAGTTTTTGTTAAGTTAACGTCACGTCAATTGACACCGAACCGAAACCAAACTGACTAGATCATTGTTAACAATATCCGTCAGTCAGTTTTTCTTGACCTTACTTTTCTTTTCTTTTTTAAATAAAATTTTAATAAATAAAAACATATTTTTATTAAAAAAAAAAAAACATTTATTAAAAAAACATACATTACAACAACAAAAACAATTACAATTATTAATAGAAAAATACAATTACTAAAATAAATTAATGAGTACAAAAATTCGGTCGGAGAGTTGCAATGTTTTGGATATGAGTGCCACGACGTGTATGATACATTTTTCGATCACACAACTCTATGTGTGACAACCGTCTAAAATTCAGGTGATTCTCAGTTACTTAATCGGTTCGGATCTCTAGTTACTCTTTTATCGTGTTGATACTGTTCGAGTTCATATTTGTTGTGTCTTTAATTGTCGGAATCAAAAGTCGGAATCAATCTATAAATCCTAACACCAAATATACAACACAAGAACTTGACTAAGTTCATAACGGAAACTAATAAGATTCTGGTCCTTAACTAACTATAACGGAAAACTTAAAACGTCACAGCTGGAAATTTCCATCCAGCCGACGGCTGGATATGGCCAGCCGGCGGCTGAATCTCGCTGACCTGTGACTTGATGAGTCATTATTGCATGTAACTCGATTGGGGAGATGTTAGACTCGAGGACTGGACCCAATACTGGTCATTTAGGGTCCCTATGACAGTCTCTCACACCCTCTTTACACCCCTTTTCATTTTTACTTTCATTTTCAAATTACAAACACACACAAAACACACATACTCTCTTCTTCTCTCTAAAAGCTCCCAAAGAAATCCAGTAAAATACACCATTGAAACAACAAGAAAACACTAAATATTATACAAATCGTCCTAAGCAAGAGGGTAACAAAGGAAAGCTTTAAAATCGGGTTTTGAAGGAGTTTTGCATCACTTTTGAAGCTAGAAACTCATCCAACCGTCACTTTGCTTTTTCCTTCAGTAAAACCCTTTCATTTTACTCTTTTTACTTAAATTTGTGGTTGCATGTAAGATCTATAAACTGAAAATGTGTTTTCACAAAGATCTAAAACGTTTTCTTACTTAAAAACGAGTTTTTACATTAGATCTATATTTTTAACATACAAATCTAAAAGAAACAGTGACTTTACTCTAAAAACATATATATTTGATAAATAACAGTTTGCATGTTCGAATCTAACCTTTAAACAAGCTAAAAATCGAAAAATAAAGAAATCTAGAAACTGGCCGAAGGCCTCTGGCCGGCGGCTGAAGGCTCTCAGCCGACGGCTAAAGTCCAGCCGGCGGCTGAGTGTCTCCAGCCGCCGCCTGAATACTGCTATTCGTAATAATTGTCGTTTTAAAGGCTTTAAACGTAAAAATAAGCTAAAATAAGTTACCACAGATTATATATTATGAAAAGCTTACTGTTTTTGATGAAAGAACTGTTTGGGAAAGATTGAGAAATTAAAACATGTGTATTATTGGTTATAATTGTTAAATTGCATGTCTTAAAGCGGGAAAGTGTTTTGAAAATGGACTTAATTTTTATAGCGCGGAAGCGCTGCCCAAATTTCACAGTAAAATATATTACAAATTCAGTAACTTAATATTTTCGGGACTTATACACTTTGACTTTGAACTTTGACACTTTTGGACATAATTGGACTTATCGGACTATAAAACGTACACGAACACACTTATTCATATAATCTTTCCGTAACGCACTTTTGGGACAGAATCTAAAGTATAAGAATTTGGGATTTAAAATGTTAAATTGGAACTTAACATAACTTAAATCATACTAATAAAACTTATAACTTCCGGTGTTTTAGGTTATCTTTGATTCCCGACGTATTCCGTTCCGTCCGCGCTTGTTCTTACTTTTCTTCGCAAACCGTGAGTTACAACCCCACTTTGTTTTACTTTTATGCTTTTAAACATTATTTGGGGGAAACATAAGATTATATGCTTTGTAACTTTCAAAACTATTTGCGATTTGTTGAAACTATTGGAAACTTGGTACTTTCGAAACTTTATTGAGACATTTGGAAACTTGTGTGAAACTTGGAACTTATTGAAACCTTGGAAACTTGAAACATTTTTGAAACTTATAAAACTCGTAAACTTTGGAAACTTGTACGCAACTTGGAACTTTTTGGAAACTTTGAAACTTTGGGAAACTTGGAAACTTGTTAAACTATATGCGTATATGTGGTTGTTACTCCTTAAATGGTTAACTAAATTTAGGATACTTGTTAGAACAACCAATCCTTGATGAAAATATAAACCCGTAAGTGCTTACTGCTATTTTTGGAAACTATGTTCAATTGCCCCGTTTTTGGTTCAGGAACTTTATACACTATTAGCAATAGCCGTTAGTATTATGGGTATCGATACTTAGGAGAGGTCGCTCCTTGCTCAGGGTTAGCGACCCAAGTACATATTACTAAGATTCAGTTGGAAACTCAATGAAACATTTTGGGGCTAGATCAGGACCAGACAATCGGTTTAGTGTATACTTACTATTTATATTATGCCAAGTGATTGATACGAGTTACTGATTTAGTTAAGCACATATTACCTACGCATATACTTTTTTTTTAGCGCCTGGATTCCGCTTCAACTTTATTTATACGAGTTTTATTTGTTTTACTTGCGTGTGTACAAAACCTTTTACTATTTACATATATATGTTCTAACGTCGCTCCGTTCCTTTTACTTATGACGTCATTATATATATATTTCTATTTTGGAGACTTTTATCGAAACTCTAAACTGTAACTCACTCACTACTTTATGTAGTTGACACTTTATCTTATGTTTCAGAAAATTAGTGTAAGTGTCGGGATGCATGGCAAGGAAGGGTCACTATGGTTACGTGAGGCGCACTTGGGAAAGACCTTACTATTTTGGGAATTTATTTTGGAACTTGTATTTGTACTTAAATTTAACTTGTGAACTGCTTGGTTGTTTTAAATCTTGAACTATTTTATTTACAATGAAATGACTTGAATCGTTTAATTTGCTTATAACCGTGTAATGATATTCCAGCTCTCACATTCCGTGTTTCCGCTATAGCGGGGTGTGACAGACTTGGTATCAGAGCCAGGTTATAGTGAAAACGGTTTTAGAAATTTCCAAAAAGTTTTTGAAACCAAACTATAACCAAGGCTTTTCGTAAAAATAATTATGGGTTCAAAACTTTAGAGAATTAATTTCGCGATTGCATGATTGTTTTTAACTACGCATGGCCTGATCACCCCTGCCTAGTTCAAAATGACTTATGCAAGGACGGAACATAATTACTAAGGTTAAACGGTTTTGAGTCAAAAAATTCTCGGTCTTATTATTCCCAACCTCACGTGATTGACCCTTACCTGCATTTCCTTACATAATTCCTTTAACATTATCTTGTTCATGTACTTACGAAACTCTTTACGTCGCAGATCCGTCATGTCTCAGTCATCCCGTTCACGATCTCAGTCGCGATCCCTCTCGCGAGCCGTTTCCCCACCGAACGAACCTTCTGAGGGCCACACGGCATCTGATAGTCAGCGTCACCAGACGACTGACCCGACCGAGGACACATCAATGACGATCAGTAGCAGTCACGGATCCAGCCCGAGATCTGTGCTTCCACCCCCTCCACCAGCGCCCGTCACTGAACCACCGCAGCCCCAAGGGCTCCGCGCTAGGAATTCGAACGCAAATCGACGGAATTCATTACTTCAAGGGCCGAGCATGGATTCCGAAGTCTGAAGATCTCGCAAGTTATTCTGGATGAAGGCCACCGTTCCCGATTCTTCCGACAAGTTGTACAAGGACCTTAGGGAATATTATTGGTGGCCGGGCATGAAGAAGGATATCGCCTTGTACGTAGCCAAGTGTCTCACTTGCTCCAAGGTCAAGGCGGAATATCAGAAGCCATCAGGACTACTGCAACAACCGGAGATTCCTATGTGGAAGTGGGAACAAATCTCCATGGATTTCATTACCAAGTTACCCCGGACGGCAAAGGGTAACGACACAATTTGGGTAATCGTAGACCGATTGACGAAGTCTGCTCATTTCTTGCCGGTACGAGAAACTCACTCGATGGAGAAATTCGCGCAAATCTACATCAACGAGATCATCTCTCGCCACGGAACACCTCTCTCCATCATCTCTGACAGGGATAGTCGGTTCACGTCCCGCTTTTGGAACGCACTTCAGAAATCTCTCGGGACGCGACTAGACCTTAGCACAGCTTACCACCCTCAGACCGACGGTCAAAGCGAGAGGACGATCCAAACCCTTGAGGATATGCTAAGAGCATGTGTAGTTGACTTCGGAGGAAGTTGGGATACTCACCTTCCTTTGGTCGAGTTTTCTTACAACAACAGCTACCACGCAAGCATCAAGTGCGCCCCGTTCGAGGCCTTATATGGACGAAAGTGTCGGTCGCCGCTTTGTTGGCTAGAAGCCGTTGATCGACAACTCACAAGGCTCGACATCGTTCAGGAAACCATCGACAAGATCACCATTATCAGAGAACGACTGAAGACGTCCCGTACCCGGCAGAAGAGCTACGCCGATAACCGAAGGAAACCCCTCGAGTTCCAGGTTGGCGATCGGGTGCTTCTTAAAGTATCGCCATGGAAAGGGGTAGTTCGCTTCGGGAAACGCGGCAAGCTAAGCCCAAGGTACACCGGACCATTTGAAGTTATCGAGCGTATTGGTCCAGTAGCGTATCGACTCCAACTTCCGCAAGTTCTTTCCAATGTTCATAACGTGTTCCATGTCTCGCACTTGAAAAAGTGCTTATCTGATGAGACCATCGTCATTCCGCTCGACGAGGTCAAGATCGACAACAAGCTCAATTTCATCGAGGAACCGCTTGAAGTTGTAGACCGAGAGGTCAAGCAACTCAGACAAAGCCGTGTTCCTATTGTCAAGGTTCGTTGGAACTCCCGACGTGGTCACGAATTCACATGGGAACGTGAAGACCAGATACGTCAAAAGTATCCGCATTTGTTCAAAGATACTTCTACCTGATGGGACGAGTCAAATTTCGGGACGAAATTTCTTTCAACCCGGGGATGATGTGACAACCGTCTAAAATTCAGGTGATTCTCAGTTACTTAATCGGTTCGGATCTCTAGTTACTCTTTTATCGTGTTGATACTGTTCGAGTTCATATTTGTTGTGTCTTTAATTGTCGGAATCAAAAGTCGGAATCAATCTATAAATCCTAACACCAAATATACAACACAAGAACTTGACTAAGTTCATAACGGAAACTAATAAGATTCTGGTCCTTAACTAACTATAACGGAAAACTTAAAACGTCACAGCTGGAAATTTCCATCCAGTCGACGGCTGGATATGGCCAGCCGGCGGCTAAATCTCGCTGACCTGTGACTTGATGAGTCATTATTGCATGTAACTCGATTGGGGAGATGTTAGACTCGAGGACTGGACCCAATACTGGTCATTTAGGGTCCGTATGACAGTCTCTCACACCCTCTTTACACCCCTTTTCATTTTTACTTTCATTTTCAAATTACAAACACACACAAAACACACATACTCTCTTCTTCTCTCTAAAAGCTCCCAAATAAATCCAGTAAAATACACCATTGAAACAGCAAGAAAACACTAAATATCACCATAGAAACCTTATACAAATCGTCCTAAGCAAGAGGGTAACAAAGGAAAGCTTTAAAAGGAGTTTTGCATCACTTTTGAAGCTAGAAACTCATCCAACCGTCACTTTGCTTTTTCCTTCGGTAAAACCCTTTCATTTTACTCTTTTTACTTAAATTTGTGGTTGCATGTAAGATCTATAAACTGAAAATGTGTTTTCACAAAGATCTAAAACGTTTTCTTACTTAAAAACGAGTTTTTACATTAGATCTACATTTTTAACATACAAATCTAAAAGAAACAGTGACTTTACTCTAAAAACATATATATTTGATAAATAACAGTTTGCATGTTCGCATCTAACCTTTAAACAAGCTAAAAATCGAAAAATAAAGAAATCTAGAAACTGGCCGAAGGCCTCTGGCCGGCGGCTGAAGGCTCTCAGCCGACGGCTAAAGTCCAGCCGGCGGCTGAGTGTCTCCAGCCGCCGCCTGAATACTGCTGTTCGTAATAATTGTCGTTTTAAAGGCTTTAAACGTAAAAATAAGCTAAAATAAGTTACCACAGATTATATATTATGAAAAGCTTACTGTTTTTGATGAAAGAACTGTTTGGGAAAGATTGAGAAATTAAAACATGTGTATTATTGGTTATAATTGTTAAATTGCATGTCTTAAAGCGGGAAAGTGTTTTGAAAATGGACTTAATTTTTATAGCGCGGAAGCGCTGCCCAAATTTCACCGTAAAATATATTCCAAATTCAGTAACTTAATATTTTCGGGACTTATACACTTTGACTTTGAACTTTGACACTTTTGGACATAATTGGACTTATCGGACTATAAAACGTACACGAACACACTTATTCATATAATCTTTCCGTAACACACTTTTGGGACAGAATCTAAAGTATAAGAATTTGGGATTTAAAATGTTAAATTGGAACTTAACATAACTTAAATCATACTAATAAAACTTATAACTTCCGGTGTTTTAGGTTATCTTTGATTCCCGACGTATTCCGTTCCGTCCGCGCTTGTTCTTACTTTTCTTCGCAAACCGTGAGTTACAACCCCACTTTGTTTTACTTTTATGCTTTTAAACATTATTTGGGGGAAACATAAGATTATATGCTTTGTAACTTTCGAAACTATTTGCGATTTGTTGAAACTATTGGAAACTTGGTACTTTCGAAACTTTATTGAGACATTTGGAAACTTGTGTGAAACTTGGAACTTATTGAAACCTTGGAAACTTGAAACATTTTTGAAACTTATAAAACTCGTAAACTTTGGAAACTTGTACGCAACTTGGAAGTTTTTGGAAACTTTGAAACTTTGGGAAACTTGGAAACTTGTGAAACTATTATGCGTATATGTGTTGTTACTCCTTAAATGGTTAACTAAATTTAGGATACTTGTTAGAACAACCAATCCTTGATGAAAATATAAACCCGTAAGTGCTTACTGCTATTTTTGGAAACTATGTTCAATTGCCCCGTTTTTGGTTCAGGAACTTTATACACTATTAGCAATAGCCGTTAGTATTATGGGTATCGATACTTAGGAGAGGTCACTCCTTGCTCAGGGTTAGCGACCCAAGTACATATTACTAAGATTCAGTTGGAAACTCAATGAAACATTTTGGGGCTAGATCAGGACCAGACAATCGGTTTAGTGTATACTTACTATTTATATTATGCAAAGTGATTGATACGAGTTACTAATTTAGTTAAGCACATATTACCTACGCATATACTTTTTTTTTAGCGCCTGAATTCCGCTTCAACTTTATTTATACGAGTTTTATTTGTTTTACTTGCGTGTGTACAAAACCTTTTACTATTTACATATATATGTTCTAACGTCGCTCCGTTCCTTTTACTTATGACGTCATTATATATATATTTCTATTTTGGAGACTTTTATCGAAACTCTAAACTGTAACTCACTCACTACTTTATGTAGTTGACACTTTATCTTATGTTTCAGGAAATTAGTGTAAGTGTCGGGATGCATGGCAAGGAAGGGTCACTATGGTTACGTGAGGCGCACTTGGGAAAGACCTTACTATTTTGGGAATTTATTTTGGAACTTGTATTTGTACTTAAATTTAACTTGTGAACTGCTTGGTTGTTTTAAATCTTGAACTATTTTATTTACAATGAAATGACTTGAATCGTTTAATTTGCTTATAACCGTGTAATGATATTCCAGCTCTCACATTCCGTGTTTCCGCTATAGCGGGGTGTGACACTATTTCCATACGCCTATATGTTGCAAGTTTGCCTTCCCACGAACACGTCGGTCTATTTTCCTCGTTTCCTATATAATCTCCCTCTAATCGACACATATTTCTACCGTTGTGTTGGATTATCAAGAAGTGTAAAATCACACAACAATACATGATTCGTTTAATCTTATGTGTGTTTTATGCTCTTGTGGGGTTTTAAATGATTCTTCAACGCCTTGAAGCACATTGAATGCTCGTTCCATATCTTTTCGTGCCGATTCTTAAAATTTCGAAAACCTTATTTCTTCGTTTGTCACTGGAAACCTATACGATTTGACAAGTGTTGACAATTTCGAATAAATTCCGTAGGCGAGATAATATCCTTTTGTAAAATTACGCCCGACAATATTGTAATTAACCACTGGTGCATGATCTTGAAGTAAACCGTTGAATATATATGAACTATTCAACAATTTCGTTTTTCGAACCCACATAGCCAAAGTAAGTGTGCCAAATCCACAGATCGTAAGATGCAACCGCTTCGAGCAGTGTTGGTTTTTCGTGATCGCCTCGTGTGTACTGACCCTGCCATGCCACCAGAAACTTTTTCCAAGCCCATTGCATATAAACAAACCGACTACCGATGCACTAACCGACGGGTTTGGTGTCGTCGGTTGCCACCACCGACGTACACCGTTGGCACTAGTCTTGGTGTCGGATCCAGGATCCAATGTTACTAGGGGCACCAAAGACCATTTAGTGGGTTCATCAATGGGTTCGGGTTCAAATAATATCGTTCGGATTTAAATAAATTGAATTGGTTGGGTTGATTCGTACACACTTCTAAAAAGAATGTTACTATCGTGTTTATGCATATATCTTAGTTAATGTGTTATATTCTTATTAGTTAAGATTTATAGATTTTATATAATAACTAGTTTATTTTCCGTGAATTCGCGGGAAATAGTATCTAGAAAAATACAAATATAATAAATAAAAACTAGATAAACATTGTGTATTATCATCAATTAAGGACAATATTTATCCTGATGCTAATTATTTGTTTTGTTTATATATAAGTGTTTTTACTTTCACCTTTAAATTTGTATATGTAGAGTGATGTATCGAAAATAATAATATTGACACATTGAAGTCTATGTTAAAGAAAAATGCAACGAGAGTTGAATGAATAATTATTTATAAAAAAAAATGAATATATAAATGATATTTTAGATTTAAAAGAATGGTGTCAAATTACATTATTTTACAAATCTAGTTTCATAATCCGTATTAAAAAGAATAAGAAACCGAGTTTAATGAACGATTTTTTTACAAAAAAATTTAATTTATATAAGATATTTTCGATCTAAAACAATGATTTCAAACTAATTTTATTTATATGTGTATCCAATTAAAGAGTTAAAAATGTATTTAAAATATAGTGAAAATAGTTAATTATGATATCATGAGACATTATCATTTTTATCTAATAGTTTTAAATTAATTTTAAAACCTATCTAATGACTTATACTTTACATGCGACTTGTATGTATCTTTTTTGATATATATTAAAATTTTTAATAAACTATAGTGTATATAAAAATTTCATGGAGGGCAACGACCTCCACACTTAATTACATAGATACGTTCCAGTTATTCTTATAAAACAATCGTTATGATAAAATATGTATAACAAAATAAAAATTGACACACATATATAATATGTTATTTATTTGTTTATCTCCAATTTTTCTAAAAAAAGTTTTGATTTATAAATAAGAGAAAATGATAGTGTATTGTTTTACATCATATATGTATATTAGCGCATTAAAATTGATGCACATCAATTAAACAACATATTCTTATTTTCTTTGAATATCAAAATTTCTGTTTTTGAAATTTTGCTATTTTTCATTTAATTTAATTTTATTTATTTTACATCAAGATACTAAGAAACAGGAGCCAGATTTATCAAGAATGTTAGGTTATGTTTAGTTAGCTGAAAATTTTCAATTTTTTCATCTTTATTTTTTTTTAAAAAGAAATGCTTTTTTATATTCTCTACAAAACAAATAAAATTATGAAAACGCGTTTAGATGGAAAAAGTATTTTTATTTTTTATAAGGGAAATTAAAAGGAATTTTGGAAACAATAAAAAAGATTTTTCAAAAATTTAGTATTAAAGTAAAAAGTGGAGTTTTTGTTTTCACTGAATTTTTTTTTGAAAATTCTCAATTTGAACATATTTTTTGTTTTTTGTGTTTTTCTTAAAAAAAATTTCAAAAAAAAATGGATAATTTTCTCCAACTAAACACATCTTTAACTCGTTGATTATTGTTTTTGATTTTTTAATATTACTTTTATTTTCAAACTGCGAGCTAAATTAAAAGTTATAGGTGACTTCAAAACCAATGGTCAAATACTAGTTGTGTCAATATTGGAAGGCAAATTTAAGATATAATTCTTGAATTAATTTAAAAAAATTACTTTTTTGCATTGAATTTAATTTTCATCTTACTGATTAGTATTTGTGGGACCCACCTTTTTAAACGTTTAATTTTGGTCCTTCAACTTTGTCAAATTCCAATTTGTCCCTTATCTTTAGTATTTCTTTAATTTCATCATTATATTTTGTTTACATTTTCACAATTTTTAGCCTTTAACTTTGGTTATTAATATACTTTGATTTGTTTCTAATTAGTTTGTAAACATCATTTAATTCATACTTATCTTTTTCTAACCTGATCGAAATAATAACCTTTTTCCGACACAAAACGCGGGTAAATACCTATTTAACAGTGTAAATTAAGAAGAAATAGTTAAAATAAATACTTGAAAAAGAAAAACGTAACGCAAAAAAGAAAAGTCATAAACTAAAAATATATTGAAAGAAAAAAGAAAAAAAATAAGTTAAACAGACAGACTGATTGCTTAAAACAGCATGCGTAACTGCTACACTATTTATAATATCGTTGCCATATAATGAAAAATGATCTACATAATCTCTCCCTAGTTTAATAAAAGAGTACTACCTACTTTGTTTTTTTTCCCACATTTTTCATACCTATCTAATTGACATGGTCATTTATATTTATACTAGATTATAGTCCCGCGATAACGCGGAAAAAATAAAAATTGAATCATAAATTTTATGTTTATGTAGATTTTAATTTATTATGAAAAAATAATGTTATATGTATAATAATATATTTAGTTTTACGTTTATACACATGTTAAGGCCCCTTCTTTTATTATATATTAAAGATTAAAGATAACTATATTTTTACGTTTATACACATGTTTTGATATTTTATATTAGGAGATTTTAGAATAATAATAAGTTAAATCATAGTTCAAATTGAACGATTCTATAAGTAAATTATAGTTATGTTTTTTATTTTAGTAAAAATAGAATAAAAGAGAGAATGTAATTATGTATTGTAAGAGGGTGTAAAATGAAAATAATAATTGATGACATCATCGATATGATCTAACGGCTGCCATCAAAGAAGTTAACTAATCCAAGGGACCTTAATTCGCCGTGTGGCATTTAAGGCCCCTCTTTTATTATATATTAAAGATTTTAATTATTTATTAAATTAAGTATTCATAAATTAATTAGTTAAGCTTGAACTTTATATCATTTATTTAATATAATTGAATTTATTAATCAATTTGTCTTTTCTCCTTGTGTATCATATATCTATATCTATATTTAAATAGTAAAACGTAAAATTTAATTTATTGTTTTTTTTTCTTATATTATGTTTCTCGAGTACATTGATTATATATTTTAATTTTAATATTGTTATTATTTATTACTATTATCTTTTATTTCGTTTAACTTCCCAGTTTCAATAGTATTGTTTTTAGTCTTTATCAAGTTTTGTTAGGAAGGTTCTAGTATCCTTTTTCTTATATTGACTATTATTTTTGATATATATATATATATATATATATAGGGGAGGGTTCAAATGGGATTTCTTTTTTTCTAGAGATCCAGGGATCCCCTTTTCAGCCACACAAATTCATTAAGAGATCGAAACCACGGAGGGACATTTTTGTCATATTCAGAAAATATTAAAAATTACACGCGCTTAAGAAAAAAGAAACAAAAAATATATCCACGCCTCAAAACTCGATCAATTTTTAAAACCCTAAAACAAAAATCTCTCAATTGTAATCCGTCATTGAATCTCGATTGAAATTTATTCAACAAATTTCCATTGTAATCCGTCATTGAATCTCCATTGTAATCCGTCATTGAATCTCCATTGTAATCCGTCATTCGATTAAGATGGCTTCAAATGCAGAAAGCATCGATGAAACTAATCAGCAAATTGTTCATAAGCCCACACAGACAAATGATATGCAGAGTGGTGAAAGTAAGTTTTTTATATTATGTTTATTAATCACCTGTGATTGTATTAATAATGAAAACAATATCAATAACCAGACATTGGAAAGTAAGTAATCATCTGTGATTCTATGTTTATTAATCACCTGTGATTGTATTAATAATGTGCCTTAGTACCTTGATGTAAATTGTCACAAAATCTTTAGTAATCACCTGTGATTTTTTTAATTGCCTTAGTATGTTGATGTAAAATGTCGCCAAAATGTTTAGTAATCACCTGTGATTCTATAGTTTTTACATTAAGAAGTGTTTATAATTTAGTGCCTTAGTACCTTGATGTAAATTGTCAGCAAAATGTTTAGTAATCACCTGTGATTTTATTAATAATATGGCTTAGTATGTTGATGTAAAATTACCTGTGATTTTACAGGTTCACACTACAGCACTTCAACAGCATATTCAAATGATAGCAACAACATAGATACTCCTGGTGGTTCTCGATATTGGTTACCTTATGTTAAAGATGACGACAAACCAATTAGGGGAAAGAATTACGGATCATTTGAACAGACTTTCAAAATTTATAAAGAGTATGCAGCAAAGTCGGGATTTGACATAAAATTGTCATCATCAAAAAAAACAAAAAGTGGACTGATGAAGAGCAAGTATATTCGTTGCAACAGACATGGTGATCCTCCAAGTGTAAATATCAACACGTTGGATCCAACAAACAGTGGGAAACTAAAAAGAAATTCGACTTTTCATGTAACAGGATGCAATGCTCATATCATGATTAAACTTGTAGATGGTACTTTCACATATAAGGTACACCTTTTTGTTGAAGAACACAACCACCCATTGAACCCTATAGAGTATAGGCATCTGTCTAAGGAAAATAGAAAATTAGGTATGCCAGAATTAATGTTTATGAAACAAATGGCAGACTCAAATTATGGGGCAACAGTTTCTTACCAGTTATATTGTAATACAAAAGGGGGTTATTCACATGTGAATGGAACAAAAAATGATTTCAAAAACTTCAAAAGGGATTTGAATGTTTTTATTGGAGAAAGTGATGCTCAAATGCTTGTAACCAAACTAACAAACAGAGCAGAATATGTTAAAGACTTCAGCTTCTTGTGTGATATAAAAAACAACGAGTTAGAGTGTTTCTTTTGGGCGGATGCAACTGCAAAAACAAACTACAAAGAATTTGGCGATATAATTTCTTTTGACGCAACTTATTGTACCAACATGTATTATAATTTAGAACTTTTTTTTTTAAAAGAAATTGTAAATTTGATAATCACATGTGATTTTAATGATTTACAGGTACAGTATGATATTCGTTCCGTTCACTGCAATCGACAATCACAAAAAGTGTGTTACCATTGGTGCTGGTATGCTGAGAAATGAAACTACAGAAACATACATTTGGCTGCTAAAGGCATTCCTAGACGCATTCAAGATCCTACAATGAAAAGAGCAATTGCAACTGTACTTCTAGAAACATCGACTTTGCATGTGGCATATCGACACAAAATTCACAGTTAAGGTTCAAAAATTAAAAAAAAAAAAATTATTCTTGTGTTTACATGTTTTTAGAATGTTATTCTTGTTTTTATTCATATATAAAACTGATATGTTCAATAACTTATTTTATTTACTACAGATTGATAGAAACATAATCGACCACACTGATTTCAGAGCGAGACTCCATCAACTTATATGGAACATATATCATAAACCTGAAATTTTTGAAAAAAATGGATTTCGTTATTGCAAGAATTTAATCTTGAAGACAACGTTTGGCTAGCAAAATTGTTTGAAATAAGATCAACATGGATTCCCGCTTACTTCATTGAATATGAAATGTGCGGTTTAATGAGAACAACAACAAGATCAGAAAGTGAGAATTCATTCTTTAATCACTTCACAAGTTATGGTTCAACACTCATCAATTTTATGAATCTCTTTGAATCTGCAATGGAGAAGCAAAGACATGAACAAGAATTTTTAGATCATCAAACATTGAGCAAAACACCAAAATTGAGAACAAGATGGAAAATCGAGGAACATGCAAGAAATGTTTACACAAAAGAAATATTTTTTTTGGTATAAGAAGAAACTGATAATTCTGTTTGGTTTTGCTCACAAATTTCAATTACTACAGAAGAAGGTTCTGAGATTATGATGATTAGAGAAAGAGCAAATGACAGTCAACAGAATTACAAAGGAAAATCAAAAGGAAAAGGAAAAAAACAGGAACAAAATGAGGTTGAACCGTTTTCTGAGATAGCCGCAACGGAGATTCAACTTCAAGTTAAAAAAGAAGCAACATTTAAGGTACACACATTTTTATATTTTATTAAAAAAGATAATTAAATCAACAGAATTAAAAAGGAAAATCACATGTGATTTAGTGCCTTAATACCTTAAAAAATTTAAGGTTCTTAATTTAGTGCCTTAGTACCTTCAAATAAATTGTCACAAAAATCTTTAGTAATCACCTGTGATTGTATTAATTTAGTGCCTTATTATGTTGATGTAAAATATCACCAAAAATGTTTAGTAATCACCTGTGATTCTATAGTTTTTACATTAAGAACTGTTTTATAATTTAGTGCCTTAGTACCTTGATGTAAATTGTCACAAAATTTAGTGCCTTAAATGTCACCAAAAATGTTTAATAATCACATGTAATTCTATAGTTTTTACATTAAGAATTGTTTATAATTTAGTGCCTTAGTACCTTGATGTAAAATGTCACCAAAATGTTTAGTAATCACCTGTGATTTTATTAAATAATGTGCCTTAGTATGTTGATGTAAAATGTAACAAAAATGTTTAGTAATCACCTGTGATTTTATTAAAAATGTGCCTTAGTATGTTGATATAAAATGTCACCAAAATGTTTAGTAATCACCTGTGATTTTATTAATAATGTGCCTTAGATTGAAATCACCTGTGATTTTGTTAACACAAAATGGACCCTTACTTTTAATATATTTTATATTATAGGTCAAACATAACATAGCGGATGAAACTTACATTTGTACCTGTAATCAGTTTGTACGTTGTGGGATACTCTGTAGACATATATTCTGTGTTTTCCAATCATGTGGCATAGAAGAAATACCAAAAAAGTATATAACAAGACGTTGGGAAAGAGGCTTAATTCCACCTAGTGTTAGGAACAAATCGCATAGATATGAAGGTAATTTAACCGAACAATGCCAGAAACTAGCGAATGAAGCATGCCGCAGTGTAGAAAGTTGCATAGTTGTTTTACGAAATGATGAAGAAAAACTAGCTTACTTTGTTGAAAAGCTAAAAAAACCTCAAGATTGAAGTTGAAAAGGATGTCCCAGAAAAGAACAAAACCGAAATGATGGAAGAAATTCTTGGAGTCAAAAAACCAGAGCAAATTTTGATCAATAATCCAAAAGGTATAAAAAACAAAGGAAGCGGAAGTAACTCAAGGATGCAAGGGTACGGTGAAAGAGCACAAAAGGAGAAATATCGAACGTGTGGAATTTGTGGATTACTGGTTAATAATCACGACAGGAGAACTTGTAAAGGACTTGAAATAGAGCTTTTAGAACAACAGAAACGTGAACATTTACGTCATCAACAACAAAAAACTGGAACAACAACAACAGAAATCAATGCTGCAAAACAATCCGAAAAAGAACAACTTCAACAGCAGAACGTGCAAACAACTGCAGAAAGACAGACTAGAGGAAAAAAACTAGCGAGACAATCATATAAAGATGTAAGTGAAGAAGATGATACTTATGATACTTTGTCAAAACAAAGAAAGAAACAGAAAATTACTACATCAAATGCCGCTGCAAAAAAAGTTGATTATGTATTGCGTGATGAAGAATCGGATTATGAAACTTCAAATGTTGGTACCTGAAAAAATCACTTGTGATAACATATGATCAAAAATGTTTCTTTTAACAATTTATTTTTGTAAGCAAACTTAATATGTTACTTTACTAGTTGAATTCTATTTGAAATGAGTAGACTCTTACCAGTGTTACATTATTGGATGACAAATATTTTGTTTGAAAATATTTTCGGTTTGGTGTATTTTCTTTAAACAATAACTATATCACCTGCGATTTATATTAAAATAAGTCACTAAATAACTTAAATGGAATTTTGTAGTCAACAAATTATAAAAGAAAATCATCTGTGATTTAGTGCCTTAATACCTTAATACATTTAAGGTTCTTAATTTAGTGCCTTAGTATGTTGATGTAAAATGTCAACAAATGTTTAGTAATCACCTGTGATTTTATTAATAATGTGTCTTAGTATGTTGATGTAAAATGTCACAAAATGCTTATTTAATCACCTGTGATTATATAGTTTTTACATTAAGAAACTGTTTATTATTTAATGCGTTAGTATGTTGATGTAAATTGTCACCAAATGTTTAGTAATCACCTGTGATGTTATTAATAATGTGCCTTAGTATGTTGATGTAAAATGTCACCAAATGTTTAGTAATCACCGGTGATTTTATTAATAATGTGCCTTAGTATGTTGATTTAAAGTGTCACCAAATGTTTATTAATCACCTGTGATTCTATAGTTTTTACATTAAGAACTGTTTATAATTTAGTGCCTTAGTTCCTTGATGTAAAATGTCGCAAAACGTTTAGTAATCACCTGTGATTTTATTAATAATGTGCCTTAGTATGTTGATGTAAAATGCCACCAAATGTTTAGTAATCACCTGTGATTCTATAGTTTTTACATATAATTTTGTTTAATGCATTCTGTATTTTGGCTTTTATTGCAAGTGGTTGGAGAATATATACTTGGTAATTGTGTTCAATATTTGTTTAATGCATTTTGTATGTGAAAAGAATATATTCTTGTTTTGGTAAATGTGACACAAAAGCAGAATCACAAAAAGAAGAAAAGCATTGAAAACATATACGAATTTATACATCCATCAATCCATCGAAAATTGATTTACAACTCAATGCAAAATGTAGAAACAGAGAAAAAATAAATGACAATTCAATGCATTGAAGACTACTTATAGCTTGTACTCATTACAATTCCAAAGCAGAAACAGAGAAAAATTGAATGACAATTCAATGCATTGAAGAAATTGAAAAAAAGTAAGAGGTATTTTTGGTTATAAAAAGCAGTAGTCTTCAATGAAGTTTTCTACCGAAACACAATTTACAGTCTAACTTTCAAAAAAATGTCTAGCAGTGAAAGTGATATCCCATGCCCAACTCCCATTTGAGTTAAATACCCCAACCCTAACCCCCAGCCGGTTGTGATAGACCTGTCAAGCGATTCTAGCAGTGAAAGCGAAGAGAACTTTGTTATTAAGCGAAGAACTGTCAAGCCGGTTGTGATAGACCTGTCAAACACTATAGATGACGAGAATGTACATGAAAGCGAAGACAACTTTGTTATTACGCTTACAAAGAACAAAATCAAGAGCAACAAACTGGTAAGTATACATAACCTTGTTAGAAACTTTGCTAATGTTCCTGTCATAATGATATTACCTTTTGCAGACCATACCAGCAAAATTTGTAAGGGATAACAACCTCTTGCGTTTTGATGAATGCTATGTCATCTTCACAGAAGATGCACCATATGGTACGTGGTTCAGCTTGATCAACTATCTTGACCAAAGGACGCCTGAACCTACCAACCATATGGTGATTAACGGAGATTGGAAGACATTCATGAGGAGACATGGGCTTGATTATGGTTCTGTCTGTGTTTTCACGAAGTTGATTATGCCACTTCCTAATAGTTACCAGTTGATTTTCAATGTTAAAGTGCTCCCCCAAGCTTAAAACTTTAAAATTGGCCACTACTGTTCTCCTAGGTTTGAAGTCATGGTAGTTTGTAATATATTGTTGTTGTGTCATGTTATCTGTTCTTCCCTTCTATCTTTAGTGATTTAATAAAGTGGCCGTTAAGTATTTTATCTGTTGTTGTATTTCTTTGAACAAAAAAACACTTGATGGGTGTTTGAGCGATATTTTTATCGGTTGTAGAAACTACACATGGGTTAGCAGGTTTAACGTTGTTGTTATCAGTCGTACAAACTAAATGTTGTTTAGGTTCTTCAGTGACTTGGGTACGAGTAGAAACACGAGTAGAACGTTTTGAAGTTTTGGAGTTGAAACACCTGGGAAGTGGTGGTTTAACGTTTAACGATTTGTTGGCTAAGTTAAATCACATGTGATTATTTCCTATTTGAATAGGTTGACGTGTTCAAAACACATGAAAATCCACATGTAGAAACATGACTAGGTTGATGTTTTTAAATCACATGTGATATTGCCTTACAAATTTCACGTATTGATATATAAAAATATCGTATGAGATTTTAACATATTTTGTTGTTTAACAATTGACGATTTGTGGGCTAAATTAAATCACATGTGATATTGCCTATTTGAGTAGGTTAACGTCTTCAAATCACATGAAAATCACATGTGATTTTGACTACCTAGACGTTATCAAAATTTCAATCATAACCAAAAAAATAAAATTTCTCAAATTCTTAAGAAAATAACTTGAGGGGTCATATTTGAAAAAAAAAAAAAAAAAAAAAACTAATATGCGGTTTATTGCTTTCCTGTATATCCCACGCCATTTTGACGTTTAAAATTTCTTACCAAAAACAACCTGCCCTTTTCCCTCCCACAAACCCTTGTTTTATTTTTATCGAATTCCTTTGAAATTTCAATGGAGTCAACTGATAATTCATCGCCAAAACCAAATAATGATAATGCAATTGTTGTTTTTGATGGAAACACAGTTCGAAAAGAAAAAATTTCGACAAGTAAGGGTTTTAGGTTTTGTTTATAATCATTTTTTTTTTTTTTTTTTTTTTTAAATTTATTTTATGTTATATATATTATTCATTTCAGATATAACTGGTGGACCGATGGAGGAAGAATATGGTAATGACGTACTTGAACGTAATATGATATTTATTTATTTATTATTTTTTTTTTTGTAAAATTATATTTAATTACTACTTATAATTTTTTTTATTTTTTTATTTACAGCTGTTTGGTCATCAGTGGATAAGCATTGTGGATTAACGTATACTTCTAGAAAACTTAAAAGTGATTCAGGTATATTTCTGTTTTAGAAAATTGTTTGTTTATATGAAATCACCTGTGATTGTGTGAGTAGTTACTCCATTATTGAACAAAAATAGTGTTATAAGAATGATGTAAAATGTTACCAAATGTTTAGTAATCACCTGTGATTTTATTAATTTAGTGCCTTAGTATGTTCATGTAAAATGTCACCAAAATGTTTAGTAATCACCTGTGATTCTATAGTTTTTACATTAACAAATGTTTAGTAATGTTTAGTAATGTAACATTAGTCTGTTTAAAAATTTGTTTGTTTATATGAAAAAAAAAAGTAGTTATAACTATTGTTATTTATTATTATTATTTAGACAACAAAGAAGATGAATCATCAAGTGAAGAAGATAATCTTCCAAAAAACGAAGGGACAAGTTCAGGTATTACTTGTTTTACATATAGCTTAACACATGACAAAAATTTGATAAAATATGTTCATTAATTACAGATAGCTTAACTAATTTTTTTATTCGTGTAACGTGTGTCAATTACTAGATTATAGTAATGATCAAACATTGGCTAGCTACATCAGAAAGCAAAAAACATCTCCTGTCAAGAATGTTCTAAAAAAAAAGAAAAAAACAAGACAGGGAGGAAGGGAAAAAGAAACCAAGGAAGAAGAAGATCTACCGGGGTTCAAAGCGAATTTCTCAAGATATAAAGGAAGAGAACCCAGAATTATGCAAGAAAAGAGCAAAGCAGAAATTAGAAACTGTAAATGAAGAAGAGTTGTCAGAAAAAGAAACAGTTAGTCAAAGAGTGTCACAATCGGTTAAGGTTTTAAGCATTAAGTTTCCATCACTTAGGACTAGAATGTCACCTAAGTCCCTGTATACTGCAATTAAGGATTTAAGTACAAATCAAAAGTCAGATTTAGTTGTTATGGGGTTTGGAAACTTAAGTGCAATGACTTTAGATGGCATACCAGGAAAACTAGGCATGTATGTAGTAAATAACTTCAACCAATCAAATATGACATTAACTATTGGGAGTAATGTTATAAACATTACATGTGAGTTAATACACGACATGCTTGGAATTCCCAATGGAGGAAGAGAATTGGAGGGGTTAAAGCCTGTTTCAAAACAAGATCCGTATATTGTTGAATGGTACAAACAGTTTGGAGTTGGGGCAAAGATTAGGCCACGAGATGTGTGTGCTAAAATTACACATTCTCGAGAAGGAGGAATAACTTTTAAGTTAAACTTCTTAGTTTTGTTCATGAACACTATGGTTCAATGCCATCCGTCAGGTTCATGTTTGCTTAAAATTTTGGACTACATAACAGACGGTGTGGATATTAAAAACATAAACTGGTGCAACTTAGTAATGGCTGCTTTGCGAGTATGCAAAAATGATTGGAAGAAAGTTGTAGCCAGTTTTTTTGTTGGACCTCTATCATTCCTAACTGTAAGTTTATTTTTACAATAACTCATTAGAAGTAGTGTCATCAACATGAGATTTTAATTCAATCAAAGGTGATTGTACTTCAATCACATGTGATTGTGCTTCAATCACACGTGATTGTACTTCAATCACATGTGATTGTCCTTCAATCACAGGTGATTGTGCTCAATCACAGGTGATTGTGCTTCAATCACATGTTTTTCATGTATTTTTTTTCTTCACAAATGAGTATATTTTTAACATATGTTTTTCATGTATTTGTATAAAACCAGCTTTTGTACTTGGATTCAATAAAGTGTAGCACATTATATGTGGCACGACAACGTCCTGCTATTCTCGCTTGGGATTCACAAAAAATGAATGATAGACAAGATGCAGAAATCCTTGAAGGCGGTTTTGGCAGAGGAGACGTGGAACCTCCATTTGGAGAAGCTTTAAAAAACGAGAAGTTTGCTTCTGAGGAAATTTTTCAACATATAATATATTTTTATTTATTTATTTATTTCTACTTTTACTAAATAATGAACAAATGTATCAAAATTTTTAGTAATCACATGTGATAAGCGTTGGGGAGTAACGTATAAAGCTAGAAAAGTTACAGATGATTTCTGTTAATATAAAAATCAACTGTGATTTTAATACTAGTTTATTACTTTGATGAAATCACCTGTGATTTCGTTTTTGTTGAAAAAATGTTTATATGAAAATCACCTGTGATTTGATTTGTTTATATGAAATCACCTGTGATTGTGTGAGCAGTTACTCCATTATTAAACAGAAATAGTGTTATTTGAATGATGTTATTATTTTTGGGTTAAGAACTAATGTTATTAAAATATAAGAGGTGAATTTTGATGGAGACTCTAATCACACTATAACATGATTGACCACCTCACAAACTTACAAAAAAACCATGATTATTGTGAAGAATATTTGTTTTGATTATTCAGTTAAGTATTCCACTTATTGAATCTTTTTATTTTAATAAATGTTTATTTGAAAATCACCTGTGATTTGGTTTGTTTATATGAAATCACCTGTGATTGTGTGAGTAGTTACTCCATTATTGAACAGAAATAGTGTTATTTGAATGATGTTATTATTTTGGGGTTAAGATGTAACAACCGTCAAAACTTCTAGTCGACAACGCTAACTTTTAACCTCGATACGCTATACTTGCTTCTTGCTATGACTAATTCTATGTGCTATGTGGTTACGAAGAGATAACTCTTAAGCTAAGCTCGTAGTAACTCACACAAAACTCTTAAAACGAAAGTTTACTTTATTTAAACCTTTAAGCGCGGATCGGGATCGGAATCATAAAATGACTTCGGAATCAGATTATGTAAGTCCTAATACCAAGAAAACACCTAAGGAACTTTCCTAAGTTCATAACGTATCATAATTTATAACTTTCATTTAACGAAAAAGGTCCAACGAAACAAAACGCAAAAACGAAAAAAATCACAAAATTATTTGCAAAACAAGCCAGGACGCCGCACACACACCTTGTGCGACGTCCTGGACACCCCAGTCCGAAAATTCTTGGATTTTTGTTACTTGTCTCGTTTTTAAAACACCTCCAACCAATCAAAAACGTCCTAGACTACTCAATTACTGCTTTTAGCAGAACCCAAACCCCCATACCATCATTTCCTTTCATTTTCTTTTCAATTTCATTTTTATAAACACCAAAAACACATACACACACATTTTCTCCCATCTCTTCTTCATTTCCTCTCCAAGACTCCATCAATTACAGCCACAGAAATCACATTTCACACCATTAAAAATCATTCTAATAACAAGAGGAAGCAAGGGAATCAAGCTAGTTTCGGTTTCAAAACGTTTTCTACACTTTTGGAGCTCTAAATCCGCCTAGACCATCATCTAAACACTTTCATTCGGTAGAAACTCTTCCTTTTTACTTATATTACTAATATAACTCATTGCAAGTATGATCTAAGCTATAAAAACAAGTTTTGATGAAGTTTTATAACCATTTTTATACAAAAACGGGTTTTTATTTAATGATGCTTAAATCTTTGATTTTGTGGTTAAAAGTTATGTATAAACTGTTAAAATAACATATTATGAAGTTTAAACCGATTGCATGTCGAAATCTATGGTTGGAATAAACGATTTTACAAGAAAAACCCGAAAACAAAAATCTGCTCGAGCTGTGCGCCGTCCCTAAGGCCAGGACGACGCACAGCCTGTTGATTTTCCGAAAAATGGTCGTCTTGGCCATTTTGAGTTGTTTACACCGCTGACTTTTTCGAGACTTAATATATATGACTGAGTTTGGTTAAAACAATAACATTGGTGACTTGTGTTGGACCATTTATACAAAAATGAACCCGTTATTATGATTATGTGATATATGTGAATTGTGAGCGGGAAAGTGACTTTGGAATTTTTGGAAATGAAATTTGGGCGCGGAAGCGCTGCCCAAATTTCGTTGGAAATTCCAAACCACTTCAGCGACCAAATTATACATGTCATATTAATAAAAACGCTAAACTTGGACTTTTGGACTAAAACAAAACGATAACCGTTTCGGACGATTTTTGGACAAATTGGACCTTGACACTTAAAGTTTAACTAAAGACTATTTATCATATTATACAATAACATAATAACACTTGAACAAAACTTGGTATTATTAGGCTTTCGGTGATTCCCGACACACTTCCCGACCGTTCCTGCTTACGATTATCTTCGCAACCAGTGAGTTACAAACCCCTACTCTTTTAAACGCTTTTAATACTTTTTGGGGTGAAATGCGAGTCTTAGGCTTAAACACTACATTTAAGCTGATAAACGCTTTGATACTTGAATGCTAAACGAAAACTATTTGACACTCGAAAACTATCATGAAACGCTTTGATACTCGAATACTTTTGTGAAACGCTTTGATACTCGAAAACTATTGGGAAACGCTTTGATACTCGAAAACTATTGTGAAACGCTTTGATACTCGAATATTTTGCCAATGACTAAAACAATGCCGAGGATACGAAAGCTATATTTGCCAATGACTAAAACAATCGATCGTCATGTTGCGGACTTTGTACAACATGGACGTGAGAAACCACTAAAATTCCCGACACTACCAAGGACATTAGTTGCTATTAATCCCTTTGGAAAGGACCGTTAGTAGATATGGATAGCGCTATTAGGGTAGATAGACCCTCACCACAACGACTTATAATGATGGTGCATAATACTAAATGGGTAGGCTTTAGGCTTAGCAACGATCATTGGGCAATACATAGGATTGTCACATAGTCGCGCTATGTGGTCAATGCCTACGAAAACGAATACTAAACTTTTTCGCATGGTTATGCGACTACTTTTTGAATACTATACTTTTCGCATGCTTATGCGACAACTACATGAATGCTATATTTTTACGCATTGCTATACGTCGAAACTTGATTACATATACTTTACGCATTGCTATGCGTCAACGCTTTGAATACTTAAACTTTGTAGCTCACTAACTACGTCCCCCGTAGTTAACACTTGACTCGTATTTTTAGGAAATGAGAAAGCTTTGGAGACGATACTTATGCTTTGGGCTGATGACTTCAAGAATGGGAAGGGGTTCGGGTGGCTTGGCTATGAACACTTATCTTGTATTTTGGATATGTAAACGATGTTTTAAACACTTGTAAACCTTTGAGGTTATGTTTCTTTTAATACAACTTGGTGTAGAATTATAAACTTGTGTATCGAATGCTATTGCTCTTCACATCCTGTGTTCCGCTTTAGCTGGGTGCGACAGACTTTGTATCAGAGCGCAAGGTTATAGTGAATACCGATTTTTCAAAAATCAAACTATAACCAGTTTCTAAAACGAAAGATTTTATTTAACCAAAATGTGAAGGCATTGTTTAACTTGAATTATTCGTAGCCTGATCACCTATGAATAAATTGGACTAAATTATGTCGGAACGGGATTGGTAAACATTAAACGAACCTCCCTGGGAATTCTGGAAGTCAGACCCACTCAGACCTAGATGCTATACTTAAGATACTCTATGTGCTCAGCTTATTACTAATACTAACATGAGTCGTATCTTCGAACTAACTCGTTACCGATTTAGGGTAAGTCGAGAGGGAAAGACATAGCTACGTTAGACAACGAAACGCTATATGATTTAGACTGATACTAAGATAACATTAAGACTTAGTGGGAATTTGATCCCATTCACCTTTCTATGATGCGACGAAAGGACGAATACAATCGTGTCAGACGACGAGGTAGATACCCGACGCATACTCTTGAGGACTCACATCTTCCTACGAACTCGATATACATTTCTGATACCTTATTGAGGTACATGAGCGTGGAGCTAACCCCATCGTAAACTATTACATTACCGTATAACGACTTGGATCCGGACTGGTTTATACTGCCCCATGCCGACTATATCCCTCATCCTTTAGGAGGAGACAACACATTCTCGACTATCGACACCGTATACACTTTATCCCACTAATAATTACGCGACTCCTTTTATGGAAACTGAGAAGTATTCCCGCGTAAGACATGGGTGCAGTTACAACTCGGCATACTAAGTGATGCGCCCAAGATATCCGATAACTTAGGATTGACACTGGAAGACAAGATGGGTTCATGCGACAAGTTTATGGATCTCCAGATATGGTCCAGAAGCCGATGTATCACGACACTCGTATTCACGAACTATCACTTGACATACTTCATACCAAATAAACGATACATAGGGCAGACCAGCCAACTCGATGCTAGGGGTGGAATTGCTACACGTAAGAGTTTTGAAAATCGCTGTTATCGCTCGCTCGCCTTAGTACACCCAATATAGTAATCTTCGGTCGACACGAATTCTTAATCTAAATCGAATGATATGCCCCTAGCATAAACATGTATGCCGCATACCTTACTTTCATTTAGTGACATTATAATCATGCGAAATAATGTACAATAAGTGATGGTACTCGATTAAAGGACTAGCATTTATGAAATCGCAAGGATATCGCAAATTCATTTAGGGAATCGTTGGTCAGTGTGGATTCCTAGACTCGAATACAAATCTAAAGTAACTTCAAAACAAGGTAGGTTTTGAGAGTATATCCTAAAACGAAGGATCATCACGAAGATATGATCACATTCTTATGTTACGGTAAACCACATAATGGTTATTTGTCAAACATGTTGAAGTCATGTCTCTACAAGGAAATCATCTAAACACCTGCTCTACAATAAGACCTCATTCATACAAGGCGACATGGAAAGGGAAAGGCTAAACCTTATACCCGAAAGACACTCACAACCGAGGTAATAGCTCGTTGCTATTTAACCAAGAAGGTGCCCAAGGAAACCGACTAGTAGTAAGGAAGTACCGGAAGTAATTTCCCGGTGACTTGCCCGAACTATTACTAGTCCATTAAGTAAACTTAAACATTAACTCAATGCTCAGCACAACCATTGCGGCCCAAGCATCATACAAGTTAGAGAACTCGTGATAGGAACCGAGGAAGCAAGATACGACCCCCGAGAAGTTGCAGCTTTGTCGCAGTAATAGAAATGGACTGGTTGACCATACAAGATGTGGAAATATTATGCTTAGATAAGACGATTCGGATGTCATTAGAAGATGGGAAGGAAGTGATAGTTCAAGGAGATAGGCCGGGACAAACTTCGAAACTTATATCGGTGATGTAAATGCGCGAATACCTGAATAAGGGCTGTTTTGCATTGTTAGTACACATAAAAGACAAACAAACGAAAGTAGCAGCCCTTAACGATATACCGATAGTTAGAGACTATCCGGAGGTATTCCCGAAGAGCTGCTAGAACTACCACCGCTGAGGCAAGTGGAGTTTAGAAACGAAGAAATTATTGGAGCAGCACCAGTGGCAAAGACGCCGTATCGACTAGCTCCGACAGAGATGCAGGAATTATCCAGCCAAGTTCAGGAATTATTGGATAAAGGATTTATCCGACCAAGCTCATCACCATGGGGAGCGCCGATTCTATTCGTAAAGAAGAAGGATGGATCGTTTCGCATGTGTATCGACTACGGAGAATTGAATAAACTAACCGTCAAGAACCGATATCCTCTTCCACGAATCGACGACCTTTTCGATCAACTTCAAGGCACAACCTACTTTTCAAAGTTTGACTTAAGGTCTGGGTATCATCAAGATCTGGTTCCGGAAGAAGATATACCGAAAACCGCATCCGCACTAGATACGAACACTATAAGTTCCTGGGAATGTCGTTTAGACTCACAAATGCACCAGCGGTATTCATGGATTTGATGAATAGGGTATGCCGACCGTATCTAGACGAATTCGTTATTGTACTCATCGACGACATCTTAATCTTCTCGCGTAGCAAAAGAGGTCACCTAGTTAATGGATCCGGAATTCTACATTGATCCCTCAAAGATCGAAGCTATAGAGAATTGGAAAACTCTCAAAAGTCCGACAGAAATCCGCCAATTTTTAGGATTGGCTGGGTATTACCGGCGACTCATTCAAGATTTCTCTAAGGTAACTAAACCCCAAACAAAGTTAACGCAAAAGAACGAGAAGATCAACTGGGGAGATGCACTAGAACAAGCCTTCAAAATCCTAAAAACAAATTTGTGCAATGCTCCAAATCTAACTCTTCCTGAGGGAAACAAAGACTTCGTAGTATTTTGTGACGCATCTAACCTAGGATTAGGTTATGTATTGATGAAACGAAATAAGGTCATAGCTTACGCATCGCGACAACTTGAGAAACATGAGGTCAACTACGCTACGCACGACTTAGAACTAGGAGCGATAGTTTTTGCCCTCAAAATTTGGAGACATTACCTCTACGAAACCAAATGCACAGTATTCACGGACCATAGGAGTCTGCAACACCTACTAGATCAGAAACTACTCATCATGAGGCAAAGGAGATGGTTGGAACTCCTTAGCAACTACGGCTGCGATATTAAGTATCACCCTGGCAAAGCAAACGTCGTAGCAGATGCCTTGAGTAGGAAAGAAAGGCAACAGACAACCCGAGTGCGTGCATTAGGAATTTACCTTAAACCCGACTCGAGAACGCATATAGCAAGTGCCCATCATGAGGCTTTGAGAGCAGATAACATAAAGGTCGAAACGTTGCACAAACACAACAAGGATTTTGTAAGGAAGAGCGATGATGTCTACTAATTTAGGGATCGAGCCTGGATTCCTACGACCAACGAATTGAGAAAGACCAGTATGGATGAAGCACACCGAACACGATATTCCATTCATCCAGGAAAAAGCAATATGTATAAGGACCTCAAGGAACATTATTGGTGGCCTGGAATGAAGAGAGACGCCGTTGTATACGTAGAAAAATACCTCACCTGCGCGAAAGTGAAGGCCGAACATCAAAAGCCATCTGGATTACTACAGCAACCCGAAATTCCCGAGTGGAAATGGGAGCAAATCACAATGGACTTCGTCACAAAGTTACCTCGAACATCAAAGGGTAACGACATGATCTGGGTTATAGTAGATCGACTAACGAAGTCAGCACACTTCATTCCCATTAAGGAAAGTTTTAACGTAGAAAAACTTGTCCAGATGTACATCAAAGAGGTAGTGACACGTCACGGAATACCCACGTCAATCATCTCGGATAGAGATACTCGCTTCACTTCCAGATTTTGGAAGGCATTCCAAGAGTCGTTTGGCACACGATTGGACTTAAGCACGGCTTACTATCCACGGACCGATGGTCAAAGCGAGCTTACAATACAAATCTTATATGGTATTCTAAGCATGTGTTATTGACTTCGGAGGAAGTCAGGATAACCATATACCACTAACAGGATTCTCCTATAACAATAATTATCGCGCTAGAATCAAGTATGCTCCTTTTAAACTCTTTACGAAAGAAGTGCGAATCTCCACTGTGTGGTTGGAACCAGGAGATCGACGATTAATTAGCATGGATGTAGTGCAAGAAACGATTGATAAATCACAACGATAAATTAACGACTAAGACTGCTAGAAGTCGTCAAAAGAGTTACGTTGAGATGCGTAGAAAAGACTTAGAATTTCAAGTCGGCAACAAAGTACTTCTTACGGTGTCACCTTGGAAAGGTGAAATACGCCGCGGAAAACTCTAGAAAACTTAACCCCAGATACGTAGGACCATTTGAGATACTCGAAAGGGTAGGTCCCGTGGCGTATCGTTTAGAACTACCGCAAGAGCTCGGTAACATGCATAACACTTTTCATGTTTCGAGATTGAAAAAGTGCCTAGCGGACGAAACACTTATCACACCTTTAGAAGGAGTGCAACTAGACGAAAAACTTCAACTCGACGAAGAACCAATTGAAATCATAGATCGCGAAACTAAGAAACTAAGGCACAGTAAAATCCCCATAGTGAGGGTGCGATGGAACGCAAAACGAGGCCCCGAATATACCTGGGAATGATAGGATCGAATGATGCTTAAGGATCCTCATCTCTTCACTTCTCCCACAACGAATGCTACAAGTTGAAATTTCGGGACGAAATTCTTTCAACATGGGGAGAATGTGACAACCGTCAAAACTTCTAGTCGACAACGCTAACTTTTAACCTCGATACGCTATACGTGCTTCTTGCTATGACTAATTCTATGTGCTATGTGGTTACGAAGACATAACTCTTAAGCTAAGCTCGTAGTAACTCACACAAAACTCTTAAAACGAAAGTTTACTTTATTTAAACCTTTAAGCGCGGATCGGGATCGGAATCATAAAACGAATTCGGAATCAAATTATGTAAGTCCTAATACCAAGAAAACACCTAACGAACTTTCCTAAGTTCATAACGTATCATAATTTATAACTTTCATTTAACGAAAAAGGTCCAACGAAACAAAACGCAAAAACGAAAAAAAATCACAAAATTATTTGCAAAACAAGCCAGGACGCCGCACACACACCTTGTGCGACGTCCTGGACACCCCAGTCCGAAAATTCTTGGATTTTTGTTACTTGTCTCGTTTTTAAAACACCTCCAACCAATCAAAAACGTCCTAGACTACTCAATTACTGCTTTTAACAGAACCCAAACCCCCATACCATCATTTCCTTTCATTTTCTTTTCAATTTCATTTTTATAAACACCAAAAACACATACACACACATTTTCTCCCATCTCTTATTCATTTCGTCTCCAAGACTCCATCAATTACAGCCACAAAAATCACATTTCACATCATTAAAAATCATTCTAATAACAAGAGGAAGCAAGGGAATCAAGCTAGTTTCGGTTTCAAAACGTTTTCTACACTTTTGGAGCTATAAATCCGCCTAGACCATCATCTAAACACTTTCATTCGGTAGAAACTCTTCCTTTTTACTTATATTACTAATATAACTCATTGCATGTATGATCTAAGCTATAAAAACAAGTTTTGATGAAGTTTTATAACCATTTTTATACAAAAACGGGTTTTTATTTAATGATGCTTAAATCTTTGATTTTGTGGTTAAAAGTTATGTATAAACTGTTAAAATAACATATTATGAAGTTTAAACCGATTGCATGTCGAAATCTATAGTTGGAATAAACGATTTTACAAGAAAAACCCGAAAACAAAAATCTGCTCGAGCTGTGCGCCGTCCCTAAGGCCAGGACGACGCACAACCTGTTGATTTTCCGAAAAATCGTCGTCTTGGCCATTTTGAGTTGTTTACACCGCTGACTTTTTCGAGACTTAATATATATGACTGAGTTTGGTTAAAACAATAACATTGGTGACTTGTGTTGGACCATTTATACAAAAATGAACCCGTTATTATGATTATGTGATATATGTGAATTGTGAGCGGGAAAGTGACTTTGGAATTTTTGGAAATGAAATTTGGGCGCGGAAGCGCTGCCCAAATTTCGTTGGAAATTCCAAACCACTTCAGCGACCAAATTATACATGTCATATTAATAAAAACGCTAAACTTGGACTTTTGGACTAAAACAAAACGATAACCGTTTCGGACGATTTTTGGACAAATTGGACCTTGACACTTAAAGTTTAACTAAAGACTATTTATCATATTATACAATAACATAATAACACTTGAACAAAACTTGGTATTATTAGGCTTTCGGTGATTCCCGGCACACTTCCCGACCGTTCCCGCTTACGATTATCTTCGCAACCAGTGAGTTACAAACCCCTACTCTTTTAAACGCTTTTAATACTTTTTGGGGTGAAATGCGAGTCTTAGGCTTAAACACTACATTTAAGCTGATAAACGCTTTGATACTTGAATGCTAAACGAAAACTATTTGACACTCGAAAACTATCATGAAACGCTTTGATACTCGAATACTTTTGTGAAACGCTTTGATACTCGAAAACTATTGTGAAACGCTTTGATACTCGAAAACTATTGTGAAACGCTTTGATACTCGAATATTTTTGTGAAACGCTTTGATACTCGAATACTTTTGTGAAACGCTTTGATACTCGAAAACTATCGTGAAACGCTTTGATACTCGAATACTATAATGAAAACGATTTGAAACTCGAATGCTATTACGAAAACACTTATGTATTTTGAATGCTACTATGAAATGCTTTGATATTTTGAATACTAAAACGAATGACTATTTTGCCGGCATTGTTGAGGGTTTTGCCAACAATGCCGAGGATACGAAAGCTATATTTGCCAATGACTAAAACAATCGATCGTCATGTTGCGGACTTTGTACAACATGGACGTGAGAAACCACTAAAATTCCCGACACTACCAAGGACATTAGTTGCTATTAATCCCTTTGGAAAGGACCGTTAGTAGATATGGATAACGCTATTAGGGTAGATAGACCCTCACCACAACGACTTATAACGATGGTGCATAATACTAAATAGGTAGGCTTTAGGCTTAGCAACGATCATTGGGTAATACATAGGATTGTCACATAGTCGCGCTATGTGGTCAATGCCTACGAAAACGAATACTAATTTTACGCATGGTTATGCGACTACTTTTTGAATACTATACTTTTCGCATGCTTATGCGACAACTACATGAATGCTATATTTTTACGCATTGCTATGCGTCGAAACTTGATTACATATACTTTACGCATTGCTATGCGTCAACGCTTTGAATACTTAATCTTTGTAGCTCACTAACTATGTCCCCCGTAGTTAACACTTGACTCGTATTTTCAGGAAATGAGAAAGCTTTGGAGACGATACTTATGCTTTGGGCTGATGACTTCAAGAATGGGAAAGGGTTCGGGTGGCTTGGCTATGAACACTTATCTTGTATTTTGGATATGTAAACGATGTTTTAAACACTTGTAAACCTTTGAGGTTATGTTTCTTTTAATACAACTTGGTGTAGAATTATAAACTTGTGTATCGAATGCTATTGCTCTTCACATCCTGTGTTCCGCTTTAGCGGGGTGCGACAGAACTGATTAAATTGTGTGAGTAGTTACTCCATTATTGAATAGAAATAGTGTTATTTGTACAAATCTGTATTATAACTATTAACAATATTTTTTGCAGTATTTTGTTAGAAAACTAGAGACAAATTTATCATTTCTACATGAAATAAAAGACGACATAACATCTGTTTTAGAGGAAGCTACAAGAATGTACCCACACAACGAAAAAATAAATCTTTACAAAGTCAAATTTCAATCTATTTTCGTTGGCGGTAGTGGTCCTAGTAAAACTGATGAATATGAAGAAGTTCAACAAAATGACTCAGTGAAGAATCGAAAAATTGCAGTTGATTTATCGTCATCTCAGATGATTGAATATACACTCCCATTATCAAATTATGATCATCTTAATATTGATGATGATGGTGAAAAGGTAAACGATTCTTTTGAATCACTGAATGTTGATGCTGAAAAATCAGTTGAAGTTGAAGAGGCGGACAAAGACTTGAAAATCGGTACATTTTATTAAAATTCATTAATGTGAATCACCTGTGTTTTTTTGGAGAAAAAATAAATTAAAAAACTTTTATCTAAATCTTTTTTATTTTATTATATTGTTTAGCTGTTGGTGATTCTTCAATAGATGGAGATGGTGGTGTTATCGATACCCAATTTCTGAACCAAACAGGTGTTGCTCAAACAATGGACCGTCAAGTTGAAGTATATAAACAGAATAGAGAAGCTAAGAGTAATCACCTGTGATTTTATTTATAAAAGTTTTCTTTTAAAAACCTTTTATCTAAATCTTTTTTATTTTATTATATTGTTTAGTTGTTTGTGGATTTTCAATAGATGGAGATGGTGGTGATATCGATACCCAATTTCTGAACAAACCAGGTGTCCAACAAACAATGGACCGTCAAGTTGAAGAACATAAACAGAAAAAAGAAGCTAAGAGTAATCACCTGTGATTTTTATTTATAAAGTTTTTTCTTAAAAAACTTTTATCTAAATCTTTTTTATTTTATTATATTGTTTAGCTGTTGGTGATTCTTCAATAGATGGTGCTTGGGCTGTTATCGATACCCAATTACTGAACGAGACAGGCGTACTCCAAACAGTGGATCGTCAAGTTGAAGAACATAAACAGAATACAAAACCTAACAGTAAATCACATGTGATTTTATTAATAAAGTTTTTTCTTAAAACACTTTTATCTATAATCTTTTTTTTCTATTATATTGTTTAGCTGTTGGTGAAAAGGTAAAAGATTCTTTTAAATCACTGAATGTTGATGGTGAAAATTCAGCTGAAGTTGAAAAGGTGGAGACAGACTTGAAAATAGGTACATTTTATCACCTCTGATTTTATTAAAAAGTTTTCTCTTAAAAAACTTTTAACTAAATCACCTGTGATTTTATTTAAAAATGTGCATTGATCAGGAAAAGTAATAAAATCACATGTGATTTGAAAAAAAAAAAAAAAAAAAAATCATTTTATCTAATTTGTTTTGTACAAACAACTTGTTTAGGAAAAGTTGATATCGTAAAAGCCTCTTGTCCTACTTTCTCTCTTGGTATAACACAAGACTTTAGTGTAGAACAGAATGAAAAAAATTTGGAAGTAAAACAGTTTCCTGTTGATCTGAAAGAAAAAGAGGTATTACAAGTTTCTGTTGGTATGAAGAGAAAGGAAGCTGTAATAGAAGATCGTAAAGAATCTGTTGATGTGAAGGAAAAGCGACAAAAGTTGAAGCGGGTGGGTCAAAAACGGGTGAGCCAAATGCATATGAGTTACAAAAAAGGGTTGATAAAGAGAAAAAAGTTATGGAAAAAGATGATCCTTCATTCATTACCCCTTTTGAACCTGAAAAAAAACGTATCACTCATGTAGCTCGTTATGACAAATCACCATATCATAATCGTAAGACGAATATCACACTCGAACTTACAGCTATAGAGAAGAAAATACCTGATGCGCTTTTTTCTATGACTGGGCCTGAATCCTAAGTAAAAAAAGTTATAATTGTTTTTTATTTATTTTTATGTTTATTTATTACATGTGATTTGATATTAGGTTTTGAATAACATATATTTTTTTTTCTTTCAGGGATATGGTTTTTGAAACTGAAGATGGTGAAACTCAGTCTATGTATTTGCATATGGAAATGTTAACTCCTTCGTTATGGATTGATGGTATTGTCATTGATTGTTGGGGTGCTATGCTAAATGATCAAGAAAAATATAAAGGTGACGGATCATTACGTCGGTATTTCTTTAAGACAGACACTTTTGTAAGTTTTTAATTTGAATTTTTAAAATTCATCTTTTTAAATGTTATTTAGTTTTATATCATCATGTTTTTAAAGTAATTTGTTTTAAATTCATCTTTGTTGTTTTCCAGGAAACAAGAGTTTTCATGGATGAGGGGATTAAAGAAGAACAAAAAATTGATACGTTCATTGAAAATGTGAAAATCGCTATGAAAAATGATAGGAAGCTTCTGTCGTTTAAGGACATCGACTTGGTACATATATTTTTTTTATTATTTATGAACAATTCTTTATTTTTTCATTTTTAATATGTTTGTTTTAATATTTGAATTATTTTTTACAGGTATTCTTCCTCATTTGTATGTCACAACATTTTTATCTTATTGTTTACAACTTAAAGCATCCAAAGATTCTACTAATTGACAATAGCAAGAATGGTGAATTTGATAAATATGGCGAAATCCCTTCAATGCTTGTAAGTAAAAATATCACATGTGATTGTATAGTTTTTTTTTTATTATTTATACAATTCTTAAAGTAAACAATATAGAATCACATGTGATTAGTAAAAATGTCACCAAAATGTTTAGTAATCACCTGTGATTCTATAGAATAACATTAGATATTATTATATATATTTTTTCCTTTTCTTTATATCATGTAAATTTTTAGGTTTTTAATTTAATTTTTATGTTGTTTTTTTTTTCTTGTTTTACAGAAAAAATTCTTTACAGAATATCTTGATAGGATAAACTACAAAAACCTTTACAAGATGAATTGCTGTGAAACTGAAAGAGCAGAGATGAAATGGAGGAAAAAATCGAATAACGTAGATTGCGGAGTATTTACGATGCTACATATGGAATATTACATGGGTGAAGAAATAAAGAAATGGAAATGTGACATCGCCATACAACCAAAAAAGCAGTCGGCCCACCTTCATGCACTTAGAAGGAAATTTGCAACAAAGTTGCTTTTATCAGATACTAATATACACAGATCTGAAGTCCAAAAGTTTGCTGATGAATTTTACAAGAAACCAATTGATGAAAGGAATGAGATTCTCAAAAATGCTTTGTTAACACGTGACCAAAGGGACCCCCAAAGACAGAAATGAATTCAAAAACAAGGAGTAGGATGTTTATTAAAATGGGTTGGGTGTTGTGATTTTCATTTTATTTGTGTATGTGTGGATATGATAAATTTTAAATATTTTGATGTTCTTATTTGAGTAATTTTGATTTTATTTGTGTATGTGTGGATATGATAAAATATGACTTAGTAATCACCTGTGATTTTATTGATAATGTGACTTAGTATGTTGATGTACCTGTTTATTATGACTAAATAAAATCCCTTACATAAGCCATAAAAATACGCGCTTATGAAATATAAACCGAAACTCAATAAGCTCATAAAGCCCTTATATAAAAGCTCAAACAAACACCCCTAAACACCAGTTTAATCATTTTAGTGACTTAATTTTAATGAAATCACAGGTGATTACTATATAATCACAGGTGATTAACTATAGAATGTTTATAAAGATTAGAATGTCGTTATATAAACACCGTTTGAGAATGTTTGAAACAGAGGAATTAATATGCCGTTATATAAAGCCCTTATTAATCCCGTTTCTCCAATTTTAGGGCTCATATTTGAAACTCCAACTACTCATTAGAAACCGCTCAGATATGAACTCCAACTATTCATTGGAAACTACCCTGAGGGATGTTCTTCAAGTAGTCAATCCCACAGGGGATGATTGGGCAAAATGATGCCATGTTATCAGTGATCTTCGAGCCATAGTTGGAACTCTGGAAGTTTTTAAAGGTAAATTCTTCAAACGTTTGAAATTAGGTGCCACAGTTGAGCCATTTTGGTTCATTTCGAGCCTTAGTCGTTTTATCTAACTTCTGAATTTCGATTGTTTAAAATTAGGTGCCACAGTTGAGCCATTTGGTTCATTTGTGTCTAACCTCTTCACCAGATGGGGAGATTTAGATATATCCATTTCTTCTGCGGGAGAAAAATACGACAAAAATTTACTGTTAGCCGTTATAAAAGCTATGAAAACAATAGGTATGCCTTATATTATATATGTTATTCATTAGCGGGTTGTTTATAAAAATATTTGTATAGTGATTCAGTTAAAAATAACAACGATTAACAGGCGGATTCGATGAGATTAATTATATTTTCGAAGCAAGAGTACCAATAGTGAAATGTGTTAGCACCAAGGACAAAATTCCATGCGACATCTCTCTCAACAATTTAAGCAGTCAAATGAAGTCAAAGATGTTGTATTGGATAAACGAGATTGATGGACGTTTCCATGACATAGTCTTAATTGTATGTTTCTACTGACTATAAAGTGATGATGTAAAGAACGTTTCATGTTATCATATGCTTATTATTAATGATTATATGTAGGTCAAAGAATGGGCAAAAGCGAATAGTATCAATGATCCTTAAACCGGAACTTTGAATTCGTATTCCCTTAGCTTACTCGTTATATTCCATTTTCAGGTGATTCCTAGCATTTCTACTGTTTCTCACGTATAAGTTTACTATTCTGTCTCCAATTTTTTGTTTCTTGTATTGGTTTTATAATCTCGTTTCTTTCAGACTTGTGACCCTCCCCTTCTACCCCCTCTTAGGGAAATTTACCCGGGGTACATGGCTGCTGATCTTATAGGTATTTGTTTTTCATATATTTGGAAAATGAAATGCATTTTGTGAAAAATTAATACGACAACATTTTGTGAAACAAGTGAGAGAGCTATTGTTGAGAAAAATATCGAAAACATTTGTACTGGGAACATAAACATGTTTTATTTGAGGAGAATACCTAACAGAAGCTCGTTGTCTGATCTTTTTATTTCATTTCTTGAAAAGGTAAGTTTCTTATTATTTGTTTATGTGATCTTAAAAAATCGCTGTTAGGGTTTCTGAGTTATAGTTTAATTATAGCATAAAAGTCTCTAATCTCTGTTCGTTTGTTGTTTTTCAGTTCTTGGACATCAGAGTGAGGAGTCAGCTTTCCAAAATTAGTCCACAAAATGGAAATTGGGAAAATATCAGAGATCTTCCCACATGTGCTCTATTTGTACGTCTTCTCTCTCTTTTTTATGTAACAGGTCAAGATTGGTTCAGAGGTAACTGGTTCTAACGTGGTCGGGTTGGGTTGACATGCATACACTTTTCTCTGTCACATAAAAATATGATGATCTAATTTTGTTACTATCGGTGATTATAGATCGAGGATCCATTTGAGCAACTGACGAATTCTGCAAGGGCTGTAATACCAAAAAACATGTTGGTGATTGAACAAGCATTTCAAAGTACCTATAAGCAACTAACATCTGGCAAACTACAGAACCCCCTTTAAGTTCTAGTGAGCCCCAAGGTAATGAGTATTATATCCACATCACAAGCTGGAAGCTCTACTGGTATTGTCAGGATGAATCATCCAATAATCGATCCCCAGCCTCAAACAAACCCGAACGGTATGGAAGCTGGAAGCTCTACTGGTATCATCAGGATGACTCATCCAATAATTGATCCCCAGCCTCAAACAAACCAGAAAGGTATGGTTAGGCCCCCGCGTGTGTTTACAAACAACAGTAACAACACTGATATGGAAATATCTTCTTTCTTTTTAGGTTCAGAGCAACATGTTTCGTGAAGATCTCTTCTCCACGAACATGCTCAAAAGATGCGGATATCAATCCCAGTATTTTCTACCGAAAATGAAGGATGTGTTCATATACCAAAGTTCATATCCACTGTTAAGTTTGCTGGCAAGATGTTCAAATCAACCAACACATTTAAGCAGCTTGACATGGCTGAAGAAGATGTATCAAGAATTGCATACATTACAATTACAGAAAATTGTAAAAGTGATGCCTTGCAATTAATCATAGAGGTTTCATGTTTTTCTTCTTCTTAAATTTTTTTTTTGTAAACTATCTTATTATAGTGAGAATTATGTACTTACGTTTGAATAATGTTATTATTTTTTCCTGTTATCCAGGAGAAAACCTATTGCAAAGCTATTCTGGTAGAAATGGGAGTTAAGTTGAAGCTTGGAATACCGAAATATAACCTGGTTCAAGTTGACAATCGAAATGGGCCACATAGTCCTTTGTTCCTTTCTTCTGTGGTTTTTAACAATGTTTCTTATCTAGGAGAATTTTGCAAAACAAAGAAACAGTCTGAACAAGTGGCAGCTCGTGCTGTCATTCTAAAAAATTTAGGTATTTTGCAAAACCATATGTGACGTGCTTTTCGCGTATGTACTCTGGTATATGTCATAATCTTATCTTAGTTGCAGATTCCGAACAAGGACAGACTGTGGCGCAGATCGTAAATAGTAAGCTCAAGCAGTTTTAAGCCATGTAAGTTTTGAACCATGTAAACAAATCGATTTAGGACTAACACGTAAAAACTTGATGTTCATATTGATTTCTACATGTAGCCTCAGAAGGTTGGTTAATCATCTGTTATTCTATAGTTAATCACCTGTGATTCTATAGTTAATCACCTGTGATTTTATAGTTAATCACCTGTGATTCTATAGTAATCACCTGTGATTTTATTAAAATATAGAAATATGGTTTATAAAATGAAAAAAAGAAACATATTATTTTGTTAATTTAAAAAATATCTAAGATACAAGGGCCACTACAACTACCAAATGACACATGTGATTATATGAATGATTTCTACATGTAGCCTCAAAAAGGTTGGTTAATCACCTGTGATTCTCTAGTTAATCACCTGTGATTCTATAGTTAATCACCTGTGATTCTATAGTTAATCACCTGTGATTTTATTAAAATTAAGTCACTGAAATGATTAAACTGGTGTTTGGGAATTTCTTTTTAAAAAATTAACGAGTAATCACAGGTGATTACTAAACATATTTATTTTTACATGTAGCTTCAGAAGGTTGGTTAATCACCTGTGATTCTATAGTTAATCACCTGTGATTCTATAGTTAATCACCTGTGATTCTATAGTAATCACCTGTGATTTTATTAAAAAAAATATAGAAATATGGTTTACAAAATGAAAAAAACAATCATATTATTTTGTTAATTTAAGAAATATCTAAGATACAAGGGCCACTACAACTACCAAATTACACATGTGATTATATGAATGATTTCTACATGTAGCCTCAAAAAGGTTGGTTAATCACCTGTGATTCTATAGTTAATCACCTGTGATTCTATAGTTAATCACCTGTGATTCTATAGTAATCACCTGTGATTTATTAAAATTAAGTCACTGAAATGATTAAACTGGTGTTTGGGAGTTTCTTTTGAAAAAATTGACGAGTAATCACAGGTGATTACTAAACATATTTATTTTTTTACATGTAGCTTCAGAAGGTTGGTTAATCACCTGTGATTCTATAGTTAATCACCTGTGATTCTATAGTTAATAACCTGTGATTCTATATTAATCACCTGTGATTTTATTAAAAATATAGAAATATGGTTTATAAAATAAAAAAAGAATCATATTATTTTGTTAATTTAAGAAATATCTAAGATACAAGGGCCACTACAACTACCAAATGACATATGTGATTACATGAATGATTTCTACATGTAGCCTCAAAAAGGTTGGTTAATCACCTGTGATTCTATAGTTAATCACCTGTGATTCTATAGTAATCACCTATGATTTTATTAAAATTAAGTCACTAAAATGATTAAACTGGTGTTTGGAAATTTCTTTTGAAAAAATTAACGAGTAATCACAGGTGATTACTAAAACATTTACTAATCACCTGTGATTTAATTAAAATTAAGACACTAAAATGATTAAACTGATGTTTGGGAGATTTTCTTTTGAAAAAATTTCCCATTATAATTCTATATACTATATGACTGTTTCTATTTAAGACAACACATGTGTATAGGATTACACTACACAAAAAAGCATGTATAAAAAACAATGACAAAACAAAAATGAAAGACTCCTGCATTTATAGCTTTTGCTTTATTATTTAAGTCACCTGTGATTTTTTAAAATTAAGTCACTAAATAAGTAATCACATGTGATTCTTTTCACAATCGATACAGTATTTTCTCACTTGTCCAATCCTACACATGTGTATAGGATAAGACTACACAAATTTGAAAGATTGTTGCATTTATAGCTTTTGCTTTATTATGTAAACTACACTTATACCATTGAAAACAACTAGCTTTTTTAACCATCATATTGCCTATATAAAGGATGTATATGGAAGACTATATGGAAGACAAAAGAGTACACTAAACAAAAAACCAAAAAAATGCCAGATGATTGCTTTGCCATTAAACTTGATCGCACCAAAGTCACAAGGGGAAGAGTGGTAAGTAATATATATTCATAATATATCCATCACAAATGTTTAGTAATCACCTGTGATTCTATAGTAATCACCTGTGATTCTATAGTTTTTATATAATCATAATATCATGGTTTAACTTTAATATATGTTGTGTATATAATAAACAATAACTATGTCATTTTTTGCAGACAATACCAGCATACTTTGTAAGGGAACATAACCTTACTGAATATCAGGAATGCGAAATTGTTTTCACCGACAATGATACCAAAAGGATGTTCGAAATGCAAACACACCCCGACCCACGGAGGAATGTTCCAACTAGCCATGTAACTATCAATGGTGAATGGAACAAATTTAGAAAAAGAAATGGGTTGCGATGTGGGACTATGTTGCTCTTCACAAAAACCTTGAAACAAACAAACTTTGGACTTCGATTGGTGTTCAATGTGGAAAAATACGACGTCTAAGATGAAAAGATTGTCTCGTTTGAAGCCAATATGTTTGTTTGTTTGTCTTATGTTTGTTTGTGTTGAATTTTCATGTGTTTGTAATCGTGATTATGTTCCTGTCATAGTTGGTATGTAAACCTCTGATCTGAGAAAGATAAAGAGGAAATGTAAATTTCGTATTCTGGAATTTGAAGATTTCGGTTGTTTCTTTGTGCAAATTCATATTTAAACTTTTTGTGTCTCATTTGATATGCATTTATTTATTGACTAAAAAGTAATCACCTGTGATTCCATAGTTTTTATTTGAGTAAGTAATCACCAGTGATTCCATAGTTTTTATTTGAGTAAGTAATCACCTGTGATTGTATAGTTTTTACGTTAAGAACTGTTTATTATTAAATGCCTTTGTATGTTGATGTAAATTGTCACAAAATCTTTAGTAATCACCTGTGATTTTATTAATTCAGTCCCTTAATATGTTGATGTAAAATGTCACCAAAAATGTTTAGTAATCACTTGTGATTTTATTAAATTTAGTGCCTTAGTATGTTTAGTATGTTGATGTGATTTTATAGTAATCACCTGTGATTTTATTAGTTTAGTGCCTTAGTATGTGATAACTAAACATGTTTAAACATACACAAAAAGAGTTGATCTACATAAAAAAACACATACATAAAATATATTGAAAGATTGGTCATAACTTGTCCAGGAATTCTAAAAAGTATTCAAATAACATAAATCAGCTACATAAAAGCTACTTAACAACAAACAAACTACTTAACAAGAACAACTTATGTTTAAACACCTCCTTGAACTGCATCTTCAATATCATCATCATCACAAACAAAAACAGACTTAAACAACTCTTTAAAATCCAATATTTTTGGATGAAGAGGACATTTGTGGACAGCTTCTTGTAGATATGACAATATATCATCTTTATCATCCAACAAAACGGAAAATTTCGACTGCAGTTTACGCACCATATCCTAAAAAAAAAAAAGCAAAAAAAATCAAAATAACAAAAAACACAAAAAAGAATAAATATTGAAAACAAATAGTGAAAAAGAAGAAGTTAAAAAACTAACATCAACAGCAACATCTTCGTTCATGATCAACTCATTATAATCAGGTTGCAAATCCCAAATCCCAAACCCTCCTTCTTTCATTTCAAGCTCTTGCATAGTCTTCATTTTATCCATACTCCAAGATTGAATTGCAGGTCTCCCACGAGGTATATCATACAAGTCGAATTTCACATAATCAAGATACAGAAGCTATACATAAAAACCAAAATTTATTAAGTAACATAACAATAAAACAATAGATAATAAGAAAGATAAAGAAAAGAAAAAAACTTACAACAAGAAAAGTAAGTGGACCACCATATAAACCGATTCCATATTTGTCCCATCCACTTTTACTATGAGCCAAAGAATCTAAAATATAACGACACCAATTTAAAGAAGAAATATCAACAGATTCGTCAACAAACTTCAAAACTTTAACGTCACAGGAACCGGAACTAGGGCATCCAACCATTGTATTTGAAAACAAGATCAGAAAATTAAGTTTAAACAGAATTCCCGCTTCAGAAGAATTTACAATAGCTTTGCAAATATCAGTTGCACGAACTTTATTGCCAGATGGAAACTGAGAATACCAGTGATTAATTAAAGGTCGATTGTCCATAGGAAGTTCATTTAAATCACACATGTTCAAACCACCACAAGGAATACCAAGAATTTCACGAACAGCTCCCTCATTTATATTAATTACGCCATTCTTCAACTTCAAAGTCATATTCCTTGGATTAAAATTATCGACAACAAAATGACCAATATGTGCAGGAAGCCCATCACATGGCATCTTGTATAAACCACCAAAACCCATTTCTTTTAAACAAAGCTTCTGTTCTAAACTTAAATTATTCAATGCAATGAATAAACTATGTGGGGACATGCGAGTTCTAATAGCTAAAAATTTCTTCGGTTTAGCAACCTTTACCAAAACAGAATCATCAACACCACCAACACAAACTGATTTCCTTTTAGAAACAACCTCTTTCCCTCTTGATAAATCATCAGACTTAATAGCAGAACTCCTTGTAGAACGACGAAATGATGAAGTTCCAATTTCATTCAAATGTTCAACTTCTTCAAGAACCTTACTTCTTGTGTACTTCTTAGACATACCCTGCGTTGTCTTCTCTTTCTCGCTTTCATTAACAGTAGTGTCATCAACATGAGATTGTACTTCAAACACAAGTGATTGTTCTTCAATCACATGTGATTGTGCTCCAATCACAGGTGTTTGTGCTTCAAACACAGGTGATTGTTCTTCAATCACATGTGATTGTGCTCCAATCACAGGTGTTTGTGCTTCAAACACAAGTGATTGTTCTTCAATCACAAATGATTGTGCTCCAATCACAGGTGTTTGTGCTTCAAACACAAGTGATTGTTCTTCAATCACATGTGATTGTGCTCCAATCACAGGTGTTTGTGCTTCAATCACATGTGATTGTGCTTCAGCTGCAAAATAAAAAAATAGCACAAACACATGTAACTACGTATACAGATTAATGAAAAAATAAAACAAAAACATCATATAAAAAAATATATACACAAAAACTGGATACATTACCATTAACAACATCTTCAATAACAACAGGAGTACTGGGTGTGTTTTTAAATTTACTCAACCCAGTTTGTTTGAATATCCGTTCACTTCTACGAGTACGACCTTCAAAAGAACAAAAAAAAAATAAAAAAAACAAACAAAATCACATGTGACTGAATAAACCACAAAAATATATATATATATATATATATATATATATATATATATATATATATATATATATATATATATATATATATATATATATATATATATATATATATATAAAACAGTTGATAAAGAAATCAAAAAAATACCTATAGATGACATGTTTCAACGGAAGAATTGATGATATGAAGAGTTTTATCTCGTTTTTCAATTGACGAATTAGAGTTTAATTCGATTTTCAATCGAAAAAATTAGGTTAAAAATGACTAGGTGATCTTGTGGTTAAAATTAGAAATCCGTTAAAAGAAGAAGCGCGTGGAGTAAAAAAAGAGAAAAAGGTAAAAAGACTAAACTGCCCCTCCGTGTCTTTTCCTTATAATTCATTTAAAGTCAACTTATAATCTCAGCCACAAAATTTAGGTGATCTTGTGGCTGAAAAGGTGATCTCTGGATCTCTAGAAAAAAACAGATCCCATTTGAACCCCAATCTATATATATATATATATATATATATATATATATATATATATATATATATATATAAAAGGATTGAAACAATTATAAAGACGTCACCTAAGCGTTTTGGACGCATGACAATATTTATAAATTATTTTAATTAAAAAAAATTAGAATTATCTTAAAAGAAAATTAGTACTATATATTTAATTAAAATTAAATAATTTAATGGTTATCACAGATATTATTTGTACTTATTAAATTAGGATTGATATTATTAAATATTACGTGTGTCTATTTAAAATTTTATCAATATTTCTATTTTGAGGTGATTATTAATTATCCATTAATTAAATAATGTAATACGGAATAAGTAAACTGGAAATGCTATTTGTATTTCTAAATTTGATAAAACAATATTTATGTTTAGATTAAAATAAAAACCAACAGTAGACTATCATGTGATTATTATTTATTATTTTTTTTACTATTACTAAGTTATTTTATTACTAAATAAGTTTATAAACTCTATATTTTCTATCATAATATTTAGTATTAATTTTTCGATTAACGTATATCGTATGCATATTAAACCGAGTATATTAACTAAAAGAGGATTCTTGAACTAACCTATAGATGTCACATGACACAAAGGAATATTCTCGTCTCACTTTTTTTGGCCTCTCTCTTCTCTCTATAATTGTTTTTTTTTAATAATTTAATTTCGAAAATTTGAAGAGTAATAATTAATTAATTAGTTATTTCAAATGGATTATTTTATGATAACCATTTTTGATATTATTAATTGGTTTTGATTTTCTCACCTAATTTTAAATTCTTAAAAATATTTAGTAATTCATTTATAACTACATTTATTAATAAAATAACATCTGTAAATTTTGACCAAATAATAAAGACGAATTCTAAAATTTGTTTTCTAATTCAAACTTTTTTAAGTTTCTCAAATAAGTTTCTTCCAAATCTCTCTCTATATATCTTCATTTGTTATTTTTTTGTCTTCTCATTTGTTACATTTTGTTTCTTAATTTCTTTTGTTTCGATTTATTTGTTTTTTTTGTAAGTTGTGTTTCTCAATTAAAATTTTTCTTTTCATCAATTTTAATTATATTATATTTATCTCTTATCTTCCATCATCTATTATCTATATTCATGAAATTGACATGTTTATACTTTTATTTGTTCACTCAGATAAATTTATATGCATCATGAAAAGGTAACATTTTTCATGATATATCAGTTGTAGTTGTTTTTTCTTTTGTTTTTGTTTTTAATTTTGATTTGAAGGTTGGGTTACTCAATTAGAAGGTACGTTTTTATCAATTTTACTTATATTAAAATTTTTCATTATCTACTTTTTTTAACATGCTTTTTTATTGGTTTCGGCATATTGAATATTAACCATTATGATTTATTTTTTTGTAGATTCTCGGGTTGTTTGGTAATTCTTCATATTTATATTAGTTCGACCAAGATCATATTCATTATTATCATCATTCTTGATTTTGCAGGTTGAAAATTTCAACAATGATTAAGAAGACAACTTATAGCTTTCAATTTAGAAAAATTTGTAAAAGTAACATTTTTCCTTCAAATATGATTATTTTTTGTAACTTTTGTTCTAACTTACTTTAAATTTGTTTATACCTTTCTTTAATTTTTTTGTTACTTTTTTTCTTCCAAATTGTATTTGTATATTTATGTTTATGACGTTTGTTTTACTTTATATACATTTAATTTGTTTCTTCATTGTTCAACATATTAATTTATCAATTACATGTTGCGACTTTATAATTGAGAAAAAAAAAAACTCGGATCGATTATGGATGAAGAAATAGTGTTACACTGAATATTAATATTTGAGTTTAGGAGTATAACCAACTCTTATCGATTTTGAACAATCTTTAAAAAGGACATTTATTTTCCTTAACAATTTTTTTTCTTTCTTAAACTCCCTCCATTAAATATGTCCAATAAAAAAGCATTTGTTTCTCTTAATAATTATACTTATTTTCTTAAAATCCCTCCACTGCAAATGTCTAATGTTGATAAAACAAAATATAAAAATTAAATTAGTAATTTACTCTAAAATGTCCTATATATTTTTTCATATAAATTATTACTACTAAACTGACTTTTGTTATATTTATATAATACTATAATTACTTCTTTTTATTCATTTTTAGTTAACATATATATTCTTTTTAAATAATAAGATAATTCAAAATTTTAAAACAACTAACCGTGCTTTATTTTCTCCCGTATCAATTAAATATCTTAAATACATATTTTTCAAATTTTTTCGAAACTCATTAGCTATCCCTAAGATTGATCTTTTTTTAATTATTTATTAAATCTCATGCATATTAAAATATCCTAAAATGTTATTAATTATTTTATTTATGTTCATTCAAAATTGTTGACTTTCTATAACTAATACAAATTAACAAATCTGTTAAACAAATGTATCGTAACATTAACTCAAATTGAATTATTTATTTTTTATAATTCAAATTTAAAATCTCATTGTTTACCTCCTAAAAGATTTGTTATCTTTAAACTATAATGTTTTACTCCTAAAATCTATATACATTTATATTTCAAATCTATCGAGACAATTTGTGTTAAAGTTGGATTATAATTAATAGTTGTCAAATTAAATTTATTGATATTTTGAAATCTCCTATATTTAAAGATTATATATTCTTTATGTTATTATAATTAATTCTTTTTATATAATTAATTAACCCATCTATATCTCCTACTTTTTAATAAATTAATATATTAAAAATATGTTTAACGTTTTTTTCAATTCATTACTTCTATTAAATTGGAACTAACATTTTATGAATAATTTTTTACCTTTTACTTTAACCTATGTTTAATAGTTTTTACATTTTTAAAAAAAATATTCCTATCCTATAATTAAAACACAAACATGCATATGAATGCGTGCTTTTTATTATTTTTTAATTTAATTGGGCTTTTGGGCTATAAACAGAAGAAGGGGATCGCCACAATCAAGAAGCTGGGTTGGGCTGTCGGGTTTTTGCTTCCTCTTTAAGACTTCAATATCTCGCCACCTGTCGTCTCTTTTGCCTCGCTGTGTATTCCTCTCAGTTTTTCTTCCATTGTTGCTTCAGTTCTAAGGTTTGTTTTTCTTCTTTACTTGCTGCATGTGTTATTTTTCGGGGTATTGGTTGTTGTATTAAGCTAAGCTTATGTGTTAATTTCTTGCATTGCTGTGTTGGTTAATTTTCGAAATTGGCCTCTGTTATGTTTTTTTTTTTACAGGTAGGAATTCGTAAACGGTTACATCGTCATTGGTTTTGTCTCCTATTGCTCTTTCGGTTAGTTTTCGAATTTCGTCGGACATAATTTAAAATTACTGTTTAGCGATGTGAATTTAATCTATAGAATAATTAGGTTTGTTAGTTTCTTGAATATCCTGTTAAATTAGGGTATGAAATGATTTTATGAAGAAATGAGGTTTTAGGGACTTTAGACGTTGTTTAGTGCCGATTTCTTTGTTGTTTATCGTTTAGTGCCTGTTTCTGCTCTATGTATTTGCCTGTGTCGTTTAGTTGGTTTTTTATTTGTACGTCTTCTGTTATGTTTAGGTTCTGTTTCCGCGTTCGTTCTTTGTCCATTTTCTCTTCTGCCATTTGGTGTTTTTCTGAAATGTGGGGTGCCGCTCTGCCTCAAGTGGTTACCTGGCCTACAGCTTCGATTCCAGCCCGTCGTCGGTACACACGTCGTCGTTCCGTAGTGCCCCATGTATTGCCTGTCGGAAACTCTTTGCCTACGTATTATGACTGTGGTGACGCGAGCAATTGGTGTTTTTATTGTGGCGCATTATTTTGGTATAAGGAAAGGGTGTTATCTGCTTCGCGTCTTGGCAGGCTGGCATACAATCAGTGTTGTAAGGGCGGTATGGTTGTCTTACCCGCACCTGCAATGCCACCAACCACTTTCCTTACTCTATACGAGGATTTTCAATTTTATGCGAAATATTAGAGCCTATAATTCAATGTTCTCTATGACATCGTTCGGTGCTACCATTGACGAATCTATGAATCTGGGTTCGGGTCCGTATACTTTTAAGGTTTCGGGCCAGATATCGCATCATATTGGTTCTTTGTGTCCTCAGCCTCCAAATGCTCCGCGTTTTCTGCAGTTGTATGTATATGACACTCTGAATGAGGTTGAAAACATGATGAGTTTTTTTGGTAATTCTGATTCTAACGATACGCTTAGGCCCGACATTGTTGCACTTTTGACTACCACTTTGCCAACCTGTAATGAGTACGTACGCACTTTTAAGCAAGCTGTCGAGATTGCAGATTCTGAGGCTGTCGTGGACTATGCAGTCAGATTATATAATAATGTTCCTGATAACCGTTACAGTGTACTGCATCAGGGAACGCTTGGGGCTATTGTTGTTGCTGACGACGCAAACGCGAGTGTCTATGACATAATCATTCACTCAAGGGATAACCGGCCTCATCGCATAAGCAAATTGCACCAATCATATATGCCTCTCCAGTATCCACTGCTATTTCCTTATGGTGAAGTTGGTTGGTCTCCGTCGTTGAAACTCAGATCTGTGCCAGGTTCGAGAACAAAATCGATGACGGTGAATATGTATTATAGCTATTTATTACATAGTCGTCGTGATGTATTTTATCTTCTGCTTCGCGGGGGTAGACTATTCCAGCAGTTTTTGATAGATGCCTATTTGTGTGTGGAAGATAGCAGGCTAGAGTATTTCCGTACACATCAAAACAATTTGAGATCTGAATATGTTGCTGGTGTTTATGATGCATTATCTAAAGGAGATTCCATTGGTAAACATATCGGCAGACGGATTTTCTTGCCATCAACTTTCGTGGGTGGTCCGCGATATATGTATAAGCACTATCAAGACGCGTTAGCCATATGTCGTGTTCACGGCAATCCTCAATATTTTATAACTTTCACGTGCAAAGCCAGATGGCCCGAGATTGTTAGATTTATGGATGAAAACAGGATGGGCCATTCCCAAAACAGACCTGATATCATCTCCAGGGTTTTCAATATGAAGGTTGGTCATTTTGTGAGTTTCCTGAAAGAAGAGAAACCGTTCGGTGCTGTTACTGCCTGTACTTTTTTTCACTTTTTATTTCCTCATTTCATTAGATATGCTTTGAGGTGCACTCCTCATCATTGTTACGTTTCTTTCTTGTCTGCAGTTCTATACACAATAGAATTTCAGAAGAGAGGTCTGCCCCACTGCCATACTCTTTTATGGGTTGACGAAGATTCGAAAATTAGAGCTGCTCCTGAAGTCGATAAGTACATTACAGCAGAATGACCCAATCCTTCTACAGAACCGGCCTTGTATTCCACAATAACCAGTTGTATGATACACGGTCCTTGTGGGCTCTCCAACCCCGCAGCTCCTTGTACGCGGGATGGAGTTTGTAGAAAAAATTTCCAAAACCGTTCGCTTCAGCGACTGCATTTGATAAGGACGGATATGTACACTATAAAAGAAACAATGTTGTTGTGCATACGATGCAGAACGGAACTCGATTTCATAACGGATTTGTGGTTCCTTATAACAAGCTTCTATGCAGTCGTTTCAACGCACACATCAATGTTGAATACTGCGGGTGGAATATGATGATCAAGTATCTTTTCAAGTATATTTCCAAAGGTGTTGAACGCGTCGCTTTCTATTTACAGAAGGCTGAGAATTCTGTATCAGTGGCTCCTACTTCGTCCAAAGCATCGAGTAGTAACAGTTCCTCTGTCATTGCTGCAGAAACCGTTAACGAGATTGAACAATTCGTGCACGGAAAATTCATTTGCCCACACGAAGCTGCTTTGCGATTACTAAATTTTGTAATACACGAGAGACAACCTTCAGTGTTAATTTTGCAAGTACACCTCGAAAAAATGCAGACAGTGACGTTCAGAGACAATTGCCATTTAGAACAGTTAGTCCATGATGCCAGTTTTGGTAATTCCACATTGTCCAGATGGTTAGTGGCAAATAGATGGGATCCGGAAGGTCGGAATCTGACTTATGTCGAATACCCGTCACAGTTTACATGGAATGTGGGAAAAAAGGACTGGTTTTTCAGGGCGAGGAATACTGTTGCCCACGTCGGTAGAATGGTCTATGTACATCCTACTGCTGGTGAACTCTTCCATTTAAGAATGCTCCTCTCTCATCAGAGGGGATGTTGTTCATTTAAAGATATTCGCACTGTTAGGGGGATTATCTATCCGTCATATCGGCTCGCTTGCGAGGCTCTGGGCTTAATCGGTGACGATAAAGAATGGCTCACTGCCTTCAACGAAGCTTCATTATGGGCATCATCCTCCGAATTGCGTGCTCTGTTTTGTAACTTGCTCTTATTCTGCGAAGTTGGCGACCCAAAAGTACTATGGAATAATGCTTGGTCCAAAATGGGCGACGACATTTCTCAAATTTTGTCAGATTCCATATCACCACCCGAGTCTATGATATCTGAAGTTATGTTACAACAACATATTTTGTTAGAGATTGAAAAGTTTTTGAACAGTTCGACTCCACCAAAATCGCTCACTTCATTCAACTTACCACTTCCATCTTCGGATTTGTTACTTCCATTGACAAATCGCCTATTATTGGAAGAGACGTTATACGATAAATTCTCTCTAGCCCAGCAGCACTTGCAGATGTCTCATAAGCTAAACCCGGAACAGCTACAAATTTATAATAGAGTACGCAATGACGAATTAATGAAAAAACAGACCCTCCTATTCGTATACGGTCATGGCGGGACTGGAAAAACATTCCTTTGGTCAACGATACTCGCTTATTTCAGGTCTACAGGCAAAGTCGCATTAGCGGTTGCTTCTTCGGGTATTGCCTCACTGCTTCTGCCTAGCGGTAGGACTGCACATTCCCGATTCAACATTCCCATAAATCCTCTAAATACGTCTGTTTGTAATATAAAAAAAAAGACACAACTGTCTGAACTTCTGCAACAGACACGTATTATCATATGGGACGAAGCAACGATGATGGACAGTAAATGTTTTGAATGTGTTGACCGCACGTTTAGGGATGTATTAGAAACAAGGGACAAACCTTTCGGCGGAATATCAGTATTGCTAGGGGGGACTTTAGACAAACATTGCCTATAAAACCAAAGAAAAATCACCGAGATATAATACTTGCCACACTTCCGAATTCATACCTTTGGCCAGCTTTTAGCTTATACAAACTTTGTTACAATATGCGTCTTTCGTCCACAAATTCAGGCAGTTCTACAACTGCCGATTCAGCCAGATTTGCTCAATGGCTCTTAGACGTCGGAAATGGCGTTGCTGGCACTCCAGACATAATGAATCCCCGACATGCTTCAGATATCAAATTCCTGACGACTACCTAATAACAGATACCAACTCTGGGCTACAACAGCTGATTGAATTTGTCTACGGACCATCTATTCTGCTCCACCCAACCCCGGAACTTCTATGTAACAGAGCGATCGTATGCCCAAAAAATTGTACAACTGATGAAATAAATTCCACTGTTTTACATAGTATTCCAGGCACGGCTACGATTTATTATAGTTCTGATTCCATAACACCGCACACTCACAGAATGTCAGATCTGGATTTGCTCTACCCTGATGAATATCTTAACCAACTCAACTTTCCTGGCCTTCCGCTCCATCAATTAGATTTAAAGACAAACACACCAATAATTCTTTTACGCAATATGAGTAAAAAAAATGGTCTATGCAACGGCACAAGATTGATAGTAACCCACCTATCGCCAACAATCATCGAAGCAGTTATAATGACAGGCATTTGTGTTGGACAAAAAGTATATTTGCCCAGAATTAAGTTCGTCCACCACGATCCAGAACTTCCATTTAGCTTTAATCGAAAACAGTTTCCGTGTAAAGTTTCGTATGCTATGCCTATTAATAAAAGCCAAGGCCAATCTCTGCAGCGAGTAGGAATATTCCTTCCTTTCCCAGTCTTTGGTCACGGCCAGCTATACGTGGCTCTTTCACGAGCCACTTCTCCTGAGTCAATTAAAATTCTAATCCATAACGATAATGGAGAATGTACACGGACAACGAAAAACATTGTTTACAGAGACTTCATTTCATATGTAGACGGCCTTCAAAATAAATAACTAGGATGCACGCATACGTACGTATGCACATTCTCACATCGATTACCGACTATTGGTATACTTTCCACATTGTGAAAATGTGTATACTTACGTACACGTGTATTTCTTTTCCATTAATAACGATAAATAAAAATAGCTTTGTTCGAAAATCTGTTCATCGTCTTAAAGCTACTGCTATATTTTCAATTGAACACATTTTTATAAAGCATAACAAAACCGCACATGTATATATATGTACACACTTCCATACAGTTTACAAAAGCGTATAAAAATTCCTATCACATTTTATTATGATGTTGCCACTTTAAAATGCAAATGCTGGTCCCTTATTCATTACTAACTGATATTACTTCTTTTATGACAGCGCAGGAAAATGGTTTATATCGCAGACCTCGAATATGGTTGTGCCGGTTCATACCTCGAAATAAGAATCTTACGAAAATGGAAACCCTCATTTCAGAAATAAGGAGACGTGGTTTTTGGCCATAGACAAGCAGGTATGCATTCTACGCGTATCATTCATTTTATACATTTATACAACTTATATATTTTCGCTTACGTTATTAAAATTTGTGCTCCTAACATTTCATCAATAATAGGGAGATACGATTGCAATTCTTGGCCAGCAACAGGGTCAGAACTTCTTGGAATCAAAATTCAAGATAAAAAAATGTTACGGAATAGAACAATATTCGTGTTCTGAGACTCCAGCATACCAAAGAACAGTCCGAAACACAGTTCATCTAAATGCTGGGGAAGCATCACAAATCACTCCGCTTGAGAACAGGAAGGAGATACCAGAATCATCATTTGATTTCGTGACTATAAATGATTTACACACATTTCTTCAAACGCCTACATATTATCCAGGTATTTAAAAGCAAACATTTCTTCATATATATTTTTAACAGACAAATGTCTTTACAAAATGCAGACTTCATCGGAAAATACAAAAGACAGGGCTATAGTAACAAGAGAAATGGCGACCGCTTTCTGCTACTGACATTGACAAGTATAACGTAAGTATAGAAAAAAATTACATTCACATGTCAAAACACATGGATAGTAGCAACAACATGGTTTATCTAATATTCTGTTCCATATACGTCACAGCGGCCAAGAAATAACTATCACCATGTGGAAGGAATGCATTGAAAATGCTGAAAAGGTCAATCTGTCTACCCTATCTGCAGCTACAACAGATACGATGATAGCAATCACAAATGTGAAACCAGCGATATACGCAGGTACAATATTAGAAATACATATATATTCGGTATCGTTAAATTCCTATTACATTCATTACAAACTCTCCGCGTTTAATATATTATAGATTCCTTGAAGCTATCATCAACTGATGCTACACACGTCTACGTCAATCCAACACTACCCACAGAATTAAAGGAACACGGACAACTGGCCATAGCAGATCGACAACTCCCAAACACGACTTCATACATTGTTATGACGTTAGCAGAGCTTCAAGATAGACTGTACGATAGTATACTGGTACGCATATACACTTTCTTATACAAATTTAACGATACCATATGCAGTAATATATAACTGATCACATACTCGCATGCGCCACATATGCGTAACAACAGCGAAAAACAATCGCAATTGACGCAAGAATTGTAGATACGAGATTCGATAATTGTTGGTATACAGCCATATGTGAAGACTGCAAGAGCCAGATTTCAAAACAGAAAGACGCATGGTTCTGCCCCAACCACGGAAAGAATTGCAACCCGACTTTTTTGTAAGATTACAGTTACTTAAAGAACACATTTCGAGAAAGGAATGTCATAGACTAACGCTACTAAAATTTTTACAGTTACAACATAAATGCAACTCTCTCTGACGGAACAAGAAATTTAGAAGTCGCCTGCACTGATTTATGTATGCAGAAACTCACGGGTCGTACTTGTAAGGAAATAGTGATGGAAGAAGGCTACGAGGATCGGAAAACACTACACCCATCTTTCAAAAAGGAAGGTATGAACACACATAGGTTTCATGTCGAGATGACCAAAAAGTCGACTCCCACTAACATCAAATTCGTGATCATCAACAAGGAAGCAGTACCGACTGAATCATCGACCTCGCAAACCATCATACCAGTTTCACACGAAACAAACCCATTAACAATTACAACCGAAACAACACACACGACTCCACCGCCACACACCCCAATAACTCCAACCACCGAAATAGGGTCGACTGATACGAATATATCGACATCACAACAACGTGACAAACCTGCGGCTGCAAAACGACTCACCTTCGAACCGACAGGTAATAATAACAAACATATTACTATTTTTTATACACATGTCAATAACTACGGCTCTAAACATACAGATATCGCAAAGACTATTTATACACTGCCACATTCAAAGGAGAATCCCATCAGTATCGCTGAACAGGCAGAGGACCGCAACCAAACGACAACAGAAGGCATAAAAGCTTCCACCACAGGCAAACGCAAAACAACCTCGCAAACCATTATACCAGTCTCACACCAAACAAACCCATTAACAATTACAACCGAAACAACACACACGACTCCACCGCCACACACCCCAATAACTCCAACCACCGAAATAGGGTCGACTGACGCAAATACATCGACATCACGACAACTTGACAAACCTGCGGCTGCAAAACAACTCATCTTCGAACCGACAGGTAAAAATAACAAACACATTAGTCTTTTTTATACACATGTCAATAACTACGACTCTAAAGATACATACATCGCCGACACTATTCATACATCGACACATTCAAAGAAGAATCCCATCAATATCGTTGAACAGGCAGAGGACCGCAACCAAACAACAACAAAAGGCATCGAAGCTTCCACCACAGGCAAACGCAAAACGACGACAACAACAGGTACATATACTTTACAAAAAAAATTCCATACTACTATTCTAACAAAAAATTATCACATTTTACAGACGAACTCGAAATTATAAATCCGGGAAAACGTGAACGGTTTCCAGAATGAAAAGTCAAGAATGGAGAAAATCAACAACACGCGCGTCAAACATCGCTTTTGTCAGTACTACTAAACAATTCTGTAAATTAAGTAAAAAATATCGCTAGCAAATACCCGAAATCTTTTGTAATCACCGCAGGGAATTCAAGTAACGCGAACTTCTATTTTGGTTAATGATAAGTAGTAGCATCGTTTTCTCAGCATCAGATTCAACTTCGAAATGTTAAAAATTTCAAATAATTAAAAATATGATAAGTCTACGAACCGAATTTGGGTATTGTACAAGTTGAATTTGAACGTTCCCCCCTGGTTTAGTGACATATCGATTCTGACACTCCGCTTTGGTTTCTGATGCATATAATTTTCCATTAACTTAACCAGTTTTTCACTTAATAAAGGTACTTAACCAGGTTAAAAGCAATACCGAACCGAAAATTCAAATCCATCTATGTCAACAAGTAAATAAACAAACTTCGAAAGATGTTGAAGACTGGTCTTCAAAAGAAAAAAAGAAAAACACAGACACGCTACAGAGCCCAGCCCAAAAATAAAGCCCAACAACGTCTTCTGTCTATCTACACGTTCCAAACATAAATACACACACAAAAGCAAAGAAACCCTAAAAAATAATCATTACTCCCAAAAATATCACCGCCACTTCTAACCCTAAATCGAACAAATTCAGGGTTCATCGACTTACACATCATCGCCGCCTCTCACCCTGAATCAAAGAAATACAGGATCCATCAGCTTACCTTCGAAATTCATTTACCGGAAGGTAATAAATCAGCGCCTCCAGCTCCTTCTCCTTTAAACATTTACTCACTATGATATGAACATTTTTTGTTACAGATTTTAATTTCACATACCAAAGATTTGATATTTAAAATATTAAACAACATGCAGCTACACGAAAATTCGATTTAAGGATTTCCAGATTCAAACATACCGGCAAAAATCAATCCTCAAAGCAGGTAACTAGCATATATACTTTTTGTTGTCTATTATCAATGTCAGAGTCGAAAATCTTACCGAACTTAAACACATAAGATTCATTGTTCAGCTAAAATGAAGAAGGAACTTATTGCTAATGAACTTACTGGATTTTCGGAGAATACTGTGAAATATCTTTATTGATGTATAAATTATTTTCTTTATTAGTAAAAATTTTTTAGGTCAAACTGATTATCTTGGGTTAAGATGTATTTTAACATACAAATTTTCTATAATCAATTTCTTATAGATATTAACTGTAATTTAGTTTGGTAGCAGCTGCACAGATATTTGATTCCAAGATTTTCGGATTCAGACACTGGAGTCAAAGATACATATTCATTATTCCGGTTGGGTACGCTTATTTAAATTCTATTATTTATTCAATACACGCAGATAGAAACTTCTAATAAATAACACAATTACCTAAAAACAAAATATCAAAAACAAGAACACAAAACAAACAAAAATCGAAGGATTGAAAAAGATGTATTGTCAGCTACAACTGAAATTTAGGGTCTTTGAAAAGAGGTGTTTTGATTTGAATGTTAGGATTCTGGGTTTGGAAAATTTAGGTAGAGAGTTGTTGAGTCAGCAGCAAAAAAATTCGTCTCCGAGCGGAAAAAAAATTTTTTGTTGCCGGCTCATCGACTCCTTACCCAAATTTTCCAAACTCAAAACCCTGACATTCAAATCCAAAAACCTCTTTTCAGAAACCCTAATTTTCAGTTATACCTAATAATTCATCTTTTTCAGTTATTCAATTTTGGTTTGTTTTATCTTCTTCGTTTTCATGTTTTGCTTTTAGACAATTGTGCTCTTTTCTATAAGTTTCTTCACATCAGTTAAAGCTGAACATCTGGCTGGAGTTAGAGAAAAAAGTGAAAGTTGGTTGGAACGAGGAACAGGAACCACGGACACCGTAGGGTGCGGTGTACCCTATGGCTTCGAAAGTTGCTGCCACTCCTTTCGACTAACCTTCACTTTTTTCTTTGACTTCAGCCAGATGCTCAGCTTTAACTGAAGGGATGCATATAGACATTTTATCCATCCTTTCCTATGCAAAGTGACGAAAACGATTTAAAACCATTTGAAATTTTCAGAGAAAATGGAAATTCCCAAAGTAAAACTCTCTACTCACATGTCGATGAACTTGCTTGAGCTTCGCTGGAACGAACATCAGTAGCCATCGAAACCTGAGGAAAGGATACAGCAGGCCAAACATTTGGATGAAAAACTTTTTCATCTACCTGTTTGACCTCCAGTATTCTGTTCTCCAGTTTCGGCGGATGCAGATTCTCCTTCCAAACGACCTCACGTAACTTCATTAATATGTAAGGACTGAGTTTAACTTTGGAAATTTCCATTTTCTCCAAGCAATTCGAATGGTTTTGAACAACGACTATCACTGAATTCGCTGCTACCAAACTAAATTACAGTTATCCTAACATTTAAAACCGTAAAAAACTGTCTAAATTCTGCCTTTTTTTTTCTGAGGGCATAACATCTGACAGAGACCGGTGAGCTCCAAATCAAAGACCTCCATCACCGAAGCGAAGAAAGAAGACGATGGTGAAAAGATGAAATCAACAAACAAGAAGGAACAACACAACGGTGTAAACAACTTTCTGCTTTACAGAAAATGAAATCAGCAAACCAAAATATCTAACTCGTGTTTGTATACATATAAGAACGAACCCGTGCAACGCACGGGAAATCCTCTAGTTAATATTAAATCTAATATTATGGTAAAACAAAATATATACATGGTCATTGAACATAAAAATCATTAAACAAATCTAAAATACCCTCAAATCACCCTTTTCACTGTCTCTCTCCAACTAATGATTTAGAAAACCATATTAAACGGTATTAATTTATTTTTATTCTCTCTCCTAATTTTGACTTTTTTGAAATATTTAATTATTCATTTATGATTAACATTTATAACAAAATACCTTCTAAAAAATTTGACAAATAGTTATATATGAATTCTAAGATTTGTTTTCAAACTCAAACTTTTTTTATGTTTTCAAATGAGTTTCTTTTAGATCTCTATATATAAGACTCATTTTAAATATTAATTAAAAGTTGGCCTAATTAATAAATAATTAACTACAAATATGAATTACCTTTAGAAAACTATAATAAGTATCAATTTATTATTATTATTATTTTTATTAATGTTATTATTATTATTAGCATTATTAGTATTAGTGATTTTCTTTTATTAATAAGAGAATTTTCCAAAAAATTGATCAAATAGTAACATAAAAAAATCCGAGATATATATTTTTCATTTTTATTACTTTCCAACTGACGCTTTAAAAAAGAAAAAAAATTATTTATTTTTATAATAATTTGTAGTTATCAATTTGACCAAATAATTAAATGTGAACCTAAGATTTCTTTTCAAATTCAAATTTTTTTATACGTTCTTAAGTGAGTTTCTTTTAGATTTTTATATATAAGACTCATTCTTAATATTAATTGAAAATTAGGCTGATTCATCAATAATTTACCTATATATACAAATAGAGAAAATTTTGTCGTTTCTAAAATTACTGTTCATAACGATTGTATCCCACGCACTAACAAAACGCGTTTGCGTTTTCTAATGGGTTTTCTGACAACTCCAAAACAAAAAAGGTGACGGTCACTGCAAATCGAAAAACGGCGACGGTGGTTTTTGACTGTCATCATCACCGCCAAACTTCGGTATACCTGCATGTTACATTTGACAAGATCAAGAGGAGTAACAGTCATATGCGTAAGTCCACAGCTCAAAATACCTCCAACAGTACACGCCGCATAAAACTGCGGCGAATACATCTCGATCTTACCTAACGGCTCATTCGGAGCCGGAATCACAAAATTACCACTCGATTCCGGTTGAGAAACCTGCTGGTGGAAACTGAAGAAGTGTAGAGGAAATTAGGAACGATTGATTTCTGAGAGTTGTCGGAAAACGCCATCGGAGAAATGATTTTTTGAGGGATTTGGGCTCAAATATCTGTTTCTCAGATTTCTTTTCTCTCTGCTTCAGGGAATCTCAATGGAAATGAGGTTGGCTTTTTATTTACCAATGTGGTAGCAACTTGGTACCAATGTCTACACATATTTATTTTATTTGAAAAGAACAAATAAAATATTTTTTTCATATATATTCAAAATGTACTACACGCGCGGACATTGAGGATAAATACAATTTATTTCAATACATATACAGAAACAATGCGCTGCCACAGTGGTTGGTATCATTGGCTATTAACAGGATGGCGAGGGATCGAATCCTGCTATATGCAATTTTTTCCTCCTTTTTCTATATTTTGTAATAAAGTACAATACATTCTAAAAAAATTTTATCTTTTTTTTTCTTTGAAGAATCGTTTGGATTGGTGTTTAGTTTTATAAAATATATTGGTATTTTTCTTTGTTCAAGTTTTAGTAAGTTTTCTTTTTTCCGTTTATGTTTTTTTTAACAACGATTTGACTTAGTGTTTAGTTTGTATTTGTATTTCGTTGTAAAAAAATGTTGGTGTTTTACTTAGTTTAAGTTTTTATGTTTTTTTTTGTTCGTTTATTGTTTTATTTCATAGGAGGCTCTGTCCGCCGCAACGCGCGGGTAACCCCACTTGTTACATACAAATATAGATTAAACTAAAGAAATTGTATTAAATATTAATTTGTTTTTTATTCCCTCTTTATCTCCACGCTTTATCTCCTAATTTCGAATTTGAAGTTATTATTATTATTATTATTGTTATTATTTGTTATTATTTCATATCTGATTTACATTTATTAACCAAATAATTTTTAAAAAGTTTGATGAAATAATTAAATAAAAATTCCTATATTTTCATCTCTTTCCAACCAATGATTTAGAAAAGAAAAATATTATTTATTTTAATTGATTAATTTGTAGTTTCCTACAAATATGGATTATTTTATATAAACCATATTAAATACTATTAATTTATTTTTATTCTCTCCTAATTTCGGATTTGTTTTTTTGGAAACGGCAAATATTATTAGAAAAACGCACCTCGACTTAGCAAGAAACTAAGAGAGGGCAATGAAAACAGTTACAAATTACAACGGAATCGAAAAAGGATTGCACTGCCAGTCTATCCAATTACAATGATGATTACTCATATGTTTCATCCATAAGAACGTGGATGAGATGATGTCATCCGCAATCGCCGAAAAGGAGTGATGGATATTGTTAAAGATATGATCGTTTCTACCCTTCCAAATACACCACATAGTCCCGAGTATAATAGTGAGTAATACTTTCCTTTTTTTGGGACAATTACCCCATTTGGTGCCAAACTCCAGGATGTGCTTCGCTGTAGAAAACGAAGGAGACGAAATCTTACACCATTTGAAAATCCAATTCCATGTAGCAATTGCTCTAGGACATAGAACTATTGCATGGTCAACGTCTTCCTCGATTGATTAACATATCGTGCAATTAGTAGTAGCCATAGGAATTCCCCTGTCGCATAAAGTTTTTGCAACAGGGATGCGCCCAAGGCCGACCCTCCAAGCGAAACAGCAAATCTTTAAAGGGGAAAATCTGATCCAACGGTTGTTGGCGAGGCCGGTGGGGTTGGAGATGTTTTCTTCGATTAAGTGACGCGCTTGATGCACCGTAAATGTACCATCGGAAGAGAGCTTGCATTTTATCTTATCCGGGACATGTTTCAGTTTGATAGGAGCAATAAGATGGAGCAATTCCCTGAATTCATTGATGACGGATTGACTATTAAAATGGGAGTTCCAATTCCATTGATAACCACAGTTGGATATCCTGTCTTTGACTAGACAATCCTTGTTCGCTTCGATAGAATATAGTGCGGGAAATGAACTAAATAATGGTGTATCTCCAATCCAAATATCTTTCCAAAATAAAGTATTGCATCCGTCGCCAACATCAGGTGAAAAGAAGTCGTAAAAATTCAGTCCTACCGCGTTTAAATCATCTCTAACTTTTTCAACATTATTCCATGTACCAACGAGTTTGGAGTTGGAAATTTCGTGTATAGGCCTGTGACGAGAGCGATGAAATTCCTTAATAAATTGCTTCCATAGGCTGTTGGATTTGTCATCATTAAATTTCCACCACCACTTTAATAGTAACGCGCTGTTATGGGTTTTCAATGAACCGACACCGAGACCACCTTTTTCTTTTGAAGCTACAACATTAGCCCAAGAAACCCAGCTAATTTTGTTGTTGTTATCAGCTCCTCCCCAAAGAAATTTTCTGCGTATCTGTTCTAGCTTATTGATGATTCCAGTCGGGGCTTTAAATAACGAAAAGTAGTATAAAGGTAAACTGCTAAGGACCGATTTAATGAGGGTGAGGCGACCGCCGAAAGAGAGGTACTTACCTTTCCATTGGGAGAGCCTGTTAATGAAGCTGTCGATGACTGGCTGCCAGTTTTTAGTAAGATTCATGTTTGCGCCAACGGGAACTCCGAGATATGTGAAAGGAAATTTGCCCGAAAGGCATCCTAGGAGTGATTACCAAGAGCTGATTTGTGCGGGCGAAGCACCAATACCGAAGACCTTGGACTTATGGAAGTTGACTTGTAAACCTGATGAAGCGTGAAAGCACCGAAGAATTCTAGCGAGATTGCGTAAATTTGAATTGGAACCTTCCCCCACGAAAATTGCATCGTCTGCGTAAAAAAGGTGTGATAACAGGGGACCATTTTTACCTATTTTCTGACCGTGGAATAATCCTTTTTAACGTGCCGATTCCATGGCCACGTTAAGGCCTTCCTTTGCGATGATAAATAAAAAAAATGATAGTGGATCGCCTTGTCTTACCCCTTTGCAAATAGGAAATTTGGTCGTTGGTGAGCCATTGACTAGGACAGAAGCGACAGATGATGATAAACAACCCCTAATCCACCCACGCCATTTGTGACCGAAGTTCATTTGAGCCATGATGGAGTCTAAATATCCCCAATTCAACGAGTCAAACGCTTTCTCAAAGTCCACCTTGAACATAAACATCTTTTTTTTTTGTCCTTTTTGCCCACGAGCATAATTCGTTTATAATAAGAGGGCCTTCTAGGATGTTACGACCACTGATGTAGGCAGATTGAACGTCTCCCACCACGAAACCAATGATTTTTTTTAATCTCAGGGAAAGGGCCTTAGCGATGATCTTGTACATACAGCCAATCAAAGATATGGGACGATAATCACAGAGTGAGATTGGGTCGCTGATTTTGGGAATTAGAGTAATAAATGACGAGTTGCAACCTCGTGCAATAACACCTGTAGCTTCAAAATGCTTGACAAATTGCATTACATCTCCACTGATATAATTAAAATGAGCTTTTAGGAATTTGAAGGTGAAACCATCAGGTCCTGGAGCCTTGTCTCCTCCACAAGCCCATATAGCTTGGCGAATTTCATCAACAGTAAAAGGAGATTCGATGGATGATTGTTGCGAATTATCTAGTTTGCGGAAGAGGGGGCTAATAAGAGGGGGACGAACCGGCCAGTTATCGTGAAATTTGGATGAGAAAAATCGGTGGACTTCATTCTTAATACAAATCGGGTCAACCACCCATTCACCATTAATATTTAGGCCATGAATACGGTTTTTTCGGTAGTTATTTTTCAAAGTGCCGTGAAAGAATGAGCTGTTCTCATCGCCATCAATTGCCCATTTGATGCGGGATTTTTGTTTAAGGTCGAGTTTCCGAGTATATTTCAGCTCACTGATTTTTAGTTTTCCGTCTTTGATTTCATTCTTTTCCGAGTCAGTAAGTGATCTACATTCAGCCTTGATATCGAGTTCATTTAGACGTGTGCGTAATGTTTTGAGCTCCTTATTTTCTTTTTCAGCGTCCAATATTCTCCATTGTTTAATAGCATTCTTTAAGAATTTTAGTTTTGCGCCAAGAAATGCGTCGGGGGTACCAAATCCGTGGAAGGAAGCCCAAGCCGTTTTAACGGTGTCATTGAATCCGTCTTTAAGCAACCAGGAATTAAACAGTCTAAATGGTGGTGGACCGAAGTCCATTGTAGACTGACGAAGTGTAATGGGAGAGTGGTCGGAGTGATCCCTAGGTAGAGCGGTGACAATGGAGTTTGGGTGCGCTGTGATGAAGTTTCGACAGACCAAAAAACGATCGAGTTTACTTAACTTGCTGCAATCGGGGCTAAGGTAAGTAAATCTTCTTCCTCCCATACTAAATTCTTTTAAATCTGCCAATTCAATAAATCTGTTGAAGTCGTGAGCCGTGGTCGAGCAGAAATGGGAATTAATCCTCTCCTCTGCTTTTCTTACTGCATCGAAATCGCCAAAGAATATCCAAGTGCCCTGATGAGAGCGGTAGAGATCGTAAAGTTCTTGCCATAACCTGCGTTTATCGGACCTGGATTGTGGAGCGTATACGTTTACAATGAAAACACTACCAAGAAAGCCTTTCCATTGCCCTCCAAGAGCCAGCCATGACCTTGATTTGCTAACAAAATTAGAGGTAAAAATCGATGGGTTCCAAATGCTAATTATTCCCCCAGACCTACCGTTTGAGTCCACTGATTCAAAGGAGAAATCGTTATTGCCCCATAACTCCTTTACATCGAGAGCATTAGAGTTGTTAATGTGAGTTTCTTGTAATCCTATGAAGTCAATCCCATTTTTGTTCTTGATGTCTTGCACCCACATGGTTTGCACCCACATGGTTTTACGGTGTTCACTAACTCCATTAATGTTTAATGATAATAAATTCATTGAGGTATTTTATTGGCGCCATCACCGTTAATGATTTCTTGCAGTACCTGGTCTGAATCAGCAATCTGAAACCCAATTTCAGCTCCAATGTAAGCCGTTTTGGTGATCTCCGGTATGGAAGATTCAGAGTTACAAGCCGAATCATAGGGTTGAGAAGTTGCAATATCTTGATTAGGATCAGTTGGTGGGTGGATATTGGGGGTGATCAAAGGTGAGTTGCAGGTATTTTTAATTGGAGAATATCTTCTTCTTTTTTTCGATTGAGATGGGCCTAAGGAATCGTTTGAGATGAATATGTGTTGAGTAATTGGGCTGAAACGGGTTTTCTTCTTTTTGGGCCTAGCAGGTGCAGTAGAGGGGAATGGCCCAAACGTAAAACATGTCCCATTAGGTATTGGTGGTCCCCAAGGAATATTCAATGTGCAGTTTTGGGAATTGACAATGTTTTTGGGGCGAGAAAGAATTTCTACAGTCTCCTCGATGGTATCCTCATTGTTTCCCACATTAATGCTATCTTTAATGATAGATGCATCACCTTCTCACATTAATGGAATGTCTATTTTGGCCGGAATTTCAACGTCCTTCATCGGAATATCTTCCGGTGGAAGGTTGTGAATATTGACGTCGTTACCTATGAAGTTATTATCGAAGACTTGTTCAGTTTGGGGAATGATTTCGCCATCTTCATATGAGTTATTAACCCAGGTATCCGAAATTCCGTCTTCATCATCATCACAACCATGCTCGTCTTCCATGGCACCTTCCGCATTTGGTTGTAATGAGAAATTATTGAGCGAAAAAGGTTGCCAATCGAAGAAAATCTCTGATACGCCGATGTTGTGTGCAGTACCATCGCACATGATGACAATGTCTTCGTTAATTCTTTTTGTTGATTTAGTGAGAATGGCGATTTTACAGCTTGAAAAGTTTGCAGAGTCCCATAATCTTTCGTTTGATTCTAGGACTTTACCATATAGGTTGGCTATCTTAGATATATTTTCGCTGTCCCTGAGTGGTAAAAGAAGACCAATAATGCGCAACCATGCTAGTCTTTCAAATTCCATCACTTTGGTATGGTCACCAGGTTTAAGCCATTTAAACCATCGCCTCCACCAATTTTCATTTTCCATGAAACCATTAGTTTCAAATGAGGAGTTGAATCGCAGCAAAGCGTGTAAACCACCATAGTAGTAAACTTTCACGTTTGGGGCACCTTCATCATCGAGAAGCATGGGCAGATTCTGCAATTTATCAAAGTCTAATACTTCACCAATAAGGACCATACTGTGTGCAATAGAGTCCGAGTAAGGTTTGGACTTCAGATGAAGCAATGGCGTGGTATGTGAACCCCGGACAGCGTTGGCATAGGAGGTGAGGTTGGCGGGCTTGCTAGTGGCATGATGATACTGATAAGTTGGGGGTGGTGGTTGGCGGTGAGCGGGAGGGGGGGGGGGGGAGGTGGATAAGCATGTCTTGTTGGTTCGTTTTCATGTTGAAAGGTTGTTTTCCTGCCGATGGGTTTTCTTTCATGTCTAGCGATGTTGACGGAGAGGATATTGTGGCCATATTTGATTACGCCAAAAGATTTTTCGAATGCTTTCTTGTCATGTACTCCAGCAAATCTGATGAATCCGAAGTTCGTACCGCCTTTTTCTTTTTTGTTTGGGATAAACACGTCAAAAATCTTCCCATATTGTTGGAATACGCCTTTTAGTTCGTGTGTGCTGGTTTTCTCCGGTATGTTTGAGACGAAGAAGGTGACTGGTTCTGTTTTTCGGCGTCTGACGGTGTGTCACCGTCGCTCATCTTCTCTAAGCATTCTCTCCTGCCTCTCAGTTATTCTCAGGTTTGTGTTTTTTTTAATAATATTAATTGATATGCTTAAAATAATTGACATTTTCTTAACCATATTTCTCTTTAATACTCTTGTTTTTCGCATTTTGTTATGATTTGGGTAGTGTTTTCGTACATATATGTAGATAAGAGTTAAACTTGGATCATGGAACAAAAAGGAGTTAAAATCGGTAGAAAACAAAGCTTAAATGAAGAAAAACTATGAAGAATCAAAGTTGAAGATCATGCGAGAAAAGTGTTTTATACACCTTCATTGTTTTGATCATACCTTCTTCATACGATGTCCGATTTAGGTGATTCAAATTGGAGAAGAAAAAGGAAAGAGAGAGCTACAATTTATATTTTGGAAGAAAGTTCATCAGACCAATCCAGCCGGCGGCTGAGTTATTTTAGCCGGCGGCTGGAAGGTCGGCCAAACCCCTATTTAAGCAAACTTTAGGGTTACGAATTGGGGATCCCTTTTTCCACTTTTCCACCATCAAAGTCGACAAAACAGCTGCAAGGAAGGGTTTTTGGAGTCCTAGAAGTGTTTAGAAGCCACAATTAACGTCGTTTAATCGTGTTTGAAGAATCGTTCACCTTGGTTTGTTAATTTTAGCTTAATCTTACAACAATATGTCTTTATTATTTGTTTTTTTTGCTGAATTCTTTCAATCCATCATGAACTAATTCCATTAAGTGTTTGCTTGGAATTTTTAGCTTGTTATTATGAATTACTAAGTTCTATGTTTGAAGTAATTGGTTTTTCCATTATTGTTATCGTTTAATCGTAATCCTTGTTTATTTGAAGTTATTAGGTTAGCTACTTAGCGTGATTAATAAACTTATATCATAACTAGCGTTCATATAGGTTTATTAGTTATTTATAATTGTTTAACTTGTTGAATAATTATAGCTTGAGACTTAATTGAGATAGGCTAAGAATAATAGTAACCTAATAAATTAAACGAACATGACAATTATATCGTAACTGAATAGTTGAGACTTTTGTTAATTCGTAGTCATCAGATTAAATTGTTAACAATAGTGAATTAAAGGCACAAATTAGGGTGGATAAATCTAAGATAGCTCTTGATGTACGACGACGATGTTCGTGCCATCTTTCCTTAATTTGTAGGATTAGACGACTCTAATAGGAAGTCTAGTTAATGAAGAAATCACAGTTAAACCAATTCATACATAAACTTAATTCTTAATTCAAGTGAAACATTAAATCCAAGTGAACACTGCTTTTAAAATATCTGATTACATCTTCAAAACTTTTTCAAACATCTTTTCATTCAAAAACCATTTTAGTTAATTAATTATTATTTTGCTTTAGGTAATTACTTGATCGAAATACGTTCTCTCAGAACTAAAAAGCCCCCCCTTTTACTGCTTTCTTTAGGTTAATTAAATAGTTTAGATTAAATAAATATTAATACACCGTTCTCTGTGTTCGATTCCGGACTTACTAAAGCTATATTATTATATGATCGGGTATTCTTGCCTGTATTGTGTGATAATCATAACTAAAGTAATAATCCTATTTTTATAAAATAATATAACTCGATTTTTACACATCAAGTTTTTGGCGCCGCTGCCGGGGAACTGTTGCGATTTTTATTTGTTATTTTTGAACTTTTAGTTAATCGAGCCGTTCGGGAAGATTTATTTTTTGGAAGTTAAGTTTTCTGTTTTTCTTTGGATAGTGTTGTTGAGACTAACATGCAGGTGTTAAGTGTGAATAAGGCATTGGATGAAAAAAACAAACCGGAAAAATTGGATAATGATGCTTTATATTCATTGTTGTTGGAAGAAACAGATGAGATTTTACAGCTGGATGAAGAACATGAAAGGAAACAAGTACAACAAAACAACGAAACGCTAGAAACTGGAACTGAGAATTCCAGCCAGCGGCTGGATTCAACCACTCGACGATTGAACTTCCAGCCGATGGTTAAACCATTTCAGTCGGCGACTAAGTATACATGTTCCATGTTTTCGGTTTTTGAGACTTGTCGTTTTTTACATAAGGCCAACCGGGAAGGAATTCGAAGCATGAATTCGGGCTCCAAGAGTACATTTCCTTGGTCATATGGCCAACCGGGAAGGAATTCGAACTCAGACCGGACATAACCCACTACGTCAAGGGTCGAGCATGAAACCCGGAATCCGACGTATGACACAAGGATCCCCGAGAATATTGTTAGTGGCCGGGCATGAAAAAGGATATCGCCCTGCATATAGCCAAGCCCCTCACTTGCTCCAAGGTCAAGGCAGAATATCGAAACCCTCTTTCAATCATCTCCGATAAGGATAGTCGAGCTACGCCCCGTCCCCTTCGAATGCCCTTCAGGAAATCGCTAAGGACGCGACTAGACCTCATCACCGTATACCACCCTCCGACCAATGGTCAGAGTGGACGGACGGTCCAAACGCTTGAAAGGATGCTGAGAGCGCGTGTAGTTGCCTTCGTAGGAAGCCGAGATATTCACCTCCCCTGAGTTCACCTATGGCAACAGCTACCATGCCAGCATCAAGTGCGCACCCTTCGAAGCCCTATATGGACGCAAGCGTCGGTCGCCGCTCTGTTGGCTTGAAGCTAACAATTGGCGACTTGCAAGGTCCGACGTCCCCCCCCCCCCCCCATCCGTGAACGACTGAAGACGTCCCGTACCCGGCAGGAGAGCTACGCCGATAGCCGGAGAAAACCCCTCGAGTTCCAGGTTGGCGATCGAGTGCTTCTTAAAGTATCGCCATGGAAAGGGACAGTTCGCTTCGGGAAACGCGGTAAGTTAAGCCCAAGGTACACCGGACCGTTTGAAGTCATCGAGCGTATTGGTCCAGTAGCCTATCGACCCCAACTCCCGCCAGTTCTTTCCAATGTTCATAACGTATTCCATGTCTCCCACTTGAAAAAGCATCTATCAGATGAGACCATCGTCAACCCTCTCGACAAGGTTCAAATCGATGCCAACTCAAACTCATTAATGAACCGCTTAAGGTTATTGACCGAGAGATCAAACAACCCAGGCAAGTCGTTCATCTATTATCAAGCTTCGGTGGAAATTCTCGACCTAGTCGCAAATTCACAAGGGAACGTGAGGACCTATTTCCCGTCAGAATTATCCACATCTGTTCAGGATCACTACTACCTGATGGGACGAGTCAAATTTCGGGACGAAATTTCTTTCAACCCGGGGATGATGTGACAACCGTCCAAAATTCAGGTGTTTCTCAGTTGCTATATCGGTTCAAATCTCTAGTTACTCTTTATCGTGTTCATATTGTTCGGGTTCATACCTATTGTGTCTTTTATTGTCGGAACCAAAGTCGGAATCAAACTATAAACCCTAACACCAAACAAACAACACAAGAACTTGACTAAGTTCATAACGCAAACCAAAAAAAGATTCTAGTCCTTAACAAATTATAACGGAAAACTTAAAACGTCAAAAAGCTGGATTTTTCAACTCAGCCGGCGGCTGAATCCTGCTGTCCAGCTAGACGATGACTCATTTCTGCATGTCTCACGATTGGGCAACGATTTTTACTCGGGACTGGACCATATTTACTGCCTAGATCAGTTTCCTAGGCCAGTAAACACCTCCTTCTTTCCCTTACTTCACTTTTTCATTTCATTTTTGAAAACAAAACACACACATCTCTATTCTCTCTCAAACTTTTCTTCATTTTCTCAAGAACATAAACTCAAAGAAAACAGAAACTTAAACACCAAAATCAGTCCATAAACACCACAAAAATCATACACAAATCGTCCTAAGATCAAAGGGGTAACAAGGAAAAGGTTTAAATCGGGTTTCCAAGTCGTTTTTGAAGCTAAAGCTCATCCAAACCGTCACTTTACTTTCTCCTTCCGTAAAACACTTTCTTTTTTACTATTTTTATACATATCTTTGCTTGCATGTAAGATCTAAAACCTGGAAATAAGTTTTCATAAACATGCAAAACGTTTTCTTGCTTAAAAAAAACGAGTTTTTATGATAGATCTATATATTTAACATGTAAATCTAAAAGAAAACAGTGATTTTACTTTAAAAATACATATGTTTGAGTTATATCAGTTTGCATGTTGAATCTAACTGTTAAACGAGCTTAAAATCGGAAAATAAAGCAACTTTAAAACTGGCCGAAGCCTTTTGGCCGGCGCCTGAAGGATTTCAGCCGGCGGCTGATTTCCTCCAGCCGCCGCCTGAATATTTCTGTTCGCTACTTTTGTCGTTTTAAAGGTCGTAAACTTGATTATAAGCTAAATGAACCATCACAGATTATATACATATTAATAGGCTACTGTTTTGACTTATAAATTGTTTGAAAAAGCTTTTGGACTTGAAACTTGTGTATTATCGTTTAAAACGTTATATTGTGTATTTTGAAGCGGGAAAGTGTTTTGAAAATGGACATAATTTTTATTACGCGGAAGCGCTGCCCAAATTTCACCATAAATTACATTTCAAATTCAGTAACATAATAACTTCGAGACTTAAACACTTTGACTTGGAACTTTGACGCTTTTCGAACATAATCGGACTATAAAACGTATACGATCACATAAACCTTATAAACCTTCCGTAATAACCTTTTGGGACAGAATCTAAGTATAATAATTTGAGACTTAAAAATGTTAAATTGGAACTTAACATAACTCAAATTATACTAATATAACTTATACAACATTCCGGTGTTCTAGGTCGTTTGTGATTCCCGACGCGTTCCGCCTCTCTTTGTGCTAGTTCATATCTCTTAACTTCGCAAACCGTGAGTTACAACCCCACTTGTTTTACTTTTTGTACATTTTAAACATTATTTGGGGGAAGCATAAGATTACATGTTTTGTAACTTTTACACTATTTGCAAACTATTGAACAATTGGAACTTGATACTTTTGGTACTTATTGAAACTTGTTTGAAACTTTGAAACATTTTAAACTTTGGAACTATGGAACTTGTACAAACTTGGAACTTACAAACTATTATGCGTATTTGTGTTATCGCCTTAGCGGGTTAACTAAACTAGGATACTTGTTAGCGACCAATCCTTGATGGATATATAAGCCCGTAAGAACTCAACACAACTTTTGCAACTTTGTTCAATTGCCCGTTTTTGGTTCAGGTTCACTTATACACTATTAGCAATAGCCGTTAGTCATATGGGTATCGATACTTAGGAGCGGTCACTCCTTACTAAGGGTTAGCGTCCCAAGTACATATTACTAAGATCAAACACACAATCAATTAAACATTTTTGGGCTAGATCAGGACCATACAATCGGTTTAGTGTATACTTACTACTTATATTATGCCAAGTGATTGATACGAGTTACTATTTAGTTAAACACATACTCCCTACGCATACACCTTTTTAGCGCCTGGATTCCGCTACAACCTTATTATATCTTTTTAGCGCTTGGATTCCGCTACAACTTTATTTTTGAAATTGTTCCGCTACAACTTTATTACACAACTTTTTAGCGCCTGGATTCCGCTACAACCTTATTATGCCTCTTTAGCGCCTGGATCCCGCTACAACTTTATTTATACGAGTTTATTTAATTATTTTACTCGCGTACGTACAAACTTTTACTATTTACATATATATATTCAACCGTCGCTCCGTTCTTTTACGTATGACGTCAATATATGTTTTGCAACTTTCTATTTTTAGAAACTTTTCTCGAATCTCTAAACTGTAACTCACTCACTACTTTATGTAGTTGACACTTTATCTTATGTTTCAGGAAATTAAAGTAAGTGTTCGGAATGCATGGCAAAGGAGGGTCGATATGGTTACGTGAGGCGCTCATTGGGAAAAGACCTTTCATTTTGGGAATTTTTAATTGAAACTTGTATTTCGTACCTTATTTTTAAACTTATGAACTGCTTGGTTGTGAAACTTGAACAAATTTTATTTTTATTGAAATGACTTGAATCGTTTATGTTTGCTTATGACCGTGTAATGATATTCCAGCTCTCACATTCCGTGTTTCCGCTTTAGCGGGGTGTGACAGACTTGGTATCAGAGCACAGGTTATAGCGAAAACGGTTTTAGAAATTTCCAAAAAGTTTTTGAAACCAAACTATAACCAAGGCTTTTCGGAAAATCATTACGGGTTCAAACTTTAGAAAAACTTAATTTCGCAATTGCATGATTCTTTTTAACTACGCATGGCCTGATCACCCCTGCCTAGTTCAAAACGACTTATGCAAGAACGGAACATAATTACTAATGATAAATGATTTTGAGTCAAAACAAAATTCCCGGTCTTACTATTCCCAACCTCACGTGATCGACCCTTACCTGCATTTCCTTACTTGTTTTCCTTTAGCATTATCTTATTCTTATACCTACGAAACTTTTTACGTCACAGATCCGTCATGTCTCAGTCGTCACGTTCGCGATCCCTCTGTCAAGCCGTCTCCCCATTGCGCGAACCCTCTGAGGGCCATACGGCCTCCGAGAAACAGCGTCATCAGACGACTGACCCGACAGAGGACACATCAATGACGATTAGCAGCAGTAACGGGTCTACCCCGAGGACCGTGTTACCCCCTCCCCGACCGGCACCCGTTACAGCACCACCTCAGCCCCAAGGGCCCCGCGCCGGAATAGCCGCGCGTCAGCAACCGGACCCGTTCCGACCCGCACCCCCTCAGTCCTTCGTGGACCCATACGATCCCGCCATGCGCACTCCAGTCATGGAGCGCTACGCGTAGGAACATCATTTCCTGGAAGAGAGGCGACGTGCTCAGGAAGCCGGAGCCTCCCGACCCATGATGCCACCTACTCTCCAGCCTCCTCCACCGGCCGCATTTCTCCACCTGCACCGCGAGGTTCGGGCCCTCTCCGAGGAAGCCCGACAGCAGAGTCTCCACCTCTTCGAAGTCTCCGACGCCGCGCACAAGCTGGCGGAACAGTCGATCCGAACCATCGCATCGGCTCGGGCCACTGCACGTACTGTGCAGCGCCTTGTCAGCGCGTGCTTCGTCCTAGGAGCATTGGTAGTGGCTATGATGGCCAAGGTGTTTCTGGAGAGGCGCCATTAGTTCATTTCTTTTATTATGTATTGTAGGCCGAGTTGTAATTTTCCAATGTACACAGCTTCGCGCCATTTTCCTTATTTCTTTATTTGTATTGTACTGTACTCTTCCTATTTCTGAACCTTGTACTCAACTTATATATTAATGAATGAAGTTCCATTTATTATTATCTATTATTACCTTGTCTTGTGAATCTTGTACTGTGTTGAATCATTTTCTTACGTATGCATCCGTATCGTGTGAATCTCTTGAAACTTGGTCGTGCGTGTACAATCTGTTCTATTACCTTACTCTTGCGTGAATGTAACTTATTCATTGAGTTAAACTCTTATCACAAATTCCTATTCGTGTGTTCTAAACTAATCCCTTCTTTCCATTGTAGAACCATGCCTCCCAAGAGAAGCCGCGTTGACCTTATGGCTGAGCAGATCACCGCGCAGTTCAAAGCGGCACTCCCAAGCATGGTCGCCCAGATCATCGTTGGGATCAATATCGGAGTTTTCAGGGACGACCACCCCAACGTCGACTACCCAGAGTACAACCATGACCGTAACCCTCCCTGCTTCCCAGCCACCATCAAGCAAGAAGAAGGTGAACACCTCGGAAATAACGAACCCCTTCTCCCTCCTGTACCAATCCAACAGGATGAAGACAAAAACCTTGGAACCAACAACCTCCCTTTTCCTCCAGCTCGCATCCAGCGAAGGAAGAATAAGAAAAGGAAGGTCCATCATCAACCCACCAGCAGAAACAGCAACAAGAAACCCACAACTGTAACCCAAACCTACCTTGGACCGCACCCAAAATGCGACAAGTGCAACTATCACCACCTCGGTAACTGCCTAACATGTCTCTACTGCTGGAAGGTGGGCCATCTTGTCAAATACTGCCCAGTCTATGCAAACAACAACGGTCGGAAACTAGCGTGCTTCGAGTGCGGAAGCGACCAACACCTTCGTAGGACTTGCCCCATAGCACATACAACGAAAACCTTCAGTACTCTCGCAATCACAGCAAAGGAGGCCCGTCCGGACCCCAATATCGTAACGGGTACGTTTTCTATCTTTTCCCATCTTTCTTCCGCGCTATTCAATTGGGAGCTGAAAGAAGCCTTGTCTCCTTAGAATTTGGACCCCTCAATTACCTAGGATCTAAAAATTCTTAAAGATAGCTCACTATCGAATATGCCAACGGTCAGGAGTTAGAAGTTATGAATACAATCTTAGGATGTCCAATACCCCCACCTGACAAAAACCATCCCCATCAATCTCATTCCTATCGAACTGGGGAGCTTCGACGTTATCGTCAAAATGGACTGGTTATCTCATTTTCAAGCCGAGCCCGTATGTTACGACAAACTCATCCGTATTCCCCTCTCAGGAGGTAAGACCCTCGTCGTTCAGGAGTACAAACCTGAATGACAACGTCGCACCATGTCTTCCTTAAAAAGGCGTAAGTACCTCGAGGAGGACTACGACACATCCCTTACCGATGTCTCCTGACGTAAACCTAACGAAAGCCGAGTCCAAGCCATTCCTGTAGTCGAGGATCGCCCAGAGTCTTTCCCAAGGATTTGCATGGGCTACCGCTGCATCGACAAGTTGAAATTCCGTAAAGACCTCGTTCCTGGCGCAACACCGGTCGCCAAGACACCATGCCGTTAGCACCACCCGAAATGCAAAAGCTGCCAAAGCAGCTACAGGAATTTCAAAACCATGGCTCCGTTCGCTCAAGTTCGCCCCCCTGGGGAGCCCCAATTTCCCCTATCAAATGGAAAGTCAGATCTTTCCGCCTCTACACCGATTATCGTGAACCTAACAAGCTGACCGTCAAGAACCGATAATCACCCCCGAGAGTCGACGACCTCTTTGAACGGTTGCTGGAAGCAACTTGCATCTCAAGGGTAGACCTCCGCCCAGATTATCATCAGGTTCGTGTCAGTAAAGCCGACATTCCTAAAACCGCATTTCGAACTCGATACAGACATTACGAATTCCCCGTCGTGCCGTTTGGTCTAACCAACACACCAGCAGTACTCATGGACCTAATGAACAGAGTGTGTAGGCCATACTTAGACTAATTCGTAATCGTATTCATAAACGACTTTCTCATATACTCCAGGAACAAGGAAGATCATGTGTAACACCTCGAGCCCATTCTAGAACTCCCCAGAAGTCGGAAATCGTACGCCCAATTCTCGAAGCATGAATTCGGGCTCCAAGAGTACATTTCCTTGGTCATATGGCCAACCGGGAAGGAATTCGAACTCAGACCGGACATAACCCACTACGTCAAGGGTCGAGCATGAAACCCGGAATCCGACGTATGACACAAGGATCCCCGAGAATATTGTTAGTGGTCGGGCATGAAAAGGGATATCGCCCTGCATATAGCCAAGCCCCTCACTTGCTCCAAGGTCAAGGCAGAATATCGAAACCCTCTTTCAATCATCTCCGATAAGGATAGTCGAGCTACGCCCCGTCCCCTTCGAATGCCCTTCAGGAAATCGCTAAGGACGCGACTAGACCTCATCACCGCATACCACCCTCCGACCAATGGTCAGAGTGGACGGACGATCCAAACGCTTGAAAGGATGCTGAGAGCGCGTGTAGTTGCCTTCGTAGGAAGCCGAGATATTCACCTCCCCTGAGTTCACCTATGGCAACAGCTACCATGCCAGCATCAAGTGCGCACCCTTCGAAGCCCTATATGGACGCAAGCGTCGGTCGCCGCTCTGTTGGCTTGAAGCTAACGATTGGCGACTTGCAAGGTCCGACCCCCCCCCCCAATCCGTGAACGACTGAAGACGTCCCGTACCCGGCAGGAGAGCTACACCGATAGCCGGAGAAAACCCCTCGAGTTCCAGGATGGCAATCGAGTGCTTCTTAAAGTATCGCCATGGAAAGGGACAGTTCGCTTCGGGAAACGCGGTAAGTTAAGCCCAAGGTACACCGGACCGTTTGAAGTCATCGAGCGTATTGGTCCAGTAGCCTATCGACCCCAACTCCCGCCAGTTCTTTCCAATGTTCATAACGTATTCCATGTCTCCCACTTGAAAAAGCATCTATCAGATGAGACCATCGTCAACCCTCTCGACAAGGTTCAAATCGATGCCAACTCAAACTCATTAATGAACCGCTTAAGGTTATTGACCGAGAGATCAAACAACCCAGGCAAGTCGTTCATCTATTATCAAGCTTCGGTGGAAATTCTCGACCTAGTCGCAAATTCACAAGGGAACGTGAGGACCTATTTCCCGTCAGAATTATCCACATCTGTTCAGGATCACTTCTACCTGATGGGACGAGTCAAATTTCGGGACGAAATTTCTTTCAACCCGGGGATGATGTGACAACCGTCCAAAATTCAGGTGTTTCTCAGTTGCTATATCGGTTCAAATCTCTAGTTACTCTTTATCGTGTTCATATTGTTCGGGTTCATACCTATTGTGTCTTTTATTGTCGGAACCAAAGTCAGAATCAAACTATAAACCCTAACACCAAACAAACAACACAAGAACTTGACTAAGTTCATAACGCAAACCAAAAAAAGATTCTAGTCCTTAACAAATTATAACGGAAAACTTAAAACGTCAAAAAGCTGGATTTTTCAACTCAGCCGGCGAATCCTGCTGTCCAGCTGGACGATGACTCATTTCTGCATGTCTCACGATTGGGCAACGATTTTTACTCGGGATTGGACCATATTTACTGCCTAGATCAGTTTCCTAGGCCAGTAAACACCTCCTTCTTTCCCTTACTTCACTTTTTCATTTCATTTTTGAAAACAAAACACACACATCTCTATTCTCTCTCAAACTTTTCTTCATTTTCTCAAGAACATAAACTCAAAGAAAACAGAAACTTAAACACCAAAATCAGTCCATAAACACCACAAAAATCATACACAAATCGTCCTAAGATCAAAGGGGTAACAAGGAAAAGGTTTAAATCGGGTTTCCAAGTCGTTTTTGAAGCTAAAGCTCATCCAAACCGTCACTTTACTTTCTCCTTCGGTAAAACACTTTCTTTTTACTATTTTTATACATATCTTTGCTTGCATGTAAGATCTAAAACCTGGAAATAAGTTTTCATAAACATGCAAAACGTTTTCTTGCTTAAAAAAAACGAGTTTTTATGATAGATCTATATATTTAACATGTAAATCTAAAAGAAAACAGTGATTTTACTTTAAAAATACATATGTTTGAGTTATATCAGTTTGCATGTTGAATCTAACGGTTAAACGAGCTTAAAATCGGAAAATAAAGCAACTTTAAAACTGGCCGAAGCCTTTTGTCCGGCGGCTGAAGGATTTCAGCCGACGGCTAAAGGTCAGCCGGCGGCTGATTTCCTCCAGCCGCCGCCTGAATATTTCTGTTCGCTACTTTTGTCGTTTTAAAGGCCGTAAACTTGATTATAAGCTAAATGAACCATCACAGATTATATACATATTAATAGGCTACTGTTTTGACTTATAAATTGTTTGAAAAAGCTTTTGGACTTGAAACTTGTGTATTATCGTTTAAAACGTTATGTTGTGTATTTTGAAGCGGGAAAGTGTTTTGAAAATGGACATAATTTTTATTACGCGGAAGCGCTGCCCAAATTTCACCATAAATTACATTTCAAATTCAGTAACATAATAAATTCGAGACTTAAACACTTTGACTTGGAACTTTGACGCTTTTCGAACATAATCGGACTATAAAACGTATACGATCACATAAACCTTATAAACCTTCCGTAATAACCTTTTGGGACAGAATCTAAGTATAATAATTTGAGACTTAAAAATGTTAAATTGGAACTTAACATAACTCAAATTATACTAATATAACTTATACAACATTCCGGTGTTCTAGGTCGTTTGTGATTCCCGACGCGTTCCGCCTCTCTTTGTGCTAGTTCATATCTCTTAACTTCGCAAACCGTGAGTTACAACCCCACTTGTTTTACTTTTTGTACATTTTAAACATTATTTGGGGGAAGCATAAGATTACATGTTTTGTAACTTTTACACTATTTGCAAACTATTGAACAATTGGAACTTGATACTTTTGGTACTTATTGAAACTTGTTTGAAACTTTGAAACATTTTAAACTTTGGAACTATGGAACTTGTACAAACTTGGAACTTACAAACTATTATGCGTATTTGTGTTATCGCCTTAGCGGGTTAACTAAACTAGGATACTTGTTAGCGACCAATCCTTGATGGATATATAAGCCCGTAAGAACTCAAAACAACTTTTGCAACTTTGTTCAATTGCCCGTTTTTGGTTCAGGTTCACTTATACACTATTAGCAATAGCCGTTAGTCATATGGGTATCGATACTTAGGAGCGGTCACTCCTTACTAAGGGTTAGCGTCCCAAGTACATATTACTAAGATCAAACACACAATCAATTAAACATTTTTGGCTAGATCAGGACCATACAATCGGTTTAGTGTATACTTACTACTTATATTATGCCAAGTGATTGATACGAGTTACTATTTAGTTAAACACATACTCCCTACGCATACACCTTTTTAGCGCCTGGATTCCGCTACAACCTTATTATATCTTTTTAGCGCTTGGATTCCGCTACAACTTTATTTTTGAAATTGTTCCGCTACAACTTTATTTCACAACTTTTTAGCGCCTGGTTTCCGCTACAACTTTATTATACCTTCTTAGCGCCTGGATTCCGCTACAACCTTATTATACCTTTTTAGCGCCTGGATCCCGCTACAACTTTATTTATACGAGTTTATTTAATTATTTTACTCGCGTACGTACAAACTTTTACTATTTACATATATATATTCAACCGTCGCTCCGTTCTTTTACTTATGACGTCAATATATGTTTTGCAACTTTCTATTTTTAGAAACTTTTCTCGAATCTCTAAACTGAAACTCACTCACTACTTTATGTAGTTGACACTTTATCTTATGTTTCAGGAAATTAAAGTAAGTGTTCGGAATGCATGGCAAAGGAGGGTCGATATGGTTACGTGAGGCGCTCATTGGGAAAAGACCTTTCATTTTGGGAATTTTTAATTGAAACTTGTATTTCGTACCTTATTTTTAAACTTATGAACTGCTTGGTTGTGAAACTTGAACAAATTTTATTTTTATTGAAATGACTTGAATCGTTTATGTTTGCTTATGACCGTGTAATGATATTCCAGCTCTCACATTCCGTGTTTCCGCTTTAGCGGGGTGTGACAATTTTCATTTTATGTTTTGTTTTAGTAGGTATTTGATATGCAAGCCAACGAAGTGGACGGAATATTTTGAACGTGGTACGAGTTTTGGTCGACAAAGGGGAGTTTCTTTTCTTCTTTTCTATTTTCTTTTCTCACAATTTGTTTAAGTTTTAGTACAATGAGGGCATTGTACAATTCAAGTGTGGGGAGGGGGGAGAAAAGAAGTCTACTTGTCTTTAGGTGCAAATTTTTGAAAATTTCGTAATTAGTTTAATTAGTTGCATAACTGAGCGCACCAACCATGTTACATTTTTGTGAGGATTTGAGCCATTATAGCATACACTTAATATGCTTTTACCTTCATTTTTGTATGAGTGTGCCGATGACTTGTAGACTTTAGAACATGACACTGTATACGCTTCGAGGCTATGAATGAGCATAAGTTTTACTTATTAGTAACTAGGAAAGAGGCAAAAGAATTAGGATTGTTAAACCGTTGATTGGCCTATTCGTTTCTTATAGTCAGTAGCTACACTGGTTATTTGACTCACACTACCTATCGAACACTCATTTTTAGTGTTTTTGACGTTTAGATACCATATTTGCGCCAAACCTTTTTCTTTTATCACCTTTTCCACATATATATTCCATAAATTGAGCCTAAATGTTTAAGTCGTTTAATCCAGATATTTTTGTTGAAAATTTTCCTATTTCATAACTTGGTTGATTATTAGACGAATTGTTATATATGATGGCATGGAGTTGTTTAATTTACTTGAATTCACGAAGGAAGTCACATGTGGATGTAAGTATTAAGAGTTATTCATAATTTTGATGGACCTTTTGAGCGGTGTCTTTAATATAAAAAAAAAAAAATGAAAAATTAATATATTTATTAAAGCCCGTACTAGGTAACCAATAATTGTTGAAGTGATTTAACGAACTTTGCGAGAAATAAAAGTCTCAATCGAACCGTTGAAGAATTAAGGCGAAATTTGGTCTTTGGAGTTTCATCAGAATGAGTCATTAGGGATAATCAATCAAGTTTTGAAAGTAATAGGGTTTTTGACTAAAATATTTGGATTTGTAGACTAATTGGAATTTATTTGTTTCATATCATTCATTATAATTCACTTTCATTCCATTTTCCATCATTTTATCCTTCACCCATTGTTACAACCATAAGTCCTCTTAACTAGTTACTTAGACTTTATTGGTGCAGAAGCGTATCGTTTTCAAGCCTATGATAAAATACTTGTCATGACTGAGCTTTGAGCGATTTAACATATATTACACTTAGATTAGCTTTTCGAGTGATTGAGTGTTATACTTCCCAAATCGTGAGATGTTTAGTTATGCATTTAAATATTGGCTTGGTAATTGTTAAATTCATCTTCGTAAATCAAATTTTTTGTAATTTACTTGATTCATTGAGTATTTTATTTTTATTGAAGATGATTGTTTTGTTCTAAATCTGATAGTCTACTTGAGGACAAGTAGGATTCAAGTGTGGGGAATTTGATATGCTTAAAATAATTGACATTTTCTTAACCATATTTCTCTTTAATACTCTTGTTTTTCGCATTTTGTTATGATTTGGGTAGTGTTTTCGTACATATATGTAGATAAGAGTTAAACTTGGATCATGGAACAAAAAGGAGTTAAAATCGGTAGAAAACGAAGCTTAAATGAAGAAAAACTATGAAGAATCAAAGTTGAAGATCATGCGAGAAAAGTGTTTTATACACCTTCACTGTTTTGATCATAACTTCTTCATACGATGTCCGATTTAGGTGATTCAAATTGCAGAAGAAAGAGGAAAGAGAGAGCTACAATTTATATTTTGGAAGAAAGTTCATCAGACCAATCCAGCCGGCGGCTGAGTTATTTTAGCCGGCGGCTGGAAGGTCGGCCAAACCCCTATTTAAGCAAACTTTAGGGTTACGAATTGGGGATCCCTTTTTCCACTTTTCCACCATCAAAGTCGACAAAACAGCTGCAAGGAAGGGTTTTTGGAGTCCTAGAAGTGTTTAGAAGCCACAATTAACGTCGTTTAATCGTGTTTGAAGAATCGTTCATCTTGGTTTGTTAATTTTAGCTTAATCTTACAACAATATGTCTTTATTATTTGTTTGTTTTGCTGAATTCTTTCAATCCATCATGAACTAATTCCATTAAGTGTTTGCTTGGATTGTTTAGCTTGTTATTATGAATTACTAAGTTCTATGTTTGAAGTAATTGGTTTTTCCATTATTGTTATCGTTTAATCGTAATCCTTGTTTATTTGAAGTTATTAGGTTAGCTACTTAGCGTGATTAATAAACTTATATCATAACTAGCGTTCATATAGGTTTATTAGTTATTTATAATTGTTTAACTTGTTGAATAATTATAGCTTGAGACTTAATTGAGATAGGCTAAGAATAATAGTAACCTAATAAATTAAACGAACATGACAATTATATCGTAACTGAATAGTTGAGACTTTTGTTAATTCGTAGTCATCAGATTAAATTGTTAACAATAGTGAATTAAAGGCACAAATTAGGGTGGATAAATCTAAGATAGCTCTTGATGTACGACGACGATGTTCGTGCCATCTTTCCTGAATTTGTAGGATTAGACGACTCTAATAGGAAGTCTAGTTAATGAAGAAATCACAGTTAAACCAATTCATACATAAACTTAATTCATAATTCAAGTGAAACATTAAATCTAAGTGAACACTGCTTTTAAAATATCTGATTACATCTTCAAAACTTTTTCAAACATCTTTTCATTCAAAAACCATTTTAGTTAATTAATTATTATTTTGCTTTAGGTAATTACTTGATCGAAATACGTTCTCTCAAAACTAAAAAGCCCCCCCTTTTACTGCTTTCTTTAGGTTAATTAAATAGTTTAGATTAAATAAATATTAATACACCGTTCCCTGTGTTCGATTCCGGACTTACTAAAGTTATATTATTATATGATCGGGTATTCTTGCCTGTATTGTGTGATAATCATAACTAAAGTAATAATCCTATTTTTATAAAATAATATAACATAACTCGATTTTTACACATCATTAATTAATTAATTTATAGTTAACATTTATTAACAAGAGTTAATTACATGGGTCGTCCCTATGGTTTGCATCATTTACATCGGTCGTCCCTATAACTTTTTTATTACACCACTCGTCCCCAAGTTTGAATTTTGTTGCACGGATAATCCCTATTTTGGATTCCCGTTAAATCCACCATTAGTGGGACTCATGTGCCATCCACATGAGGGTATATGGGTTATTTTGTTTATTTGATTGGTGTAATAAACAAGTTATAGGGACGACCCATGTAATTAACGGCACATCCAAAATAGGGACTCTCTATGCAACAAAATTCAAACTTAGGGACGAGTGGTGTAATAAAAAAGTTATAGGGACGACCGGTGTAAATGGTGCAAACTATAGGGACGACCCATGTAATTAACTCTATTAACAATATAACTAGTAGAAAATTTGACCAAATAATCAGATATAAATCCTAAAATTTGTATTCGAATTCAAGTTTTTACTACGTTTTTAAGTAAGTTTTTTTTATATCTCTATATAAGACTCATTCTACGTATTAATTAAAAATCATGCTTATTAATTAATAATTTCGTAGAAATGTGGATTATTTTATGAAAACTACGTTATGTTGTGAATTGCGAAAGGTTTTGTTGGAGTCTTGAGGTATTGAAATTACTAAGAAAGTGGAATACGCTATGTTTTTGGGTTCACCATGTTTTGTTTCTAGATGCTATCCTTTCATGCCATAAATTATTATAATGATTATGGTTCTAAATAAGACCCTAGTGGAAATAGTTATTATATTTTGCAAATTTTGTAAATTGTGTAACACCTAATTAGACTTAATAGTGGTATTTATGAAGTATAATTTGTTAGTATGCTTGCTTTTGATGACGATTGTTGATTATACCACCAAGAAAAATGGGTAAACACTAGAAAACAAAGGTAACAAATTAGATATTTTAAGTAACTTTTAAAGGTTAGTAGAACTTTGAAGATTAAATGCAAGAAAATCGAAAAAATTAAAATACATGATGTCGCATGTAAAAACTTTGTTGCTAATTTAATACAAATTTTAAGAGTTTTTGTTAGTTTTAAAATGTCAGATGTTCCACCAAAATGTCCCACTCTGCCTGCAGCGAAAACGAAGGGTATGACCGATTGACAATCATCATAACACAGTACAACAATAGAGAAATACTAAATGCAATAATATAAGGAAAGTGTTGTGACATTGCCATTCAACAACAAAGTTATATTTGTCTCATGTACACGTCAACACTACAAGCAAAGAATCCAATAATAATGTAAACGACATCAGTATTTCGAAAGGAAAGACATAGGCATGTAAGCCCGAAAATAAATTCAATTATAACAAATGAATAATGAAATGTGCCACAATGCAAATGAAATCCTGAAAGTCTTCTAAAACCAAGTCTCTAAGCTACGTCCTATGTCTGCTCATTACCTGGAATAAAGCTCAAAAAGTCAACATAAAGTTGAGCGAGTTAATTGAGTGAGTTAATTGAGTAAGTAGGAAAATGTTATAGTAAGAAAACATCTCAATATAAATGTAGTAAATGAATGTGTAACTAATGCATGCAAGTAGTAAGAAACAATCATCCACAACTATCCACTGTAAGTATCACTAGTAAGAAAGGTATACTAGTAATCAAGTAACGTCAGTAGGAAAGGTATACTGACTAGTAACATCCGTAGTAGCCACGCTACCGTAAGCACACATCATTAGTAGGAAAGGTATACTAATGAGTATATAGTATCAGTAGGAAAGGTATACTAATACGCCAGTATGAAAGATATACTGACTAAGGTTTACCAGTAGGAAATGTATACTGATAAATAATCATCACAACCAACATCTCATATAAGTTTTGAAAAATATTCAATAGGTTTATGTAACACATTTTGTGATTTCCAAATATAGTGAGTTTCAATAAATAGGAAGTTTCCAGAAATAACAAGTTTCTATAAATAGAAAATATCTATTTATAGTAAGTTTTCAAAAGTAGTAAATTTCCAAAAATGGAAGGTTTCCAACAATAATAAGTTTCCAAAAATGGAAGGTTTCTATAAATAGAAATGTCTATTTATAGTAAGTGTAAAACCGTTTACTAAAATCGGTTTGGTTGAGCTTTACTTTTCCTCGATTGTTTAAAACATATAAAACAGTTAAAAGTTGGGCAATGAACTCACCTCGAAATAAGCAATACACTACACTACTCAAGTAGTATAAACGTGTGTATAAACGGTAGGTCACAACTTGTGGGTTTGAGCAAAAACCGGTAATTATATTTTCGATATTTTAATCCTGTTTTACTGATTATCCAAGAAATCCGATTAACCAATTCGATTCGTCCAAAGGTGTTTTAGTAATCACTAATTTTAGACGTTATGACCAAACGATCAAGAAGTACCCATGACCACTAAAACTGTCATAACTCGAGTTTGAGAAATAGTTAGATGATGAATCTTATACGTACGGAAAATAGACTGAGAGGGCTACATCAAGGGTTCCGGATTCATAAAAATTAAGTTAATTATGACTAAAATATGATCGTTACAAAACAGGTTATAGAATATGTCAAAAATACAACTTTCATAGATTAAGTTTTTAAAACGAGTTTAAGGTATCAAACGAATATACAAACGATATTGACACTTATTATGATGATAAGGACCTGATATGAGATTATACAAAAATATTTTAAAACATATTAAAGCTTTCTAAATCGTTACACAAGATCAAGTCATCAAACCTAACAAAAATCGTTTTATATTTCATATTTGGCCCATGTTCACTAAACCTCAGTTTCAATGAGTTTGACGAAGACCTGGACGGTGAGCCTTACATTTTTGGAAAATAGACTCCTAGAGCTACAACTTTGATCTAGATGTCATTTCAAAATACCAATTTGTGAGCAACTTATGACCTCGCGATCACAGAACGACAAATCTGATTAGAAACAACGAATTTTATAACATGTCTCGTATAAATGTTTTTAAATATCAACGACCACGTAAAATTACCAACACGTCCAGATCATACATTTTATATATAAATAAGAACTTCATGTTTTAAAATCTCCACTTTTACACTTTAAGTCACACAACAAGTGAACACAAATTCGGATATAGAAACCAACACCAAAACACAGCTTACACCAACGTTCACTAAAAATAAGGTTCAGAGAGTTTGAAAATGAATTAGACGATGAGACCACTGCAATTTGAAAGCTAACTCAAAATGCTACGTCGTAGACACTGTATTCAAGTACAAAGACCTTTTATGAATGAGATATGACTCCGTGAACACAAACAAAATTTATGGACAGATTGCTGGAAGTTTCAAACAAGAATTTCTAACAAGTAAAATGTTTAAACGAAAACCCAAACTTCTAAATTTGATTACCCAAACACAAAACCATGATAACAACATATAACAATCTGGATTTATAATATACCAATCTTTAAAACCAATTATCCAAAATTAGATTTCAAAGATCAAAAACAAAACTAAAACTCTTTTTTTTTATACAAAACCCTAATTAAAATTTTACAAATCAAAATCCATCAATTAGTTTGAAGAACTAGACTAATGCAAAGATTTTCAGTAACAATTCTAAATAACAATAAACAAAAACATATGTAGTAGGATTACCAATCAAATCGAACAAACGAAGACTTGTTTGAGTGTTTGTGGACTTGTGGCTGAAGAACAAAACGAGGGGGGGAATGAGTGATCATGGTTGCTCCTTCTTAATTGATGCTCAATGAAAACCGAAAGAAAAAGAAAAAGATCGAAAGGGGGACTAGGGTTTCTTGGAGCCGATCAAATCAGCAGAAGGGGGTTGGGGTGTCGACATGTTTAGGGTTTGGGGTTAGAAATTCGGTTTGAGATATTAATTTTTTTTTTTTTAACAATTACATTGTAAGAATTGTTATTAAACCAAATACTAGGATTATGGACTAAGTCCATAATACATAAAAGTGGGTTTAAGACATAGGCTAAATGAAACAACTAAAACTTCAAGACTGCAAAGTTTTTAATTACGAACACATGCTAAAACACGAAACTCGGAAATACTAATATTAACTAAAATTATAAAGTTCTTGTTTTCCCGTTACAATTAAACAATTAAGGACAATTACCAAACGTTAAATTCCTGTATAAAGACGTGGAAGCTCATCTAGCGGGTTTACACACTTGTACACCTAAACAAATTAAACAAATAATCAAATAAAAATTACTAAATATATGTTTTCAAATTCAAAAGTACACCTTTATCTTTTATTTATTAAATTTAAATTCATTTATTATTTTCATTTATTAACAAGAAACTTTGAAAATTTTTGACCAAAACTCAAAACTTGGATTATAATTAATAACTAGTTTATTGACCCGCGTAATACGCGAACAATTATATCAAAAAAATATAGTGTCAACAAAGAACAAATAACCTATATAAAAAGGTTAATAGAAAAACAATTAGTCATGTACACAAAATAATTAGATTAGCAAACGTGGAGATAAAAGAAAACATTTAATGCGTAATTCTCGAAAAATCTTATTAAAAATAAAATAATTATAATATATAAAAAACTAAACATATTTCGTAAATAGGAAAAAGAAAAAAAACAGAAGATTTTTTCATATGATATGTTTTTCGTTTATTGACAAAACACTCATAAAAAAATAAAATAATTTTATTTTCTTTTTATACCAATAATTTTTATTTGTATGAAGAGAAAAATATATTTCGTATTTTTCAGATATTAATTTAAAATACAATTGTTAGATTAATTAAAGTAGAAAGATTAATTAGTTCTATTTCGTTATTACTATACATATAAAGGTTAAATTATTTAATGTAAAAGGGTTAAAATAAAAATTATTAATGTTGACATCATCAAAATGATGTAGTGGTCTAAATTAATATTAGAAACCCATTTAATGGTTATTATTTTGCCAAGTGTCATGACCTCTCTTTTATTATATATTAAAATAAGATAAGATTGCCAAAAGAAAATTTATTAAATCTTTTTAAAATCGATTTAATTAAATTCAAAAAATTAAAATTTTAAAATCTCCTATATTTAAGGATTATATATAATTTATGTTATTAAAACTAAGTTTTTATATAATTACTTAACACATTTTTCTTCTATCCTCTACAACTTTAGAAGTTATTATATTATATTAAAAACATGTTTGACAATTAGATGAATCTTTTTCCCGTTTTTTTAACCTATGTATGATAGTTAAGTTTTTGCAAAATGTTTTTTAAATAGTTAAATTAAATAAAATATTATGATAAAACAACATACTTGATTATTGAAAATCAAAATCATAAAACAAATCTAAAAATACAATCTTATCATGTGGCTCTCTCTCTAACTAGGGCTTCTAGCCTAGCGGTATGGTGGTGACCCATTGACTAGAAGGTCATGGGTTCAAGTCTCGGTGGAGACAATTTGGTGAATTGTAAATTTGGTGAATTGTATATAGTCTATTTGTAGTATTTGCCTTTAAAAAAAAAAAAAAAAAAAAAAAAAAAAAAAACTAATAATTTAGAAAAAATATATTTCTGATTTCTAAAAATATTTTTAATTTCATTATCTTTCCTAATTTTGAAAAAGATGCTATTAATTTATTTATATTATCTTTCCTAATTTCGGATATTTAAAAATATTTATTATTTCATTAATGTTATGATAAAACAATATGTTTTGATACATATTAATTAAAAAATAGTCCAATTAAATAATACTTGCAAACAAATAAGAATTATTTTGATAAATTTATAAACATACAACATTTATTACTAAATATTTGGTTATGTTTCTTATTATTCTATTCACTTATGATCAACTTTATTATATTTATCATTTAATTTTAATTAGCAATAAATAATATTTATGTAACTACTGTTATAAAATTGGGTCTGTCAAATTTATTCTTTTTAATCATATATATTTGTAAAATATTTATATTAAATATAATATTATTGAAAAAACAAGCTTTGTATAACTATTAAAAGGGTTTTTCTAACTTGTGCCCTAGGGGCACATGTTAACACCATTTTTAAATATTAAAAGTACAATCAAAAGTATCAAAAGTTGTGAAATCAATAAAAAAAAAATGGTACTTTTTGATACTTTTGATTGTACTTTTAATATTTAAAAATGGTGTTAACATGTGCCCCTAGGGCACAAGTTAGAAAAAACCCTATTAAAAATCAATCTTATAAAAAATCTAAAAACCCGTCCATAGGACGGGCCCTACCTAACACTAATTCAATATCAAATAGAAGAACTAACGGAAAATAAATCTGAAGAAACTATACAAGTATAATATATAGAAATTGAGAGAATAAATTGTATCATTAATAATCCCGAACGCGAAATGAACGGCAAAATAATAAGCTCACGCATAATGAGGTAGTATTACTACTACGCACGTCGAATGGAGTTTAGAAATGTGAAATGACCAGAAGCTCGGAAATATGAAATGACGGAGACGTAGATATGATAGCGAAAAGGTGTCGAATAAATAAAGGACATGGTAAGAACGAGGATACGTTTAAGGATACGTAGAGAACGAAGGTTTATTGAAAATAAGATATGGAATGAAAGAATCGATAATGATATGTAATGAAGGGATCGTATAATCAAGAATATGAAGTGAACAAGGAAGGATCATGTGTTTGTGCTAAAAGGGAAAATAGTGAATACAGGGTGACGAGGAAAGTTGATAACACCGGCTTCGGCTCCAAACGGATTTGTAACGTAGATCAGGTAGCGGATCACTACTTGTAAAGGCATAAGAATCATCCTTTGCGGTACACGAACTTGGCACGATGCGTAGGAAGTAAATCCGTGAAAGATATGATACTGGGGATTCTCAGCTCCGACGAGGAAAAATTTGATAGAACATGAACGATCAATAAGGCAAAATGTAGTTCCGACGAAATCGTCGAAGTTCTTCCACAGCTAATCGTCTGCTAACTCTGCATCGTAAGTGAAAGTCTAACTTACTGGGGTTACGAAGAAGTGAGGCGTGGAAAAGTTACGAGTCGAAAATCACGAGGCGTGAAGCCGATTAAGGAGAAGAAATGAAGATAGGAATAAGGATAGTTGATTAAGCGAAAGAATAAGGTGAGCCACTAATCATGCTTAGATAATTTTATTATAGGCTATAGCCAGACCTAGTAATCCTCATGCGAAAAATGAAGGTTCAAAGAAATAAGTTGTAACAATAGTACAAGAGTGTAAAGAAAGTAGTCATAACGATGGTCGCGCTAGAATAAACAAGGCATCATACCATCAGAATTAAAGATACAACATTCATAAAAATAAAAGGATAATCATATTAAATAAGTGAATCCGAAGTTCGAAGTTTTACATAAACTGAATAAACGAAGTACAATAATGTAAAATGAAATAAAGTACAATAACATCGGAATAGATCAAAGCAATTCCACGTAAGCGATCCAATAGGTTGTGGAAACAAGCATCAAACTATGGCAACTTCACATCTTGAGTTCCTGCCACTCCGCTGTCTAGTGTGATGGTAGAAGGAGGAAAACTGATAGGAGAGGTATTCCATTTAGGGCATTTGTCACGATAGTGTCCAAAAGTACCACACTCGTAACACAATCCGGGAGTAATCCTGCAAAACTGCTCTAGGTGTCCTAATTTCTTGCATCTCTCGCAAATCCAACATGCGACTTCACTAGCGTGGGCATTTCCACACTTGCTACACTTAGGGAGATTTCTCCAACCCTGTGTAGGTGTGACTACGCAATTCTTAGTCTTTTGCGGCCTTAGATCACGCTTACGGCTCTTCTTCTTGCAACGGGAGTTTCGGTTTCTCTTACCTTTAGCCTTGGGTTGAATCTCGGTGTTCTGTGGTATGTCACCGTGCTCGGCATTACTAGGTTACGTATCAAAGATTACTCCACTAGGTGTAGAGTCTCGAATACTCTTCAGGACTCTCTCACTAACCTTTGCCACGAGGTCGGGCAAGATAGCGGCAAAGCTTTCCGTAAGTATCGTCTCGAATCGATCGACTATGTTACCCTCGTTGTTCTGCGGTGTCGGTTGCTTACGCTTAAGAGTTCCCTGGGACATCATCGTCTGAGAAGAAAATAAAAGGAATATGGTTGTGTGCATAACTCGAGATTAAACTCAACGTTAAAACGAGTAAGGAAGAAACATATACAAGTCAAAGGGAATGCACACAAAAGGTTTTCAGAGTAAATCAATATAAGCCTAAAGTCATAGTCTAAGTGATTCGCAAAGGAAGCCACTTAGTTCGCTATAACCATTGGCTCTGATACCAATTTCTGTCACACCCCGCTCAGGCGGAAACCCGAGGTGTACAGTATATTAGGTATTAGAAGACCAAGTATTACATCGAATAAATACTATAACAATAAGATTACATTAAATGAAGTTTATGAGTTACAACAATACAAAATAAAACGATACAAAATAGTACATGGCCTAAATAGAAACTAACTACGTCTAGCTAAGTCTCTTCGAAAGTCCATACAATATCCAAAGCAAAAATAGTAACTCCATATTCGATGCAAAACTCAACCTCCTGAAAAGCGTTAAAAATACGACGTCAACATAAAGTTGGTGCGTTATTCGTATTTTTGTAAAAACATAACATTTGAAGATTTTGACCCATTAGAAAATGTAGTTAGAAATCAATAGTAAAAATGGATAATATCTTGAATTATAACAATGTACGATATATGCATAAGCCTTAGATATTCATCTACACCTGAACCGTACTGTAATGTAAAGGCAACAACGTAAAGGAAACAATAACCCTCTGCCTTAGAGTGTCCAACTAAGGTAGTTACGAGGTAAACATAGCGGCAATAACATCCCTGCGCATAGTGAGGGATGAGGGTTTGTAAAACCCATATAGATCTATATATAAATACCGATGGCTCAACTAGAGTTAACAGGTGTTTAATCGAGGGCCTTATACTACCACCAAGGCCGTATAAGTGAGGTACACTAAATCTAAAGGCATCATAATCTAAACATGCATAATCAAGATATATAAAATTTAGTTAACGCTAATCATGCCCGAAGTAAAATTTATAAAGCAGTAAAAGGGCATCGAATAACTCACAAATCGGCGATAAGTATGTCGGGTAGACACAAACTGGAGAGTAATACTCCACCGCCTAAGTGCCCTAGCATAAAGACATACAAGTCTAAGTATCTCTTATGTGATAGGTTTAGCCTCGTATTAATTAACGTTGTATTAAATATTAAAGTTTAGTAGAGTTTAGACGAATGATAAATATTTAGGATTAAAGTCGTCGAATTTACCGGCGAAAAGTCGTAGTGAGATGACGAATAAAAGGTATTTGATATTTCGAGTCGATAATGACTTTTAGAACTATCGATCATTTAAGTTTATAAATACAATGAGATAGGAATGATATTCCGAGCCTAAAGTGACTACCACGAATATCGATTGAAAGGAGTATTAGATTTAGTCAAAGTCAACCAAAATCAAAGTCAACCGAAGTCAGAGTCAACCATGGTCAAAGTCAACTAAAGTCAAAGTTAACCAAAGTCAATATGAAAGATAGTTGACTTGATCAAAGTCAACGAAAGTCAACCGTTTTGAGAGGATGTCAAAGTCAACGAAAGTCAACCTTTGACGATTTGAATATTTTAAAGATATAATTTGAATATTTGAGTAAAATATGATTAGAAATCAGTTTCATAAAATTTATTTAAAAGTTTAGGTTTAAAATCGAAGATTTGATCGGTTTCGAAGAAATAAATGATTTAACGATAAATAGACGTTTTAACGTATATGATAGTAGTTAATATGTTGTTTAAGATTGCGTTTCATGTTTTGAGTCCAAAACGTATGTTTATCAGAGTATAATACTTTACGTATACTAAAAAATAGGGTTATGAATACTTAAAAATCGTCCAAAATAAGCAACAAAAGAAACGACAACTTTCTGGTATGGGACTGGTGCTGACCGCGGCGCACTCATTGCCCAGAGCCAAGGTTTCTGTTTTCGTTCTAATTCGTTTTAGTTTTCGGTTAGTTAGTTTAAGTCTTAAGTGAATATTTACAGTTTGTTGAATAAAGTTATTTAGTCAAATAACTCATAAGAAAACTTTATATAATATACATATTCATACATATACTTATTTACAAGATTTTACAAGATTTAGTTAGTTTTTGTTAAGTTTGTTTATAATATAGATTATATATAAATTACTTAGATTTATAAGTCCACTAAGTGTAAGAAAGTGTTGGAACATTTTCGATAGGAATTTACTAATAATCCTATATGTGATTATCCGGTTTTATAATAGAGTAACGTAACGTTTTCGGTTAAGTTTTCGAATAACCTATTAACATGGTAAACTTATTGAGTTTTATAGTAATCTTTAGGCTTAAACCATAATAATCATTTTAGCCACTTTTAAGTTTTTAAGATAGTTTTTACGTGAGAAAAATGACGAATCAAAGGAAAACGGAAGATAATGAACAAGGTTGTAGGATTACCGAAAAAGTCTCCGCAAGGTCTACAAGTCTTGACTCCTTGCCGAAATAGACTTCAAGGAAGTAGGAGGAGTAAAAGCTTCAAACAAGAATAAAAGAGTATGTTAGAAAAATTGGATTTCATGAAGATAGAAACGAAAGAAAAATGACTAGAAGGTTTCACTTACCGGTTTTTCACCAAAGATGGGAAGCTTTCCAACTTATGAACTAGTCGAAGAAGCTTTCAAGGTAAAGTGTGGAGAAGAGAGCTCCAAGCATGGAAGGAAAGTAATATGTTATAGTGGAATTTCAAGAAGAAAATATTGAAAGAAAATGGTTGTAAAGAGTTTCCTTACCGAAATGTCCAAAGCTTGAAACCTTCCAACTCAAGACTAAGCCGGAAAATGAAGCTTTGATGGATGAACTCCTTGCAATAACACAAAAGTTTGGTTAGTAAATTCTTGGTGTCAAATTAAGAAAATTTGAACAACAAAGATGATTCTTTTCAAAGAAAGTTTACTTACCGAAAGTTGTAGAATTCAAAGGATGTCTTCAATTGGTCTTCCTCAACTCAAATACCACTCTTGAATGTGGTTTATCTTCCTAGAAATTCCTGGAAATGAAAGGATTCTAGAGAGAGTTTGAGTTAGAGAAAACCACAACTTTTGACCAAATGGGTTGAAAATGGTTTAAGGATGAAAAGTGGTATGAGAGATGATTAGAATTGGTCAAGGATCCACAATTCACTCATCTCACCCTAATTTGGGAAGGTTTTGGGCAGAAACCACGTGAATGCATGTGGTTTGGGATCTCAAGGATTAAAGCAACGTTTTTTTGGCATGTTTCTGGTGCTGCAGACAACCGCCCCGCGGTGCCTTGGGTGCGCCGCGGTCGTGGTCATGGCCAGCCAACATCTCTCAGTTAGTTTGTCCGTTAAAAGGACTGAATTTGTAACAGATTCCGTTAGTTCTCGTTAAAGGACTAACTTTGAAATAGATTTTTAGGTAGAGGGTAAATTTTGTAATATTTTAAGCGTTAGTTTTTCTCGAAGAGACGAAGGCTTTAAATACCATATTAACCTACGAGAATACTTATAATTGTTAGACACTTAGGTACTATAACGTTTACGTCACGAAGGACGAAACAATAATTTAAACCCCGACTAAACCAATATCGCGTGAAACAAAATAAATACCAATAATAATAGGGTCAAAATAAAATAAATAAAAATAACGGTAGATGATAAAACGCAAAAGTGTTACGAAATTTGCGGTTGTCACATACAACTCGAGTCATATTGTCAAACAATACATGGCAGCGGAAATAGGATCACTTAGGAATAATTAAATCGGATAAAGTAATACATTTCAGTCTTGAATTACCAGCAAGCAAGTTGTGTAGATCTAAGTGTAAGATATTCTACGGTTACGTACGCGACACCTTCTTTTAGCAACCGTCCTGTATGCTAGTACACGTTTGTAACTTACAACCTTTGTCTTGTACACACCTTCTGCTTTGAACAACACGCTACTTGGATGCTCAAACAGATCTGCTCGAACCCCCTTTACGCCGTAAGCATAAAATCGATTAGGAAGAAACCTAAATCGATTTTAGGTTTATTTGGTGTGTTTTTGAATGAGGGTTGGGTATTGTTTATATAGGTAAACAATAACTTGGTAAACAAGTTGTATTACAATTAGGAAACTTCCTAATTACATAATACACCCTCATATTTACTAATTATTACAATTAACTCATTTAATTAGTAATTAGATAACAACAAACGTATAGTCGTGTCTAAATGTCGATGCGTACGCTCCCGTAGACTCACACATTTACGGACACATATTTGTTAAAACTATTCAAATACCAACAGTCTATGAAAATATACCCAACATATTCTGCAAGTCTTAATTTGTTTATGTATTGTCAATGTTCCTTTACGCCACCCGACATAACCTGTGTACTGATTTTATTCGTTTAAAGTTGTCTATTGTACTAAGAAATTTTGGAAGAGTCCCTTGTACTACACTTTCTGTTTAGTGAACATCACTCCTCTCTTTCAACACTATTTGTACAAGTACAATGTTTTGTCGTTAGATTCTTTCTATTTAAAGTGAACACCAATAATGGTGGCGTCTACAAATTATCAAGAGTCACGATGAATTCAGTTTTTCGGTGCAGTTGGAAGGAACTAATTATGACTGAAATTGATTAATAAAAAAGGTCATGTACTTTATTGTTCATATTTATCTAGTGGGTTGTTACCTTCTTTTTCTAACCACATTTCTTCACTTTTATTAGGTGGTAGGACTAAAAAGATTTGTATTGTTAAATCATTCTCACTTTTGATGGATTCTTTCGATAAAAGGCTTTGTTTATTTCCTGTTTGATGTTACTAAAATGCACAAACAGGATCTCCACTCAAAATAAGCAACAAAAGTTGTTTGCATGATTTTTTAAAACCAAATTACAAAAAGTCATCTTTCGGTTCATGATGTGTAAAATTTAATTTATTTTTTAAACTCGAAATACTTTTTACTAGACTACACACTTATAGTCAGTGAACCTAATCGTGTACAGTTTAGTTCAGGTAAGTCGGATTCGTTCTCAGGACTACGTTAGTTTTAAATTTAGAATTAATAATACTAATTGTTTGGGTGTTTGTGACTGAATTGTCACTTTGCTTAAGCTAATTTGAAAGTAATTATAACGTGAAAACGTTGATTGAATGATTGAATGTTTTAGGAAATTAATTAAGGAAAGACACTTGTTTGGTAATTCACTAATGATCCGATTTAACTTATGTGATTGTATGTTTTCTTCTAACCTTTCTAATATATAACTAAGTTCCTCTCGAATACCTAGTTAACTTTAATTATCTCCAATTATACCGTTTCTCTCGAATACAGTAAAAGATCTAAATAACTAAGCTGTAAGAATTAAGCCGATGTTAATGATTTAATCTATTAAACTTCCTCTCGAATAGTTTATCTAGTTTTCTAATCCAATCTCTTGTAATTATAAACTTGTGAACTCGTTTTAATCTAATTACTTACGTTCTAATCAATTATAGACCGATTGATTGTTTCTTTTCAATTGTTTTAACCTCGTTCTAGATTCCTCTCGAATACCTAGACTTTTAATTAAACAAAAGAGTATAAGAACTAAAGCAATATTAAGATTAAAATAAGAATGGATCTACGATTAAACATGCAACATCAAGAATAACATCCAAATAACATAAATCAAATCATCACAAAAGTTTCCTAACCAAACAAGCGTTTATGAAATTAGCTACTCATAGTTTTTGAACCAAAAGACAGTAAAATAGTAAGTCATAATACCGAATCGAAAGAAAGAAGTAAAAGAGTTTTGGACTCGAAAGTATGAAGATTGGACTTCAAAATCCTCGTCTTGGCTCTTCTTGGCTGCTGCCATTCGATTTTCTAAACCTTGAGTCGACCTCCAAAAACTTATCCTGAATATGGGCTGTGTAAGTTCTATTTATAGGCAAAAATTCGAAATCCTGGAAAAGCTGGAAACCGTCTCGCTGCGTCGCAGTCCCTAGAATCCAAATTGTAATCGAACTCTGATTTCACGGTGCGCCGCAGCTCACTACCACTACGCCGCAGTGGTGGCCTTCTCGAATATTCTTTTCGTTTAACTTCTTAATGCGTCGCAGTAACAAGCCCAGTGCGTCGCATCACCTGACGCTCACCATTTCACGTACTTTGATCCTTTACTCGCATTTCTTCGTCCATACAACCACTTTCCGATCATATTCAACCTGTCACTTGAATCAAACACTTTCACACGATTAAATGCAAAAGTCATATCCTATCCATCATGGTCAAATACAAAAACGACCAAATATTGCATATAAATATGCGTATAAATATGCGTATAAATATGCGATATCAGTTCACCACTTCACATATGATAACATGACAATGTAGTTATCATAAAGTGACATAGGTTCTTCCTTAAAAACTGTTTTAGTTGTGAAATCCAGGATTTTTTCCCGTTTTACTTTTATTGTACAAGACTTGAACCAATGTCATTGTATGTGAAACGGAAAGCATGATAGCGTCTATGGGATCAAATTAGGAACACAAACTTGTACTAATATAATTATGTGACATCATAATCTATAAATAAAAACAAACTGCTAAAGATTTTACATAAGTCCTAGTTTTATGACATCTTTGTTGGTACAAATTTCATGCAGAGTGGAGGATTAATCCCAGCTAATGCAAGAATCGATGATGGAAGAATCCATAATCCATCTCCACAGATCAAACCCGAAGCAACAGCAGGAACCATTAACTTGGCTTTTTGCTTATTGAGCTTATGCCATAGAAACACAATTAAACTTCCCACACACATGTCGATAGCAAAATAACCGCCAACGAGAAAAGGCACAGCCATAGCCATTGGTAGAGGGATATATTTCCCAATTTTATCTGGATAAATGTCTCTAACCAAATTCGCAACCATGGCAAAACCAAAGAACAGGTAACAAAGCTGTAAGCAATGACTAGGCAGTGCAGAGAAACCTTGAACACCTAAAATCGCCATGTTTCTGTAAATAATCGCATAAGGAGCTTTATATTCACCATCTGGATTTCCAATATCGAACGCTTTGTAGAATAAAAAGAAGACGAGAGGTGCAACGACACATCCAATGGCTGTCCCAATAGCTTGGCTAAGGAGCATTGAGCGTGGCGAAGTCAAAGTCAAATGACCCGTCTTGAAATCGTGCATCAAATCAGATGAAATTGAGACAATGGACTTAATCAAACCGCATCCTACAAGCCCTGCAATGACACCATCATGTTTCCCAGACATAGCAGATAGCACAAAGAGTGCAACTTTTCCGTAGTTATATGCCATATTCATGTCTGTTAAACCAGCACCATATGCATTACAGAAGCCAAGAGATGGTGCAATAACATAGGCAACAAGAACGTAGTACCATTTGAGCTCTGGAAACATGAGCGGAATGACAATAATGGAAACAACTGAAAATATCACGTAACCAATAGCTGCTAGCCAAAAGGGAATGCTTTCTCTTAAAAACACCTCATTCAGTTGAGAATCTTCTCGGGGTTGATCATTGACCTCTGGATCTGTATTAAACAGTTTAACAAAAATGTCAAAACACACCAAAACTCAATCAAATTTAGTAACATAATAAATTGAGTTGCTAGTTTTTGCTTATATCATACTTAGAGCTGTCAAGATTGGTAACAGGTTCGGATTGAAAGAGGTCGTTTTCTGAATGGATCAAAAACAGATATTTGGAAACTTTTAATATTACACAGTGTTATCACTATTATAATTGAAATAAAACAATTTGGGTTGTATTAACTAGTAGGGCTGAGCATCGGGCCAATACCGACCCGACCCGAACCGATACCGACTAATACCGAAACCGAAAATAGACAAAACATTCAACCGAAACCGAACCGAATTTGCATCGGTCGGTTCGGTATTGTGACGGGCTACTCGGGTGGAAAATACCGAAAATACCGAAAATAAATTTTTATAGTAAAAGCCTCAATCAAACCTAATTATAAGCCAACAGATGACTAATTATATTTCGGGTTGGGTCGGGCCATTTCGGTTTTGGTCGGTATTTCTACCGACCCGACCCGAATACCGAAAACGATGAATACTTCCGCCGACTACCGCCCCGGATGCACGTATTTCGGTTTCAGTTTCGGTCGGTATTGTCGGTTTCGGTCGGACCTGTCGGTTTCGGTCGGTATTTCTCAGCCCTAGAACAGATATTGGGCAACTCTTAACCCGATCAGCTCATTCGATCCATTGTTTCTCTTTTAGCAAGTGTTTTTTTTATTTGACCCGTTTGACCTGTTTGAGATAAAAACTCAACCCAAATCGGCCTAGTTTCAAATACATGAATCAAAATGGCATTTCTAATGCTACAATGCAAAATGACAGCTTCGGGTTCTGCTATTTTCTACACATCTCGATTACTTACTTGTTCTAGGTTTCTCTCTAGAGGTCAGGTATATTGTTCTTGCTGTAAAAACTGTGATCTTGAGAAAATTGTACAGGCCATCTCCTAGGATCAGGGCAATTGATATGAAAACCTGCACATATGTTTCAAATTGTAATATGAATCTCGATCTATCGTAAATTCAATAGCCCGACCTTGAAATAATCTAACCTTATAACCATTTAAACTCTTCATGCTGCTTTGAGGTAAACTCGAAGGAAACCAAGCACCTTTTCGATCTTCAATGAGGGGCCACATAACACCGTATGACAGCACGGCTCCTGCAAGCAATGACATGTTCACAAGATGTGAACATATCATTCCTGCTCCTATGTAAGTCATACTAAAATCAAAATAGAACCTGCATCCAGATACCACATCGCCGTATCAATTATCAACATTGATCTTTGGTTATTGTTTCATTAAACTAATCAATGTTATAGAAATTTGAACACTCACGACTGTTTAAAAGCTTTTAAACCCAACGTAGGGAAAAAGGTGAACCCACATGTGCCTGAACCCGAAAAGAACCATTGAAAACAAGCCCACAAGAAACTAGCCGAAAAGAATTTTGTGAACCCAATAACTTGCTTTCTGCAGTAACGAAAAAGTATCAAATTTGGTGGTGAAATGAATATTTGGATGCAGTGTTTATGTTGTGAGAAAATGGATGCATATACATACCTGGCCATTTTGTCTCCTTTAGGAGTATGAAACCCGTTGATTAAAACAGCTGTAGCTGTTCCACTAGGATATGTTAACTTGTAATCTATGATCATAATCTACATATTTAAAAACAAAACCTGGTTAGCCATTCGAGAATTGTTTACTTAGGTGAAAATTGTGAGAACAAGTCAAGGTTACGGTTATATTGTTTGAAGTCTGTAATCTTCTTCACATCACCATTAAATGTTTGAATCGAAAGTTACATTATATTGTGTGAAACACACAATACAATGGTACTTTCACAAACATTCACACAATATAAACGTCGCAAATAACAAGTGTTCTCAGAGGAACCCATCCCGCGATGCTAATATAGAACGAACCTTTCTTAGAGGAACCAAAGCCAAAAGGCCAACAAAACTAGCAACGAAAAGAAAACCAGTCATCCAACCAATTCCAGGTTCTTTAAAACTCCATGCAGAATTTCCTTCAACGTCAACACCTGCTTCTTCATATGTCTTCTTATTTAATCCCAGTAAATATGAACCGAATCCACCTATATAATAATTCCATGATTAACCATTTATAAGGTAAGTAAGTATAATAAATTACGTACCTCCAACAGCAATGCTGTAACAAGCAACAGCACATGTCTGAATGATTGTATTTTCTTGTTTTGTAAACGGAGTCGTAACAAAGCCAGCTTTGTGTACCACTTTCGTCCATGTTTTAATAAACACGAAAGCTAAAAGAGCTGCAGACACGTTTAGATTTGGTACAAGACCAGTTGTAAGATTAAGCTTCATTACTATCACACTATAAACCACACCGATAACTAAACTCGCTACAAGTCCACGACACGTTATATGTGTCGTCCAAGGTGGTAGCCTTTTCACAACGTTATTGTCATTCGTATTCGAATTCTCCATTTTTTTATGGTATCAAAGCATCAACCAAATGTATCTTCAAATATTGCTAGCTTATTTGATTTGTGTAATTAAAAAGTGAATTTATAAACATGAATTTAATTAGCAACAGAATTTTAACCATTAATGGTGGTAGTTGTTAGTGGTGACCAAAAATGGCGTAATCAAATCACTATTTTGTACTGCAAATGTCGTAGTACACACACTAGTACATATTAATCAATATCTTACTTTAATTAAACCGGTATTTATGTGCTAAGATTTTTATTTGTTTTGTTTGGTATCATATTTATTTTCCCATTATGTTGAATATAATGTCGACATTTTTATTTCATGGTAATGTATTCAGAAAATACCCTTTTATTGTGAACTGGAGTTCATCTACCGGATATCTATTTTAGGGACGAAAATCATCATTGGTTTCCCTTAATGGACGAATTGTGTCATTTTTAAACAGAAAGTCAAAATCCATAATTTAGAGTAAATTTTATGAACAATTTAGAGTAAATTTTATGAACAATTTATGCAATTTACTCGATACAAAATGAACCCAAATTTTCTTGGTCTTTCATTTTTATTTGTTAAAACTATATAGTATTATGATTTTCGTGTCCTTCTATATGTTTTACAAACACAACTCCGGTTCTCCATGACATGTTGGTTTAATATCTTCAACACCAATAATGCCCTCAATGACATCTATGCCCGGAAACCTTTCAAAAATCAAAATACTTCATTAAAATGCATACATTCATATAGTGTTTTATCGGAATCACAATGCAGAAACATTCAGATTCTACAACATTAAGAAATCAACTTCGAATGATATATAATCCAACGAAAAAATAATTCTGATCTTTGAGTTAGAAAGTGATCAAGACTTTAAGAACTTGGTTTTAGTGTTCTCAAATACTTGTTCAGCAATAATGGCTCCATTACCATCAGCTTTAATAATCTCCAGGTTAGCCTTATGATAAAAACCGGTTCCTCTTAATGCATCTGAAATGAAACCATCCGACCCAAACCCAAACGCAATTGCTGCTTCTGATTTAGCACCATAAACCAACCTCTACAACCACATAAAAGATTTGATAAATTATTTAGTCACATAGTCTAACTTAAGAACATGATGAACTACTTATTATCAAAAAGATGAAACATAATATAGATTGTACTTGTTGTACGTGTTATAAGCGGAAGGCACAAAATTATTACTTATTTTAGCTTTTAGATAAATAGTTGTTGAATTCATTACTGTAATCTTAGTTTGTAAAACTCGAATGAGGCTAATAATAAGTTTGGCTTCTTTGTAATTAACCGCGTATTAATACCAATATATGGAAGTTACGGAAATTCTATAGTGAGGTCCGGCAAAGAACCTTAATTCTTGAAAGCTGAATGGCGCCAAAGCACATAGGACATGGCTCACAAGAGGCAAATATTTCACAGTCGGAGAGCTTACTTTGGTTAAGCTTTTTGCATGCCTGATATACGAGGTATGATTAGTATTAAAATAGAATAGAAAAGTAATATATCAGCAATGATAAAAAAGATCAAATTCACAAACCATATCGTTTGACAAATTACAAAAAAAAATACGAAATAAATACATCAACAGGCATAAACCATCACGCTTTCATTCATGCATATCAGATACAATGAATGTTGGAATGGACCTGTTAACCCATACAAATTCTGCACACGTATAAGTATATATAAAATAACCAGTTTATGAAACGAATAACTATTCACGGTCACCAAAGTTCATAACATGATCCACTACTAAGTTGATTTTCAGTTGTGCCTCATAATGAGCTTCTAATATTAATATCACGTTATTCAAACTATGTTACTGGGAATCAACAACTAGGTTCGAGTGTAAGGTTATTCTTACCACATTAACATGAGTTTGATGGTAATCTACATTAAAGGCCAAAAGAGATTCATATATGTGGCTCTCAACTTATATTTACAAGGGAAATGTAATAGATATAAAGCCCACCGAGATTTCTAAAAAAAATGATAGCTAATATTCATTCCATAAAAACTTTGTGTCCATAGATGCGACCAAAGCTAAAGTGTTGGCTCTTTCATAAATCATAAATTAAATAATATTCATTAAATTGTTTTCGTATATTTTATTCCGCCTTTGTAGATCTTCTGGCTTGGTGTAGCTGGTTTGTTCCATTTTCACAGTGTTGAGGATAAAATAAATGGATACGAGGCTAAACATAATGGGATGACAAACTGAAGGAGGCAGAGCATAAACTCTGGAAGGCTTTGTAATGCAAAATTAAAGAGGAAAATTTAACATATATGCACGGAAAAAGGTTATTTCAAGTCTGAAAAAAGCTCCTTAGACATTAACCACAAGTTTATAGTAGATAGAATTTAAGCCTATATAAAGAGGAGTCAAACCTCTCTTATTGCTATAAGTTCTGCATGTGCAGTCGGGTCAGCGTGTTTTAGAACCATGTTATGGCAACTCACGACAATTTCATCGTTGCGAACGACAACTGCACCAAACGGACGTCCATCTCCACATTCTACTCCTTTATATGCTTCTTCAACAGCTTTTGTCAAGAATTTGTCATCTCTGTCCTGAACAACTGTTTCACAGTCACTAAATGCATAATTGAAAACTATATACCGCAATAAAGGATACTTTTGTCTGGTTTTATTTATTATTTTTCGGAGTATAAACATGTAATTTTTCTGTTATTACTTTATTGATAGTGTTACTAATTTATGACATTTATAATCAATAGATTAAAACTCCTATAGTTGGTAACCCTCCCTTATTCACCGGTCGAAACCACTACTTATAATGGTTTTAGGTAAACATAAACAAATGCAAATACAGTAAGTATTTTTTTGCAGTTTTGCATCTGCTTAACCCCAAATGGAGAGATGTTTTTCCAATAATTATTTGTTAAGATTATATTTTAATCTCATTGCAAATAACGAAAGAGAATTCAGTAGAATTTTGAAAGCAAGATATACATGAAACTCATATTCACCCAAAGGGCTTATAGCCCAACTGTATGTCAGATGGCTCACCAACCAAAAAGTTGTGGGTTCAAGTCCAAGTAGGGACAAAAGTATAACACACAGGGCCGGTCCGAGAATTTGGGTGCCCTTTGTGAAAAGTAAAATCATACCCCTTCATACAAGAAACTAATAAAAAACTACAAATATTGCTCGAACTCGAGACCTAAACACGCATTACAAGCTAGTCAGTATATACATTTAAGTTAAAATATATACCAACTAGTTACTATATATTTAAATGCAAAGTCATTTTTTTTTTCAGATTTAGGGCCCCTTCGAAACTTGGGCCCTGTGCGGTCGCACCTCCTACATACCATACCGCCGTGTGGGCGTACCCTGGTAACACACCACCTCCATCAAATACAAATTGACTTTTTTTCTAATTCGGGTACAATCTAAAAAAGTACGAGTAGACGACTACTATCATCCTCAACAAGTTATAGATTATATAAGAACATCCATATGAGTTAAAATTCAAGCAACTGAATGTAAAAGAAGGATGCTTAGCAAAGAATCATATCTAACCTTGTTGGTGGCCAGCAAAAGCCGAAGCAACAGAGATAGTTCCGTCTTGTATTTTTAAACTCGTAAAAATGAAACATCAATAGAATATAGCAAAAGAATACAATGAAATTTATACATTAGACCTCATTCAAATATAAGATAACTTCTATTTTAATATACTAACCAACCAATCATTTCCATTTAAACCTTAAGTGTTGATATTGATTTCTAATTATTCTTAAGAGAAGCATGTCTACCAGAGAGTATTTTATTCAAGCATATATCTTAAATACTGGGTTTAATTAGGAGCAAGGCAATAAAGTGATGTACAAATGATAATTAATTGGAAACTACATAATCAAAGTAAGAAAAAGATTGCTCACGCTTAGCTTCCTCCATATACTTTAAGTTGAGAAATTCAGAGAAGATGATTATTAGTCGATTTTTTTTTTTATTAGTAAAAAAGACGAGGACAAGGGGAGACTGAAATGGGATTATAGGAAGCAAAGGAAACTTAGGGGTTCGCGGGATTATAGAAGGTAATAAATGATAATGAATAAATAAGGTTATGTTGTAAAATATTAAATGGGGTCATTTGGGTCCAATGGACTATGTCTATTCATCTCCAGTATTTAGATTTAATCTAGGGTTTCTAATCCTATATAAGGAGTGTCACTGTAATCCCTGAGAGGAACCTAGGGTTTCTAATCCTATATAAAGAGTCTCACTGTAATCCCTGAGAGGATCTCTATCAATAATAATTCTCCATTTCTCCTCAATTATCTTTGTCATTGTTCTTTATTTCTTAACACGTTATCAGCACGAGCTTTTTGCTCAAAAACCAAAAAGGTAAAGAAAATTAAAATCATTCGGATTACATATAATCCACAGATTCTTTTTCCTCCGTTTAATATTATTCCATTTGCATTGATACTACCTGTTTTGTTTTCATTCGCATATTATGCTGCAATTTTTTTTTGTTTTGTTATTATTTGATCTCTATAGTAATTTACAAGAACAATCTATGTTCTACAGTGATTACATAAAGAGATAATTAAAAAATAACGTAACCTCATGTTGTGTTATTGAAAAAAAAAAAAATAGAACCTCAAGTTCTAATATGGTCTCTTAAGATCAAGAAAAACATAACCTCATGTTATATTGAGAAAAAAAAAATATAGAATCTCAAGTTCTAATATGATTTTAAGATC